>OX380334.1:29205084-30405084 GCA_947425015.1 Pterostichus niger | reverse complement strand
AACATTTTTCGTTTACTCGCCTAAATCTGGTGATATTTTAAATTGTTTAAACTTTTTAACTTTACCCTAGGTACAAACATTACGTTTGGTTAAAGTTTGATTCTACCATTTACTTTAGGTGAGATATGGTCCCAAGGCGTATTTCAACTTGAAATACGATTTCTGCAGTATTAGAGTCTGAAATGAGCATTTTTCGTTTACTCGCCTAAATATAGTGATATTTTAAAATTGTTTAAACTTTTTAACTTTATCCTAGGTACAAACATTACGTTTGGTTAAAGTTTGATTCTACCATTTACTTTAGGTGAGATATGGTCCCAAGGCGTATTTCAACTTGAAACACGATTTCTACGTTATTAGAGTCTGAAATGAACATTTTTCGTTTACAAGGCGTATTTCAACTTGAAACACGATTTCTACGTTATTAGAGTCTGAAATGAACATTTTTCGTTTACTCGCCTAAATCTAGTGATATTTTAAAATTGTTTAAACTTTTTAACTTTACCCTAGGTACAAACATTACGTTTGGTTAAAGTTTGATTCTACCATTTACTTTAGGTGAGATATGGTGCCAAGGCGTATTTCAACTTGAAACACGATTTCTGCGGTTTTAGAGTCTGAAATGAACATTTTTCGTTTACAAGGCGTATTTCAACTTGAAACACGATTTCTACGTTTTTAGAGTCTGAAATGAACATTTTTCGTTTACTCGCCTAAATCTAGTGATATTTTAAAATTGTTTAAACTTTTTAACTTTACCCTAGGTACAAACATTACGTTTGGTTAAAGTTTGATTCTACCATTTACTTTAGGTGAGATATGGTCCCAAGGCGTATTTCAACTTGAAATACGATTTCTGCAGTATTAGAGTCTGAAATGAACATTTTTCGTTTACTCGCCTAAATATAGTGATATTTTAAATTTGTTTAAACTTTTTAACTTTACCCTAGGTACAAACATTACGTTTGGTTAAAGTTTGATTCTACCATTTACTTTAGGTGAGATATGGTCCCAAGGCGTATTTCAACTTGAAACACGATTTCTACGTTATTAGAGTCTGAAATGAACATTTTTCGTTTACAAGGCGTATTTCAACTTGAAACACGATTTCTACGTTTTTAGAGTCTGAAATGAACATTTTTCGTTTACTCGCCTAAATCTGGTGATATTTTAAAATTGTTTAAACTTTTTAACTTTACCCTAGGTACAAACATTACGTTTGGTTAAAGTTTGATTCTACCATTTACTTTAGGTGAGATATGGTCCCAAGGCGTATTTCAACTTGAAATACGATTTCTGCAGTATTAGAGTCCGAAATGAGCATTTTTCGTTTACTCGCCTAAATATAGTCATATTTTAAAATTGTTTAAACTTTTTAACTTTATCCTAGGTACAAACATTACGTTTGGTTAAAGTTTGATTCTACCATTTACTTTAGGTGAGATAAGGTCCCAAGGCGTATTTCAACTTGAAACACGATTTCTACGTTATTAGAGTCTGAAATGAACATTTTTCGTTTACAAGGCGTATTTCAACTTGAAACACGATTTCTACGTTTTTAGAGTCTGAAATGAACATTTTTCGTTTACTCGCCTAAATCTGGTGATATTTTAAAATTGTTTAAACTTTTTAACTTTACCCTAGGTACAAACATTACGTTTGGTTAAAGTTTGATTCTACCATTTACTTTAGGTGAGATATGGTCCCAAGGCGTATTTCAACTTGAAATACGATTTCTGCAGTATTAGAGTCTGAAATGAACATTTTTCGTTTACTCGCCTAAATATAGTGATATTTTAAAATTGTTTAAACTTTTAACTTTACCCTAGGTACAAACATTATGTTTGGTTAAAGTTTGATTCTACCATTTACTTTAGGTGAGATATGGTCCCAAGGCGTATTTCAACTTTAAACACGATTTCTGCGGTTTTAGAGTCTGAAACGAGCATTTTTCGTTTACAAGACGTATTTCAACTTGAAACACGATTTCTACGTTTTTAGAGTCTGAAATGAACATTTTTCGTTTACTCGCCTAAATCTGGTGATATTTTAAAATTTTTTAAACTTTTTAACTTTACCCTAGGTACAAACATTACGTTTGGTTAAAGTTTGATTCTACCATTTACTTTAGGTGAGATATGGTCCCAAGGCGTATTTCAACTTGAAATACGATTTCTGCAGTATTAGAGTCCGAAATGAACATTTTTCGTTTACTCGCCTAAATATAGTGATATTTTAAAATTGTTTAAACTTTTTAACTTTATCCTAGGTACAAACATTACGTTTGGTTAAAGTTTGATTCTACCATTTACTTTAGGTGAGATATGGTGCCAAGGCGTATTTCAACTTGAAACACGATTTCTGCGGTTTTAGAGTCTGAAATGAACATTTTTCGTTTACAAGGCGTATTTCAACTTGAAACACGATTTCTACGTTTTTAGAGTCTGAAATGAACATTTTTCGTTTACTCGCCTAAATCTGGTGATATTTTAAAATTGTTTAAACTTTTTAACTTTACCCTAGGTACAAACATTACGTTTGGTTAAAGTTTGATTCTACCATTTACTTTAGGTGAGATATGGTCCCAAGGCGTATTTCAACTTGAAATACGATTTCTGCAGTATTAGAGTCTGAAATGAGCATTTTTCGTTTACTCGCCTAAATATAGTGATATTTTAAAATTGTTTAAACTTTTTAACTTTATCCTAGGTACAAACATTACGTTTGGTTAAAGTTTGATTCTACCATTTACTTTAGGTGAGATATGGTCCCAAGGCGTATTTCAACTTGAAACACGATTTCTACGTTATTAGAGTCTGAAATGAACATTTTTCGTTTACAAGGCGTATTTCAACTTGAAACACGATTTCTACGTTATTAGAGTCTGAAATGAACATTTTTCGTTTACTCGCCTAAATCTAGTGATATTTTAAAATTGTTTAAACTTTTTAACTTTACCCTAGGTACAAACATTACGTTTGGTTAAAGTTTGATTCTACCATTTACTTTAGGTGAGATATGGTGCCAAGGCGTATTTCAACTTGAAACACGATTTCTGCGGTTTTAGAGTCTGAAATGAACATTTTTCGTTTACAAGGCGTATTTCAACTTGAAACACGATTTCTACGTTTTTAGAGTCTGAAATGAACATTTTTCGTTTACTCGCCTAAATCTAGTGATATTTTAAAATTGTTTAAACTTTTTAACTTTACCCTAGGTACAAACATTACGTTTGGTTAAAGTTTGATTCTACCATTTACTTTAGGTGAGATATGGTCCCAAGGCGTATTTCAACTTGAAATACGATTTCTGCAGTATTAGAGTCTGAAATGAACATTTTTCGTTTACTCGCCTAAATATAGTGATATTTTAAATTTGTTTAAACTTTTTAACTTTACCCTAGGTACAAACATTACGTTTGGTTAAAGTTTGATTCTACCATTTACTTTAGGTGAGATATGGTCCCAAGGCGTATTTCAACTTGAAACACGATTTCTACGTTATTAGAGTCTGAAATGAAAATTTTTCGTTTACAAGGCGTATTTCAACTTGAAACACGATTTCTACGTTTTTAGAGTCTGAAATGAACATTTTTCGTTTACTCGCCTAAATCTGGTGATATTTTAAAATTGTTTAAACTTTTTAACTTTACCCTAGGTACAAACATTACGTTTGGTTAAAGTTTGATTCTACCATTTACTTTAGGTGAGATATGGTCCCAAGGCGTATTTCAACTTGAAATACGATTTCTGCAGTATTAGAGTCTGAAATGAGCATTTTTCGTTTACTCGCCTAAATATAGTGATATTTTAAAATTGTTTAAACTTTTTAACTTTATCCTAGGTACAAACATTACGTTTGGTTAAAGTTTGATTCTACCATTTACTTTAGGTGAGATAAGGTCCCAAGGCGTATTTCAACTTGAAACACGATTTCTACGTTATTAGAGTCTGAAATGAACATTTTTCGTTTACAAGGCGTATTTCAACTTGAAACACGATTTCTACGTTTTTAGAGTCTGAAATGAACATTTTTCGTTTACTCGCCTAAATCTGGTGATATTTTAAAATTGTTTAAACTTTTTAACTTTACCCTAGGTACAAACATTACGTTTGGTTAAAGTTTGATTCTACCATTTACTTTAGGTGAGATATGGTCCCAAGGCGTATTTCAACTTGAAATACGATTTCTGCAGTATTAGAGTCTGAAATGAACATTTTTCGTTTACTCGCCTAAATATAGTGATATTTTAAAATTGTTTAAACTTTTTAACTTTATCCTAGGTACAAACATTACGTTTGGTTAAAGTTTGATTCTACCATTTACTTTAGGTGAGATATGGTCCCAAGGCGTATTTCAACTTGAAACACGATTTCTACGTTATTAGAGTCTGAAATGAACATTTTTCGTTTACAAGGCGTATTTCAACTTGAAACACGATTTCTACGTTTTTAGAGTCTGAAATGAACATTTTTCGTTTACTCGCCTAAATCTAGTGATATTTTAAAATTGTTTAAACTTTTTAACTTTACCCTAGGTACAAACATTACGTTTGGTTAAAGTTTGATTCTACCATTTACTTTAGGTGAGATATGGTCCCAAGGCGTATTTCAACTTGAAATACGATTTCTGCAGTATTAGAGTCTGAAATGAACATTTTTCGTTTACTCGCCTAAATATAGTGATATTTTAAATTTGTTTAAACTTTTTAACTTTACCCTAGGTACAAACATTACGTTTGGTTAAAGTTTGATTCTACCATTTACTTTAGGTGAGATATGGTGCCAAGGCGTATTTCAACTTGAAACACGATTTCTGCGGTTTTAGAGTCTGAAATGAACATTTTTCGTTTACAAGGCGTATTTCAACTTGAAACACGATTTCTACGTTTTTAGAGTCTGAAATGAACATTTTTCGTTTACTCGCCTAAATCTAGTGATATTTTAAAATTGTTTAAACTTTTTAACTTTACCCTAGGTACAAACATTACGTTTGGTTAAAGTTTGATTCTACCATTTACTTTAGGTGAGATATGGTGCCAAGGCGTATTTCAACTTGAAACACGATTTCTGCGGTTTTAGAGTCTGAAATGAACATTTTTCGTTTACAAGGCGTATTTCAACTTGAAACACGATTTCTACGTTTTTAGAGTCTGAAATGAACATTTTTCGTTTACTCGCCTAAATCTAGTGATATTTTAAAATTGTTTAAACTTTTTAACTTTACCCTAGGTACAAACATTACGTTTGGTTAAAGTTTGATTCTACCATTTACTTTAGGTGAGATATGGTCCCAAGGCGTATTTCAACTTGAAATACGATTTCTGCAGTATTAGAGTCTGAAATGAACATTTTTCGTTTACTCGCCTAAATATAGTGATATTTTAAAATTGTTTAAACTTTTCAACTTTACCCTAGGTACAAACATTACGTTTGGTTAAAGTTTGATTCTACCATTTACTTTAGGTAAGATATGGTCCCAAGGCGTATTTCAACTTGAAACACGATTTCTACGTTATTAGAGTCTGAAATGAACATTTTTCGTTTACAAGGCGTATTTCAACTTGAAACACGATTTCTACGTTTTTAGAGTCTGAAATGAACATTTTTCGTTTACTCGCCTAAATATAGTGATATTTTAAAATTGTTTAAACTTTTTAACTTTATCCTAGGTACAAACATTACGTTTGGTTAAAGTTTGATTCTACCATTTACTTTAGGTGAGATATGGTCCCAAGGCGTATTTCAACTTGAAACACGATTTCTACGTTATTAGAGTCTGAAATGAACATTTTTCGTTTACAAGGCGTATTTCAACTTGAAACACGATTTCTACGTTTTTAGAGTCTGAAATGAACATTTTTCGTTTACTCGCCTAAATCTGGTGATATTTTAAAATTGTTTAAACTTTTTAACTTTACCCTAGGTACAAACATTACGTTTGGTTAAAGTTTGATTCTACCATTTACTTTAGGTGAGATATGGTCCCAAGGCGTATTTCAACTTGAAATACGATTTCAGCAGTATTAGAGTCTGAAATGAACATTTTTCGTTTACTCGCCTAAATATAGTGATATTTTAAAATTGTTTAAACTTTTTAACTTTATCCTAGGTACAAACATTACGTTTGGTTAAAGTTTGATTCTACCATTTACTTTAGGTGAGATATGGTCCCAAGGCGTATTTCAACTTGAAACACGATTTCTACGTTATTAGAGTCTGAAATGAACATTTTTCGTTTACAAGGCGTATTTCAACTTGAAACACGATTTCTACGTTTTTAGAGTCTGAAATGAACATTTTTCGTTTACTCGCCTAAATCTAGTGATATTTTAAAATTGTTTAAACTTTTTAACTTTACCCTAGGTACAAACATTACGTTTGGTTAAAGTTTGATTCTACCATTTACTTTAGGTGAGATATGGTCCCAAGGCGTATTTCAACTTGAAATACGATTTCTGCAGTATTAGAGTCTGAAATGAACATTTTTCGTTTACTTGCCTAAATATAGTGATATTTTAAATTTGTTTAAACTTTTTAACTTTACCCTAGGTACAAACATTACGTTTGGTTAAAGTTTGATTCTACCATTTACTTTAGGTGAGATATGGTGCCAAGGCGTATTTCAACTTGAAACACGATTTCTGCGGTTTTAGAGTCTGAAATGAACATTTTTCGTTTACAAGGCGTATTTCAACTTGAAACACGATTTCTACGTTTTTAGAGTCTGAAATGAACATTTTTCGTTTACTCGCCTAAATCTAGAGATATTTTAAAATTGTTTAAACTTTTTAACTTTACCCTAGGTACAAACATTACGTTTGGTTAAAGTTTGATTCTACCATTTACTTTAGGTGAGATATGGTGCCAAGGCGTATTTCAACTTGAAACACGATTTCTGCGGTTTTAGAGTCTGAAATGAACATTTTTCGTTTACAAGGCGTATTTCAACTTGAAACACGATTTCTACGTTTTTAGAGTCTGAAATGAACATTTTTCGTTTACTCGCCTAAATCTAGTGATATTTTAAAATTGTTTAAACTTTTTAACTTTACCCTAGGTACAAACATTACGTTTGGTTAAAGTTTGATTCTACCATTTACTTTAGGTGAGATATGGTCCCAAGGCGTATTTCAACTTGAAATACGATTTCTGCAGTATTAGAGTCTGAAATGAACATTTTTCGTTTACTCGCCTAAATATAGTGATATTTTAAATTTGTTTAAACTTTTTAACTTTACCCTAGGTACAAACATTACGTTTGGTTAAAGTTTGATTCTACCATTTACTTTAGGTGAGATATGGTCCCAAGGCGTATTTCAACTTGAAACACGATTTCTACGTTATTAGAGTCTGAAATGAACATTTTTCGTTTACAAGGCGTATTTCAACTTGAAACACGATTTCTACGTTTTTAGAGTCTGAAATGAACATTTTTCGTTTACTCGCCTAAATCTGGTGATATTTTAAAATTGTTTAAACTTTTTAACTTTACCCTAGGTACAAACATTACGTTTGGTTAAAGTTTGATTCTACCATTTACTTTAGGTGAGATATGGTCCCAAGGCGTATTTCAACTTGAAATACGATTTCTGCAGTATTAGAGTCTGAAATGAGCATTTTTCGTTTACTCGCCTAAATATAGTGATATTTTAAAATTGTTTAAACTTTTTAACTTTATCCTAGGTACAAACATTACGTTTGGTTAAAGTTTGATTCTACCATTTACTTTAGGTGAGATATGGTCCCAAGGCGTATTTCAACTTGAAACACGATTTCTACGTTATTAGAGTCTGAAATGAACATTTTTCGTTTACAAGGCGTATTTCAACTTGAAACACGATTTCTACGTTTTTAGAGTCTGAAATGAACATTTTTCGTTTACTCGCCTAAATCTGGTGATATTTTAAAATTGTTTAAACTTTTTAACTTTACCCTAGGTACAAACATTACGTTTGGTTAAAGTTTGATTCTACCATTTACTTTAGGTGAGATATGGTCCCAAGGCGTATTTCAACTTGAAATACGATTTCTGCAGTATTAGAGTCTGAAATGAGCATTTTTCGTTTACTGGCCTAAATATAGTGATATTTTAAAATTGTTTAAACTTTTTAACTTTATCCTAGGTACAAACATTACGTTTGGTTAAAGTTTGATTCTACCATTTACTTTAGGTGAGATAAGGTCCCAAGGCGTATTTCAACTTGAAACACGATTTCTACGTTATTAGAGTCTGAAATGAACATTTTTCGTTTACAAGGCGTATTTCAACTTGAAACACGATTTCTACGTTTTTAGAGTCTGAAATGAACATTTTTCGTTTACTCGCCTAAATCTGGTGATATTTTAAAATTGTTTAAACTTTTTAACTTTACCCTAGGTACAAACATTACGTTTGGTTAAAGTTTGATTCTACCATTTACTTTAGGTGAGATATGGTCCCAAGGCGTATTTCAACTTGAAATACGATTTCTGCAGTATTAGAGTCTGAAATGAACATTTTTCGTTTACTCGCCTAAATATAGTGATATTTTAAAATTGTTTAAACTTTTTAACTTTATCCTAGGTACAAACATTACGTTTGGTTAAAGTTTGATTCTACCATTTACTTTAGGTGAGATATGGTCCCAAGGCGTATTTTAACTTGAAACACGATTTCTACGTTATTAGAGTCTGAAATGAACATTTTTCGTTTACAAGGCGTATTTCAACTTGAAACACGATTTCTACGTTTTTAGAGTCTGAAATGAACATTTTTCGTTTACTCGCCTAAATCTAGTGATATTTTAAAATTGTTTAAACTTTTTAACTTTACCCTAGGTACAAACATTACGTTTGGTTAAAGTTTGATTCTACCATTTACTTTAGGTGAGATATGGTCCCAAGGCGTATTTCAACTTGAAATACGATTTCTGCAGTATTAGAGTCTGAAATGAACATTTTTCGTTTACTCGCCTAAATATAGTGATATTTTAAATTTGTTTAAACTTTTTAACTTTACCCTAGGTACAAACATTACGTTTGGTTAAAGTTTGATTCTACCATTTACTTTAGGTGAGATATGGTGCCAAGGCGTATTTCAACTTGAAACACGATTTCTGCGGTTTTAGAGTCTGAAATGAACATTTTTCGTTTACAAGGCGTATTTCAACTTGAAACACGATTTCTACGTTTTTAGAGTCTGAAATGAACATTTTTCGTTTACTCGCCTAAATCTAGTGATATTTTAAAATTGTTTAAACTTTTTAACTTTACCCTAGGTACAAACATTACGTTTGGTTAAAGTTTGATTCTACCATTTACTTTAGGTGAGATATGGTGCCAAGGCGTATTTCAACTTGAAACACGATTTCTGCGGTTTTAGAGTCTGAAATGAACATTTTTCGTTTACAAGGCGTATTTCAACTTGAAACACGATTTCTACGTTTTTAGAGTCTGAAATGAACATTTTTCGTTTACTCGCCTAAATCTAGTGATATTTTAAAATTGTTTAAACTTTTTAACTTTACCCTAGGTACAAACATTACGTTTGGTTAAAGTTTGATTCTACCATTTACTTTAGGTGAGATATGGTTCCAAGGCGTATTTCAACTTGAAATACGATTTCTGCAGTATTAGAGTCTGAAATGAACATTTTTCGTTTACTCGCCTAAATATAGTGATATTTTAAAATTGTTTAAACTTTTCAACTTTATCCTAGGTACAAACATTACGTTTGGTTAAAGTTTGATTCTACCATTTACTTTAGGTGAGATATGGTCCCAAGGCGTATTTCAACTTGAAACACGATTTCTACGTTATTAGAGTCTGAAATGAACATTTTTCGTTTACAAGGCGTATTTCAACTTGAAACACGATTTCTACGTTTTTAGAGTCTGAAATGAACATTTTTCGTTTACTCGCCTAAATATAGTGATATTTTAAAATTGTTTAAACTTTTTAACTTTATCCTAGGTACAAACATTACGTTTGGTTAAAGTTTGATTCTACCATTTACTTTAGGTGAGATATGGTCCCAAGGCGTATTTCAACTTGAAACACGATTTCTACGTTATTAGAGTCTGAAATGAACATTTTTCGTTTACAAGGCGTATTTCAACTTGAAACACGATTTCTACGTTTTTAGAGTCTGAAATGAACATTTTTCGTTTACTCGCCTAAATCTGGTGATATTTTAAAATTGTTTAAACTTTTTAACTTTACCCTAGGTACAAACATTACGTTTGGTTAAAGTTTGATTCTACCATTTACTTTAGGTGAGATATGGTCCCAAGGCGTATTTCAACTTGAAATACGATTTCTGCAGTATTAGAGTCTGAAATGAACATTTTTCGTTTACTCGCCTAAATATAGTGATATTTTAAAATTGTTTAAACTTTTTAACTTTATCCTAGGTACAAACATTACGTTTGGTTAAAGTTTGATTCTACCATTTACTTTAGGTGAGATATGGTCCCAAGGCGTATTTCAACTTGAAACACGATTTCTACGTTATTAGAGTCTGAAATGAACATTTTTCGTTTACAAGGCGTATTTCAACTTGAAACACGATTTCTACGTTTTTAGAGTCTGAAATGAACATTTTTCGTTTACTCGCCTAAATCTAGTGATATTTTAAAATTGTTTAAACTTTTTAACTTTACCCTAGGTACAAACATTACGTTTGGTTAAAGTTTGATTCTACCATTTACTTTAGGTGAGATATGGTCCCAAGGCGTATTTCAACTTGAAATACGATTTCTGCAGTATTAGAGTCTGAAATGAACATTTTTCGTTTACTTGCCTAAATATAGTGATATTTTAAATTTGTTTAAACTTTTTAACTTTACCCTAGGTACAAACATTACGTTTGGTTAAAGTTTGATTCTACCATTTACTTTAGGTGAGATATGGTGCCAAGGCGTATTTCAACTTGAAACACGATTTCTGCGGTTTTAGAGTCTGAAATGAACATTTTTCGTTTACAAGGCGTATTTCAACTTGAAACACGATTTCTACGTTTTTAGAGTCTGAAATGAACATTTTTCGTTTACTCGCCTAAATCTAGTGATATTTTAAAATTGTTTAAACTTTTTAACTTTACCCTAGGTACAAACATTACGTTTGGTTAAAGTTTGATTCTACCATTTACTTTAGGTGAGATATGGTGCCAAGGCGTATTTCAACTTGAAACACGATTTCTGCGGTTTTAGAGTCTGAAATGAACATTTTTCGTTTACAAGGCGTATTTCAACTTGAAACACGATTTCTACGTTTTTAGAGTCTGAAATGAACATTTTTCGTTTACTCGCCTAAATCTAGTGATATTTTAAAATTGTTTAAACTTTTTAACTTTACCCTAGGTACAAACATTACGTTTGGTTAAAGTTTGATTCTACCATTTACTTTAGGTGAGATATGGTCCCAAGGCGTATTTCAACTTGAAATACGATTTCTGCAGTATTAGAGTCTGAAATGAGCATTTTTCGTTTACTCGCCTAAATATAGTGATATTTTAAAATTGTTTAAACTTTTTAACTTTACCCTAGGTACAAACATTACGTTTGGTTAAAATTTGATTCTACCATTTACTTTAGGTAAAATATGGTCCCAAGGCGTATTTCAACTTGAAACACGATTTCTACGTTATTAGAGTCTGAAATGAACATTTTTCGTTTACAAGGCGTATTTCAACTTGAAACACGATATCTACGTTTTTAGAGTCTGAAATGAACATTTTTCGTTTACTCGCCTAAATCTGGTGATATTTTAAAATTGTTTAAACTTTTTAACTTTACCCTAGGTACAAACATTACGTTTGGTTAAAGTTTGATTCTACCATTTACTTTAGGTGAGATATGGTCCCAAGGCGTATTTCAACTTGAAATACGATTTCTGCAGTATTAGAGTCTGAAATGAGCATTTTTCGTTTACTCGCCTAAATATAGTGATATTTTAAAATTGTTTAAACTTTTTAACTTTATCCTAGGTACAAACATTACGTTTGGTTAAAGTTTGATTCTACCATTTACTTTAGGTGAGATATGGTCCCAAGGCGTATTTCAACTTGAAACACGATTTCTACGTTATTAGAGTCTGAAATGAACATTTTTCGTTTACAAGGCGTATTTCAACTTGAAACACGATTTCTACGTTTTTAGAGTCTGAAATGAAAATTTTTCGTTTACTCGCCTAAATCTGGTGATATTTTAAAATTGTTTAAAATTTTTAACTTTACCCTAGGTACAAACATTACGTTTGGTTAAAGTTTGATTCTACCATTTACTTTAGGTGAGATATGGTGCCAAGGCGTATTTCAACTTTAAACACGATTTCTGCGGTTTTAGAGTCTGAAACGAGCATTTTTCGTTTACAAGACGTATTTCAACTTGAAACACGATTTCTACGTTTTTAGAGTCTGAAATGAACATTTTTCGTTTACTCGCCTAAATCTGGTGATATTTTAAAATTTTTTAAACTTTTTAACTTTACCCTAGGTACAAACATTACGTTTGGTTAAAGTTTGATTCTACCATTTACTTTAGGTGAGATATGGTCCCAAGGCGTATTTCAACTTGAAATACGATTTCTGCAGTATTAGAGTCCGAAATGAACATTTTTCGTTTACTCGCCTAAATATAGTGATATTTTAAAATTGTTTAAACTTTTTAACTTTATCCTAGGTACAAACATTACGTTTGGTTAAAGTTTGATTCTACCATTTACTTTAGGTGAGATATGGTGCCAAGGCGTATTTCAACTTGAAACACGATTTCTGCGGTTTTAGAGTCTGAAATGAACATTTTTCCTTTACAAGGCGTATTTCAACTTGAAACACGATTTCTACGTTTTTAGAGTCTGAAATGAACATTTTTCGTTTACTCGCCTAAATCTGGTGATATTTTAAAATTGTTTAAACTTTTTAACTTTACCCTAGGTACAAACATTCCGTTTGGTTAAAGTTTGATTCTACCATTTACTTTAGGTGAGATATGGTCCCAAGGCGTATTTCAACTTGAAATACGATTTCTGCAGTATTAGAGTCTGAAATGAGCATTTTTCGTTTACTCGCCTAAATATAGTGATATTTTAAAATTGTTTAAACTTTTTAACTTTATCCTAAGTACAAACATTACGTTTGGTTAAAGTTTGATTCTACCATTTACTTTAGGTGAGATATGGTCCCAAGGCGTATTTCAACTTGAAACACGATTTCTACGTTATTAGAGTCTGAAATGAACATTTTTCGTTTACAAGGCGTATTTCAACTTGAAACACGATTTCTACGTTTTTAGAGTCTGAAATGAACATTTTTCGTTTACTCGCCTAAATCTGGTGATATTTTAAAATTGTTTAAACTTTTTAA
Organism: Pterostichus niger; assembly: GCA_947425015.1. Lineage (NCBI taxonomy): Eukaryota > Metazoa > Arthropoda > Insecta > Coleoptera > Carabidae > Pterostichus > Pterostichus niger. The sequence continues at coordinate 30,391,740 of OX380334.1, read as the reverse complement.
CTTTACCCTAGGTACAAACATTACGTTTGGTTAAAGTTTGATTCTACCATTTACTTTAGGTGAGATATGGTCCCAAGGCGTATTTCAACTTGAAATACGATTTCTGCAGTATTAGAGTCTGAAATGAACATTTTTCGTTTACTCGCCTAAATATAGTGATATTTTAAAATTGTTTAAACTTTTTAACTTTACCCTAGGTACAAACATTACGTTTGGTTAAAGTTTGATTCTACCATTTACTTTAGGTGAGATATGGTGCCAAGGCGTATTTCAACTTGAAACACGATTTCTGCGGTTTTAGAGTCTGAAATGAACATTTTTCGTTTACAAGGCGTATTTCAACTTGAAACACGATTTCTACGTTTTTAGAGTCTGAAATGAACATTTTTCGTTTACTCGCCTAAATCTAGTGATATTTTAAAATTGTTTAAACTTTTTAACTTTACCCTAGGTACAAACATTACGTTTGGTTAAAGTTTGATTCTACCATTTACTTTAGGTGAGATATGGTGCCAAGGCGTATTTCATCTTGAAACACGATTTCTGCGGTTTTAGAGTCTGAAATGAACATTTTTCGTTTACAAGGCGTATTTCAACTTGAAACACGATTTCTACGTTTTTAGAGTCTGAAATGAACATTTTTCGTTTACTCGCCTAAATCTAGTGATATTTTAAAATTGTTTAAACTTTTTAACTTTACCCTAGGTACAAACATTACGTTTGGTTAAAGTTTGATTCTACCATTTACTTTAGGTGAGATATGGTCCCAAGGCGTATTTCAACTTGAAATACGATTTCTGCAGTATTAGAGTCTGAAATGAACATTTTTCGTTTACTCGCCTAAATATAGTGATATTTTAAATTTGTTTAAACTTTTTAACTTTACCCTAGGTACAAACATTACGTTTGGTTAAGGTTTGATTCTACCATTTACTTTAGGTGAGATATGGTCCCAAGGCGTATTTCAACTTGAAACACGATTTCTACGTTATTAGAGTCTGAAATGAACATTTTTCGTTTACAAGGCGTATTTCAACTTGAAACACGATTTCTACGTTTTTAGAGTCTGAAATGAACATTTTTCGTTTACTCGCCTAAATCTGGTGATATTTTAAAATTGTTTAAACTTTTTAACTTTACCCTAGGTACAAACATTACGTTTGGTTAAAGTTTGATTCTACCATTTACTTTAGGTGAGATATGGTCCCAAGGCGTATTTCAACTTGAAATACGATTTCTGCAGTATTAGAGTCTGAAATGAGCATTTTTCGTTTACTCGCCTAAATATAGTGATATTTTAAAATTGTTTAAACTTTTTAACTTTATCCTAGGTACAAACATTACGTTTGGTTAAAGTTTGATTCTACCATTTACTTTAGGTGAGATATGGTCCCAAGGCGTATTTCAACTTGAAACACGATTTCTACGTTATTAGAGTCTGAAATTAACATTTTTCGTTTACAAGGCGTATTTCAACTTGAAACACGATTTCTACGTTTTTAGAGTCTGAAATGAACATTTTTCGTTTACTCGCCTAAATCTGGTGATATTTTAAAATTGTTTAAACTTTTTAACTTTACCCTAGGTACAAACATTACGTTTGGTTAAAGTTTGATTCTACCATTTACTTTAGGTGAGATATGGTCCCAAGGCGTATTTCAACTTGAAATACGATTTCTGCAGTATTAGAGTCTGAAATGAACATTTTTCGTTTACTCGCCTAAATATAGTGATATTTTAAAATTGTTTAAACTTTTTAACTTTATCCTAGGTACAAACATTACGTTTGGTTAAAGTTTGATTCTACCATTTACTTTAGGTGAGATATGGTCCCAAGGCGTATTTCAACTTGAAACACGATTTCTACGTTATTAGAGTCTGAAATGAACATTTTTCGTTTACAAGGCGTATTTCAACTTGAAACACGATTTCTACGTTTTTAGAGTCTGAAATGAACATTTTTCGTTTACTCGCCTAAATCTAGTGATATTTTAAAATTGTTTAAACTTTTTAACTTTACCCTAGGTACAAACATTACGTTTGGTTAAAGTTTGATTCTACCATTTACTTTAGGTGAGATATGGTGCCAAGGCGTATTTCAACTTGAAACACGATTTCTGCGGTTTTAGAGTCTGAAATGAACATTTTTCGTTTACAAGGCGTATTTCAACTTGAAACACGATTTCTACGTTTTTAGAGTCTGAAATGAACATTTTTCGTTTACTCGCCTAAATCTAGTGATATTTTAAAATTGTTTAAACTTTTTAACTTTACCCTAGGTACAAACATTACGTTTGGTTAAAGTTTGATTCTACCATTTACTTTAGGTGAGATATGGTCCCAAGGCGTATTTCAACTTGAAATACGATTTCTGCAGTATTAGAGTCTGAAATGAACATTTTTCGTTTACTCGCCTAAATATAGTGATATTTTAAATTTGTTTAAACTTTTTAACTTTACCCTAGGTACAAACATTACGTTTGGTTAAAGTTTGATTCTACCATTTACTTTAGGTGAGATATGGTCCCAAGGCGTATTTCAACTTGAAACACGATTTCTACGTTATTAGAGTCTGAAATGAACATTTTTCGTTTACAAGGCGTATTTCAACTTGAAACACGATTTCTACGTTTTTAGAGTCTGAAATGAACATTTTTCGTTTACTCGCCTAAATCTGGTGATATTTTAAAATTGTTTAAACTTTTTAACTTTACCCTAGGTACAAACATTACGTTTGGTTAAAGTTTGATTCTACCATTTACTTTAGGTGAGATATGGTCCCAAGGCGTATTTCAACTTGAAATACGATTTCTGCAGTATTAGAGTCTGAAATGAGCATTTTTCGTTTACTCGCCTAAATATAGTGATATTTTAAAATTGTTTAAACTTTTTAACTTTATCCTAGGTACAAACATTACGTTTGGTTAAAGTTTGATTCTACCATTTACTTTAGGTGAGATATGGTCCCAAGGCGTATTTCAACTTGAAACACGATTTCTGCAGTATTAGAGTCCGAAATGAACAATTTTCGTTTACTCGCCTAAATATAGTGATATTTTAAAATTGTTTAAACTTTTTAACTTTATCCTAGGTACAAACATTACGTTTGGTTAAAGTTTGATTCTACCATTTACTTTAGGTGAGATATGGTGCCAAGGCGTATTTCAACTTGAAACACGATTTCTGCGGTTTTAGAGTCTGAAATAAACATTTTTCCTTTACAAGGCGTATTTCAACTTGAAACACGATTTCTACGTTTTTAGAGTCTGAAATGAACATTTTTCGTTTACTCGCCTAAATCTGGTGATATTTTAAAATTGTTTAAACTTTTTAACTTTACCCTAGGTACAAACATTACGTTTGGTTAAAGTTTGATTCTACCATTTACTTTAGGTGAGATATGGTCCCAAGGCGTATTTCAACTTGAAATACGATTTCTGCAGTATTAGAGTCTGAAATGAACATTTTTCGTTTACTCGCCTAAATATAGTGATATTTTAAAATTGTTTAAACTTTTTAACTTTATCCTAGGTACAAACATTACGTTTGGTTAAAGTTTGATTCTACCATTTACTTTAGGTGAGATATGGTCCCAAGGCGTATTTCAACTTGAAACACGATTTCTACGTTATTAGAGTCTGAAATGAACATTTTTCGTTTACAAGGCGTATTTCAACTTGAAACACGATTTCTACGTTTTTAGAGTCTGAAATGAACATTTTTCGTTTACTCGCCTAAATCTAGTGATATTTTAAAATTGTTTAAACTTTTTAACTTTACCCTAGGTACAAACATTACGTTTGGTTAAAGTTTGATTCTACCATTTACTTTAGGTGAGATATGGTGCCAAGGCGTATTTCAACTTGAAACACGATTTCTGCGGTTTTAGAGTCTGAAATGAACATTTTTCGTTTACAAGGCGTATTTCAACTTGAAACACGATTTCTACGTTTTTAGAGTCTGAAATGAACATTTTTCGTTTACTCGCCTAAATCTAGTGATATTTTAAAATTGTTTAAACTTTTTAACTTTACCCTAGGTACAAACATTACGTTTGGTTAAAGTTTGATTCTACCATTTACTTTAGGTGAGATATGGTCCCAAGGCGTATTTCAACTTGAAATACGATTTCTGCAGTATTAGAGTCTGAAATGAACATTTTTCGTTTACTCGCCTAAATATAGTGATATTTTAAATTTGTTTAAACTTTTTAACTTTACCCTAGGTACAAACATTACGTTTGGTTAAAGTTTGATTCTACCATTTACTTTAGGTGAGATATGGTCCCAAGGCGTATTTCAACTTGAAACACGATTTCTACGTTATTAGAGTCTGAAATGAACATTTTTCGTTTACAAGGCGTATTTCAACTTGAAACACGATTTCTACGTTTTTAGAGTCTGAAATGAACATTTTTCGTTTACTCGCCTAAATCTGGTGATATTTTAAAATTGTTTAAACTTTTTAACTTTACCCTAGGTACAAACATTACGTTTGGTTAAAGTTTGATTCTACCATTTACTTTAGGTGAGATATGGTCCCAAGGCGTATTTCAACTTGAAATACGATTTCTGCAGTATTAGAGTCTGAAATGAGCATTTTTCGTTTACTCGCCTAAATATAGTGATATTTTAAAATTGTTTAAACTTTTTAACTTTATCCTAGGTACAAACATTACGTTTGGTTAAAGTTTGATTCTACCATTTACTTTAGGTGAGATATGGTCCCAAGGCGTATTTCAACTTGAAACACGATTTCTGCAGTATTAGAGTCCGAAATGAACAATTTTCGTTTACTCGCCTAAATATAGTGATATTTTAAAATTGTTTAAACTTTTTAACTTTATCCTAGGTACAAACATTACGTTTGGTTAAAGTTTGATTCTACCATTTACTTTAGGTGAGATATGGTGCCAAGGCGTATTTCAACTTGAAACACGATTTCTGCGGTTTTAGAGTCTGAAATAAACATTTTTCCTTTACAAGGCGTATTTCAACTTGAAACACGATTTCTACGTTTTTAGAGTCTGAAATGAACATTTTTCGTTTACTCGCCTAAATCTGGTGATATTTTAAAATTGTTTAAACTTTTTAACTTTACCCTAGGTACAAACATTACGTTTGGTTAAAGTTTGATTCTACCATTTACTTTAGGTGAGATATGGTCCCAAGGCGTATTTCAACTTGAAATACGATTTCTGCAGTATTAGAGTCTGAAATGAGCATTTTTCGTTTACTCGCCTAAATATAGTGATATTTTAAAATTGTTTAAACTTTTTAACTTTATCCTAGGTACAAACATTACGTTTGGTTAAAGTTTGATTCTACCATTTACTTTAGGTGAGATATGGTCCCAAGGCGTATTTCAACTTGAAACACGATTTCTACGTTATTAGAGTCTGAAATGAACATTTTTCGTTTACAAGGCGTATTTCAACTTAAAACACGATTTCTACGTTTTTAGAGTCTGAAATGAACATTTTTCGTTTACTCGCCTAAATCTGGTGATATTTTAAAATTGTTTAAACTTTTTAACTTTACCCTAGGTACAAACATTACGTTTGGTTAAAGTTTGATTCTACCATTTACTTTAGGTGAGATATGGTCCCAAGGCGTATTTCAACTTGAAATACGATTTCTGCAGTATTAGAGTCTGAAATGAACATTTTTCGTTTACTCGCCTAAATATAGTGGTATTTTAAAATTGTTTAAACTTTTTAACTTTATCCTAGGTACAAACATTACGTTTGGTTAAAGTTTGATTCTACCATTTACTTTAGGTGAGATATGGTCCCAAGGCGTATTTCAACTTGAAACACGATTTCTACGTTATTAGAGTCTGAAATGAACATTTTTCGTTTACAAGGCGTATTTCAACTTGAAACACGATTTCTACGTTTTTAGAGTCTGAAATGAACATTTTTCGTTTACTCGCCTAAATCTGGTGATATTTTAAAATTGTTTAAACTTTTTAACTTTACCCTAGGTACAAACATTACGTTTGGTTAAAGTTTGATTCTACCATTTACTTTAGGTGAGATATGGTCCCAAGGCGTATTTCAACTTGAAATACGATTTCTGCAGTATTAGAGTCTGAAATGAGCATTTTTCGTTTACTCGCCTAAATATAGTGATATTTTAAAATTGTTTAAACTTTTTAACTTTATCCTAGGTACAAACATTACGTTTGGTTAAAGTTTGATTCTACCATTTACTTTAGGTGAGATATGGTCCCAAGGCGTATTTCAACTTGAAACACGATTTCTACGTTATTAGAGTCTGAAATGAGCATTTTTCGTTTACTCGCCTAAATATAGTGATATTTTAAAATTGTTTAAACTTTTTAACTTTATCCTAGGTACAAACATTACGTTTGGTTAAAGTTTGATTCTACCATTTACTTTAGGTGAGATATGGTCCCAAGGCGTATTTCAACTTGAAACACGATTTCTACGTTATTAGAGTCTGAAATGAACATTTTTCGTTTACAAGGCGTATTTCAACTTGAAACACGATTTCTACGTTTTTAGAGTCTGAAATGAACATTTTTCGTTTACTCGCCTAAATCTGGTGATATTTTAAAATTGTTTAAACTTTTTAACTTTACCCTAGGTACAAACATTACGTTTGGTTAAAGTTTGATTCTACCATTTACTTTAGGTGAGATATGGTCCCAAGGCGTATTTCAACTTGAAATACGATTTCTGCAGTATTAGAGTCTGAAATGAGCATTTTTCGTTTACTCGCCTAAATATAGTGATATTTTAAAATTGTTTAAACTTTTTAACTTTATCCTAGGTACAAACATTACGTTTGGTTAAAGTTTGATTCTACCATTTACTTTAGGTGAGATATGGTCCCAAGGCGTATTTCAACTTGAAACACGATTTCTACGTTATTAGAGTCTGAAATGAACATTTTTCGTTTACAAGGCGTATTTCAACTTGAAACACGATTTCTACGTTTTTAGAGTCTGAAATGAAAATTTTTCGTTTACTCGCCTAAATCTGGTGATATTTTAAAATTGTTTAAACTTTTTAACTTTACCCTAGGTACAAACATTACGTTTGGTTAAAGTTTGATTCTACCATTTACTTTAGGTGAGATATGGTCCCAAGGCGTATTTCAACTTTAAACACGATTTCTGCGGTTTTAGAGTCTGAAACGAGCATTTTTCGTTTACAAGACGTATTTCAACTTGAAACACGATTTCTACGTTTTTAGAGTCTGAAATGAACATTTTTCGTTTACTCGCCTAAATCTGGTGATATTTTAAAATTTTTTAAACTTTTTAACTTTACCCTAGGTACAAACATTACGTTTGGTTAAAGTTTGATTCTACCATTTACTTTAGGTGAGATATGGTCCCAAGGCGTATTTCAACTTGAAATACGATTTCTGCAGTATTAGAGTCCGAAATGAACATTTTTCGTTTACTCGCCTAAATATAGTGATATTTTAAAATTGTTTAAACTTTTTAACTTTATCCTAGGTACAAACATTACGTTTGGTTAAAGTTTGATTCTACCATTTACTTTAGGTGAGATATGGTGCCAAGGCGTATTTCAACTTGAAACACGATTTCTGCGGTTTTAGAGTCTGAAATGAACATTTTTCCTTTACAAGGCGTATTTCAACTTGAAACACGATTTCTACGTTTTTAGAGTCTGAAATGAACATTTTTCGTTTACTCGCCTAAATCTGGTGATATTTTAAAATTGTTTAAACTTTTTAACTTTACCCTAGGTACAAACATTACGTTTGGTTAAAGTTTGATTCTACCATTTACTTTAGGTGAGATATGGTCCCAAGGCGTATTTCAACTTGAAATACGATTTCTGCAGTATTAGAGTCTGAAATGAGCATTTTTCGTTTACTCGCCTAAATATAGTGATATTTTAAAATTGTTTAAACTTTTTAACTTTATCCTAGGTACAAACATTACGTTTGGTTAAAGTTTGATTCTACCATTTACTTTAGGTGAGATATGGTCCCAAGGCGTATTTCAACTTGAAACACGATTTCTACGTTATTAGAGTCTGAAATGAACATTTTTCGTTTACAAGGCGTATTTCAACTTAAAACACGATTTCTACGTTTTTAGAGTCTGAAATGAACATTTTTCGTTTACTCGCCTAAATCTGGTGATATTTTAAAATTGTTTAAACTTTTTAACTTTACCCTAGGTACAAACATTACGTTTGGTTAAAGTTTGATTCTACCATTTACTTTAGGTGAGATATGGTCCCAAGGCGTATTTCAACTTGAAATACGATTTCTGCAGTATTAGAGTCTGAAATGAACATTTTTCGTTTACTCGCCTAAATATAGTGGTATTTTAAAATTGTTTAAACTTTTTAACTTTATCCTAGGTACAAACATTACGTTTGGTTAAAGTTTGATTCTACCATTTACTTTAGGTGAGATATGGTCCCAAGGCGTATTTCAACTTGAAACACGATTTCTACGTTATTAGAGTCTGAAATGAACATTTTTCGTTTACAAGGCGTATTTCAACTTGAAACACGATTTCTACGTTTTTAGAGTCTGAAATGAACATTTTTCGTTTACTCGCCTAAATCTAGTGATATTTTAAAATTGTTTAAACTTTTTAACTTTACCCTAGGTACAAACATTACGTTTGGTTAAAGTTTGATTCTACCATTTACTTTAGGTGAGATATGGTGCCAAGGTGTATTTCAACTTGAAACACGATTTCTGCGGTTTTAGAGTCTGAAATGAACATTTTTCGTTTACAAGGCGTATTTCAACTTGAAACACGATTTCTACGTTTTTAGAGTCTGAAATGAACATTTTTCGTTTACTCGCCTAAATCTAGTGATATTTTAAAATTGTTTAAACTTTTTAACTTTACCCTAGGTACAAACATTACGTTTGGTTAAAGTTTGATTCTACCATTTACTTTAGGTGAGATATGGTCCCAAGGCGTATTTCAACTTGAAATACGATTTCTGCAGTATTAGAGTCTGAAATGAACATTTTTCGTTTACTCGCCTAAATATAGTGATATTTTAAATTTGTTTAAACTTTTTAACTTTACCCTAGGTACAAACATTACGTTTGGTTAAAGTTTGATTCTACCATTTACTTTAGGTGAGATATGGTCCCAAGGCGTATTTCAACTTGAAACACGATTTCTACGTTATTAGAGTCTGAAATGAACATTTTTCGTTTACAAGGCGTATTTCAACTTGAAACACGATTTCTACGTTTTTAGAGTCTGAAATGAACATTTTTCGTTTACTCGCCTAAATCTGGTGATATTTTAAAATTGTTTAAACTTTTTAACTTTACCCTAGGTACAAACATTACGTTTGGTTAAAGTTTGATTCTACCATTTACTTTAGGTGAGATATGGTCCCAAGGCGTATTTCAACTTGAAATACGATTTCTGCAGTATTAGAGTCTGAAATGAGCATTTTTCGTTTACTCGCCTAAATATAGTGATATTTTAAAATTGTTTAAACTTTTTAACTTTATCCTAGGTACAAACATTACGTTTGGTTAAAGTTTGATTCTACCATTTACTTTAGGTGAGATATGGTCCCAAGGCGTATTTCAACTTGAAACACGATTTCTACGTTATTAGAGTCTGAAATGAGCATTTTTCGTTTACTCGCCTAAATATAGTGATATTTTAAAATTGTTTAAACTTTTTAACTTTATCCTAGGTACAAACATTACGTTTGGTTAAAGTTTGATTCTACCATTTACTTTAGGTGAGATATGGTCCCAAGGCGTATTTCAACTTGAAACACGATTTCTACGTTATTAGAGTCTGAAATGAACATTTTTCGTTTACAAGGCGTATTTCAACTTGAAACACGATTTCTACGTTTTTAGAGTCTGAAATGAAAATTTTTCGTTTACTCGCCTAAATCTGGTGATATTTTAAAATTGTTTAAACTTTTTAACTTTACCCTAGGTACAAACATTACGTTTGGTTAAAGTTTGATTCTACCATTTACTTTAGGTGAGATATGGTCCCAAGGCGTATTTCAACTTTAAACACGATTTCTGCGGTTTTAGAGTCTGAAACGAGCATTTTTCGTTTACAAGACGTATTTCAACTTGAAACACGATTTCTACGTTTTTAGAGTCTGAAATGAACATTTTTCGTTTACTCGCCTAAATCTGGTGATATTTTAAAATTTTTTAAACTTTTTAACTTTACCCTAGGTACAAACATTACGTTTGGTTAAAGTTTGATTCTACCATTTACTTTAGGTGAGATATGGTCCCAAGGCGTATTTCAACTTGAAATACGATTTCTGCAGTATTAGAGTCCGAAATGAACATTTTTCGTTTACTCGCCTAAATATAGTGATATTTTAAAATTGTTTAAACTTTTTAACTTTATCCTAGGTACAAACATTACGTTTGGTTAAAGTTTGATTCTACCATTTACTTTAGGTGAGATATGGTGCCAAGGCGTATTTCAACTTGAAACACGATTTCTGCGGTTTTAGAGTCTGAAATGAACATTTTTCCTTTACAAGGCGTATTTCAACTTGAAACACGATTTCTACGTTTTTAGAGTCTGAAATGAACATTTTTCGTTTACTCGCCTAAATCTGGTGATATTTTAAAATTGTTTAAACTTTTTAACTTTACCCTAGGTACAAACATTACGTTTGGTTAAAGTTTGATTCTACCATTTACTTTAGGTGAGATATGGTCCCAAGGCGTATTTCAACTTGAAATACGATTTCTGCAGTATTAGAGTCTGAAATGAGCATTTTTCGTTTACTCGCCTAAATATAGTGATATTTTAAAATTGTTTAAACTTTTTAACTTTATCCTAGGTACAAACATTACGTTTGGTTAAAGTTTGATTCTACCATTTACTTTAGGTGAGATATGGTCCCAAGGCGTATTTCAACTTGAAACACGATTTCTACGTTATTAGAGTCTGAAATGAACATTTTTCGTTTACAAGGCGTATTTCAACTTGAAACACGATTTCTACGTTTTTAGAGTCTGAAATGAACATTTTTCGTTTACTCGCCTAAATCTGGTGATATTTTAAAATTGTTTAAACTTTTTAACTTTACCCTAGGTACAAACATTACGTTTGGTTAAAGTTTGATTCTACCATTTACTTTAGGTGAGATATGGTCCCAAGGCGTATTTCAACTTGAAATACGATTTCTGCAGTATTAGAGTCTGAAATGAACATTTTTCGTTTACTCGCCTAAATATAGTGATATTTTAAAATTGTTTAAACTTTTTAACTTTATCCTAGGTACAAACATTACGTTTGGTTAAAGTTTGATTCTACCATACCAGTATTAGAGTCTGAAATGAACATTTTTCGTTTACTCGCCTAAATATAGTGATATTTTAAATTTGTTTAAACTTTTTAACTTTACCCTAGGTACAAACATTACGTTTGGTTAAAGTTTGATTCTACCATTTACTTTAGGTGAGATATGGTCCCAAGGCGTATTTCAACTTGAAACACGATTTCTACGTTATTAGAGTCTGAAATGAACATTTTTCGTTTACAAGGCGTATTTCAACTTGAAACACGATTTCTACGTTTTTAGAGTCTGAAATGAACATTTTTCGTTTACTCGCCTAAATCTGGTGATATTTTAAAATTGTTTAAACTTTTTAACTTTACCCTAGGTACAAACATTACGTTTGGTTAAAGTTTGATTCTACCATTAACTTTAGGTGAGATATGGTCCCAAGGCGTATTTTAACTTGAAATACGATTTCTGCAGTATTAGAGTCTGAAATGAGCATTTTTCGTTTACTCGCCTAAATATAGTGATATTTTAAAATTGTTTAAACTTTTTAACTTTATCCTAGGTACAAACATTACGTTTGGTTAAAGTTTGATTTTACCATTTACTTTAGGTGCGATATGGTCCCAAGGCGTATTTCAACTTGAAACACGATTTCTACGTTATTAGAGTCTGAAATGAACATTTTTCGTTTACAAGGCGTATTTCAACTTGAAACACGATTTCTACGTTTTTAGAGTCTGAAATGAACATTTTTCGTTTACTCGCCTAAATCTGGTGATATTTTAAAATTGTTTAAACTTTTTAACTTTACCCTAGGTACAAACATTACGTTTGGTTAAAGTTTGATTCTACCATTTACTTTAGGTGAGATATGGTCCCAAGGCGTATTTCAACTTGAAATACGATTTCTGCAGTATTAGAGTCTGAAATGAACATTTTTCGTTTACTCGCCTAAATATAGTGATATTTTAAAATTGTTTAAACTTTTTAACTTTATCCTAGGTACAAACATTACGTTTGGTTAAAGTTTGATTCTACCATTTACTTTAGGTGAGATATGGTCCCAAGGCGTATTTCAACTTGAAACACGATTTCTACGTTATTAGAGTCTGAAATGAACATTTTTCGTTTACAAGGCGTATTTCAACTTGAAACACGATTTCTACGTTTTTAGAGTCTGAAATGAACATTTTTCGTTTACTCGCCTAAATCTAGTGATATTTTAAAATTGTTTAAACTTTTTAACTTTACCCTAGGTACAAACATTACGTTTGGTTAAAGTTTGATTCTACCATTTACTTTAGGTGAGATATGGTCCCAAGGCGTATTTCAACTTGAAATACGATTTCTGCAGTATTAGAGTCTGAAATGAACATTTTTCGTTTACTCGCCTAAATATAGTGATATTTTAAATTTGTTTAAACTTTTTAACTTTACCCTAGGTACAAACATTACGTTTGGTTAAAGTTTGATTCTACCATTTACTTTAGGTGAGATATGGTGCCAAGGCGTATTTCAACTTGAAACACGATTTCTGCGGTTTTAGAGTCTGAAATGAACATTTTTCGTTTACAAGGCGTATTTCAACTTGAAACACGATTTCTACGTTTTTAGAGTCTGAAATGAACATTTTTCGTTTACTCGCTTAAATCTAGTGATATTTTAAAATTGTTTAAACTTTTTAACTTTACCCTAGGTACAAACATTACGTTTGGTTAAAGTTTGATTCTACCATTTACTTTAGGTGAGATATGGTGCCAAGGCGTATTTAAACTTGAAACACGATTTCTGCGGTTTTAGAGTCTGAAATGAACATTTTTCGTTTACAAGGCGTATTTCAACTTGAAACACGATTTCTACGTTTTTAGAGTCTGAAATGAACATTTTTCGTTTACTCGCCTAAATCTAGTGATATTTTAAAATTGTTTAAACTTTTTAACTTTACCCTAGGTACAAACATTACGTTTGGTTAAAGTTTGATTCTACCATTTACTTTAGGTGAGATATGGTCCCAAGGCGTATTTCAACTTGAAATACGATTTCTGCAGTATTAGAGTCTGAAATGAACATTTTTCGTTTACTCGCCTAAATATAGTGATATTTTAAATTTGTTTAAACTTTTTAACTTTACCCTAGGTACAAACATTACGTTTGGTTAAAGTTTGATTCTACCATTTACTTTAGGTGAGATATGGTCCCAAGGCGTATTTCAACTTGAAACACGATTTCTACGTTATTAGAGTCTGAAATGAACATTTTTCGTTTACAAGGCGTATTTCAACTTGAAACACGATTTCTACGTTTTTAGAGTCTGAAATGAAAATTTTTCGTTTACTCGCTTAAATCTGGTGATATTTTAAAATTGTTTAAACTTTTTAACTTTACCCTAGGTACAAACATTACGTTTGGTTAAAGTTTGATTCTACCATTTACTTTAGGTGAGATATGGTCCCAAGGCGTATTTCAACTTTAAACACGATTTCTGCGGTTTTAGAGTCTGAAACGAGCATTTTTCGTTTACAAGACGTATTTCAACTTGAAACACGATTTCTACGTTTTTAGAGTCTGAAATGAACATTTTTCGTTTACTCGCCTAAATCTGGTGATATTTTAAAATTTTTTAAACTTTTTAACTTTACCCTAGGTACAAACATTACGTTTGGTTAAAGTTTGATTCTACCATTTACTTTAGGTGAGATATGGTCCCAAGGCGTATTTCAACTTGAAATACGATTTCTGCAGTATTAGAGTCCGAAATGAACATTTTTCGTTTACTCGCCTAAATATAGTGATATTTTAAAATTGTTTAAACTTTTTAACTTTATCCTAGGTACAAACATTACGTTTGGTTAAAGTTTGATTCTACCATTTACTTTAGGTGAGATATGGTGCCAAGGCGTATATCAACTTGAAACACGATTTCTGCGGTTTTAGAGTCTGAAATGAACATTTTTCCTTTACAAGGCGTATTTCAACTTGAAACACGATTTCTACGTTTTTAGAGTCTGAAATGAACATTTTTCGTTTACTCGCCTAAATCTGGTGATATTTTAAAATTGTTTAAACTTTTTAACTTTACCCTAGGTACAAACATTACGTTTGGTTAAAGTTTGATTCTACCATTTACTTTAGGTGAGATATGGTCCCAAGGCGTATTTCAACTTGAAATACGATTTCTGCAGTATTAGAGTCTGAAATGAGCATTTTTCGTTTACTCGCCTAAATATAGTGATATTTTAAAATTGTTTAAACTTTTTAACTTTATCCTAGGTACAAACATTACGTTTGGTTAAAGTTTGATTCTACCATTTACTTTAGGTGAGATATGGTCCCAAGGCGTATTTCAACTTGAAACACGATTTCTACGTTATTAGAGTCTGAAATGAACATTTTTCGTTTACAAGGCGTATTTCAACTTGAAACACGATTTCTACGTTTTTAGAGTCTGAAATGAACATTTTTCGTTTACTCGCCTAAATCTGGTGATATTTTAAAATTGTTTAAACTTTTTAACTTTACCCTAGGTACAAACATTACGTTTGGTTAAAGTTTGATTCTACCATTTACTTTAGGTGAGATATGGTCCCAAGGCGTATTTCAACTTGAAATACGATTTCTGCAGTATTAGAGTCTGAAATGAACATTTTTCGTTTACTCGCCTAAATATAGTGATATTTTAAAATTGTTTAAACTTTTTAACTTTATCCTAGGTACAAACATTACGTTTGGTTAAAGTTTGATTCTACCATACCAGTATTAGAGTCTGAAATGAACATTTTTCGTTTACTCGCCTAAATATAGTGATATTTTAAATTTGTTTAAACTTTTTAACTTTACCCTAGGTACAAACATTACGTTTGGTTAAAGTTTGATTCTACCATTTACTTTAGGTGAGATATGGTCCCAAGGCGTATTTCAACTTGAAACACGATTTCTACGTTATTAGAGTCTGAAATGAACATTTTTCGTTTACAAGGCGTATTTCAACTTGAAACACGATTTCTACGTTTTTAGAGTCTGAAATGAACATTTTTCGTTTACTCGCCTAAATCTGGTGATATTTTAAAATTGTTTAAACTTTTTAACTTTACCCTAGGTACAAACATTACGTTTGGTTAAAGTTTGATTCTACCATTTACTTTAGGTGAGATATGGTCCCAAGGCGTATTTCAACTTGAAATACGATTTCTGCAGAATTAGAGTCTGAAATGAGCATTTTTCGTTTACTCGCCTAAATATAGTGATATTTTAAAATTGTTTAAACTTTTTAACTTTATCCTAGGTACAAACATTACGTTTGGTTAAAGTTTGATTCTACCATTTACTTTAGGTGAGATATGGTCCCAAGGCGTATTTCAACTTGAAACACGATTTCTACGTTATTAGAGTCTGAAATGAACATTTTTCGTTTACAAGGCGTATTTCAACTTGAAACACGATTTCTACGTTTTTAGAGTCTGAAATGAACATTTTTCGTTTACTCGCCTAAATCTAGTGATATTTTAAAATTGTTTAAACTTTTTAACTTTACCCTAGGTACAAACATTACGTTTGGTTAAAGTTTGATTCTACCATTTACTTTAGGTGAGATATGGTCCCAAGGCGTATTTCAACTTGAAATACGATTTCTGCAGTATTAGAGTCTGAAATGAACATTTTTCGTTTACTCGCCTAAATATAGTGATATTTTAAAATTGTTTAAACTTTTTAACTTTATCCTAGGTACAAACATTACGTTTGGTTAAAGTTTGATTCTACCATTTACTTTAGGTGAGATATGGTCCCAAGGCGTATTTCAACTTGAAATACGATTTCTGCAGTATTAGAGTCCGAAATGAACATTTTTCGTTTACTCGCCTAAATATAGTGATATTTTAAAATTGTTTAAACTTTTTAACTTTATCCTAGGTACAAACATTACGTTTGGTTAAAGTTTGATTCTACCATTTACTTTAGGTGAGATATGGTCCCAAGGCGTATTTCAACTTTAAACACGATTTCTGCGGTTTTAGAGTCTGAAACGAGCATTTTTCGTTTACAAGACGTATTTCAACTTGAAACACGATTTCTACGTTTTTAGAGTCTGAAATGAACATTTTTCGTTTACTCGCCTAAATCTGGTGATATTTTAAAATTTTTTAAACTTTTTAACTTTACCCTAGGTACAAACATTACGTTTGGTTAAAGTTTGATTCTACCATTTACTTTAGGTGAGATATGGTCCCAAGGCGTATTTCAACTTGAAATACGATTTCTGCAGTATTAGAGTCCGAAATGAACATTTTTCGTTTACTCGCCTAAATATAGTGATATTTTAAAATTGTTTAAACTTTTTAACTTTATCCTAGGTACAAACATTACGTTTGGTTAAAGTTTGATTCTACCATTTACTTTAGGTGAGATATGGTGCCAAGGCGTATTTCAACTTGAAACACGATTTCTGCGGTTTTAGAGTCTGAAATGAACATTTTTCCTTTACAAGGCGTATTTCAACTTGAAACACGATTTCTACGTTTTTAGAGTCTGAAATGAACATTTTTCGTTTACTCGCCTAAATCTGGTGATATTTTAAAATTGTTTAAACTTTTTAACTTTACCCTAGGTACAAACATTACGTTTGGTTAAAGTTTGATTCTACCATTTACTTTAGGTGAGATATGGTCCCAAGGCGTATTTCAACTTGAAATACGATTTCTGCAGTATTAGAGTCTGAAATGAGCATTTTTCGTTTACTCGCCTAAATATAGTGATATTTTAAAATTGTTTAAACTTTTTAACTTTATCCTAGGTACAAACATTACGTTTGGTTAAAGTTTGATTCTACCATTTACTTTAGGTGAGATATGGTCCCAAGGCGTATTTCAACTTGAAACACGATTTCTACGTTATTAGAGTCTGAAATGAACATTTTTCGTTTACAAGGCGTATTTCAACTTGAAACACGATTTCTACGTTTTTAGAGTCTGAAATGAACATTTTTCGTTTACTCGCCTAAATCTGGTGATATTTTAAAATTGTTTAAACTTTTTAACTTTACCCTAGGTACAAACATTACGTTTGGTTAAAGTTTGATTCTACCAATTACTTTAGGTGAGATATGGTCCCAAGGCGTATTTCAACTTGAAATACGATTTCTGCAGTATTAGAGTCTGAAATGAACATTTTTCGTTTACTCGCCTAAATATAGTGATATTTTAAAATTGTTTAAACTTTTTAACTTTATCCTAGGTACAAACATTACGTTTGGTTAAAGTTTGATTCTACCATACCAGTATTAGAGTCTGAAATGAACATTTTTCGTTTACTCGCCTAAATATAGTGATATTTTAAATTTGTTTAAACTTTTTAACTTTACCCTAGGTACAAACATTACGTTTGGTTAAAGTTTGATTCTACCATTTACTTTAGGTGAGATATGGTCCCAAGGCGTATTTCAACTTGAAACACGATTTCTACGTTATTAGAGTCTGAAATGAACATTTTTCGTTTACAAGGCGTATTTCAACTTGAAACACGATTTCTACGTTTTTAGAGTCTGAAATGAACATTTTTCGTTTACTCGCCTAAATCTGGTGATATTTTAAAATTGTTTAAACTTTTTAACTTTACCCTAGGTACAAACATTACGTTTGGTTAAAGTTTGATTCTACCATTTACTTTAGGTGAGATATGGTCCCAAGGCGTATTTCAACTTGAAATACGATTTCTGCAGTATTAGAGTCTGAAATGAGCATTTTTCGTTTACTCGCCTAAATATAGTGATATTTTAAAATTGTTTAAACTTTTTAACTTTATCCTAGGTACAAACATTACGTTTGGTTAAAGTTTGATTTTACCATTTACTTTAGGTGAGATATGGTCCCAAGGCGTATTTCAACTTGAAACACGATTTCTACGTTATTAGAGTCTGAAATGAACATTTTTCGTTTACAAGGCGTATTTCAACTTGAAACACGATTTCTACGTTTTTAGAGTCTGAAATGAACATTTTTCGTTTACTCGCCTAAATCTGGTGATATTTTAAAATTGTTTAAACTTTTTAACTTTACCCTAGGTACAAACATTACGTTTGGTTAAAGTTTGATTCTACCATTTACTTTAGGTGAGATATGGTCCCAAGGCGTATTTCAACTTGAAATACGATTTCTGCAGTATTAGAGTCTGAAATGAACATTTTTCGTTTACTCGCCTAAATATAGTGATATTTTAAAATTGTTTAAACTTTTTAACTTTATCCTAGGTACAAACATTACGTTTGGTTAAAGTTTGATTTTACCATTTACTTTAGGTGAGATATGGTCCCAAGGCGTATTTCAACTTGAAACACGATTTCTACGTTATTAGAGTCTGAAATGAACATTTTTCGTTTACAAGGCGTATTTCAACTTGAAACACGATTTCTACGTTTTTAGAGTCTGAAATGAACATTTTTCGTTTACTCGCCTAAATCTGGTGATATTTTAAAATTGTTTAAACTTTTTAACTTTACCCTAGGTACAAACATTACGTTTGGTTAAAGTTTGATTCTACCATTTACTTTAGGTGAGATATGGTCCCAAGGCGTATTTCAACTTGAAATACGATTTCTGCAGTATTAGAGTCTGAAATGAACATTTTTCGTTTACTCGCCTAAATATAGTGATATTTTAAAATTGTTTAAACTTTTTAACTTTATCCTAGGTACAAACATTACGTTTGGTTAAAGTTTGATTCTACCATTTACTTTAGGTGAGATATGGTCCCAAGGCGTATTTCAACTTGAAACACGATTTCTACGTTATTAGAGTCTGAAATGAACATTTTTCGTTTACAAGGCGTATTTCAACTTGAAACACGATTTCTACGTTTTTAGAGTCTGAAATGAACATTTTTCGTTTACTCGCCTAAATCTAGTGATATTTTAAAATTGTTTAAACTTTTTAACTTTACCCTAGGTACAAACATTACGTTTGGTTAAAGTTTGATTATACCATTTACTTTAGGTGAGATATGGTCCCAAGGCGTATTTCAACTTGAAATACGATTTCTGCAGTATTAGAGTCTGAAATGAACATTTTTCGTTTACTCGCCTAAATATAGTGATATTTTAAATTTGTTTAAACTTTTTAACTTTACCCTAGGTACAAACATTACGTTTGGTTAAAGTTTGATTCTACCATTTACTTTAGGTGAGATATGGTGCCAAGGCGTATTTCAACTTGAAACACGATTTCTGCGGTTTTAGAGTCTGAAATGAACATTTTTCGTTTACAAGGCGTATTTCAACTTGAAACACGATTTCTACGTTTTTAGAGTCTGAAATGAACATTTTTCGTTTACTCGCCTAAATCTAGTGATATTTTAAAATTGTTTAAACTTTTTAACTTTACCCTAGGTACAAACATTACGTTTGGTTAAAGTTTGATTCTACCATTTACTTTAGGTGAGATATGGTGCCAAGGCGTATTTCAACTTGAAACACGATTTCTGCGGTTTTAGAGTCTGAAATGAACATTTTTCGTTTACAAGGCGTATTTCAACTTGAAACACGATTTCTACGTTTTTAGAGTCTGAAATGAACATTTTTCGTTTACTCGCCTAAATCTAGTGATATTTTAAAATTGTTTAAACTTTTTAACTTTACCCTAGGTACAAACATTACGTTTGGTTAAAGTTTGATTCTACCATTTACTTTAGGTGAGATATGGTCCCAAGGCGTATTTCAACTTGAAATACGATTTCTGCAGTATTAGAGTCTGAAATGAACATTTTTCGTTTACTCGCCTAAATATAGTGATATTTTAAATTTGTTTAAACTTTTTAACTTTACCCTAGGTACAAACATTACGTTTGGTTAAAGTTTGATTCTACCATTTACTTTAGGTGAGATATGGTCCCAAGGCGTATTTCAACTTGAAACACGATTTCTACGTTATTAGAGTCTGAAATGAACATTTTTCGTTTACAAGGCGTATTTCAACTTGAAACACGATTTCTACGTTTTTAGAGTCTGAAATGAACATTTTTCGTTTACTCGCCTAAATCTGGTGATATTTTAAAATTGTTTAAACTTTTTAACTTTACCCTAGGTACAAACATTACGTTTGGTTAAAGTTTGATTCTACCATTTACTTTAGGTGAGATATGGTCCCAAGGCGTATTTCAACTTGAAATACGATTTCTGCAGTATTAGAGTCTGAAATGAACATTTTTCGTTTACTCGCCTAAATATAGTGATATTTTAAAATTGTTTAAACTTTTTAACTTTATCCTAGGTACAAACATTACGTTTGGTTAAAGTTTGATTCTACCATTTACTTTAGGTGAGATATGGTCCCAAGGCGTATTTCAACTTGAAACACGATTTCTACGTTATTAGAGTCTGAAATGAACATTTTTCGTTTACAAGGCGTATTTCAACTTGAAACACGATTTCTACGTTTTTAGAGTCTGAAATGAACATTTTTCGTTTACTCGCCTAAATCTAGTGATATTTTAAAATTGTTTAAACTTTTTAACTTTACCCTAGGTACAAACATTACGTTTGGTTAAAGTTTGATTCTACCATTTACTTTAGGTGAGATATGGTCCCAAGGCGTATTTCAACTTGAAATACGATTTCTGCAGTATTAGAGTCTGAAATGAACATTTTTCGTTTACTCGCCTAAATATAGTGATATTTTAAGTTTGTTTAAACTTTTTAACTTTACCCTAGGTACAAACATTACGTTTGGTTAAAGTTTGATTCTACCATTTACTTTAGGTGAGATATGGTGCCAAGGCGTATTTCAACTTGAAACACGATTTCTGCGGTTTTAGAGTCTGAAATGAACATTTTTCGTTTACAAGGCGTATTTCAACTTGAAACACGATTTCTACGTTTTTAGAGTCTGAAATGAACATTTTTCGTTTACTCGCCTAAATCTAGTGATATTTTAAAATTGTTTAAACTTTTTAACTTTACCCTAGGTACAAACATTACGTTTGGTTAAAGTTTGATTCTACCATTTACTTTAGGTGAGATATGGTGCCAAGGCGTATTTCAACTTGAAACACGATTTCTGCGGTTTTAGAGTCTGAAATGAACATTTTTCGTTTACAAGGCGTATTTCAACTTGAAACACGATTTCTACGTTTTTAGAGTCTGAAATGAACATTTTTCGTTTACTCGCCTAAATCTAGTGATATTTTAAAATTGTTTAAACTTTTTAACTTTACCCTAGGTACAAACATTACGTTTGGTTAAAGTTTGATTCTACCATTTACTTTAGGTGAGATATGGTCCCAAGGCGTATTTCAACTTGAAATACGATTTCTGCAGTATTAGAGTCTGAAATGAACATTTTTCGTTTACTCGCCTAAATCTGGTGATATTTTAAAATTGTTTAAACTTTTTAACTTTACCCTAGGTACAAACATTACGTTTGGTTAAAGTTTAATTCTACCATTTACTTTAGGTGAGATATGGTCCCAAGGCGTATTTCAACTTGAAACACGATTTCTACGTTATTAGAGTCTGAAATGAACATTTTTCGTTTACAAGGCGTATTTCAACTTGAAACACGATTTCTACGTTTTTAGAGTCTGAAATGAACATTTTTCGTTTACTCGCCTAAATCTGGTGATATTTTAAAATTGTTTAAACTTTTTAACTTTACCCTAGGTACAAACATTACGTTTGGTTAAAGTTTGATTCTACCATTTACTTTAGGTGAGATATGGTCCCAAGGCGTATTTCAACTTGAAATACGATTTCTGCAGTATTAGAGTCTGAAATGAACATTTTTCGTTTACTCGCCTAAATATAGTGATATTTTAAAATTGTTTAAACTTTTTAACTTTATCCTAGGTACAAACATTACGTTTGGTTAAAGTTTGATTCTACCATTTACTTTAGGTGAGATATGGTCCCAAGGCGTATTTCAACTTGAAACACGATTTCTACGTTATTAGAGTCTGAAATGAACATTTTTCGTTTACAAGGCGTATTTCAACTTGAAACACGATTTCTACGTTTTTAGAGTCTGAAATGAAAATTTTTCGTTTACTCGCCTAAATCTAGTGATATTTTAAAATTGTTTAAACTTTTTAACTTTACCCTAGGTACAAACATTACGTTTGGTTAAAGTTTGATTCTACCATTTACTTTAGGTGAGATATGGTCCCAAGGCGTATTTCAACTTGAAATACGATTTCTGCAGTATTAGAGTCTGAAATGAACATTTTTCGTTTACTCGCCTAAATATAGTGATATTTTAAGTTTGTTTAAACTTTTTAACTTTACCCTAGGTACAAACATTACGTTTGGTTAAAGTTTGATTCTACCATTTACTTTAGGTGAGATATGGTGCCAAGGCGTATTTCAACTTGAAACACGATTTCTGCGGTTTTAGAGTCTGAAATGAACATTTTTCGTTTACAAGGCGTATTTCAACTTGAAACACGATTTCTACGTTTTTAGAGTCTGAAATGAACATTTTTCGTTTACTCGCCTAAATCTAGTGATATTTTAAAATTGTTTAAACTTTTTAACTTTACCCTAGGTACAAACATTACGTTTGGTTAAAGTTTGATTCTACCATTTACTTTAGGTGAGATATGGTCCCAAGGCGTATTTCAACTTGAAATACGATTTCTGCAGTATTAGAGTCTGAAATGAACATTTTTCGTTTACTCGCCTAAATATAGTGATATTTTAAATTTGTTTAAACTTTTTAACTTTACCCTAGGTACAAACATTACGTTTGGTTAAAGTTTGATTCTACCATTTACTTTAGGTGAGATATGGTCCCAAGGCGTATTTCAACTTGAAACACGATTTCTACGTTATTAGAGTCTGAAATGAACATTTTTCGTTTACAAGGCGTATTTCAACTTGAAACACGATTTCTACGTTTTAAGAGTCTGAAATGAACATTTTTCGTTTACTCGCCTAAATCTAGTGATATTTTAAAATTGTTTAAACTTTTTAACTTTACCCTAGGTACAAACATTACGTTTGGTTAAAGTTTGATTCTACCATTTACTTTAGGTGAGATATGGTCCCAAGGCGTATTTCAACTTGAAATACGATTTCTGCAGTATTAGAGTCTGAAATGAACATTTTTCGTTTACTCGCCTAAATATAGTGATATTTTAAATTTGTTTAAACTTTTTAACTTTACCCTAGGTACAAACATTACGTTTGGTTAAAGTTTGATTCTACCATTTACTTTAGGTGAGATATGGTCCCAAGGCGTATTTCAACTTGAAACACGATTTCTACGTTATTAGAGTCTGAAATGAACATTTTTCGTTTACAAGGCGTATTTCAACTTGAAACACGATTTCTACGTTTTTAGAGTCTGAAATGAACATTTTTCGTTTACTCGCCTAAATCTGGTGATATTTTAAAATTGTTTAAACTTTTTAACTTTACCCTAGGTACAAACATTACGTTTGGTTAAAGTTTGATTCTACCATTTACTTTAGGTGAGATATGGTCCCAAGGCGTATTTCAACTTGAAATACGATTTCTGCAGTATTAGAGTCTGAAATGAACATTTTTCGTTTACTCGCTTAAATATAGTGATATTTTAAAATTGTTTAAACTTTTTAACTTTATCCTAGGTACAAACATTACGTTTGGTTAAAGTTTGATTCTACCATTTACTTTAGGTGAGATATGGTCCCAAGGCGTATTTCAACTTGAAACACGATTTCTACGTTATTAGAGTCTGAAATGAACATTTTTCGTTTACAAGGCGTATTTCAACTTGAAACACGATTTCTACGTTTTTAGAGTCTGAAATGAACATTTTTCGTTTACTCGCCTAAATCTAGTGATATTTTAAAATTGTTTAAACTTTTTAACTTTACCCTAGGTACAAACATTACGTTTGGTTAAAGTTTGATTCTACCATTTACTTTAGGTGAGATATGGTCCCAAGGCGTATTTCAACTTGAAATACGATTTCTGCAGTATTAGAGTCTGAAATGAACATTTTTCGTTTACTCGCCTAAATATAGTGATATTTTAAGTTTGTTTAAACTTTTTAACTTTACCCTAGGTACAAACATTACGTTTGGTTAAAGTTTGATTCTACCATTTACTTTAGGTGAGATATGGTGCCAAGGCGTATTTCAACTTGAAACACGATTTCTGCGGTTTTAGAGTCTGAAATGAACATTTTTCGTTTACAAGGCGTATTTCAACTTGAAACACGATTTCTACGTTTTTAGAGTCTGAAATGAACATTTTTCGTTTACTCGCCTAAATCTAGTGATATTTTAAAATTGTTTAAACTTTTTAACTTTACCCTAGGTACAAACATTACGTTTGGTTAAAGTTTGATTCTACCATTTACTTTAGGTGAGATATGGTGCCAAGGCGTATTTCAACTTGAAACACGATTTCTGCGGTTTTAGAGTCTGAAATGAACATTTTTCGTTTACAAGGCGTATTTCAACTAGAAACACGATTTCTACGTTTTTAGAGTCTGAAATGAACATTTTTCGTTTACTCGCCTAAATCTAGTGATATTTTAAAATTGTTTAAACTTTTTAACTTTACCCTAGGTACAAACATTACGTTTGGTTAAAGTTTGATTCTACCATTTACTTTAGGTGAGATATGGTCCCAAGGCGTATTTCAACTTGAAATACGATTTCTGCAGTATTAGAGTCTGAAATGAACATTTTTCGTTTACTCGCCTAAATATAGTGATATTTTAAATTTGTTTAAACTTTTTAACTTTACCCTAGGTACAAACATTACGTTTGGTTAAAGTTTGATTCTACCATTTACTTTAGGTGAGATATGGTCCCAAGGCGTATTTCAACTTGAAACACGATTTCTACGTTATTAGAGTCTGAAATGAACATTTTTCGTTTACAAGGCGTATTTCAACTTGAAACACGATTTCTACGTTTTTAGAGTCTGAAATGAACATTTTTCGTTTACTCGCCTAAATCTGGTGATATTTTAAAATTGTTTAAACTTTTTAACTTTACCCTAGGTACAAACATTACGTTTGGTTAAAGTTTGATTCTACCATTTACTTTAGGTGAGATATGGTCCCAAGGCGTATTTCAACTTGAAATACGATTTCTGCAGTATTAGAGTCTGAAATGAGCATTTTTCGTTTACTCGCCTAAATATAGTGATATTTTAAAATTGTTTAAACTTTTTAACTTTATCCTAGGTACAAACATTACGTTTGGTTAAAGTTTGATTCTACCATTTACTTTAGGTGAGATATGGTCCCAAGGCGTATTTCAACTTGAAACACGATTTCTACGTTATTAGAGTCTGAAATGAACATTTTTCGTTTACAAGGCGTATTTCAACTTGAAACACGATTTCTACGTTTTTAGAGTCTGAAATGAACATTTTTCGTTTACTCGCCTAAATCTGGTGATATTTTAAAATTGTTTAAACTTTTTAACTTTACCCTAGGTACAAACATTACGTTTGGTTAAAGTTTGATTCTACCATTTACTTTAGGTGAGATATGGTCCCAAGGCGTATTTCAACTTTAAACACGATTTCTGCGGTTTTAGAGTCTGAAACGAGCATTTTTCGTTTACAAGGCGTATTTCAACTTGAAACACGATTTCTACGTTTTTAGAGTCTGAAATGAACATTTTTCGTTTACTCGCCTAAATCTAGTGATATTTTAAAATTGTTTAAACTTTTTAACTTTACCCTAGGTACAAACATTACGTTTGGTTAAAGTTTGATTCTACCATTTACTTTAGGTGAGATATGGTGCCAAGGCGTATTTCAACTTGAAACACGATTTCTGCGGTTTTAGAGTCTGAAATGAACATTTTTCGTTTACAAGGCGTATTTCAACTTGAAACACGATTTCTACGTTTTTAGAGTCTGAAATGAACATTTTTCGTTTACTCGCCTAAATCTAGTGATATTTTAAAATTGTTTAAACTTTTTAACTTTACCCTAGGTACAAACATTACGTTTGGTTAAAGTTTGATTCTACCATTTACTTTAGGTGAGATATGGTCCCAAGGCGTATTTCAACTTGAAATACGATTTCTGCAGTATTAGAGTCTGAAATGAACATTTTTCGTTTACTCGCCTAAATATAGTGATATTTTAAATTTGTTTAAACTTTTTAACTTTACCCTAGGTACAAACATTACGTTTGGTTAAAGTTTGATTCTACCATTTACTTTAGGTGAGATATGGTCCCAAGGCGTATTTCAACTTGAAACACGATTTCTACGTTATTAGAGTCTGAAATGAACATTTTTCGTTTACAAGGCGTATTTCAACTTGAAACACGATTTCTACGTTTTTAGAGTCTGAAATGAACATTTTTCGTTTACTCGCCTAAATCTGGTGATATTTTAAAATTGTTTAAACTTTTTAACTTTACCCTAGGTACAAACATTACGTTTGGTTAAAGTTTGATTCTACCATTTACTTTAGGTGAGATATGGTCCCAAGGCGTATTTCAACTTGAAATACGATTTCTGCAGTATTAGAGTCTGAAATGAGCATTTTTCGTTTACTCGCCTAAATATAGTGATATTTTAAAATTGTTTAAACTTTTTAATTTTATCCTAGGTACAAACATTACGTTTGGTTAAAGTTTGATTCTACCATTTACTTTAGGTGAGATATGGTCCCAAGGCGTATTTCAACTTGAAACACGATTTCTACGTTATTAGAGTCTGAAATGAACATTTTTCGTTTACAAGGCGTATTTCAACTTGAAACACGATTTCTACGTTTTTAGAGTCTGAAATGAAAATTTTTCGTTTACTCGCCTAAATCTGGTGATATTTTAAAATTGTTTAAAATTTTTAACTTTACCCTAGGTACAAACATTACGTTTGGTTAAAGTTTGATTCTACCATTTACTTTAGGTGAGATATGGTCCCAAGTCGTATTTCAACTTTAAACACGATTTCTGCGGTTTTAGAGTCTGAAACGAGCATTTTTCGTTTACAAGACGTATTTCAACTTGAAACACGATTTCTACGTTTTTAGAGTCTGAAATGAACATTTTTCGTTTACTCGCCTAAATCTGGTGATATTTTAAAATTGTTTAAACTTTTTAACTTTATCCTAGGTACAAACATTACGTTTGGTTAAAGTTTGATTCTACCATTTACTTTAGGTGAGATATGGTGCCAAGGCGTATTTCAACTTGAAACACGATTTCTGCGGTTTTAGAGTCTGAAATGAACATTTTTCCTTTACAAGGCGTATTTCAACTTGAAACACGATTTCTACGTTTTTAGAGTCTGAAATGAACATTTTTCGTTTACTCGCCTAAATCTGGTGATATTTTAAAATTGTTTAAACTTTTTAACTTTACCCTAGGTACAAACATTACGTTTGGTTAAAGTTTGATTCTACCATTTACTTTAGGTGAGATATGGTCCCAAGGCGTATTTCAACTTGAAATACGATTTCTGCAGTATTAGAGTCTGAAATGAGCATTTTTCGTTTACTCGCCTAAATATAGTGATATTTTAAAATTGTTTAAACTTTTTAACTTTATCCTAGGTACAAACATTACGTTTGGTTAAAGTTTGATTTTACCATTTACTTTAGGTGAGATATGGTCCCAAGGCGTATTTCAACTTGAAACACGATTTCTACGTTATTAGAGTCTGAAATGAACATTTTTCGTTTACAAGGCGTATTTCAACTTGAAACACGATTTCTACGTTTTTAGAGTCTGAAATGAACATTTTTCGTTTACTCGCCTAAATCTGGTGATATTTTAAAATTGTTTAAACTTTTTAACTTTACCCTAGGTACAAACATTACGTTTGGTTAAAGTTTGATTCTACCATTTACTTTAGGTGAGATATGGTCCCAAGGCGTATTTCAACTTGAAATACGATTTCTGCAGTATTAGAGTCTGAAATGAACATTTTTCGTTTACTCGCCTAAATATAGTGAAATTTAAAATTGTTTAAACTTTTTAACTTTACCCTAGGTACAAACATTACGTTTGGTTAAAGTTTGATTCTACCATTTACTTTAGGTGAGATATGGTGCCAAGGCGTATTTCAACTTGAAACACGATTTCTGCGGTTTTAGAGTCTGAAATGAACATTTTTCGTTTACAAGGCGTATTTCAACTTGAAACACGATTTCTACGTTTTTAGAGTCTGAAATGAACATTTTTCGTTTACTCGCCTAAATCTAGTGATATTTTAAAATTGTTTAAACTTTTTAACTTTACCCTAGGTACAAACATTACGTTTGGTTAAAGTTTGATTCTACCATTTACTTTAGGTGAGATATGGTGCCAAGGCGTATTTCAACTTGAAACACGATTTCTGCGGTTTTAGAGTCTGAAATGAACATTTTTCGTTTACAAGGCGTATTTCAACTTGAAACACGATTTCTACGTTTTTAGAGTCTGAAATGAACATTTTTCGTTTACTCGCCTAAATCTAGTGATATTTTAAAATTGTTTAAACTTTTTAACTTTACCCTAGGTACAAACATTACGTTTGGTTAAAGTTTGATTCTACCATTTACTTTAGGTGAGATATGGTCCCAAGGCGTATTTCAACTTGAAATACGATTTCTGCAGTATTAGAGTCTGAAATGAACATTTTTCGTTTACTCGCCTAAATATAGTGATATTTTAAATTTGTTTAAACTTTTTAACTTTACCCTAGGTACAAACATTACGTTTGGTTAAAGTTTGATTCTACCATTTACTTTAGGTGAGATATGGTCCCAAGGCGTATTTCAACTTGAAATACGATTTCTGCAGTATTAGAGTCTGAAATGAACATTTTTCGTTTACTCGCCTAAATATAGTGATATTTTAAAATTGTTTAAACTTTTTAACTTTATCCTTGGTACAAACATTACGTTTGGTTAAAGTTTGATTCTACCATTTACTTTAGGTGAGATATGGTCCCAAGGCGTATTTCAACTTGAAACACGATTTCTACGTTATTAGAGTCTGAAATGAACATTTTTCGTTTACAAGGCGTATTTCAACTTGAAACACGATTTCTACGTTTTTAGAGTCTGAAATGAACATTTTTCGTTTACTCGCCTAAATCTAGTGATATTTTAAAATTGTTTAAACTTTTTAACTTTACCCTAGGTACAAACATTACGTTTGGTTAAAGTTTGATTCTACCATTTACTTTAGGTGAGATATGGTCCCAAGGCGTATTTCAACTTGAAATACGATTTCTGCAGTATTAGAGTCTGAAATGAACATTTTTCGTTTACTCGCCTAAATATAGTGATATTTTAAATTTGTTTAAACTTTTTAACTTTACCCTAGGTACAAACATTACGTTTGGTTAAAGTTTGATTCTACCATTTACTTTAGGTGAGATATGGTCCCAAGGCGTATTTCAACTTGAAACACGATTTCTACGTTATTAGAGTCTGAAATGAACATTTTTCGTTTACAAGGCGTATTTCAACTTGAAACACGATTTCTACGTTTTTAGAGTCTGAAATGAACATTTTTCGTTTACTCGCCTAAATCTGGTGATATTTTAAAATTGTTTAAACTTTTTAACTTTACCCTAGGTACAAACATTACGTTTGGTTAAAGTTTGATTCTACCATTTACTTTAGGTGAGATATGGTCCCAAGGCGTATTTCAACTTGAAACACGATTTCTACGTTTTTAGAGTCTGAAATGAACATTTTTCGTTTACTCGCCTAAATCTGGTGATATTTTAAAATTGTTTAAACTTTTTAACTTTACCCTAGGTACAAACATTACGTTTGGTTAAAGTTTGATTCTACCATTTACTTTAGGTGAGATATGGTGCCAAGGCGTAATTCAACTTGAAACACGATTTCTGCGGTTTTAGAGTCTGAAATGAACATTTTTCGTTTACAAGGCGTATTTCAACTTGAAACACGATTTCTACGTTTTTAGAGTCTGAAATGAACATTTTTCGTTTACTCGCCTAAATCTAGTGATATTTTAAAATTGTTTAAACTTTTTAACTTTACCCTAGGTACAAACATTACGTTTGGTTAAAGTTTGATTCTACCATTTACTTTAGGTGAGATATGGTCCCAAGGCGTATTTCAACTTGAAATACGATTTCTGCAGTATTAGAGTCTGAAATGAACATTTTTCGTTTACTCGCCTAAATATAGTGATATTTTAAATTTGTTTAATCTTTTTAACTTTACCCTAGGTACAAACATTACGTTTGGTTAAAGTTTGATTCTACCATTTACTTTAGGTGAGATATGGTCCCAAGGCGTATTTCAACTTGAAACACGATTTCTACGTTATTAGAGTCTGAAATGAACATTTTTCGTTTACAAGGCGTATTTCAACTTGAAACACGATTTCTACGTTTTTAGAGTCTGAAATGAACATTTTTCGTTTACTCGCCTAAATCTGGTGATATTTTAAAATTGTTTAAACTTTTTAACTTTACCCTAGGTACAAACATTACGTTTGGTTAAAGTTTGATTCTACCATTTACTTTAGGTGAGATATGGTGCCAAGGCGTATTTCAACTTGAAACACGATTTCTGCGGTTTTAGAGTCTGAAATGAACATTTTTCGTTTACAAGGCGTATTTCAACTTGAAACACGATTTCTACGTTTTTAGAGTCTGAAATGAACATTTTTCGTTTACTCGCCTAAATCTAGTGATATTTTAAAATTGTTTAAACTTTTTAACTTTACCCTAGGTACAAACATTACGTTTGGTTAAAGTTTGATTCTACCATTTACTTTAGGTGAGATATGGTCCCAAGGCGTATTTCAACTTGAAATACGATTTCTGCAGTATTAGAGTCTGAAATGAACATTTTTCGTTTACTCGCCTAAATATAGTGATATTTTAAATTTGTTTAAACTTTTTAACTTTACCCTAGGTACAAACATTACGTTTGGTTAAAGTTTGATTCTACCATTTACTTTAGGTGAGATATGGTCCCAAGGCGTATTTCAACTTGAAACACGATTTCTACGTTATTAGAGTCTGAAATGAACATTTTTCGTTTACAAGGCGTATTTCAACTTGAAACACGATTTCTACGTTTTTAGAGTCTGAAATGAACATTTTTCGTTTACTCGCCTAAATCTGGTGATATTTTAAAATTGTTTAAACTTTTTAACTTTACCCTAGGTACAAACATTACGTTTGGTTAAAGTTTGATTCTACCATTTACTTTAGGTGAGATATGGTCCCAAGGCGTATTTCAACTTGAAATACGATTTCTGCAGTATTAGAGTCTGAAATGAGCATTTTTCGTTTACTCGCCTAAATATAGTGATATTTTAAAATTGTTTAAACTTTTTAACTTTATCCTAGGTACAAACATTACGTTTGGTTAAAGTTTGATTCTACCATTTACTTTAGGTGAGATATGGTCCCAAGGCGTATTTCAACTTGAAACACGATTTCTACGTTATTAGAGTCAGAAATGAGCATTTTTCGTTTACTCGCCTAAATATAGTGATATTTTAAAATTGTTTAAACTTTTTAACTTTATCCTAGGTACAAACATTACGTTTGGTTAAAGTTTGATTCTACCATTTACTTTAGGTGAGATATGGTCCCAAGGCGTATTTCAACTTGAAACACGATTTCTACGTTATTAGAGTCTGAAATGAACATTTTTCGTTTACAAGGCGTATTTCAACTTGAAACACGATTTCTACGTTTTTAGAGTCTGAAATGAAAATTTTTCGTTTACTCGCCTAAATCTGGTGATATTTTAAAATTGTTTAAACTTTTTAACTTTACCCTAGGTACAAACATTACGTTTGGTTAAAGTTTGATTCTACCATTTACTTTAGGTGAGATATGGTCCCAAGGCGTATTTCAACTTTAAACACGATTTCTGCGGTTTTAGAGTCTGAAACGAGCATTTTTCGTTTACAAGACGTATTTCAACTTGAAACACGATTTCTACGTTTTTAGAGTCTGAAATGAACATTTTTCGTTTACTCGCCTAAATCTGGTGATATTTTAAAATTTTTTAAACTTTTTAACTTTACCCTAGGTACAAACATTACGTTTGGTTAAAGTTTGATTCTACCATTTACTTTAGGTGAGATATGGTCCCAAGGCGTATTTCAACTTGAAATACGATTTCTGCAGTATTAGAGTCCGAAATGAACATTTTTCGTTTACTCGCCTAAATATAGTGATATTTTAAAATTGTTTAAACTTTTTAACTTTATCCTAGGTACAAACATTACGTTTGGTTAAAGTTTGATTCTACCATTTACTTTAGGTGAGATATGGTGCCAAGGCGTATTTCAACTTGAAACACGATTTCTGCGGTTTTAGAGTCTGAAATGAACATTTTTCCTTTACAAGGCGTATTTCAACTTGAAACACGATTTCTACGTTTTTAGAGTCTGAAATGAACATTTTTCGTTTACTCGCCTAAATCTGGTGATATTTTAAAATTGTTTAAACTTTTTAACTTTACCCTAGGTACAAACATTACGTTTGGTTAAAGTTTGATTCTACCATTTACTTTAGGTGAGATATGGTCCCAAGGCGTATTTCAACTTGAAATACGATTTCTGCAGTATTAGAGTCTGAAATGAGCATTTTTCGTTTACTCGCCTAAATATAGTGATATTTTAAAATTGTTTAAACTTTTTAACTTTATCCTAGGTACAAACATTACGTTTGGTTAAAGTTTGATTCTACCATTTACTTTAGGTGAGATATGGTCCCAAGGCGTATTTCAACTTGAAACACGATTTCTACGTTATTAGAGTCTGAAATGAACATTTTTCGTTTACAAGGCGTATTTCAACTTGAAACACGATTTCTACGTTTTTAGAGTCTGAAATGAACATTTTTCGTTTACTCGCCTAAATCTGGTGATATTTTAAAATTGTTTAAACTTTTTAACTTTACCCTAGGTACAAACATTACGTTTGGTTAAAGTTTGATTCTACCATTTACTTTAGGTGAGATATGGTCCCAAGGCGTATTTCAACTTGAAATACGATTTCTGCAGTATTAGAGTCTGAAATGAACATTTTTCGTTTACTCGCCTAAATATAGTGATATTTTAAAATTGTTTAAACTTTTTAACTTTATCCTAGGTACAAACATTACGTTTGGTTAAAGTTTGATTCTACCATACCAGTATTAGAGTCTGAAATGAACATTTTTCGTTTACTCGCCTAAATATAGTGATATTTTAAATTTGTTTAAACTTTTTAACTTTACCCTAGGTACAAACATTACGTTTGGTTAAAGTTTGATTCTACCATTTACTTTAGGTGAGATATGGTCCCAAGGCGTATTTCAACTTGAAACACGATTTCTACGTTATTAGAGTCTGAAATGAACATTTTTCGTTTCCAAGGCGTATTTCAACTTGAAACACGATTTCTACGTTTTTAGAGTCTGAAATGAACATTTTTCGTTTACTCGCCTAAATCTGGTGATATTTTAAAATTGTTTAAACTTTTTAACTTTACCCTAGGTACAAACATTACGTTTGGTTAAAGTTTGATTCTACCATTTACTTTAGGTGAGATATGGTCCCAAGGCGTATTTCAACTTGAAATACGATTTCTGCAGTATTAGAGTCTGAAATGAGCATTTTTCGTTTACTCGCCTAAATATAGTGATATTTTAAAATTGTTTAAACTTTTTAACTTTATCCTAGGTACAAACATTACGTTTGGTTAAAGTTTGATTCTACCATTTACTTTAGGTGAGATATGGTCCCAAGGCGTATTTCAACTTGAAACACGATTTCTACGTTATTAGAGTCTGAAATGAGCATTTTTCGTTTACTCGCCTAAATATAGTGATATTTTAAAATTGTTTAAACTTTTTAACTTTATCCTAGGTACAAACATTACGTTTGGTTAAAGTTTGATTCTACCATTTACTTTAGGTGAGATATGGTCCCAAGGCGTATTTCAACTTGAAACACGATTTCTACGTTATTAGAGTCTGAAATGAACATTTTTCGTTTACAAGGCGTATTTCAACTTGAAACACGATTTCTACGTTTTTAGAGTCTGAAATGAAAATTTTTCGTTTACTCGCCTAAATCTGGTGATATTTTAAAATTGTTTAAACTTTTTAACTTTACCCTAGGTACAAACATTACGTTTGGTTAAAGTTTGATTCTACCATTTACTTTAGGTGAGATATGGTCCCAAGGCGTATTTCAACTTTAAACACGATTTCTGCGGTTTTAGAGTCTGAAACGAGCATTTTTCGTTTACAAGACGTATTTCAACTTGAAACACGATTTCTACGTTTTTAGAGTCTGAAATGAACATTTTTCGTTTACTCGCCTAAATCTGGTGATATTTTAAAATTTTTTAAACTTTTTAACTTTACCCTAGGTACAAACATTACGTTTGGTTAAAGTTTGATTCTACCATTTACTTTAGGTGAGATATGGTCCCAAGGCGTATTTCAACTTGAAATACGATTTCTGCAGTATTAGAGTCCGAAATGAACATTTTTCGTTTACTCGCCTAAATATAGTGATATTTTAAAATTGTTTAAACTTTTTAACTTTATCCTAGGTACAAACATTACGTTTGGTTAAAGTTTGATTCTACCATTTACTTTAGGTGAGATATGGTGCCAAGGCGTATTTCAACTTGAAACACGATTTCTGCGGTTTTAGAGTCTGAAATGAACATTTTTCCTTTACAAGGCGTATTTCAACTTGAAACACGATTTCTACGTTTTTAGAGTCTGAAATGAACATTTTTCGTTTACTCGCCTAAATCTGGTGATATTTTAAAATTGTTTAAACTTTTTAACTTTACCCTAGGTACAAACATTACGTTTGGTTAAAGTTTGATTCTACCATTTACTTTAGGTGAGATATGGTCCCAAGGCGTATTTCAACTTGAAATACGATTTCTGCAGTATTAGAGTCTGAAATGAGCATTTTTCGTTTACTCGCCTAAATATAGTGATATTTTAAAATTGTTTAAACTTTTTAACTTTATCCTAGGTACAAACATTACGTTTGGTTAAAGTTTGATTCTACCATTTACTTTAGGTGAGATATGGTCCCAAGGCGTATTTCAACTTGAAACACGATTTCTACGTTATTAGAGTCTGAAATGAACATTTTTCGTTTACAAGGCGTATTTCAACTTGAAACACGATTTCTACGTTTTTAGAGTCTGAAATGAACATTTTTCGTTTACTCGCCTAAATCTGGTGATATTTTAAAATTGTTTAAACTTTTAACTTTACCCTAGGTACAAACATTACGTTTGGTTAAAGTTTGATTCTACCATTTACTTTAGGTGAGATATGGTCCCAAGGCGTATTTCAACTTGAAATACGATTTCTGCAGTATTAGAGTCTGAAATGAACATTTTTCGTTTACTCGCCTAAATATAGTGATATTTTAAAATTGTTTAAACTTTTTAACTTTATCCTAGGTACAAACATTACGTTTGGTTAAAGTTTGATTCTACCATACCAGTATTAGAGTCTGAAATGAACATTTTTCGTTTACTCGCCTAAATATAGAGATATTTTAAATTTGTTTAAACTTTTTAACTTTACCCTAGGTACAAACATTACGTTTGGTTAAAGTTTGATTCTACCATTTACTTTAGGTGAGATATGGTCCCAAGGCGTATTTCAACTTGAAATACGATTTCTGCAGTATTAGAGTCTGAAATGAGCATTTTTCGTTTACTCGCCTAAATATAGTGATATTTTAAAATTGTTTAAACTTTTTAACTTTATCCTAGGTACAAACATTACGTTTGGTTAAAGTTTGATTCTACCATTTACTTTAGGTGAGATATGGTCCCAAGGCGTATTTCAACATGAAACACGATTTCTACGTTATTAGAGTCTGAAATGAGCATTTTTCGTTTACTCGCCTAAATATAGTGATATTTTAAAATTGTTTAAACTTTTTAACTTTATCCTAGGTACAAACATTACGTTTGGTTAAAGTTTGATTCTACCATTTACTTTAGGTGAGATATGGTCCCAAGGCGTATTTCAACTTGAAACACGATTTCTACGTTATTAGAGTCTGAAATGAACATTTTTCGTTTACAAGGCGTATTTCAACTTGAAACACGATTTCTACGTTTTTAGAGTCTGAAATGAAACTTTTTCGTTTACTCGCCTAAATCTGGTGATATTTTAAAATTGTTTAAACTTTTTAACTTTACCCTAGGTACAAACATTACGTTTGGTTAAAGTTTGATTCTACCATTTACTTTAGGTGAGATATGGTCCCAAGGCGTATTTCAACTTTAAACACGATTTCTGCGGTTTTAGAGTCTGAAACGAGCATTTTTCGTTTACAAGACGTATTTCAACTTGAAACACGATTTCTACGTTTTTAGAGTCTGAAATGAACATTTTTCGTTTACTCGCCTAAATCTGGTGATATTTTAAAATTTTTTAAACTTTTTAACTTTACCCTAGGTACAAACATTACGTTTGGTTAAAGTTTGATTCTACCATTTACTTTAGGTGAGATATGGTCCCAAGGCGTATTTCAACTTGAAATACGATTTCTGCAGTATTAGAGTCCGAAATGAACATTTTTCGTTTACTCGCCTAAATATAGTGATATTTTAAAATTGTTTAAACTTTTTAACTTTATCCTAGGTACAAACATTACGTTTGGTTAAAGTTTGATTCTACCATTTACTTTAGGTGAGATATGGTGCCAAGGCGTATTTCAACTTGAAACACGATTTCTGCGGTTTTAGAGTCTGAAATGAACATTTTTCCTTTACAAGGCGTATTTCAACTTGAAACACGATTTCTACGTTTTTAGAGTCTGAAATGAACATTTTTCGTTTACTCGCCTAAATCTGGTGATATTTTAAAATTGTTTAAACTTTTTAACTTTACCCTAGGTACAAACATTACGTTTGGTTAAAGTTTGATTCTACCATTTACTTTAGGTGAGATATGGTCCCAAGGCGTATTTCAACTTGAAATACGATTTCTGCAGTATTAGAGTCTGAAATGAACATTTTTCGTTTACTCGCCTAAATATAGTGATATTTTAAAATTGTTTAAACTTTTTAACTTAATCCTAGGTACAAACATTACGTTTGGTTAAAGTTTGATTCTACCATACTAGTATTAGAGTCTGAAATTAACATTTTTCGTTTACTCGCCTAAATATAGTGATATTTTAAATTTGTTTAAACTTTTTAACTTTACCCTAGGTACAAACATTACGTTTGGTTAAAGTTTGATTCTACCATTTACTTTAGGTGAGATATGGTCCCAAGGCGTATTTCAACTTGAAACACGATTTCTACGTTATTAGAGTCTGAAATGAACATTTTTCGTTTCCAAGGCGTATTTCAACTTGAAACACGATTTCTACGTTTTTAGAGTCTGAAATGAACATTTTTCGTTTACTCGCCTAAATCTGGTGATATTTTAAAATTGTTTAAACTTTTTAACTTTACCCTAGGTACAAACATTACGTTTGGTTAAAGTTTGATTCTACCATTTACTTTAGGTGAGATATGGTCCCAAGGCGTATTTCAACTTGAAATACGATTTCTGCAGTATTAGAGTCTGAAATGAGCATTTTTCGTTTACTCGCCTAAATATAGTGATATTTTAAAATTGTTTAAACTTTTTAACTTTATCCTAGGTACAAACATTACGTTTGGTTAAAGTTTGATTCTACCATTTACTTTAGGTGAGATATGGTCCCAAGGCGTATTTCAACTTGAAACACGATTTCTACGTTATTAGAGTCTGAAATGAACATTTTTCGTTTACAAGGCGTATTTCAACTTGAAACAAGATTTCTACGTTTTTAGAGTCTGAAATGAACATTTTTCGTTTACTCGCCTAAATCTGGTGATATTTTAAAATTGTTTAAACTTTTTAACTTTACCCTAGGTACAAACATTACGTTTGGTTAAAGTTTGATTCTACCATTTACTTTAGGTGAGATATGGTCCCAAGGCGTATTTCAACTTGAAATACGATTTCTGCAGTATTAGAGTCTGAAATGAACATTTTTCGTTTACTCGCCTAAATATAGTGATATTTTAAATTTGTTTAAACTTTTTAACTTTACCCTAGGTACAAACATTACGTTTGGTTAAAGTTTGATTCTACCATTTACTTTAGGTGAGATATGGTGCCAAGGCGTATTTCAACTTGAAACACGATTTCTGCGGTTTTAGAGTCTGAAATGAACATTTTTCGTTTACAAGGCGTATTTCAACTTGAAACACGATTTCTACGTTTTTAGAGTCTGAAATGAACATTTTTCGTTTACTCGCCTAAATCTAGTGATATTTTAAAATTGTTTAAACTTTTTAACTTTACCCTAGGTACAAACATTACGTTTGGTTAAAGTTTGATTCTACCATTTACTTTAGGTGAGATATGGTGCCAAGGCGTATTTCAACTTGAAACACGATTTCTGCGGTTTTAGAGTCTGAAATGAACATTTTTCGTTTACAAGGCGTATTTCAACTTGAAACACGATTTCTACGTTTTTAGAGTCTGAAATGAACATTTTTCGTTTACTCGCCTAAATCTAGTGATATTTTAAAATTGTTTAAACTTTTTAACTTTACCCTAGGTACAAACATTACGTTTGGTTAAAGTTTGATTCTACCATTTACTTTAGGTGAGATATGGTCCCAAGGCGTATTTCAACTTGAAATACGATTTCTGCAGTATTAGAGTCTGAAATGAACATTTTTCGTTTACTCGCCTAAATATAGTGATATTTTAAATTTGTTTAAACTTTTTAACTTTACCCTAGGTACAAACATTACGTTTGGTTAAAGTTTGATTCTACCATTTACTTTAGGTGAGATATGGTCCCAAGGCGTATTTCAACTTGAAACACGATTTCTACGTTATTAGAGTCTGAAATGAACATTTTTCGTTTACAAGGCGTATTTCAACTTGAAACACGATTTCTACGTTTTTAGAGTCTGAAATGAACATTTTTCGTTTACTCGCCTAAATCTGGTGATATTTTAAAATTGTTTAAACTTTTTAACTTTACCCTAGGTACAAACATTACGTTTGGTTAAAGTTTGATTCTACCATTTACTTTAGGTGAGATATGGTCCCAAGGCGTATTTCAACTTGAAATACGATTTCTGCAGTATTAGAGTCTGAAATGAACATTTTTCGTTTACTCGCCTAAATATAGTGATATTTTAAAATTGTTTAAACTTTTTAACTTTATCCTAGGTACAAACATTACGTTTGGTTAAAGTTTGATTCTACCATTTACTTTAGGTGAGATATGGTCCCAAGGTGTATTTCAACTTGAAACACGATTTCTACGTTATTAGAGTCTGAAATGAACATTTTTCGTTTACTCGCCTAAATCTGGTGATATTTTAAAATTGTTTAAACTTTTTAACTTTACCCTAGGTACAAACATTACGTTTGGTTAAAGTTTGATTCTACCATTTACTTTAGGTGAGATATGGTCCCAAGGCGTATTTCAACTTGAAATACGATTTCTGCAGTATTAGAGTCTGAAATGAGCATTTTTCGTTTACTCGCCTAAATATAGTGATATTTTAAAATTGTTTAAACTTTTTAACTTTATCCTAGGTACAAACATTACGTTTGGTTAAAGTTTGATTCTACCATTTACTTTAGGTGAGATATGGTCCCAAGGCGTATTTCAACTTGAAACACGATTTCTACGTTATTAGAGTCTGAAATGAACATTTTTCGTTTACAAGGCGTATTTCAACTTGAAACAAGATTTCTACGTTTTTAGAGTCTGAAATGAACATTTTTCGTTTACTCGCCTAAATCTGGTGATATTTTAAAATTGTTTAAACTTTTTAACTTTACCCTAGGTACAAACATTACGTTTGGTTAAAGTTTGATTCTACCATTTACTTTAGGTGAGATATGGTCCCAAGGCGTATTTCAACTTGAAATACGATTTCTGCAGTATTAGAGACTGAAATGAACATTTTTCGTTTACTCGCCTAAATATAGTGATATTTTAAAATTGTTTAAACTTTTTAACTTTATCCTAGGTACAAACATTACGTTTGGTTAAAGTTTGATTCTACCATTTACTTTAGGTGAGATATGGTCCCAAGGCGTATTTCAACTTGAAACACGATTTCTACGTTATTAGAGTCTGAAATGAACATTTTTCGTTTACAAGGCGTATTTCAACTTGAAACACGATTTCTACGTTTTTAGAGTCTGAAATGAACATTTTTCGTTTACTCGCCTAAATCTAGTGATATTTTAAAATTGTTTAAACTTTTTAACTTTACCCTAGGTACAAACATTACGTTTGGTTAAAGTTTGATTCTACCATTTACTTTAGGTGAGATATGGTCCCAAGGCGTATTTCAACTTGAAATACGATTTCTGCAGTATTAGAGTCTGAAATGAACATTTTTCGTTTACTCGCCTAAATATAGTGATATTTTAAATTTGTTTAAACTTTTTAACTTTACCCTAGGTACAAACATTACGTTTGGTTAAAGTTTGATTCTACCATTTACTTTAGGTGAGATATGGTGCCAAGGCGTATTTCAACTTGAAACACGATTTCTGCGGTTTTAGAGTCTGAAATGAACATTTTTCGTTTACAAGGCGTATTTCAACTTGAAACACGATTTCTACGTTTTTAGAGTCTGAAATGAACATTTTTCGTTTACTCGCCTAAATCTAGTGATATTTTAAAATTGTTTAAACTTTTTAACTTTACCCTAGGTACAAACATTACGTTTGGTTAAAGTTTGATTCTACCATTTACTTTAGGTGAGATATGGTGCCAAGGCGTATTTCAACTTGAAACACGATTTCTGCGGTTTTAGAGTCTGAAATGAACATTTTTCGTTTACAAGGCGTATTTCAACTTGAAACACGATTTCTACGTTTTTAGAGTCTGAAATGAACATTTTTCGTTTACTCGCCTAAATCTAGTGATATTTTAAAATTGTTTAAACTTTTTAACTTTACCCTAGGTACAAACATTACGTTTGGTTAAAGTTTGATTCTACCATTTACTTTAGGTGAGATATGGTCCCAAGGCGTATTTCAACTTGAAATACGATTTCTGCAGTATTAGAGTCTGAAATGAACATTTTTCGTTTACTCGCCTAAATATAGTGATATTTTAAATTTGTTTAAACTTTTTAACTTTACCCTAGGTACAAACATTACGTTTGGTTAAAGTTTGATTCTACCATTTACTTTAGGTGAGATATGGTCCCAAGGCGTATTTCAACTTGAAACACGATTTCTACGTTATTAGAGTCTGAAATGAACATTTTTCGTTTACAAGGCGTATTTCAACTTGAAACACGATTTCTACGTTTTTAGAGTCTGAAATGAACATTTTTCGTTTACTCGCCTAAATCTGGTGATATTTTAAAATTGTTTAAACTTTTTAACTTTACCCTAGGTACAAACATTACGTTTGGTTAAAGTTTGATTCTACCATTTACTTTAGGTGAGATATGGTCCCAAGGCGTATTTCAACTTGAAATACGATTTCTGCAGTATTAGAGTCTGAAATGAACATTTTTCGTTTACTCGCCTAAATATAGTGATATTTTAAAATTGTTTAAACTTTTTAACTTTATCCTAGGTACAAACATTACGTTTGGTTAAAGTTTGATTCTACCATTTACTTTAGGTGAGATATGGTCCCAAGGTGTATTTCAACTTGAAACACGATTTCTACGTTATTAGAGTCTGAAATGAACATTTTTCGTTTACAAGGCGTATTTCAACTTGAAACACGATTTCTACGTTTTTAGAGTCTGAAATGAACATTTTTCGTTTACTCGCCTAAATCTAGTGATATTTTAAAATTGTTTAAACTTTTTAACTTTACCCTAGGTACAAACATTACGTTTGGTTAAAGTTTGATTCTACCATTTACTTTAGGTGAGATATGGTCCCAAGGCGTATTTCAACTTGAAATACGATTTCTGCAGTATTAGAGTCTGAAATGAACATTTTTCGTTTACTCGCCTAAATATAGTGATATTTTAAGTTTGTTTAAACTTTTTAACTTTACCCTAGGTACAAACATTACGTTTGGTTAAAGTTTGATTCTACCATTTACTTTAGGTGAGATATGGTGCCAAGGCGTATTTCAACTTGAAACACGATTTCTGCGGTTTTAGAGTCTGAAATGAACATTTTTCGTTTACAAGGCGTATTTCAACTTGAAACAGGATTTCTACGTTTTTAGAGTCTGAAATGAACATTTTTCGTTTACTCGCCTAAATCTAGTGATATTTTAAAATTGTTTAAACTTTTTAACTTTACCCTAGGTACAAACATTACGTTTGGTTAAAGTTTGATTCTACCATTTACTTTAGGTGAGATATGGTGCCAAGGCGTATTTCAACTTGAAACACGATTTCTGCGGTTTTAGAGTCTGAAATGAACATTTTTCGTTTACAAGGCGTATTTCAACTTGAAACACGATTTCTACGTTTTTAGAGTCTGAAATGAACATTTTTCGTTTACTCGCCTAAATCTAGTGATATTTTAAAATTGTTTAAACTTTTTAACTTTACCCTAGGTACAAACATTACGTTTGGTTAAAGTTTGATTCTACCATTTACTTTAGGTGAGATATGGTCCCAAGGCGTACTTCAACTTGAAATACGATTTCTGCAGTATTAGAGTCTGAAATGAACATTTTTCGTTTACTCGCCTAAATATAGTGATATTTTAAATTTGTTTAAATTTTTTAACTTTACCCTAGGTACAAACATTACGTTTGGTTAAAGTTTGATTCTACCATTTACTTTAGGTGAGATATGGTCCCAAGGCGTATTTCAACTTGAAACACGATTTCTACGTTATTAGAGTCTGAAATGAACATTTTTCGTTTACAAGGCGTATTTCAACTTGAAACACGATTTCTACGTTTTTAGAGTCTGAAATGAACATTTTTCGTTTACTCGCCTAAATCTGGTGATATTTTAAAATTGTTTAAACTTTTTAACTTTACCCTAGGTACAAACATTACGTTTGGTTAAAGTTTGATTCTACCATTTACTTTAGGTGAGATATGGTCCCAAGGCGTATTTCAACTTGAAATACGATTTCTGCAGTATTAGAGTCTGAAATGAACATTTTTCGTTTACTCGCCTAAATATAGTGATATTTTAAAATTGTTTAAACTTTTTAACTTTATCCTAGGTACAAACATTACGTTTGGTTAAAGTTTGATTCTACCATTTACTTTAGGTGAGATATGGTCCCAAGGCGTATTTCAACTTGAAACACGATTTCTACGTTATTAGAGTCTGAAATGAACATTTTTCGTTTACAAGGCGTATTTCAACTTGAAACACGATTTCTACGTTTTTAGAGTCTGAAATGAACATTTTTCGTTTACTCGCCTAAATCTAGTGATATTTTAAAATTGTTTAAACTTTTTAACTTTACCCTAGGTACAAACATTACGTTTGGTTAAAGTTTGATTCTACCATTTACTTTAGGTGAGATATGGTCCCAAGGCGTATTTCAACTTGAAATACGATTTCTGCAGTATTAGAGTCTGAAATGAACATTTTTCGTTTACTCGCCTAAATCTAGTGATATTTTAAAATTGTTTAAACTTTTTAACTTTACCCTAGGTACAAACATTACGTTTGGTTAAAGTTTGATTCTACCATTTACTTTAGGTGAGATATGGTCCCAAGGCGTATTTCAACTTGAAACACGATTTCTACGTTATTAGAGTCTGAAATGAACATTTTTCGTTTACAAGGCGTATTTCAACTTGAAACACGATTTCTACGTTTTTAGAGTCTGAAATGAACATTTTTCGTTTACTCGCCTAAATCTAGTGATATTTTAAAATTGTTTAAACTTTTTAACTTTACCCTAGGTACAAACATTACGTTTGGTTAAAGTTTGATTCTACCATTTACTTTAGGTGAGATATGGTGCCAAGGCGTATTTCAACTTGAAACACGATTTCTGCGGTTTTAGAGTCTGAAATGAACATTTTTCGTTTACAAGGCGTATTTCAACTAGAAACACGATTTCTACGTTTTTAGAGTCTGAAATGAACATTTTTCGTTTACTCGCCTAAATCTAGTGATATTTTAAAATTGTTTAAACTTTTTAACTTTACCCTAGGTACAAACATTACGTTTGGTTAAAGTTTGATTCTACCATTTACTTTAGGTGAGATATGGTCCCAAGGCGTATTTCAACTTGAAATACGATTTCTGCAGTATTAGAGTCTGAAATGAACATTTTTCGTTTACTCGCCTAAATATAGTGATATTTTAAATTTGTTTAAACTTTTTAACTTTACCCTAGGTACAAACATTACGTTTGGTTAAAGTTTGATTCTACCATTTACTTTAGGTGAGATATGGTCCCAAGGCGTATTTCAACTTGAAACACGATTTCTACGTTATTAGAGTCTGAAATGAACATTTTTCGTTTACAAGGCGTATTTCAACTTGAAACACGATTTCTACGTTTTTAGAGTCTGAAATGAACATTTTTCGTTTACTCGCCTAAATCTGGTGATATTTTAAAATTGTT
Organism: Pterostichus niger; assembly: GCA_947425015.1. Classification (NCBI taxonomy): domain Eukaryota; kingdom Metazoa; phylum Arthropoda; class Insecta; order Coleoptera; family Carabidae; genus Pterostichus; species Pterostichus niger. The sequence goes on along the minus strand of OX380334.1, from coordinate 30,346,994 downwards.
TAAACTTTTTAACTTTACCCTAGGTACAAACATTACGTTTGGTTAAAGTTTGATTCTACCATTTACTTTAGGTGAGATATGGTCCCAAGGCGTATTTCAACTTGAAATACGATTTCTGCAGTATTAGAGTCTGAAATGAGCATTTTTCGTTTACTCGCCTAAATATAGTGATATTTTAAAATTGTTTAAACTTTTTAACTTTATCCTAGGTACAAACATTACGTTTGGTTAAAGTTTGATTCTACCATTTACTTTAGGTGAGATATGGTCCCAAGGCGTATTTCAACTTGAAACACGATTTCTACGTTATTAGAGTCTGAAATGAACATTTTTCGTTTACAAGGCGTATTTCAACTTGAAACACGATTTCTACGTTTTTAGAGTCTGAAATGAACATTTTTCGTTTACTCGCCTAAATCTGGTGATATTTTAAAATTGTTTAAACTTTTTAACTTTACCCTAGGTACAAACATTACGTTTGGTTAAAGTTTGATTCTACCATTTACTTTAGGTGAGATATGGTCCCAAGGCGTATTTCAACTTTAAACACGATTTCTGCGGTTTTAGAGTCTGAAACGAACATTTTTCGTTTACAAGGCGTATTTCAACTTGAAACACGATTTCTACGTTTTTAGAGTCTGAAATGAACATTTTTCGTTTACTCGCCTAAATCTGGTGATATTTTAAAATTGTTTAAACTTTTTAACTTTACCCTAGGTACAAACATTACGTTTGGTTAAAGTATGATTCTACCATTTACTTTAGGTGAGATATGGTCCCAAGGCGTATTTCAACTTGAAATACGATTTCTGCAGTATTAGAGTCTGAAATGAGCATTTTTCGTTTACTCGCCTAAATATAGTGATATTTTAAAATTGTTTAAACTTTTTAACTTTATCCTAGGTACAAACATTACGTTTGGTTAAAGTTTGATTCTACCATTTACTTTAGGTGAGATATGGTCCCAAGGCGTATTTCAACTTGAAACACGATTTCTACGTTATTAGAGTCAGAAATGAACATTTTTCGTTTACAAGGCGTATTTCAACTTGAAACACGATTTCTACGTTTTTAGAGTCTGAAATGAACATTTTTCGTTTACTCGCCTAAATCTGGTGATATTTTAAAATTGTTTAAACTTTTTAACTTTACCCTAGGTACAAACATTACGTTTGGTTAAAGTTTGATTCTACCATTTACTTTAGGTGAGATATGGTCCCAAGGCGTATTTCAACTTTAAACACGATTTCTGCGGTTTTAGAGTCTGAAACGAGCATTTTTCGTTTACAAGGCGTATTTCAACTTGAAACACGATTTCTACGTTTTTAGAGTCTGAAATGAACATTTTTCGTTTACTCGCCTAAATCTGGTGATATTTTAAAATTGTTTAAACTTTTTAACTTTACCCTAGGTACAAACATTACGTTTGGTTAAAGTTTGATTCTACCATTTACTTTAGGTGAGATATGGTCCCAAGGCGTATTTCAACTAGAAATACGATTTCTGCAGTATTAGAGTCTGAAATGAACATTTTTCGTTTACTCGCCTAAATCTGGTGATATTTTAAAATTGTTTAAACTTTTTAACTTTACCCTAGGTACAAACATTACGTTTGGTTAAAGTTTGATTCTACCATTTACTTTAGGTGAGATATGGTGCCAAGGCGTAATTCAACTTGAAACACGATTTCTACGTTATTAGAGTCTGAAATGAACATTTTTCGTTTACAAGGCGTATTTCAACTTGAAACACGATTTCTACGTTTTTAGAGTCTGAAATGAACATTTTTCGTTTACTCGCCTAAATCTGGTGATATTTTAAAATTGTTTAAACTTTTTAACTTTACCCTAGGTACAAACATTACGTTTGGTTAAAGTTTGATTCTACCATTTACTTTAGGTGAGATATGGTGCCAAGGCGTATTTCAACTTTAAACACGATTTCTGCGGTTTTAGAGTCTGAAACGAACATTTTTCGTTTACAAGGCGTATTTCAACTTGAAACACGATTTCTACGTTTTTAGAGTCTGAAATGAACATTTTTCGTTTACTCGCCTAAATCTGGTGATATTTTAAAATTGTTTAAACTTTTTAACTTTACCCTAGGTACAAACATTACGTTTGGTTAAAGTTTGATTCTACCATTTACTTTAGGTGAGATATGGTGCCAAGGCGTAATTCAACTTGAAACACGATTTCTACGTTATTAGAGTCTGAAATGAACATTTTTCGTTTACAAGGCGTATTTCAACTTGAAACACGATTTCTACGTTTTTAGAGTCTGAAATGAACATTTTTCGTTTACTCGCCTAAATATAGTGATATTTTAAAATTGTTTAAACTTTTAACTTTATCCTAGGTACAAACATTACGTTTGGTTAAAGTTTGATTCTACCATTTACTTTAGGTGAGATATGGTCCCAAGGCGTATTTCAACTTTAAACACGATTTCTGCGGTTTTAGAGTCTGAAACGAGCATTTTTCGTTTACAAGACGTATTTCAACTTGAAACACGATTTCTACGTTTTTAGAGTCTGAAATGAACATTTTTCGTTTACTCGCCTAAATCTAGTGATATTTTAAAATTGTTTAAACTTTTTAACTTTACCCTAGGTACAAACATTACGTTTGGTTAAAGTGTGATTCTACCATTTACTTTAGGTGAGATATGGTCCCAAGGCGTATTTCAACTTGAAATACGATTTCTGCAGTATTAGAGTCTGAAATGAACATTTTTCGTTTACTCGCCTAAATATAGTGATATTTTAAATTTGTTTAAACTTTTTAACTTTACCCTAGGTACAAACATTACGTTTGGTTAAAGTTTGATTCTACCATTTACTTTAGGTGAGATATGGTCCCAAGGCGTATTTAAACTTGAAACACGATTTCTACGTTATTAGAGTCTGAAATGAACATTTTTCGTTTACAAGGCGTATTTCAACTTGAAACACGATTTCTACGTTTTTAGAGTCTGAAATGAACATTTTTCGTTTACTCGCCTAAATCTAGTGATATTTTAAAATTGTTTAAACTTTTTAACTTTACCCTAGGTACAAACATTACGTTTGGTTAAAGTTTGATTCTACCATTTACTTTAGGTGAGATATGGTCCCAAGGCGTATTTCAACTTGAAACACGATTTCTACGTTATTAGAGTCTGAAATGAACATTTTTCGTTTACAAGGCGTATTTCAACTTGAAACACGATTTCTACGTTTTTAGAGTCTGAAATGAACATTTTTCGTTTACTCGCCTAAATCTAGTGATATTTTAAAATTGTTTAAACTTTTTAACTTTACCCTAGGTACAAACATTACGTTTGGTTAAAGTTTGATTCTACCATTTACTTTAGGTGAGATATGGTCCCAAGGCGTATTTCAACTTGAAATACGATTTCTGCAGTATTAGAGTCTGAAATGAACATTTTTCGTTTACTCGCCTAAATATAGTGATATTTTAAAATTGTTTAAACTTTTTAACTTTATCCTAGGTACAAACATTACGTTTGGTTAAAGTTTGATTCTACCATTTACTTTAGGTGAGATATGGTCCCAAGGCGTATTTCAACTTGAAACACGATTTCTACGTTATTAGAGTCTGAAATGAACATTTTTCGTTTACAAGGCGTATTTCAACTTGAAACACGATTTCTACGTTTTTAGAGTCTGAAATGAACATTTTTCGTTTACTCGCCTAAATCTGGTGATATTTTAAAATTGTTTAAACTTTTTAACTTTACCCTAGGTACAAACATTACGTTTGGTTAAAGTTTGATTCTACCATTTACTTTAGGTGAGATATGGTGCCAAGGCGTATTTCAACTTTAAACACGATTTCTGCGGTTTTAGAGTCTGACACGAACATTTTTCGTTTACAAGGCGTATTTCAACTTGAAACACGATTTCTACGTTTTTAGAGTCTGAAATGAACATTTTTCGTTTACTCGCCTAAATCTGGTGATATTTTAAAATTGTTTAAACTTTTTAACTTTACCCTAGGTACAAACATTACGTTTGGTTAAAGTTTGATTCTACCATTTACTTTAGGTGAGATATGGTGCCAAGGCGTAATTAACTTGAAACACGATTTCTACGTTATTAGAGTCTGAAATGAACATTTTTCGTTTACAAGGCGTATTTCAACTTGAAACACGATTTCTACGTTTTTAGAGTCTGAAATGAACATTTTTCGTTTACTCGCCTAAATATAGTGATATTTTAAAATTGTTTAAACTTTTAACTTTATCCTAGGTACAAACATTACGTTTGGTTAAAGTTTGATTCTACCATTTACATTAGGTGAGATATGGTCCCAAGGCGTATTTCAACTTTAAACACGATTTCTGCGGTTTTAGAGTCTGAAACGAGCATTTTTCGTTTACAAGACGTATTTCAACTTGAAACACGATTTCTACGTTTTTAGAGTCTGAAATGAACATTTTTCGTTTACTCGCCTAAATCTAGTGATATTTTAAAATTGTTTAAACTTTTTAACTTTACCCAAGGTACAAACATTACGTTTGGTTAAAGTGTGATTCTACCATTTACTTTAGGTGAGATATGGTCCCAAGGCGTATTTCAACTTGAAATACGATTTCTGCAGTATTAGAGTCTGAAATGAACATTTTTCGTTTACTCGCCTAAATATAGTGATATTTTAAATTTGTTTAAACTTTTTAACTTTACCCTAGGTACAAACATTACGTTTGGTTAAAGTTTGATTCTACCATTTACTTTAGGTGAGATATGGTCCCAAGGCGTATTTCAACTTGAAACACGATTTCTACGTTATTAGAGTCTGAAATGAACATTTTTCGTTTACAAGGCGTATTTCAACTTGAAACACGATTTCTACGTTTTTAGAGTCTGAAATGAACATTTTTCGTTTACTCGCCTAAATCTAGTGATATTTTAAAATTGTTTAAACTTTTTAACTTTACCCTAGGTACAAACATTACGTTTGGTTAAAGTTTGATTCTACCATTTACTTTAGGTGAGATATGGTCCCAAGGCGTATTTCAACTTGAAACACGATTTCTACGTTATTAGAGTCTGAAATGAACATTTTTCGTTTACAAGGCGTATTTCAACTTGAAACACGATTTCTACGTTTTTAGAGTCTGAAATGAACATTTTTCGTTTACTCGCCTAAATCTAGTGATATTTTAAAATTGTTTAAACTTTTTAACTTTACCCTAGGTACAAACATTACGTTTGGTTAAAGTTTGATTCTACCATTTACTTTAGGTGAGATATGGTCCCAAGGCGTATTTCAACTTGAAATACGATTTCTGCAGTATTAGAGTCTGAAATGAACATTTTTCGTTTACTCGCCTAAATATAGTGATATTTTAAATTTGTTTAAACTTTTTAACTTTACCCTAGGTACAAACATTACGTTTGGTTAAAGTTTGATTCTACCATTTACTTTAGGTGAGATATGGTCCCAAGGCGTATTTCAACTTGAAACACGATTTCTACGTTATTAGAGTCTGAAATGAACATTTTTCGTTTACAAGGCGTATTTCAACTTGAAACACGATTTCTACGTTTTTAGAGTCTGAAATGAACATTTTTCGTTTACTCGCCTAAATATAGTGATATTTTAAAATTGTTTAAACTTTTAACTTTATCCTAGGTACAAACATTACGTTTGGTTAAAGTTTGATTCTACCATTTACTTTAGGTGAGATATGGTCCCAAGGCGTATTTCAACTTTAAACACGATTTCTGCGGTTTTAGAGTCTGAAACGAGCATTTTTCGTTTACAAGACGTATTTCAACTTGAAATACGATTTCTACGTTTTTAGAGTCTGAAATGAACATTTTTCGTTTACTCGCCTAAATCTGGTGATATTTTAAAATTTTTTAAACTTTTTAACTTTACTTTAGGTACAAACATTACGTTTGATTCTACCATTTACTTTAGGTGAGATATGGTCCCAAGGCGTATTTCAACTTGAAATACGATTTCTGCAGTATTAGAGTCTGAAATGAACATTTTTCGTTTACTCGCCTAAATATAGTGATATTTTAAAATTGTTTAAACTTTTTAACTTTATCCTAGGTACAAACATTACGTTTGGTTAAAGTTTGATTCTACCATTTACTTTAGGTGAGATATGGTCCCAAGGCGTATTTCAACTTGAAACACGATTTCTACGTTATTAGAGTCTGAAATGAACATTTTTCGTTTACAAGGCGTATTTCAACTTGAAACACGATTTCTACGTTTTTAGAGTCTGAAATGAACATTTTTCGTTTACTCGCCTAAATCTAGTGATATTTTAAAATTGTTTAAACTTTTAACTTTATCCTAGGTACAAACATTACGTTTGGTTAAAGTTTGATTCTACCATTTACTTTAGGTGAGATATGGTCCCAAGGCGTATTTCAACTTGAAATACGATTTCTGCAGTATTAGAGTCTGAAATGAACATTTTTCGTTTACTCGCCTAAATATAGTGATATTTTAAAATTGTTTAAACTTTTTAACTTTATCCTAGGTACAAACATTACGTTTGGTTAAAGTTTGATTCTACCATTTACTTTAGGTGAGATATGGTCCCAAGGCGTATTTCAACTTGAAACACGATTTCTACGTTATTAGAGTCTGAAATGAACATTTTTCGTTTACAAGGCGTATTTCAACTTGAAACACGATTACTACGTTTTTAGAGTCTGAAATGAACATTTTTCGTTTACTCGCCTAAATCTAGTGATATTTTAAAATTGTTTAAACTTTTTAACTTTACCCTAGGTACAAACATTACGTTTGATTCTACCATTTACTTTAGGTGAGATATGGTCCCAAGGCGTATTTCAACTTGAAATACGATTTCTGCAGTATTAGAGTCTGAAATGAACATTTTTCGTTTACTCGCCTAAATATAGTGATATTTTAAAATTTTTTAAACTTTTTAACTTTACTTTAGGTACAAACATTACGTTTGATTCTACCATTTACTTTAGGTGAGATATGGTCCCAAGGCGTATTTCAACTTGAAATACGATTTCTGCAGTATTAGAGTCTGAAATGAACATTTTTCGTTTACTCGCCTAAATCTGGTGATATTTTAAAATTTTTTAAACTTTTTAACTTTACTTTAGGTACAAACATTACGTTTGATTCTACCATTTACTTTAGGTGAGATATGGTCCCAAGGCGTATTTCAACTTGAAATACGATTTCTGCAGTATTAGAGTCTGAAATGAACATTTTTCGTTTACTCGCCTAAATATAGTGATATTTTAAAATTGTTTAAACTTTTTAACTTTATCCTAGGTACAAACATTACGTTTGGTTAAAGTTTGATTCTACCATTTACTTTAGGTGAGATATGGTCCCAAGGCGTATTTCAACTTGAAACACGATTTCTACGTTATTAGAGTCTGAAATGAACATTTTTCGTTTACAAGGCGTATTTCAACTTGAAACACGATTTCTACGTTTTTAGAGTCTGAAATGAACATTTTTCGTTTACTCGCCTAAATCTAGTGATATTTTAAAATTGTTTAAACTTTTAACTTTATCCTAGGTACAAACATTACGTTTGGTTAAAGTTTGATTCTACCATTTACTTTAGGTGAGATATGGTCCCAAGGCGTATTTCAACTTGAAATACGATTTCTGCAGTATTAGAGTCTGAAATGAACATTTTTCGTTTACTCGCCTAAATATAGTGATATTTTAAAATTGTTTAAACTTTTTAACTTTATCCTAGGTACAAACATTACGTTTGGTTAAAGTTTGATTCTACCATTTACTTTAGGTGAGATATGGTCCCAAGGCGTATTTCAACTTGAAACACGATTTCTACGTTATTAGAGTCTGAAATGAACATTTTTCGTTTACAAGGCGTATTTCAACTTGAAACACGATTACTACGTTTTTAGAGTCTGAAATGAACATTTTTCGTTTACTCGCCTAAATCTAGTGATATTTTAAAATTGTTTAAACTTTTTAACTTTACCCTAGGTACAAACATTACGTTTGGTTAAAGTTTGATTCTACCATTTACTTTAGGTGAGATATGGTCCCAAGGCGTATTTCAACTTGAAATACGATTTCTGCAGTATTAGAGTCTGAAATGAACATTTTTCGTTTACTCGCCTAAATATAGTGATATTTTAAATTTGTTTAAACTTTTTAACTTTACCCTAGGTACAAACATTACGTTTGGTTAAAGTTTGATTCTACCATTTACTTTAGGTGAGATATGGTCCCAAGGCGTATTTCAACTTGAAACACGATTTCTACGTTATTAGAGTCTGAAATGAACATTTTTCGTTTACAAGGCGTATTTCAACTTGAAACACGATTTCTACGTTTTTAGAGTCTGAAATGAACATTTTTCGTTTACTCGCCTAAATATAGTGATATTTTAAAATTGTTTAAACTTTTAACTTTACCCTAGGTACAAACATTACGTTTGGTTAAAGTTTGATTCTACCATTTACTTTAGGTGAGATATGGTCCCAAGGCGTATTTCAACTTGAAATACGATTTCTGCAGTATTAGAGTCTGAAATGAACATTTTTCGTTTACTCGCCTAAATATAGTGATATTTTAAAATTGTTTAAACTTTTAACTTTACCCTAGGTACAAACATTACGTTTGGTTAAAGTTTGATTCTACCATTTACTTTAGGTGAGATATGGTCCCAAGGCGTATTTCAAATTTAAACACGATTTCTGCGGTTTTAGAGTCTGAAACGAGCATTTTTCGTTTACAAGACGTATTTCAACTTGAAACACGATTTCTACGTTTTTAGAGTCTGAAATGAACATTTTTCGTTTACTCGCCTAAATCTGGTGATATTTTAAAATTTTTTAAACTTTTTAACTTTACCCTAGGTACAAACATTACGTTTGGTTAAAGTTTGATTCTACCATTTACTTTAGGTGAGATATGGTCCCAAAGCGTATTTCAACTTGAAATACGATTTCTGCAGTATTAGAGTCCGAAATGAACATTTTTCGTTTACTCGCCTAAATATAGTGATATTTTAAAATTGTTTAAACTTTTTAACTTTATCCTAGGTACAAACATTACGTTTGGTTAAAGTTTGATTCTACCATTTACTTTAGGTGAGATATGGTCCCAAGGCGTATTTCAACTTGAAACACGATTTCTACGTTATTAGAGTCTGAAATGAACATTTTTCGTTTACTCGCCTAAATCTGGTGATATTTTAAAATTTTTTAAACTTTTTAACTTTACCCTAGGTACAAACATTACGTTTGGTTAAAGTTTGATTCTACCATTTACTTTAGGTGAGATATGGTCCCAAAGCGTATTTCAACTTGAAATACGATTTCTGCAGTATTAGAGTCCGAAATGAACATTTTTCGTTTACTCGCCTAAATATAGTGATATTTTAAAATTGTTTAAACTTTTTAACTTTATCCTAGGTACAAACATTACGTTTGGTTAAAGTTTGATTCTACCATTTACTTTAGGTGAGATATGGTGCCAAGGCGTAATTCAACTTGAAACACGATTTCTGCGGTTTTAGAGTCTGAAATGAACATTTTTCGTTTACAAGGCGTATTTCAACTTGAAACACGATTTCTACGTTTTTAGAGTCTGAAATGAACATTTTTTCGTTTACTCGCCTAAATCTAGTGATATTTTAAAATTGTTTAAACTTTTTAACTTTACCCTAGGTACAAACATTACGTTTGGTTAAAGTTTGATTCTACCATTTACTTTAGGTGAGATATGGTCCCAAGGCGTATTTCAACTTGAAATACGATTTCTGCAGTATTAGAGTCTGAAATGAACATTTTTCGTTTACTCGCCTAAATATAGTGATATTTTAAATTTGTTTAAACTTTTTAACTTTACCCTAGGTACAAACATTACGTTTGGTTAAAGTTTGATTCTACCATTTACTTTAGGTGAGATATGGTCCCAAGGCGTATTTCAACTTGAAACACGATTTCTACGTTATTAGAGTCTGAAATGAACATTTTTCGTTTACAAGGCGTATTTCAACTTGAAACACGATTTCTACGTTTTTAGAGTCTGAAATGAACATTTTTCGTTTACTCGCCTAAATCTAGTGATATTTTAAAATTGTTTAAACTTTTTAACTTTACCCTAGGTACAAACATTACGTTTGGTTAAAGTTTGATTCTACCATTTACTTTAGGTGAGATATGGTCCCAAGGCGTATTTCAACTTGAAACACGATTTCTACGTTATTAGAGTCTGAAATGAACATTTTTCGTTTACAAGGCGTATTTCAACTTGAAACACGATTTCTACGTTTTTAGAGTCTGAAATGAACATTTTTCGTTTACTCGCCTAAATCTAGTGATATTTTAAAATTGTTTAAACTTTTTAACTTTACCCTAGGTACAAACATTACGTTTGGTTAAAGTTTGATTCTACCATTTACTTTAGGTGAGATATGGTCCCAAGGCGTATTTCAACTTGAAACACGATTTCTACGTTATTAGAGTCTGAAATGAACATTTTTCGTTTACAAGGCGTATTTCAACTTGAAACACGATTTCTACGTTTTTAGAGTCTGAAATGAACATTTTTCGTTTACTCGCCTAAATATAGTGATATTTTAATATTGTTTAAACTTTTAACTTTATCCTAGGTACAAACATTACGTTTGGTTAAAGTTTGATTCTACCATTTACTTTAGGTGAGATATGGTCCCAAGGCGTATTTCAACTTTAAACACGATTTCTGCGGTTTTAGAGTCTGAAACGAGCATTTTTCGTTTACAAGACGTATTTCAACTTGAAACACGATTTCTACGTTTTTAGAGTCTGAAATGAACATTTTTCGTTTACTCGCCTAAATCTGGTGATATTTTAAAATTTTTTAAACTTTTTAACTTTACCCTAGGTACAAACATTACGTTTGGTTAAAGTTTGATTCTACCATTTACTTTAGGTGAGATATGGTCCCAAGGCGTATTTCAACTTGAAATACGATTTCTGCAGTATTAGAGTCTGAAATGAACATTTTTCGTTTGCTCGCCTAAATATAGTGATATTTTAAAATTGTTTAAACTTTTTAACTTTATCCTAGGTACAAACATTACGTTTGGTTAAAGTTTGATTCTACCATTTACTTTAGGTGAGATATGGTCCCAAGGCGTATTTCAACTTGAAACACGATTTCTACGTTATTAGAGTCTGAAATGAACATTTTTCGTTTACAAGGCGTATTTCAACTTGAAACACGATTTCTACGTTTTTAGAGTCTGAAATGAACATTTTTCGTTTACTCGCCTAAATCTAGTGATATTTTAAAATTGTTTAAACTTTTAACTTTATCCTAGGTACAAACATTACGTTTGGTTAAAGTTTGATTCTACCATTTACTTTAGGTGAGATATGGTCCCAAGGCGTATTTCAACTTGAAATACGATTTCTGCAGTATTAGAGTCTGAAATGAACATTTTTCGTTTACTCGCCTAAATATAGTGATATTTTAAAATTGTTTAAACTTTTTAACTTTATCCTAGGTACAAACATTACGTTTGGTTAAAGTTTGATTCTACCATTTACTTTAGGTGAGATATGGTCCCAAGGCGTATTTCAACTTGAAACACGATTTCTACGTTATTAGAGTCTGAAATGAACATTTTTCGTTTACAAGGCGTATTTCAACTTGAAACACGATTTCTACGTTTTTAGAGTCTGAAATGAACATTTTTCGTTTACTCGCCTAAATCTAGTGATATTTTAAAATTGTTTAAACTTTTTAACTTTACCCTAGGTACAAACATTACGTTTGGTTAAAGTTTGATTCTACCATTTACTTTAGGTGAGATATGGTCCCAAGGCGTATTTCAACTTGAAATACGATTTCTGCAGTATTAGAGTCTGAAATGAACATTTTTCGTTTACTCGCCTAAATATAGTGATATTTTAAAATTGTTTAAACTTTTTAACTTTATCCTAGGTACAAACATTACGTTTGGTTAAAGTTTGATTCTACCATTTACTTTAGGTGAGATATGGTCCCAAGGCGTATTTCAACTTGAAACACGATTTCTACGTTATTAGAGTCTGAAATGAACATTTTTCGTTTACAAGGCGTATTTCAACTTGAAACACGATTTCTACGTTTTTAGAGTCTGAAATGAACATTTTTCGTTTACTCGCCTAAATCTGGTGATATTTTAAAATTGTTTAAACTTTTTAACTTTACCCTAGGTACAAACATTACGTTTGGTTAAAGTTTGATTCTACCATTTACTTTAGGTGAGATATGGTCCCAAGGCGTATTTCAACTTGAAATACGATTTCTGCAGTATTAGAGTCTGAAATGAGCATTTTTCGTTTACTCGCCTAAATATAGTGATATTTTAAAATTGTTTAAACTTTTTAACTTTACCCTAGGTACAAACATTACGTTTGGTTAAAGTTTGATTCTACCATTTACTTTAGGTGAGATATGGTCCCAAGGCGTATTTCAACTTGAAACACGATTTCTACGTTATTAGAGTCTGAAATGAACATTTTTCGTTTACAAGGCGTATTTCAACTTGAAACACGATTTCTACGTTTTTAGAGTCTGAAATGAACATTTTTCGTTTACTCGCCTAAATCTGGTGATATTTTAAAATTGTTTAAACTTTTTAACTTTACCCTAGGTACAAACATTACGTTTGGTTAAAGTTTGATTCTACCATTTACTTTAGGTGAGATATGGTGCCAAGGCGTAATTCAACTTGAAACACGATTTCTGCGGTTTTAGAGTCTGAAATGAACATTTTTCGTTTACAAGGCGTATTTCAACTTGAAACACGATTTCTACGTTTTTAGAGTCTGAAATGAACATTTTTCGTTTACTCGCCTAAATCTAGTGATATTTTAAAATTGTTTAAACTTTTTAACTTTACCCTAGGTACAAACATTACGTTTGGTTAAAGTTTGATTCTACCATTTACTTTAGGTGAGATATGGTCCCAAGGCGTATTTCAACTTGAAATACGATTTCTGCAGTATTAGAGTCTGAAATGAACATTTTTCGTTTACTCGCCTAAATATAGTGATATTTTAAATTTGTTTAAACTTTTTAACTTTACCCTAGGTACAAACATTACGTTTGGTTAAAGTTTGATTCTACCATTTACTTTAGGTGAGATATGGTCCCAAGGCGTATTTCAACTTGAAACACGATTTCTACGTTATTAGAGTCTGAAATGAACATTTTTCGTTTACAAGGCGTATTTCAACTTGAAACACGATTTCTACGTTTTTAGAGTCTGAAATGAACATTTTTCGTTTACTCGCCTAAATCTAGTGATATTTTAAAATTGTTTAAACTTTTTAACTTTACCCTAGGTACAAACATTACGTTTGGTTAAAGTTTGATTCTACCATTTACTTTAGGTGAGATATGGTCCCAAGGCGTATTTCAACTTGAAACACGATTTCTACGTTATTAGAGTCTGAAATGAACATTTTTCGTTTACAAGGCGTATTTCAACTTGAAACACGATTTCTACGTTTTTAGAGTCTGAAATGAACATTTTTCGTTTACGCGCCTAAATCTAGTGATATTTTAAAATTGTTTAAACTTTTTAACTTTACCCTAGGTACAAACATTACGTTTGGTTAAAGTTTGATTCTACCATTTACTTTAGGTGAGATATGGTCCCAAGGCGTATTTCAACTTGAAACACGATTTCTACGTTATTAGAGTCTGAAATGAACATTTTTCGTTTACAAGGCGTATTTCAACTTGAAACACGATTTCTACGTTTTTAGAGTCTGAAATGAACATTTTTCGTTTACTCGCCTAAATATAGTGATATTTTAAAATTGTTTAAACTTTTAACTTTATCCTAGGTACAAACATTACGTTTGGTTAAAGTTTGATTCTACCATTTACTTTAGGTGAGATATGGTCCCAAGGCGTATTTCAACTTTAAACACGATTTCTGCGGTTTTAGAGTTTGAAACGAGCATTTTTCGTTTACAAGACGTATTTCAACTTGAAACACGATTTCTACGTTTTTAGAGTCTGAAATGAACATTTTTCGTTTACTCGCCTAAATCTGGTGATATTTTAAAATTTTTTAAACTTTTAACTTTACCCTAGGTACAAACATTACGTTTGGTTAAAGTTTGATTCTACCATTTACTTTAGGTGAGATATGGTCCCAAGGCGTATTTCAACTTGAAATACGATTTCTGCAGTATTAGAGTCTGAAATGAACATTTTTCGTTTGCTCGCCTAAATATAGTGATATTTTAAAATTGTTTAAACTTTTTAACTTTATCCTAGGTACAAACATTACGTTTGGTTAAAGTTTGATTCTACCATTTACTTTAGGTGAGATATGGTCCCAAGGCGTATTTCAACTTGAAACACGATTTCTACGTTATTAGAGTCTGAAATGAACATTTTTCGTTTACAAGGCGTATTTCAACTTGAAACACGATTTCTACGTTTTTAGAGTCTGAAATGAACATTTTTCGTTTACTCGCCTAAATCTAGTGATATTTTAAAATTGTTTAAACTTTTAACTTTATCCTAGGTACAAACATTACGTTTGGTTAAAGTTTGATTCTACCATTTACTTTAGGTGAGATATGGTCCCAAGGCGTATTTCAACTTGAAATACGATTTCTGCAGTATTAGAGTCTGAAATGAACATTTTTCGTTTACTCGCCTAAATATAGTGATATTTTAAAATTGTTTAAACTTTTTAACTTTATCCTAGGTACAAACATTACGTTTGGTTAAAGTTTGATTCTACCATTTACTTTAGGTGAGATATGGTCCCAAGGCGTATTTCAACTTGAAACACGATTTCTACGTTATTAGAGTCTGAAATGAACATTTTTCGTTTACAAGGCGTATTTCAACTTGAAACACGATTTCTACGTTTTTAGAGTCTGAAATGAACATTTTTCGTTTACTCGCCTAAATCTAGTGATATTTTAAAATTGTTTAAACTTTTTAACTTTACCCTAGGTACAAACATTACGTTTGGTTAAAGTTTGATTCTACCATTTACTTTAGGTGAGATATGGTCCCAAGGCGTATTTCAACTTGAAACACGATTTCTACGTTTTTAGAGTCTGAAATGAACATTTTTCGTTTACAAGGCGTATTTCAACTTGAAACACGATTTCTACGTTTTTAGAGTCTGAAATGAACATTTTTCGTTTACTCGCCTAAATCTAGTGATATTTTAAAATTGTTTAAACTTTTAACTTTATCCTAGGTACAAACATTACGTTTGGTTAAAGTTTGATTCTACCATTTACTTTAGGTGAGATATGGTCCCAAGGCGTATTTCAACTTGAAATACGATTTCTGCAGTATTAGAGTCTGAAATGAACATTTTTCGTTTACTCGCCTAAATATAGTGATATTTTAAAATTGTTTAAACTTTTTAACTTTATCCTAGGTACAAACATTACGTTTGGTTAAAGTTTGATTCTACCATTTACTTTAGGTGAGATATGGTCCCAAGGCGTATTTCAACTTGAAACACGATTTCTACGTTATTAGAGTCTGAAATGAACATTTTTCGTTTACAAGGCGTATTTCAACTTGAAACACGATTTCTACGTTTTTAGAGTCTGAAATGAACATTTTTCGTTTACTCGCCTAAATCTAGTGATATTTTAAAATTGTTTAAACTTTTTAACTTTACCCTAGGTACAAACATTACGTTTGGTTAAAGTTTGATTCTACCATTTACTTTAGGTGAGATATGGTCCCAAGGCGTATTTCAACTTGAAATACGATTTCTGCAGTATTAGAGTCTGAAATGAACATTTTTCGTTTACTCGCCTAAATATAGTGATATTTTAAAATTGTTTAAACTTTTTAACTTTATCCTAGGTACAAACATTACGTTTGGTTAAAGTTTGATTCTACCATTTACTTTAGGTGAGATATGGTCCCAAGGCGTATTTCAACTTGAAACACGATTTCTACGTTATTAGAGTCTGAAATGAACATTTTTCGTTTACAAGGCGTATTTCAACTTGAAACACGATTTCTACGTTTTTAGAGTCTGAAATGAACATTTTTCGTTTACTCGCCTAAATCTGGTGATATTTTAAAATTGTTTAAACTTTTTAACTTTACCCTAGGTACAAACATTACGTTTGGTTAAAGTTTGATTCTACCATTTACTTTAGGTGAGATATGGTCCCAAGGCGTATTTCAACTTGAAATACGATTTCTGCAGTATTAGAGTCTGAAATGAGCATTTTTCGTTTACTCGCCTAAATATAGTGATATTTTAAAATTGTTTAAACTTTTTAACTTTACCCTAGGTACAAACATTACGTTTGGTTAAAGTTTGATTCTACCATTTACTTTAGGTGAGATATGGTCCCAAGGCGTATTTCAACTTGAAACACGATTTCTACGTTATTAGAGTCTGAAATGAACATTTTTCGTTTACAAGGCGTATTTCAACTTGAAACACGATTTCTACGTTTTTAGAGTCTGAAATGAACATTTTTCGTTTACTCGCCTAAATCTGGTGATATTTTAAAATTGTTTAAACTTTTTAACTTTACCCTAGGTACAAACATTACGTTTGGTTAAAGTTTGATTCTACCATTTACTTTAGGTGAGATATGGTGCCAAGGCGTAATTCAACTTGAAACACGATTTCTGCGGTTTTAGAGTCTGAAATGAACATTTTTCGTTTACAAGGCGTATTTCAACTTGAAACACGATTTCTACGTTTTTAGAGTCTGAAATGAACATTTTTCGTTTACTCGCCTAAATCTAGTGATATTTTAAAATTGTTTAAACTTTTTAACTTTACCCTAGGTACAAACATTACGTTTGGTTAAAGTTTGATTCTACCATTTACTTTAGGTGAGATATGGTCCCAAGGCGTATTTCAACTTGAAATACGATTTCTGCAGTATTAGAGTCTGAAATGAACATTTTTCGTTTACTCGCCTAAATATAGTGATATTTTAAATTTGTTTAAACTTTTTAACTTTACCCTAGGTACAAACATTACGTTTGGTTAAAGTTTGATTCTACCATTTACTTTAGGTGAGATATGGTCCCAAGGCGTATTTCAACTTGAAACACGATTTCTACGTTATTAGAGTCTGAAATGAACATTTTTCGTTTACAAGGCGTATTTCAACTTGAAACACGATTTCTACGTTTTTAGAGTCTGAAATGAACATTTTTCGTTTACTCGCCTAAATCTAGTGATATTTTAAAATTGTTTAAACTTTTTAACTTTACCCTAGGTACAAACATTACGTTTGGTTAAAGTTTGATTCTACCATTTACTTTAGGTGAGATATGGTCCCAAGGCGTATTTCAACTTGAAACACGATTTCTACGTTATTAGAGTCTGAAATGAACATTTTTCGTTTACAAGGCGTATTTCAACTTGAAACACGATTTCTACGTTTTTAGAGTCTGAAATGAACATTTTTCGTTTACGCGCCTAAATCTAGTGATATTTTAAAATTGTTTAAACTTTTTAACTTTACCCTAGGTACAAACATTACGTTTGGTTAAAGTTTGATTCTACCATTTACTTTAGGTGAGATATGGTCCCAAGGCGTATTTCAACTTGAAACACGATTTCTACGTTATTAGAGTCTGAAATGAACATTTTTCGTTTACAAGGCGTATTTCAACTTGAAACACGATTTCTACGTTTTTAGAGTCTGAAATGAACATTTTTCGTTTACTCGCCTAAATATAGTGATATTTTAAAATTGTTTAAACTTTTAACTTTATCCTAGGTACAAACATTACGTTTGGTTAAAGTTTGATTCTACCATTTACTTTAGGTGAGATATGGTCCCAAGGCGTATTTCAACTTTAAACACGATTTCTGCGGTTTTAGAGTTTGAAACGAGCATTTTTCGTTTACAAGACGTATTTCAACTTGAAACACGATTTCTACGTTTTTAGAGTCTGAAATGAACATTTTTCGTTTACTCGCCTAAATCTGGTGATATTTTAAAATTTTTTAAACTTTTAACTTTACCCTAGGTACAAACATTACGTTTGGTTAAAGTTTGATTCTACCATTTACTTTAGGTGAGATATGGTCCCAAGGCGTATTTCAACTTGAAATACGATTTCTGCAGTATTAGAGTCTGAAATGAACATTTTTCGTTTGCTCGCCTAAATATAGTGATATTTTAAAATTGTTTAAACTTTTTAACTTTATCCTAGGTACAAACATTACGTTTGGTTAAAGTTTGATTCTACCATTTACTTTAGGTGAGATATGGTCCCAAGGCGTATTTCAACTTGAAACACGATTTCTACGTTATTAGAGTCTGAAATGAACATTTTTCGTTTACAAGGCGTATTTCAACTTGAAACACGATTTCTACGTTTTTAGAGTCTGAAATGAACATTTTTCGTTTACTCGCCTAAATCTAGTGATATTTTAAAATTGTTTAAACTTTTAACTTTATCCTAGGTACAAACATTACGTTTGGTTAAAGTTTGATTCTACCATTTACTTTAGGTGAGATATGGTCCCAAGGCGTATTTCAACTTGAAATACGATTTCTGCAGTATTAGAGTCTGAAATGAACATTTTTCGTTTACTCGCCTAAATATAGTGATATTTTAAAATTGTTTAAACTTTTTAACTTTATCCTAGGTACAAACATTACGTTTGGTTAAAGTTTGATTCTACCATTTACTTTAGGTGAGATATGGTCCCAAGGCGTATTTCAACTTGAAACACGATTTCTACGTTATTAGAGTCTGAAATGAACATTTTTCGTTTACAAGGCGTATTTCAACTTGAAACACGATTTCTACGTTTTTAGAGTCTGAAATGAACATTTTTCGTTTACTCGCCTAAATCTAGTGATATTTTAAAATTGTTTAAACTTTTTAACTTTACCCTAGGTACAAACATTACGTTTGGTTAAAGTTTGATTCTACCATTTACTTTAGGTGAGATATGGTCCCAAGGCGTATTTCAACTTGAAACACGATTTCTACGTATTTAGAGTCTGAAATGAACATTTTTCGTTTACTCGCCTAAATATAGTGATATTTTAAAATTGTTTAAACTTTTAACTTTACCCTAGGTACAAACATTACGTTTGGTTAAAGTTTGATTCTACCATTTACTTTAGGTGAGATATGGTCCCAAGGCGTATTTCAACTTGAAATACGATTTCTGCAGTATTAGAGTCTGAAATGAACATTTTTCGTTTACTCGCCTAAATATAGTGATATTTTAAAATTGTTTAAACTTTTAACTTTACCCTAGGTACAAACATTACGTTTGGTTAAAGTTTGATTCTACCATTTACTTTAGGTGAGATATGGTCCCAAGGCGTATTTCAACTTTAAACACGATTTCTGCGGTTTTAGAGTCTGAAACGAGCATTTTTCGTTTACAAGACGTATTTCAACTTGAAACACGATTTCTACGTTTTTAGAGTCTGAAATGAACATTTTTCGTTTACTCGCCTAAATCTGGTGATATTTTAAAATTTTTTAAACTTTTTAACTTTACTTTAGGTACAAACATTACGTTTGGTTAAAGTTTGATTCTACCATTTACTTTAGGTGAGATATGGTCCCAAGGCGTATTTCAACTTGAAATACGATTTCTGCAGTATTAGAGTCTGAAATGAACATTTTTCGTTTACTCGCCTAAATACAGTGATATTTTAAAATTGTTTAAACTTTTTAACTTTATCCTAGGTACAAACATTACGTTTGGTTAAAGTTTGATTCTACCATTTACTTTAGGTGAGATATGGTGCCAAGGCGTATTTCAACTTGAAACACGATTTCTGCGGTTTTAGAGTCTGAAATGAACATTTTTCGTTTACAAGGCGTATTTCAACTTGAAACACGATTTCTACGTTTTTAGAGTCTGAAATGAACATTTTTCGTTTACTCGCCTAAATCTGGTGATATTTTAAAATTGTTTAAACTTTTTAACTTTACCCTAGGTACAAACATTACGTTTGGTTAAAGTTTGATTCTACCATTTACTTTAGGTGAGATATGGTCCCAAGGCGTATTTCAACTTGAAATACGATTTCTGCAGTATTAGAGTCTGAAATGAGCATTTTTCGTTTACTCGCCTAAATCTAGTGATATTTTAAAATTGTTTAAACTTTTTAACTTTACCCTAGGTACAAACATTACGTTTGGTTAAAGTTTGATTCTACCATTTACTTTAGGTGAGATATGGTCCCAAGGCGTATTTCAACTTGAAATACGATTTCTGCAGTATTAGAGTCTGAAATGAACATTTTTCGTTTACTCGCCTAAATATAGTGATATTTTAAATTTGTTTAAACTTTTTAACTTTACCCTAGGTACAAACATTACGTTTGGTTAAAGTTTGATTCTACCATTTACTTTAGGTGAGATATGGTCCCAAGGCGTATTTCAACTTGAAACACGATTTCTACGTTATTAGAGTCTGAAATGAACATTTTTCGTTTACAAGGCGTATTTCAACTTGAAACACGATTTCTACGTTTTTAGAGTCTGAAATGAACATTTTTCGTTTACTCGCCTAAATCTAGTGATATTTTAAAATTGATAAACTTTTTAACTTTACCCTAGGTACAAACATTACGTTTGGTTAAAGTTTGATTCTACCATTTACTTTAGGTGAGATATGGTCCCAAGGCGTATTTCAACTTGAAACACGATTTCTACGTTATTAGAGTCTGAAATGAACATTTTTCGTTTACTCGCCTAAATCTAGTGATATTTTAAAATTGTTTAAACTTTTTAACTTTACCCTAGGTACAAACATTACGTTTGGTTAAAGTTTGATACTACCATTTACTTTAGGTGAGATATGGTCCCAAGGCGTATTTCAACTTGAAACACGATTTCTACGTTATTAGAGTCTGAAATGAACATTTTTCGGTTACAAGGCGTATTTCAACTTGAAACACGATTTCTACGTTTTTAGAGTCTGAAATGAACATTTTTCGTTTACTCGCCTAAATATAGTGATATTTTAAAATTGTTTTAACTTTTAACTTTATCCTAGGTACAAACATTACGTTTGGTTAAAGTTTGATTCTACCATTTACTTTAGGTGAGATATAGTCCCAAGGCGTATTTCAACTTTAAACACGATTTCTGCGGTTTTAGAGTCTGAAACGAGCATTTTTCGTTTACAAGACGTATTTCAACTTGAAACACGATTTCTACGTTTTTAGAGTCTGAGATGAACATTTTTCGTTTACTCGCCTAAATCTGGTGATATTTTAAAATTTTTTAAACTTTTTAACTTTACCCTAGGTACAAACATTACGTTTGGTTAAAGTTTGATTCTACCATTTACTTTAGGTGAGATATGGTCCCAAGGCGTATTTCAACTTGAAATACGATTTCTGCAGTATTAGAGTCTGAAATGAACATTTTTCGTTTGCTCGCCTAAATATAGTGATATTTTAAAATTGTTTAAACTTTTTAACTTTATCCTAGGTACAAACATTACGTTTGGTTAAAGTTTGATTCTACCATTTACTTTAGGTGAGATATGGTCCCAAGGCGTATTTCAACTTGAAACACGATTTCTACGTTATTAGAGTCTGAAATGAACATTTTTCGTTTACAAGGCGTATTTCAACTTGAAACACGATTTCTACGTTTTTAGAGTCTGAAATGAACATTTTTCGTTTACTCGCCTAAATCTAGTGATATTTTAAAATTGTTTAAACTTTTAACTTTATCCTAGGTACAAACATTACGTTTGGTTAAAGTTTGATTCTACCATTTACTTTAGGTGAGATATGGTCCCAAGGCGTATTTCAACTTGAAATACGATTTCTGCAGTATTAGAGTCTGAAATGAACATTTTTCGTTTACTCGCCTAAATATAGTGATATTTTAAAATTGTTTAAACTTTTTAACTTTATCCTAGGTACAAACATTACGTTTGGTTAAAGTTTGATTCTACCATT
Source organism: Pterostichus niger (assembly GCA_947425015.1). Classification (NCBI taxonomy): domain Eukaryota; kingdom Metazoa; phylum Arthropoda; class Insecta; order Coleoptera; family Carabidae; genus Pterostichus; species Pterostichus niger. The sequence goes on along the minus strand of OX380334.1, from coordinate 30,325,078 downwards.
TACTTTAGGTGAGATATGGTCCCAAGGCGTATTTCAACTTGAAACACGATTTCTACGTTATTAGAGTCTGAAATGAACATTTTTCGTTTACAAGGCGTATTTCAACTTGAAACACGATTTCTACGTTTTTAGAGTCTGAAATGAACATTTTTCGTTTACTCGCCTAAATCTAGTGATATTTTAAAATTGTTTAAACTTTTTAACTTTACCCTAGGTACAAACATTACGTTTGGTTAAAGTTTGATTCTACCATTTACTTTAGGTGAGATATGGTCCCAAGGCGTATTTCAACTTGAAATACGATTTCTGCAGTATTAGAGTCTGAAATGAACATTTTTCGTTTACTCGCCTAAATATAGTGATATTTTAAATTTGTTTAAACTTTTTAACTTTACCCTAGGTACAAACATTACGTTTGGTTAAAGTTTGATTCTACCATTTACTTTAGGTGAGATATGGTCCCAAGGCGTATTTCAACTTGAAACACGATTTCTACGTTATTAGAGTCTGAAATGAACATTTTTCGTTTACAAGGCGTATTTCAACTTGAAACACGATTTCTACGTTTTTAGAGTCTGAAATGAACATTTTTCGTTTACTCGCCTAAATATAGTGATATTTTAAAATTGTTTAAACTTTTAACTTTACCCTAGGTACAAACATTACGTTTGGTTAAAGTTTGATTCTACCATTTACTTTAGGTGAGATATGGTCCCAAGGCGTATTTCAACTTGAAATACGATTTCTGCAGTATTAGAGTCTGAAATGAACATTTTTCGTTTACTCGCCTAAATATAGTGATATTTTAAAATTGTTTAAACTTTTAACTTTACCCTAGGTACAAACATTACGTTTGGTTAAAGTTTGATTCTACCATTTACTTTTGGTGAGATATGGTCCCAAGGCGTATTTCAACTTTAAACACGATTTCTGCGGTTTTAGAGTCTGAAACGAGCATTTTTCGTTTACAAGACGTATTTCAACTTGAAACACGATTTCTACGTTTTTAGAGTCTGAAATGAACATTTTTCGTTTACTCGCCTAAATCTGGTGATATTTTAAATTTTTTTAAACTTTTTAACTTTACTTTAGGTACAAACATTACGTTTGGTTAAAGTTTGATTCTACCATTTACTTTAGGTGAGATATGGTCCCAAGGCGTATTTCAACTTGAAATACGATTTCTGCAGTATTAGAGTCCGAAATGAACATTTTTCGTTTACTCGCCTAAATACAGTGATATTTTAAAATTGTTTAAACTTTTTAACTTTATCCTAGGTACAAACATTACGTTTGGTTAAAGTTTGATTCTACCATTTACTTTAGGTGAGATATGGTGCCAAGGCGTATTTCAACTTGAAACACGATTTCTGCGGTTTTAGAGTCTGAAATGAACATTTTTCGTTTACAAGGCGTATTTCAACTTGAAACACGATTTCTACGTTTTTAGAGTCTGAAATGAACATTTTTCGTTTACTCGCCTAAATCTGGTGATATTTTAAAATTGTTTAAACTTTTTAACTTTATCCTAGGTACAAACATTACGTTTGGTTAAAGTTTGATTCTACCATTTACTTTAGGTGAGATATGGTGCCAAGGCGTATTTCAACTTGAAACACGATTTCTGCGGTTTTAGAGTCTGAAATGAACATTTTTCGTTTACAAGGCGTATTTCAACTTGAAACACGATTTCTACGTTTTTAGAGTCTGAAATGAACATTTTTCGTTTACTCGCCTAAATCTGGTGATATTTTAAAATTGTTTAAACTTTTTAACTTTACCCTAGGTACAAACATTACGTTTGGTTAAAGTTTGATTCTACCATTTACTTTAGGTGAGATATGGTCCCAAGGCGTATTTCAACTTGAAATACGATTTCTGCAGTATTAGAGTCTGAAATGAGCATTTTTCGTTTACTCGCCTAAATATAGTGATATTTTAAAATTGTTTAAACTTTTTAACTTTATCCTAGGTACAAACATTACGTTTGGTTAAAGTTTGATTCTACCATTTACTTTAGGTGAGATATGGTCCCAAGGCGTATTTCAACTTGAAACACGATATCTACGTTATTAGAGTCTGAAATGAACATTTTTCGTTTACAAGGCGTATTTCAACTTGAAACACGATTTCTACGTTTTTAGAGTCTGAAATGAACATTTTTCGTTTACTCGCCTAAATATAGTGATATTTTAAAATTGTTTAAACTTTTAACTTTACCCTAGGTACAAACATTACGTTTGGTTAAAGTTTGATTCTACCATTTACTTTAGGTGAGATATGGTCCCAAGGCGTATTTCAACTTGAAATACGATTTCTGCAGTATTAGAGTCTGAAATGAACATTTTTCGTTTACTCGCCTAAATCTGGTGATATTTTAAAATTGTTTAAACTTTTTAACTTTACCCTAGGTACAAACATTACGTTTGGTTAAAGTTTGATTCTACCATTTACTTTAGGTGAGATATGGTCCCAAGGCGTATTTCAACTTGAAATACGATTTCTGCAGTATTAGAGTCTGAAATGAGCATTTTTCGTTTACTCGCCTAAATATAGTGATATTTTAAAATTGTTTAAACTTTTTAACTTTCTCCTAGGTACAAACATTACGTTTGGTTAAAGTTTGATTCTACAATTTACTTTAGGTGAGATATGGTCCCAAGGCGTATTTCAACTTGAAACACGATTTCTACGTTATTAGAGTCTGAAATGAACATTTTTCGTTTACAAGGCGTATTTCAACTTGAAACACGATTTCTACGTTTTTAGAGTCTGAAATGAACATTTTTCGTTTACTCGCCTAAATATAGTGATATTTTAAAATTGTTTAAACTTTTAACTTTACCCTAGGTACAAACATTACGTTTGGTTAAAGTTTGATTCTACCATTTACTTTAGGTGAGATATGGTCCCAAGGCGTATTTCAACTTGAAATACGATTTCTGCAGTATTAGAGTCTGAAATGAACATTTTTCGTTTACTCGCCTAAATATAGTGATATTTTAAATTTGTTTAAACTTTTTAACTTTACCCTAGGTACAAACATTACGTTTGGTTAAAGTTTGATTCTACCATTTACTTTAGGTGAGATATGGTCCCAAGGCGTATTTCAACTTGAAACACGATTTCTACGTTATTAGAGTCTGAAATGAACATTTTTCATATACAAGGCGTATTTCAACTTGAAACACGATTTCTACGTTTTTAGAGTCTGAAATGAACATTTTTCGTTTACTCGCCTAAATATAGTGATATTTTAAATTTGTTTAAACTTTTTAACTTTACCCTAGGTACAAACATTACGTTTGGTTAAAGTTTGATTCTACCATTTACTTTAGGTGAGATATGGTCCCAAGGCGTATTTCAACTTGAAACACGATTTCTACGTTATTAGAGTCTGAAATGAACATTTTTCGTTTACAAGGCGTATTTCAACTTGAAACACGATTTCTACGTTTTTAGAGTCTGAAATGAACATTTTTCGTTTACTCGCCTAAATCTAGTGATATTTTAAAATTGTTTAAACTTTTTAACTTTACCCTAGGTACAAACATTACGTTTGGTTAAAGTTTGATTCTACCATTTACTTTAGGTGAGATATGGTCCCAAGGCGTATTTCAACTTGAAACACGATTTCTACGTTATTAGAGTCTGAAATGAACATTTTTCGTTTACAAGGCGTATTTCAACTTGAAACACGATTTCTACGTTTTTAGAGTCTGAAATGAACATTTTTCGTTTACTCGCCTAAATATAGTGATATTTTAAAATTGTTTAAACTTTTTAACTTTATCCTAGGTACAAACATTACGTTTGGTTAAAGTTTGATTCTACCATTTACTTTAGGTGAGATATGGTCCCAAGGCGTATTTCAACTTGAAACACGATTTCTGCGGTTTTAGAGTCTGAAATGAACATTTTTCGTTTACAAGGCGTATTTCAACTTGAAACACGATTTCTACGTTTTTAGAGTCTGAAATGAACATTTTTCGTTTACTCGCCTAAATCTGGTGATATTTTAAAATTGTTTAAACTTTTTAACTTTACCCTAGGTACAAACATTACGTTTGGTTAAAGTTTGATTCTACCATTTACTTTAGGTGAGATATGGTCCCAAGGCGTATTTCAACTTGAAATACGATTTCTGCAGTATTAGAGTCTGAAATGAGCATTTTTCGTTTACTCGCCTAAATCTAGTGATATTTTAAAATTGTTTAAACTTTTTAACTTTACCCTAGGTACAAACATTACGTTTGGTTAAAGTTTGATTCTACCATTTACTTTAGGTGAGATATGGTCCCAAGGCGTATTTCAACTTGAAATACGATTTCTGCAGTATTAGAGTCTGAAATGAACATTTTTCGTTTACTCGCCTAAATATAGTGATATTTTAAATTTGTTTAAACTTTTTAACTTTACCCTAGGTACAAACATTACGTTTGGTTAAAGTTTGATTCTACCATTTACTTTAGGTGAGATATGGTCCCAAGGCGTATTTCAACTTGAAACACGATTTCTACGTTATTAGAGTCTGAAATGAACATTTTTCGTTTACAAGGCGTATTTCAACTTGAAACACGATTTCTACGTTTTTAGAGTCTGAAATGAACATTTTTCGTTTACTCGCCTAAATCTAGTGATATTTTAAAATTGATAAACTTTTTAACTTTACCCTAGGTACAAACATTACGTTTGGTTAAAGTTTGATTCTACCATTTACTTTAGGTGAGATATGGTCCCAAGGCGTATTTCAACTTGAAACACGATTTCTACGTTATTAGAGTCTGAAATGAACATTTTTCGTTTACTCGCCTAAATCTAGTGATATTTTAAAATTGTTTAAACTTTTTAACTTTACCCTAGGTACAAACATTACGTTTGGTTAAAGTTTGATTCTACCATTTACTTTAGGTGAGATATGGTCCCAAGGCGTATTTCAACTTGAAACACGATTTCTACGTTATTAGAGTCTGAAATGAACATTTTTCGTTTACAAGGCGTATTTCAACTTGAAACACGATTTCTACGTTTTTAGAGTCTGAAATGAACATTTTTCGTTTACTCGCCTAAATATAGTGATATTTTAAAATTGTTTTAACTTTTAACTTTATCCTAGGTACAAACATTACGTTTGGTTAAAGTTTGATTCTACCATTTACTTTAGGTGAGATATAGTCCCAAGGCGTATTTCAACTTTAAACACGATTTCTGCGGTTTTAGAGTCTGAAACGAGCATTTTTCGTTTACAAGACGTATTTCAACTTGAAACACGATTTCTACGTTTTTAGAGTCTGAGATGAACATTTTTCGTTTACTCGCCTAAATCTGGTGATATTTTAAAATTTTTTAAACTTTTTAACTTTACCCTAGGTACAAACATTACGTTTGGTTAAAGTTTGATTCTACCATTTACTTTAGGTGAGATATGGTCCCAAGGCGTATTTCAACTTGAAATACGATTTCTGCAGTATTAGAGTCTGAAATGAACATTTTTCGTTTGCTCGCCTAAATATAGTGATATTTTAAAATTGTTTAAACTTTTTAACTTTATCCTAGGTACAAACATTACGTTTGGTTAAAGTTTGATTCTACCATTTACTTTAGGTGAGATATGGTCCCAAGGCGTATTTCAACTTGAAACACGATTTCTACGTTATTAGAGTCTGAAATGAACATTTTTCGTTTACAAGGCGTATTTCAACTTGAAACACGATTTCTACGTTTTTAGAGTCTGAAATGAACATTTTTCGTTTACTCGCCTAAATCTAGTGATATTTTAAAATTGTTTAAACTTTTAACTTTATCCTAGGTACAAACATTACGTTTGGTTAAAGTTTGATTCTACCATTTACTTTAGGTGAGATATGGTCCCAAGGCGTATTTCAACTTGAAATACGATTTCTGCAGTATTAGAGTCTGAAATGAACATTTTTCGTTTACTCGCCTAAATATAGTGATATTTTAAAATTGTTTAAACTTTTTAACTTTATCCTAGGTACAAACATTACGTTTGGTTAAAGTTTGATTCTACCATTTACTTTAGGTGAGATATGGTCCCAAGGCGTATTTCAACTTGAAACACGATTTCTACGTTATTAGAGTCTGAAATGAACATTTTTCGTTTACAAGGCGTATTTCAACTTGAAACACGATTTCTACGTTTTTAGAGTCTGAAATGAACATTTTTCGTTTACTCGCCTAAATCTAGTGATATTTTAAAATTGTTTAAACTTTTTAACTTTACCCTAGGTACAAACATTACGTTTGGTTAAAGTTTGATTCTACCATTTACTTTAGGTGAGATATGGTCCCAAGGCGTATTTCAACTTGAAATACGATTTCTGCAGTATTAGAGTCTGAAATGAACATTTTTCGTTTACTCGCCTAAATATAGTGATATTTTAAATTTGTTTAAACTTTTTAACTTTACCCTAGGTACAAACATTACGTTTGGTTAAAGTTTGATTCTACCATTTACTTTAGGTGAGATATGGTCCCAAGGCGTATTTCAACTTGAAACACGATTTCTACGTTATTAGAGTCTGAAATGAACATTTTTCGTTTACAAGGCGTATTTCAACTTGAAACACGATTTCTACGTTTTTAGAGTCTGAAATGAACATTTTTCGTTTACTCGCCTAAATATAGTGATATTTTAAAATTGTTTAAACTTTTAACTTTACCCTAGGTACAAACATTACGTTTGGTTAAAGTTTGATTCTACCATTTACTTTAGGTGAGATATGGTCCCAAGGCGTATTTCAACTTGAAATACGATTTCTGCAGTATTAGAGTCTGAAATGAACATTTTTCGTTTACTCGCCTAAATATAGTGATATTTTAAAATTGTTTAAACTTTTAACTTTACCCTAGGTACAAACATTACGTTTGGTTAAAGTTTGATTCTACCATTTACTTTTGGTGAGATATGGTCCCAAGGCGTATTTCAACTTTAAACACGATTTCTGCGGTTTTAGAGTCTGAAACGAGCATTTTTCGTTTACAAGACGTATTTCAACTTGAAACACGATTTCTACGTTTTTAGAGTCTGAAATGAACATTTTTCGTTTACTCGCCTAAATCTGGTGATATTTTAAATTTTTTTAAACTTTTTAACTTTACTTTAGGTACAAACATTACGTTTGGTTAAAGTTTGATTCTACCATTTACTTTAGGTGAGATATGGTCCCAAGGCGTATTTCAACTTGAAATACGATTTCTGCAGTATTAGAGTCCGAAATGAACATTTTTCGTTTACTCGCCTAAATACAGTGATATTTTAAAATTGTTTAAACTTTTTAACTTTATCCTAGGTACAAACATTACGTTTGGTTAAAGTTTGATTCTACCATTTACTTTAGGTGAGATATGGTGCCAAGGCGTATTTCAACTTGAAACACGATTTCTGCGGTTTTAGAGTCTGAAATGAACATTTTTCGTTTACAAGGCGTATTTCAACTTGAAACACGATTTCTACGTTTTTAGAGTCTGAAATGAACATTTTTCGTTTACTCGCCTAAATCTGGTGATATTTTAAAATTGTTTAAACTTTTTAACTTTATCCTAGGTACAAACATTACGTTTGGTTAAAGTTTGATTCTACCATTTACTTTAGGTGAGATATGGTGCCAAGGCGTATTTCAACTTGAAACACGATTTCTGCGGTTTTAGAGTCTGAAATGAACATTTTTCGTTTACAAGGCGTATTTCAACTTGAAACACGATTTCTACGTTTTTAGAGTCTGAAATGAACATTTTTCGTTTACTCGCCTAAATCTGGTGATATTTTAAAATTGTTTAAACTTTTTAACTTTACCCTAGGTACAAACATTACGTTTGGTTAAAGTTTGATTCTACCATTTACTTTAGGTGAGATATGGTCCCAAGGCGTATTTCAACTTGAAATACGATTTCTGCAGTATTAGAGTCTGAAATGAGCATTTTTCGTTTACTCGCCTAAATATAGTGATATTTTAAAATTGTTTAAACTTTTTAACTTTATCCTAGGTACAAACATTACGTTTGGTTAAAGTTTGATTCTACCATTTACTTTAGGTGAGATATGGTCCCAAGGCGTATTTCAACTTGAAACACGATATCTACGTTATTAGAGTCTGAAATGAACATTTTTCGTTTACAAGGCGTATTTCAACTTGAAACACGATTTCTACGTTTTTAGAGTCTGAAATGAACATTTTTCGTTTACTCGCCTAAATATAGTGATATTTTAAAATTGTTTAAACTTTTAACTTTACCCTAGGTACAAACATTACGTTTGGTTAAAGTTTGATTCTACCATTTACTTTAGGTGAGATATGGTCCCAAGGCGTATTTCAACTTGAAATACGATTTCTGCAGTATTAGAGTCTGAAATGAACATTTTTCGTTTACTCGCCTAAATCTGGTGATATTTTAAAATTGTTTAAACTTTTTAACTTTACCCTAGGTACAAACATTACGTTTGGTTAAAGTTTGATTCTACCATTTACTTTAGGTGAGATATGGTCCCAAGGCGTATTTCAACTTGAAATACGATTTCTGCAGTATTAGAGTCTGAAATGAGCATTTTTCGTTTACTCGCCTAAATATAGTGATATTTTAAAATTGTTTAAACTTTTTAACTTTCTCCTAGGTACAAACATTACGTTTGGTTAAAGTTTGATTCTACAATTTACTTTAGGTGAGATATGGTCCCAAGGCGTATTTCAACTTGAAACACGATTTCTACGTTATTAGAGTCTGAAATGAACATTTTTCGTTTACAAGGCGTATTTCAACTTGAAACACGATTTCTACGTTTTTAGAGTCTGAAATGAACATTTTTCGTTTACTCGCCTAAATATAGTGATATTTTAAAATTGTTTAAACTTTTAACTTTACCCTAGGTACAAACATTACGTTTGGTTAAAGTTTGATTCTACCATTTACTTTAGGTGAGATATGGTCCCAAGGCGTATTTCAACTTGAAATACGATTTCTGCAGTATTAGAGTCTGAAATGAACATTTTTCGTTTACTCGCCTAAATATAGTGATATTTTAAATTTGTTTAAACTTTTTAACTTTACCCTAGGTACAAACATTACGTTTGGTTAAAGTTTGATTCTACCATTTACTTTAGGTGAGATATGGTCCCAAGGCGTATTTCAACTTGAAACACGATTTCTACGTTATTAGAGTCTGAAATGAACATTTTTCATATACAAGGCGTATTTCAACTTGAAACACGATTTCTACGTTTTTAGAGTCTGAAATGAACATTTTTCGTTTACTCGCCTAAATATAGTGATATTTTAAATTTGTTTAAACTTTTTAACTTTACCCTAGGTACAAACATTACGTTTGGTTAAAGTTTGATTCTACCATTTACTTTAGGTGAGATATGGTCCCAAGGCGTATTTCAACTTGAAACACGATTTCTACGTTATTAGAGTCTGAAATGAACATTTTTCGTTTACAAGGCGTATTTCAACTTGAAACACGATTTCTACGTTTTTAGAGTCTGAAATGAACATTTTTCGTTTACTCGCCTAAATCTAGTGATATTTTAAAATTGTTTAAACTTTTTAACTTTACCCTAGGTACAAACATTACGTTTGGTTAAAGTTTGATTCTACCATTTACTTTAGGTGAGATATGGTCCCAAGGCGTATTTCAACTTGAAACACGATTTCTACGTTATTAGAGTCTGAAATGAACATTTTTCGTTTACAAGGCGTATTTCAACTTGAAACACGATTTCTACGTTTTTAGAGTCTGAAATGAACATTTTTCGTTTACTCGCCTAAATATAGTGATATTTTAAAATTGTTTAAACTTTTTAACTTTATCCTAGGTACAAACATTACGTTTGGTTAAAGTTTGATTCTACCATTTACTTTAGGTGAGATATGGTCCCAAGGCGTATTTCAACTTGAAACACGATTTCTACGTTATTAGAGTCTGAAATGAACATTTGTCGTTTACAAGGCGTATTTCAACTTGAAACACGATTTCTACGTTTTTAGAGTCTGAAATGAACATTTTTCGTTTACTCGCCTAAATATAGTGATATTTTAAAATTGTTTAAACTTTTAACTTTATCCTAGGTACAAACATTACGTTTGGTTAAAGTTTGATTCTACCATTTACTTTAGGTGAGATATGGTCCCAAGGCGTATTTCAACTTTAAACACGATTTCTGCGGTTTTAGAGTCTGAAACGAGCATTTTTCGTTTACAAGACGTATTTCAACTTGAAACACGATTTCTACGTTTTTAGAGTCTGAAATGAACATTTTTCGTTTACTCGCCTAAATCTGGTGATATTTTAAAATTTTTTAAACTTTTTAACTTTACCCTAGGTACAAACATTACGTTTGGTTAAAGTTTGATTCTACCATTTACTTTAGGTGAGATATGGTCCCAAGGCGTATTTCAACTTGAAATACGATTTCTGCAGTATTAGAGTCTGAAATGAACATTTTTCGTTTGCTCGCCTAAATATAGTGATATTTTAAAATTGTTTAAACTTTTTAACTTTATCCTAGGTACAAACATTACGTTTGGTTAAAGTTTGATTCTACCATTTACTTTAGGTGAGATATGGTCCCAAGGCGTATTTCAACTTGAAACACGATTTCTACGTTATTAGAGTCTGAAATGAACATTTTTCGTTTACAAGGCGTATTTCAACTTGAAACACGATTTCTACGTTTTTAGAGTCTGAAATGAACATTTTTCGTTTACTCGCCTAAATCTAGTGATATTTTAAAATTGTTTAAACTTTTAACTTTATCCTAGGTACAAACATTACGTTTGGTTAAAGTTTGATTCTACCATTTACTTTAGGTGAGATATGGTCCCAAGGCGTATTTCAACTTGAAATACGATTTCTGCAGTATTAGAGTCTGAAGTGAACATTTTTCGTTTACTCGCCTAAATATAGTGATATTTTAAAATTGTTTAAACTTTTTAACTTTATCCTAGGTACAAACATTACGTTTGGTTAAAGTTTGATTCTACCATTTACTTTAGGTGAGATATGGTCCCAAGGCGTATTTAAACTTGAAACACGATTTCTACGTTATTAGAGTCTGAAATGAACATTTTTCGTTTACAAGGCGTATTTCAACTTGAAACACGATTTCTACGTTTTTAGAGTCTGAAATGAACATTTTTCGTTTACTCGCCTAAATCTAGTGATATTTTAAAATTGTTTAAACTTTTTAACTTTACCCTAGGTACAAACATTACGTTTGGTTAAAGTTTGATTCTACCATTTACTTTAGGTGAGATATGGTCCCAAGGCGTATTTCAACTTGAAATACGATTTCTGCAGTATTAGAGTCTGAAATGAACATTTTTCGTTTACTCGCCTAAATATAGTGATATTTTAAATTTGTTTAAACTTTTTAACTTTACCCTAGGTACAAACATTACGTTTGGTTAAAGTTTGATTCTACCATTTACTTTAGGTGAGATATGGTCCCAAGGCGTATTTCAACTTGAAACACGATTTCTACGTTATTAGAGTCTGAAATGAACATTTTTCGTTTACAAGGCGTATTTCAACTTGAAACACGATTTCTACGTTTTTAGAGTCTGAAATGAACATTTTTCGTTTACTCGCCTAAATATAGTGATATTTTAAAATTGTTTAAACTTTTAACTTTACCCTAGGTACAAACATTACGTTTGGTTAAAGTTTGATTCTACCATTTACTTTAGGTGAGATATGGTCCCAAGGCGTATTTCAACTTGAAATACGATTTCTGCAGTATTAGAGTCCGAAATGAACATTTTTCGTTTACTCGCCTAAATACAGTGATATTTTAAAATTGTTTAAACTTTTTAACTTTATCCTAGGTACAAACATTACGTTTGGTTAAAGTTTGATTCTACCATTTACTTTAGGTGAGATATGGTGCCAAGGCGTATTTCAACTTGAAACACGATTTCTGCGGTTTTAGAGTCTGAAATGAACATTTTTCGTTTACAAGGCGTATTTCAACTTGAAACACGATTTCTACGTTTTTAAAGTCTGAAATGAACATTTTTCGTTTACTCGCCTAAATCTGGTGATATTTTAAAATTGTTTAAACTTTTTAACTTTACCCTAGGTACAAACATTACGTTTGGTTAAAGTTTGATTCTACCATTTACTTTAGGTGAGATATGGTCCCAAGGCGTATTTCAACTTGAAATACGATTTCTGCAGTATTAGAGTCTGAAATGAGCATTTTTCGTTTACTCGCCTAAATATAGTGATATTTTAAAATTGTTTAAACTTTTTAACTTTATCCTAGGTACAAACATTACGTTTGGTTAAAGTTTGATTCTACCATTTACTTTAGGTGAGATATGGTCCCAAGGCGTATTTCAACTTGAAACACGATTTCTACGTTATTAGAGTCTGAAATGAACATTTTTCGTTTACAAGGCGTATTTCAACTTGAAACACGATTTCTACGTTTTTAGAGTCTGAAATGAACATTTTTCGTTTACTCGCCTAAATATAGTGATATTTTAAAATTGTTTAAACTTTTAACTTTACCCTAGGTACAAACATTACGTTTGGTTAAAGTTTGATTCTACCATTTACTTTAGGTGAGATATGGTCCCAAGGCGTATTTCAACTTGAAATACGATTTCTGCAGTATTAGAGTCTGAAATGAACATTTTTCGTTTACTCGCCTAAATATAGTGATATTTTAAAATTGTTTAAACTTTTAACTTTATCCTAGGTACAAACATTACGTTTGGTTAAAGTTTGATTCTACCATTTACTTTAGGTGAGATATGGTCCCAAGGCGTATTTCAACTTTAAACACGATTTCTGCGGTTTTAGAGTCTGAAACGAGCATTTTTCGTTTACAAGACGTATTTCAACTTGAAACACGATTTCTACGTTTTTAGAGTCTGAAATGAACATTTTTCGTTTACTCGCCTAAATCTGGTGATATTTTAAAATTTTTTAAACTTTTTAACTTTACCCTAGGTACAAACATTACGTTTGGTTAAAGTTTGATTCTACCATTTACTTTAGGTGAGATATGGTCCCAAGGCGTATTTCAACTTGAAATACGATTTCTGCAGTATTAGAGTCCGAAATGAACATTTTTCGTTTACTCGCCTAAATATAGTGATATTTTAAAATTGTTTAAACTTTTTAACTTTATCCTAGGTACAAACATTACGTTTGGATAAAGTTTGATTCTACCATTTACTTTAGGTGAGATATGGTGCCAAGGCGTATTTCAACTTGAAACACGATTTCTGCGGTTTTAGAGTCTGAAATGAACATGTTTCGTTTACAAGGCGTATTTCAACTTGAAACACGATTTCTACGTTTTTAGAGTCTGAAATGAACATTTTTCGTTTACTCGCCTAAATCTGGTGATATTTTAAAATTGTTTAAACTTTTTAACTTTACCCTAGGGTAAAGTTAAAAAGTTTAAACCTAGGTACAAACATTACGTTTGGTTAAAGTTTGATTCTTCCATTTACTTTAGGTGAGATATGGTCCCAAGGCGTATTTCAACTTGAAATACGATTTCTGCAGTATTAGAGTCTGAAATGAGCATTTTTCGTTTACTCGCCTAAATATAGTGATATTTTAAAATTGTTTAAACTTTTTAACTTTATCCTAGGTACAAACATTACGTTTGGTTAAAGTTTGATTCTACCATTTACTTTAGGTGAGATATGGTCCCAAGGCGTATTTCAACTTGAAACACGATTTCTACGTTATTAGAGTCTGAAATGAACATTTTTCGTTTACAAGGCGTATTTCAACTTGAAACACGATTTCTACGTTTTTAGAGTCTGAAATGAACATTTTTCGTTTACTCGCCTAAATCTGGTGATATTTTAAAATTGTTTAAACTTTTTAACTTTACCCTAGGTACAAACATTACGTTTGGTTAAAGTTTGATTCTACCATTTACTTTAGGTGAGATATGGTCCCAAGGCGTATTTCAACTTGAAATACGATTTCTGCAGTATTAGAGTCTGAAATGAACATTTTTCGTTTACTCGCCTAAATATAGTGATATTTTAAAATTGTTTAAACTTTTTAACTTTATCCTAGGTACAAACATTACGTTTGGTTAAAGTTTGATTCTACCATTTACTTTAGGTGAGATATTTTCCCAAGGCGTATTTCAACTTGAAACACGATTTCTACGTTATTAGAGTCTGAAATGAACATTTTTCGTTTACAAGGCGTATTTCAACTTGAAACACGATTTCTACGTTTTTAGAGTCTGAAATGAACATTTTTCGTTTACTCGCCTAAATCTAGTGATATTTTAAAATTGTTTAAACTTTTTAACTTTACCCTAGGTACAAACATTACGTTTGGTTAAAGTTTGATTCTACCATTTACTTTAGGTGAGATATGGTCCCAAGGCGTATTTCAACTTGAAATACGATTTCTGCAGTATTAGAGTCTGAAATGAACATTTTTCGTTTACTCGCCTAAATATAGTGATATTTTAAATTTGTTTAAACTTTTTAACTTTACCCTAGGTACAAACATTACGTTTGGTTAAAGTTTGATTCTACCATTTACTTTAGGTGAGATATGGTGCCAAGGCGTATTTCAACTTGAAACTCGATTTCTGCGGTTTTAGAGTCTGAAATGAACATTTTTCGTTTACAAGGCGTATTTCAACTTGAAACACGATTTCTACGTTTTTAGAGTCTGAAATGAACATTTTTCGTTTACTCGCCTAAATCTAGTGATATTTTAAAATTGTTTAAACTTTTTAACTTTACCCTAGGTACAAACATTACGTTTGGTTAAAGTTTGATTCTACCATTTACTTTAGGTGAGATATGGTGCCAAGGCGTATTTCAACTTGAAACACGATTTCTGCGGTTTTAGAGTCTGAAATGAACATTTTTCGTTTACAAGGCGTATTTCAACTTGAAACACGATTTCTACGTTTTTAGAGTCTGAAATGAACATTTTTCGTTTACTTGCCTAAATCTGGTGATATTTTAAAATTTTTTAAACTTTTTAACTTTACCCTAGGTACAAACATTACGTTTGGTTAAAGTTTGATTCTACCATTTACTTTAGGTGAGATATGGTCCCAAGGCGTATTTCAACTTGAAATACGATTTCTGCAGTATTAGAGTCCGAAATGAACATTTTTCGTTTACTCGCCTAAATATAGTGATATTTTAAAATTGTTTAAACTTTTTAACTTTATCCTAGGTACAAACATTACGTTTGGTTAAAGTTTGATTCTACCATTTACTTTAGGTGAGATATGGTGCCAAGGCGTATTTCAACTTGAAACACGATTTCTGCGGTTTTAGAGTCTGAAATGAACATTTTTCGTTTACAAGGCGTATTTCAATTTGAAACACGATTTCTACGTTTTTAGAGTCTGAAATGAACATTTTTCGTTTACTCGCCTAAATCTGGTGATATTTTAAAATTGTTTAAACTTTTTAACTTTACCCTAGGTACAAACATTACGTTTGGTTAATGTTTGATTCTACCATTTACTTTAGGTGAGATATGGTCCCAAGGCGTATTTCAACTTGAAATACGATTTCTGCAGTATTAGAGTCTGAAATGAGCATTTTTCGTTTACTCGCCTAAATATAGTGATATTTTAAAATTGTTTAAACTTTTTAACTTTATCCTAGGTACAAACATTACGTTTGGTTAAAGTTTGATTCTACCATTTACTTTAGGTGAGATATGGTCCCAAGGCGTATTTCAACTTGAAACACGATTTCTACGTTATTAGAGTCTGAAATGAACATTTTTCGTTTACAAGGCGTATTTCAACTTGAAACACGATTTCTACGTTTTTAGAGTCTGAAATGAATATTTTTCGTTTACTCGCCTAAATCTGGTGATATTTTAAAATTGTTTAAACTTTTTAACTTTACCCTAGGTACAAACATTACGTTTGGTTAAAGTTTGATTCTACCATTTACTTTAGGTGAGATATGGTCCCAAGGCGTATTTCAACTTGAAATACGATTTCTGCAGTATTAGAGTCTGAAATGAACATTTTTCGTTTACTCGCCTAAATATAGTGATATTTTAAAATTGTTTAAACTTTTTAACTTTATCCTAGGTACAAACATTACGTTTGGTTAAAGTTTGATTCTACCATTTACTTTAGGTGAGATATGGTCCCAAGGCGTATTTCAACTTGAAACACGATTTCTACGTTATTAGAGTCTGAAATGAACATTTTTCGTTTACAAGGCGTATTTCAACTTGAAACACGATTTCTACGTTTTTAGAGTCTGAAATGAACATTTTTCGTTTACTCGCCTAAATCTAGTGATATTTTAAAATTGTTTAAACTTTTTAACTTTACCCTAGGTACAAACATTACGTTTGGTTAAAGTTTGATTCTACCATTTACTTTAGGTGAGATATGGTCCCAAGGCGTATTTCAACTTGAAATACGATTTCTGCAGTATTAGAGTCTGAAATGAACATTTTTCGTTTACTCGCCTAAATATAGTGATATTTTAAATTTGTTTAAACTTTTTAACTTTACCCTAGGTACAAACATTACGTTTGGTTAAAGTTTGATTCTACCATTTACTTTAGGTGAGATATGGTGCCAAGGCGTATTTCAACTTGAAACTCGATTTCTGCGGTTTTAGAGTCTGAAATGAAAATTTTTCGTTTACAAGGCGTATTTCAACTTAAAACACGATTTCTACGTTTTTAGAGTCTGAAATGAACATTTTTCGTTTACTCGCCTAAATCTAGTGATATTTTAAAATTGTTTAAACTTTTTAACTTTACCCTAGGTACAAACATTACGTTTGGTTAAAGTTTGATTCTACCATTTACTTTAGGTGAGATATGGTGCCAAGGCGTATTTCAACTTGAAACACGATTTCTGCGGTTTTAGAGTCTGAAATGAACATTTTTCGTTTACAAGGCGTATTTCAACTTGAAACACGATTTCTACGTTTTTAGAGTCTGAAATGAACATTTTTCGTTTACTTGCCTAAATCTAGTGATATTTTAAAATTGTTTAAACTTTTTAACTTTACCCTAGGTACAAACATTACGTTTGGTTAAAGTTTGATTCTACCATTTACTTTAGGTGAGATATGGTCCCAAGGCGTATTTCAACTTGAAATACGATTTCTGCAGTATTAGAGTCTGAAATGAACATTTTTCGTTTACTCGCCTAAATATAGTGATATTTTAAATTTGTTTAAACTTTTTAACTTTACCCTAGGTACAAACATTACGTTTGGTTAAAGTTTGATTCTACCATTTACTTTAGGTGAGATATGGTCCCAAGGCGTATTTCAACTTGAAACACGATTTCTACGTTATTAGAGTCTGAAATGAACATTTTTCGTTTACAAGGCGTATTTCAACTTGAAACACGATTTCTACGTTTTTAGAGTCTGAAATGAACATTTTTCGTTTACTCGCCTAAATCTGGTGATATTTTAAAATTGTTTAAACTTTTTAACTTTACCCTAGGTACAAACATTACGTTTGGTTAAAGTTTGATTCTACCCTTTACTTTAGGTGAGATATGGTCCCAAGGCGTATTTCAACTTGAAATACGATTTCTGCAGTATTAGAGTCTGAAATGAGCATTTTTCGTTTACTCGCCTAAATATAGTGATATTTTAAAATTGTTTAAACTTTTTAACTTTATCCTAGGTACAAACATTACGTTTGGTTAAAATTTGATTCTACCATTTACTTTAGGTGAGATATGGTCCCAAGGCGTATTTCAACTTGAAACACGATTTCTACGTTATTAGAGTCTGAAATGAACATTTTTCGTTTACAAGGCGTATTTCAACTTGAAACACGATTTCTACGTTTTTAGAGTCTGAAATGAACATTTTTCGTTTACTCGCCTAAATCTGGTGATATTTTAAAATTGTTTAAACTTTTTAACTTTACCCTAGGTACAAACATTACGTTTGGTTAAAGTTTGATTCTACCATTTACTTTAGGTGAGATATGGTCCCAAGGCGTATTTCAACTTGAAATACGATTTCTGCAGTATTAGAGTCTGAAATGAACATTTTTCGTTTACTCGCCTAAATATAGTGATATTTTAAAATTGTTTAAACTTTTTAACTTTATCCTAGGTACAAACATTACGTTTGGTTAAAGTTTGATTCTACCATTTACTTTAGGTGAGATATGGTCCCAAGGCGTATTTCAACTTGAAACACGATTTCTACGTTATTAGAGTCTGAAATGAACATTTTTCGTTTACAAGGCGTATTTCAACTTGAAACACGATTTCTACGTTTTTAGAGTCTGAAATGAACATTTTTCGTTTACTCGCCTAAATCTAGTGATATTTTAAAATTGTTTAAACTTTTTAACTTTACCCTAGGTACAAACATTACGTTTGGTTAAAGTTTGATTCTACCATTTACTTTAGGTGAGATATGGTCCCAAGGCGTATTTCAACTTGAAATACGATTTCTGCAGTAT
Source organism: Pterostichus niger (assembly GCA_947425015.1). Classification (NCBI taxonomy): domain Eukaryota; kingdom Metazoa; phylum Arthropoda; class Insecta; order Coleoptera; family Carabidae; genus Pterostichus; species Pterostichus niger. Next base: position 30,306,627 of record OX380334.1, on the reverse strand, counting down.
TAGAGTCTGAAATGAACATTTGTCGTTTACTCGCCTAAATATAGTGATATTTTAAATTTGTTTAAACTTTTTAACTTTACCCTAGGTACTAACATTACGTTTGGTTAAAGTTTGATTCTACCATTTACTTTAGGTGAGATATGGTCCCAAGGCGTATTTCAACTTGAAACACGATTTCTACGTTATTAGAGTCTGAAATGAACATTTTTCGTTTACAAGGCGTATTTCAACTTGAAACACGATTTCTACGTTTTTAGAGTCTGAAATGAACATTTTTCGTTTACTCGCCTAAATCTGGTGATATTTTAAAATTGTTTAAACTTTTTAACTTTACCCTAGGTACAAACATTACGTTTGGTTAAAGTTTGATTCTACCATTTACTTTAGGTGAGATATGGTCCCAAGGCGTATTTCAACTTGAAATACGATTTCTGCAGTATTAGAGTCTGAAATGAACATTTTTCGTTTACTCGCCTAAATATAGTGATATTTTAAATTTGTTTAAACTTTTTAACTTTACCCTAGGTACAAACATTACGTTTGGTTAAAGTTTGATTCTACCATTTACTTTAGGTGAGATATGGTCCCAAGGCGTATTTCAACTTGAAACACGATTTCTACGTTATTAGAGTCTGAAATGAACATTTTTCGTTTACAAGGCGTATTTCAACTTTAAACACGATTTCTACGTTTTTAGAGTCTGAAATGAACATTTTTCGTTTACTCGCCTAAATATAGTGATATTTTAAAATTGTTTAAACTTTTTAACTTTATCCTAGGTACAAACATTACGTTTGGTTAAAGTTTGATTCTACCATTTACTTTAGGTGAGATATGGTGCCAAGGCGTATTTCAACTTGAAACACGATTTCTGCGGTTTTAGAGTCTGAAATGAACATTTTTCGTTTACAAGGCGTATTTCAACTTGAAACACGATTTCTACGTTTTTAGAGTCTGAAATGAACATTTTTCGTTTACTCGCCTAAATCTAGTGATATTTTAAAATTGTTTAAACTTTTTAACTTTACCCTAGGTACAAACATTACGTTTGGTTAAAGTTTGATTCTACCATTTACTTTAGGTGAGATATGGTGCCAAGGCGTATTTCAACTTGAAACACGATTTCTGCGGTTTTAGAGTCTGAAATGAACATTTTTCGTTTACAAGGCGTATTTCAACTTGAAACACGATTTCTACGTTTTTAGAGTCTGAAATGAACATTTTTCGTTTACTCGCCTAAATCTAGTGATATTTTAAAATTGTTTAAACTTTTTAACTTTACCCTAGGTACAAACATTACGTTTGGTTAAAGTTTGATTCTACCATTTACTTTAGGTGAGATATGGTCCCAAGGCGTATTTCAACTTGAAATACGATTTCTGCAGTATTAGAGTCTGAAATGAACATTTGTCGTTTACTCGCCTAAATATAGTGATATTTTAAATTTGTTTAAACTTTTTAACTTTACCCTAGGTACTAACATTACGTTTGGTTAAAGTTTGATTCTACCATTTACTTTAGGTGAGATATGGTCCCAAGGCGTATTTCAACTTGAAACACGATTTCTACGTTATTAGAGTCTGAAATGAACATTTTTCGTTTACAAGGCGTATTTCAACTTGAAACACGATTTCTACGTTTTTAGAGTCTGAAATGAACATTTTTCGTTTACTCGCCTAAATCTGGTGATATTTTAAAATTGTTTAAACTTTTTAACTTTACCCTAGGTACAAACATTACGTTTGGTTAAAGTTTGATTCTACCATTTACTTTAGGTGAGATATGGTCCCAAGGCGTATTTCAACTTGAAATACGATTTCTGCAGTATTAGAGTCTGAAATGAACATTTTTCGTTTACTCGCCTAAATATAGTGATATTTTAAATTTGTTTAAACTTTTTAACTTTACCCTAGGTACAAACATTACGTTTGGTTAAAGTTTGATTCTACCATTTACTTTAGGTGAGATATGGTCCCAAGGCGTATTTCAACTTGAAACACGATTTCTACGTTATTAGAGTCTGAAATGAACATTTTTCGTTTACAAGGCGTATTTCAACTTTAAACACGATTTCTACGTTTTTAGAGTCTGAAATGAACATTTTTCGTTTACTCGCCTAAATATAGTGATATTTTAAAATTGTTTAAACTTTTTAACTTTATCCTAGGTACAAACATTACGTTTGGTTAAAGTTTGATTCTACCATTTACTTTAGGTGAGATATGGTGCCAAGGCGTATTTCAACTTGAAACACGATTTCTGCGGTTTTAGAGTCTGAAATGAACATTTTTCGTTTACAAGGCGTATTTCAACTTGAAACACGATTTCTACGTTTTTAGAGTCTGAAATGAACATTTTTCGTTTACTCGCCTAAATCTAGTGATATTTTAAAATTGTTTAAACTTTTTAACTTTACCCTAGGTACAAACATTACGTTTGGTTAAAGTTTGATTCTACCATTTACTTTAGGTGAGATATGGTCCCAAGGCGTATTTCAACTTGAAATACGATTTCTGCAGTATTAGAGTCTGAAATGAACATTTTTCGTTTACTCGCCTAAATATAGTGATATTTTAAATTTGTTTAAACTTTTTAACTTTACCCTAGGTACTAACATTACGTTTGGTTAAAGTTTGATTCTACCATTTACTTTAGGTGAGATATGGTCCCAAGGCGTATTTCAACTTGAAACACGATTTCTACGTTATTAGAGTCTGAAATGAACATTTTTCGTTTACAAGGCGTATTTCAACTTGAAACACGATTTCTACGTTTTTAGAGTCTGAAATGAACATTTTTCGTTTACTCGCCTAAATCTGGTGATATTTTAAAATTGTTTAAACTTTTTAACTTTATCCTAGGTACAAACATTACGTTTGGTTAAAGTTTGATTCTACCATTTACTTTAGGTGAGATATGGTCCCAAGGCGTATTTCAACTTGAAACACGATTTCTACGTTATTAGAGTCTGAAATGAACATTTTTCGTTTACAAGGCGTATTTCAACTTGAAACACGATTTCTACGTTTTTAGAGTCTGAAATGAACATTTTTCGTTTACTCGCCTAAATCTAGTGATATTTTAAAATTGTTTAAACTTTTAACTTTATCCTAGGTACAAACATTACGTTTGGTTAAAGTTTGATTCTACCATTTACTTTAGGTGAGATATGGTCCCAAGGCGTATTTCAACTTGAAATACGATTTCTGCAGTATTAGAGTCTGAAGTGAACATTTTTCGTTTACTCGCCTAAATATAGTGATATTTTAAAATTGTTTAAACTTTTTAACTTTATCCTAGGTACAAACATTACGTTTGGTTAAAGTTTGATTCTACCATTTACTTTAGGTGAGATATGGTCCCAAGGCGTATTTCAACTTGAAACACGATTTCTACGTTATTAGAGTCTGAAATGAACATTTTTCGTTTACAAGGCGTATTTCAACTTGAAACACGATTTCTACGTTTTTAGAGTCTGAAATGAACATTTTTCGTTTACTCGCCTAAATCTAGTGATATTTTAAAATTGTTTAAACTTTTTAACTTTACCCTAGGTACAAACATTACGTTTGGTTAAAGTTTGATTCTACCATTTACTTTAGGTGAGATATGGTCCCAAGGCGTATTTCAACTTGAAATACGATTTCTGCAGTATTAGAGTCTGAAATGAACATTTTTCGTTTACTCGCCTAAATATAGTGATATTTTAAATTTGTTTAAACTTTTTAACTTTACCCTAGGTACAAACATTACGTTTGGTTAAAGTTTGATTCTACCATTTACTTTAGGTGAGATATGGTCCCAAGGCGTATTTCAACTTGAAACACGATTTCTACGTTATTAGAGTCTGAAATGAACATTTTTCGTTTACAAGGCGTATTTCAACTTGAAACACGATTTCTACGTTTTTAGAGTCTGAAATGAACATTTTTCGTTTACTCGCCTAAATATAGTGATATTTTAAAATTGTTTAAACTTTTAACTTTACCCTAGGTACAAACATTACGTTTGGTTAAAGTTTGATTCTACCATTTACTTTAGGTGAGATATGGTCCCAAGGCGTATTTCAACTTGAAATACGATTTCTGCAGTATTAGAGTCCGAAATGAACATTTTTCGTTTACTCGCCTAAATACAGTGATATTTTAAAATTGTTTAAACTTTTTAACTTTATCCTAGGTACAAACATTACGTTTGGTTAAAGTTTGATTCTACCATTTACTTTAGGTGAGATATGGTGCCAAGGCGTATTTCAACTTGAAACACGATTTCTGCGGTTTTAGAGTCTGAAATGAACATTTTTCGTTTACAAGGCGTATTTCAACTTGAAACACGATTTCTACGTTTTTAAAGTCTGAAATGAACATTTTTCGTTTACTCGCCTAAATCTGGTGATATTTTAAAATTGTTTAAACTTTTTAACTTTACCCTAGGTACAAACATTACGTTTGGTTAAAGTTTGATTCTACCATTTACTTTAGGTGAGATATGGTCCCAAGGCGTATTTCAACTTGAAATACGATTTCTGCAGTATTAGAGTCTGAAATGAGCATTTTTCGTTTACTCGCCTAAATATAGTGATATTTTAAAATTGTTTAAACTTTTTAACTTTATCCTAGGTACAAACATTACGTTTGGTTAAAGTTTGATTCTACCATTTACTTTAGGTGAGATATGGTCCCAAGGCGTATTTCAACTTGAAACACGATTTCTACGTTATTAGAGTCTGAAATGAACATTTTTCGTTTACAAGGCGTATTTCAACTTGAAACACGATTTCTACGTTTTTAGAGTCTGAAATGAACATTTTTCGTTTACTCGCCTAAATATAGTGATATTTTAAAATTGTTTAAACTTTTAACTTTACCCTAGGTACAAACATTACGTTTGGTTAAAGTTTGATTCTACCATTTACTTTAGGTGAGATATGGTCCCAAGGCGTATTTCAACTTGAAATACGATTTCTGCAGTATTAGAGTCTGAAATGAACATTTTTCGTTTACTCGCCTAAATATAGTGATATTTTAAAATTGTTTAAACTTTTAACTTTATCCTAGGTACAAACATTACGTTTGGTTAAAGTTTGATTCTACCATTTACTTTAGGTGAGATATGGTCCCAAGGCGTATTTCAACTTTAAACACGATTTCTGCGGTTTTAGAGTCTGAAACGAGCATTTTTCGTTTACAAGACGTATTTCAACTTGAAACACGATTTCTACGTTTTTAGAGTCTGAAATGAACATTTTTCGTTTACTCGCCTAAATCTGGTGATATTTTAAAATTTTTTAAACTTTTTAACTTTACCCTAGGTACAAACATTACGTTTGGTTAAAGTTTGATTCTACCATTTACTTTAGGTGAGATATGGTCCCAAGGCGTATTTCAACTTGAAATACGATTTCTGCAGTATTAGAGTCCGAAATGAACATTTTTCGTTTACTCGCCTAAATATAGTGATATTTTAAAATTGTTTAAACTTTTTAACTTTATCCTAGGTACAAACATTACGTTTGGATAAAGTTTGATTCTACCATTTACTTTAGGTGAGATATGGTGCCAAGGCGTATTTCAACTTGAAACACGATTTCTGCGGTTTTAGAGTCTGAAATGAACATGTTTCGTTTACAAGGCGTATTTCAACTTGAAACACGATTTCTACGTTTTTAGAGTCTGAAATGAACATTTTTCGTTTACTCGCCTAAATCTGGTGATATTTTAAAATTGTTTAAACTTTTTAACTTTACCCTAGGGTAAAGTTAAAAAGTTTAAACCTAGGTACAAACATTACGTTTGGTTAAAGTTTGATTCTTCCATTTACTTTAGGTGAGATATGGTCCCAAGGCGTATTTCAACTTGAAATACGATTTCTGCAGTATTAGAGTCTGAAATGAGCATTTTTCGTTTACTCGCCTAAATATAGTGATATTTTAAAATTGTTTAAACTTTTTAACTTTATCCTAGGTACAAACATTACGTTTGGTTAAAGTTTGATTCTACCATTTACTTTAGGTGAGATATGGTCCCAAGGCGTATTTCAACTTGAAACACGATTTCTACGTTATTAGAGTCTGAAATGAACATTTTTCGTTTACAAGGCGTATTTCAACTTGAAACACGATTTCTACGTTTTTAGAGTCTGAAATGAACATTTTTCGTTTACTCGCCTAAATCTGGTGATATTTTAAAATTGTTTAAACTTTTTAACTTTACCCTAGGTACAAACATTACGTTTGGTTAAAGTTTGATTCTACCATTTACTTTAGGTGAGATATGGTCCCAAGGCGTATTTCAACTTGAAATACGATTTCTGCAGTATTAGAGTCTGAAATGAACATTTTTCGTTTACTCGCCTAAATATAGTGATATTTTAAAATTGTTTAAACTTTTTAACTTTATCCTAGGTACAAACATTACGTTTGGTTAAAGTTTGATTCTACCATTTACTTTAGGTGAGATATTTTCCCAAGGCGTATTTCAACTTGAAACACGATTTCTACGTTATTAGAGTCTGAAATGAACATTTTTCGTTTACAAGGCGTATTTCAACTTGAAACACGATTTCTACGTTTTTAGAGTCTGAAATGAACATTTTTCGTTTACTCGCCTAAATCTAGTGATATTTTAAAATTGTTTAAACTTTTTAACTTTACCCTAGGTACAAACATTACGTTTGGTTAAAGTTTGATTCTACCATTTACTTTAGGTGAGATATGGTCCCAAGGCGTATTTCAACTTGAAATACGATTTCTGCAGTATTAGAGTCTGAAATGAACATTTTTCGTTTACTCGCCTAAATATAGTGATATTTTAAATTTGTTTAAACTTTTTAACTTTACCCTAGGTACAAACATTACGTTTGGTTAAAGTTTGATTCTACCATTTACTTTAGGTGAGATATGGTGCCAAGGCGTATTTCAACTTGAAACTCGATTTCTGCGGTTTTAGAGTCTGAAATGAAAATTTTTCGTTTACAAGGCGTATTTCAACTTAAAACACGATTTCTACGTTTTTAGAGTCTGAAATGAACATTTTTCGTTTACTCGCCTAAATCTAGTGATATTTTAAAATTGTTTAAACTTTTTAACTTTACCCTAGGTACAAACATTACGTTTGGTTAAAGTTTGATTCTACCATTTACTTTAGGTGAGATATGGTGCCAAGGCGTATTTCAACTTGAAACACGATTTCTGCGGTTTTAGAGTCTGAAATGAACATTTTTCGTTTACAAGGCGTATTTCAACTTGAAACACGATTTCTACGTTTTTAGAGTCTGAAATGAACATTTTTCGTTTACTTGCCTAAATCTAGTGATATTTTAAAATTGTTTAAACTTTTTAACTTTACCCTAGGTACAAACATTACGTTTGGTTAAAGTTTGATTCTACCATTTACTTTAGGTGAGATATGGTCCCAAGGCGTATTTCAACTTGAAATACGATTTCTGCAGTATTAGAGTCTGAAATGAACATTTTTCGTTTACTCGCCTAAATATAGTGATATTTTAAATTTGTTTAAACTTTTTATCTTTACCCTAGGTACAAACATTACGTTTGGTTAAAGTTTGATTCTACCATTTACTTTAGGTGAGATATGGTCCCAAGGCGTATTTCAACTTGAAACACGATTTCTACGTTATTAGAGTCTGAAATGAACATTTTTCGTTTACAAGGCGTATTTCAACTTGAAACACGATTTCTACGTTTTTAGAGTCTGAAATGAACATTTTTCGTTTACTCGCCTAAATCTGGTGATATTTTAAAATTGTTTAAACTTTTTAACTTTACCCTAGGGTAAAGTTAAAAAGTTTAAACCTAGGTACAAACATTACGTTTGGTTAAAGTTTGATTCTTCCATTTACTTTAGGTGAGATATGGTCCCAAGGCGTATTTCAACTTGAAATACGATTTCTGCAGTATTAGAGTCTGAAATGAGCATTTTTCGTTTACTCGCCTAAATATAGTGATATTTTAAAATTGTTTAAACTTTTTAACTTTATCCTAGGTACAAACATTACGTTTGGTTAAAGTTTGATTCTACCATTTACTTTAGGTGAGATATGGTCCCAAGGCGTATTTCAACTTGAAACACGATTTCTACGTTATTAGAGTCTGAAATGAACATTTTTCGTTTACAAGGCGTATTTCAACTTGAAACACGATTTCTACGTTTTTAGAGTCTGAAATGAACATTTTTCGTTTACTCGCCTAAATCTGGTGATATTTTAAAATTGTTTAAACTTTTTAACTTTACCCTAGGTACAAACATTACGTTTGGTTAAAGTTTGATTCTACCATTTACTTTAGGTGAGATATGGTCCCAAGGCGTATTTCAACTTGAAATACGATTTCTGCAGTATTAGAGTCTGAAATGAACATTTTTCGTTTACTCGCCTAAATATAGTGATATTTTAAAATTGTTTAAACTTTTTAACTTTATCCTAGGTACAAACATTACGTTTGGTTAAAGTTTGATTCTACCATTTACTTTAGGTGAGATATTTTCCCAAGGCGTATTTCAACTTGAAACACGATTTCTACGTTATTAGAGTCTGAAATGAACATTTTTCGTTTACAAAGCGTATTTCAACTTGAAACACGATTTCTACGTTTTTAGAGTCTGAAATGAACATTTTTCGTTTACTCGCCTAAATCTGGTGATATTTTAAAATTGTTTAAACTTTTTAACTTTACCCTAGGTACAAACATTACGTTTGGTTAAAGTTTGATTCTACCATTTACTTTAGGTGAGATATGGTCCCAAGGCGTATTTCAACTTGAAATACGATTTCTGCAGTATTAGAGTCTGAAATGAACATTTTTCGTTTACTCGCCTAAATATAGTGATATTTTAAAATTGTTTAAACTTTTTAACTTTATCCTAGGTACAAACATTACGTTTGGTTAAAGTTTGATTCTACCATTTACTTTAGGTGAGATATTTTCCCAAGGCGTATTTCAACTTGAAACACGATTTCTACGTTATTAGAGTCTGAAATGAACATTTTTCGTTTACAAAGCGTATTTCAACTTGAAACACGATTTCTACGTTTTTAGAGTCTGAAATGAACATTTTTCGTTTACTCGCCTAAATCTAGTGATATTTTAAAATTGTTTAAACTTTTTAACTTTACCCTAGGTACAAACATTACGTTTGGTTAAAGTTTGATTCTACCATTTACTTTAGGTGAGATATGGTCCCAAGGCGTATTTCAACTTGAAATACGATTTCTGCAGTATTAGAGTCTGAAATGAACATTTTTCGTTTACTCGCCTAAATATAGTGATATTTTAAATTTGTTTAAACTTTTTAACTTTACCCTAGGTACAAACATTACGTTTGGTTAAAGTTTGATTCTACCATTTACTTTAGGTGAGATATGGTGCCAAGGCGTATTTCAACTTGAAACTCGATTTCTGCGGTTTTAGAGTCTGAAATGAACATTTTTCGTTTACAAGGCGTATTTCAACTTGAAACACGATTTCTACGTTTTTAGAGTCTGAAATGAACATTTTTCGTTTACTCGCCTAAATCTAGTGATATTTTAAAATTGTTTAAACTTTTTAACTTTACCCTAGGTACAAACATTACGTTTGGTTAAAGTTTGATTCTACCATTTACTTTAGGTGAGATATGGTGCCAAGGCGTATTTCAACTTGAAACACGATTTCTGCGGTTTTAGAGTCTGAAATGAACATTTTTCGTTTACAAGGCGTATTTCAACTTGAAACACGATTTCTACGTTTTTAGAGTCTGAAATAAACATTTTTCGTTTACTTGCCTAAATCTGGTGATATTTTAAAATTTTTTAAACTTTTTAACTTTACCCTAGGTACAAACATTACGTTTGGTTAAAGTTTGATTCTACCATTTACTTTAGGTGAGATATGGTCCCAAGGCGTATTTCAACTTGAAATACGATTTCTGCAGTATTAGAGTCCGAAATGAACATTTTTCGTTTACTCGCCTAAATATAGTGATATTTTAAAATTGTTTAAACTTTTTAACTTTATCCTAGGTACAAACATTACGTTTGGTTAAAGTTTGATTCTACCATTTACTTTAGGTGAGATATGGTGCCAAGGCGTATTTCAACTTGAAACACGATTTCTGCGGTTTTAGAGTCTGAAATGAACATTTTTCGTTTACAAGGCGTATTTCAACTTGAAACACGATTTCTACGTTTTTAGAGTCTGAAATGAACATTTTTCGTTTACTCGCCTAAATCTGGTGATATTTTAAAATTGTTTAAACTTTTTAACTTTACCCTAGGTACAAACATTACGTTTGGTTAATGTTTGATTCTACCATTTACTTTAGGTGAGATATGGTCCCAAGGCGTATTTCAACTTGAAATACGATTTCTGCAGTATTAGAGTCTGAAATGAGCATTTTTCGTTTACTCGCCTAAATATAGTGATATTTTAAAATTGTTTAAACTTTTTAACTTTATCCTAGGTACAAACATTACGTTTGGTTAAAGTTTGATTCTACCATTTACTTTAGGTGAGATATGGTCCCAAGGCGTATTTCAACTTGAAACACGATTTCTACGTTATTAGAGTCTGAAATGAACATTTTTCGTTTACAAGGCGTATTTCAACTTGAAACACGATTTCTACGTTTTTAGAGTCTGAAATGAATATTTTTCGTTTACTCGCCTAAATCTGGTGATATTTTAAAATTGTTTAAACTTTTTAACTTTACCCTAGGTACAAACATTACGTTTGGTTAAAGTTTGATTCTACCATTTACTTTAGGTGAGATATGGTCCCAAGGCGTATTTCAACTTGAAATACGATTTCTGCAGTATTAGAGTCCGAAATGAACATTTTTCGTTTACTCGCCTAAATATAGTGATATTTTAAAATTGTTTAAACTTTTTAACTTTATCCTAGGTACAAACATTACGTTTGGTTAAAGTTTGATTCTACCATTTACTTTAGGTGAGATATGGTGCCAAGGCGTATTTCAACTTGAAACACGATTTCTGCGGTTTTAGAGTCTGAAATGAACATTTTTCGTTTACAAGGCGTATTTCAACTTGAAACACGATTTCTACGTTTTTAGAGTCTGAAATGAACATTTTTCGTTTACTCGCCTAAATCTGGTGATATTTTAAAATTGTTTAAACTTTTTAACTTTACCCTAGGTACAAACATTACGTTTGGTTAATGTTTGATTCTACCATTTACTTTAGGTGAGATATGGTCCCAAGGCGTATTTCAACTTGAAATACGATTTCTGCAGTATTAGAGTCTGAAATGAGCATTTTTCGTTTACTCGCCTAAATATAGTGATATTTTAAAATTGTTTAAACTTTTTAACTTTATCCTAGGTACAAACATTACGTTTGGTTAAAGTTTGATTCTACCATTTACTTTAGGTGAGATATGGTCCCAAGGCGTATTTCAACTTGAAACACGATTTCTACGTTATTAGAGTCTGAAATGAACATTTTTCGTTTACAAGGCGTATTTCAACTTGAAACACGATTTCTACGTTTTTAGAGTCTGAAATGAATATTTTTCGTTTACTCGCCTAAATCTGGTGATATTTTAAAATTGTTTAAACTTTTTAACTTTACCCTAGGTACAAACATTACGTTTGGTTAAAGTTTGATTCTACCATTTACTTTAGGTGAGATATGGTCCCAAGGCGTATTTCAACTTGAAATACGATTTCTGCAGTATTAGAGTCTGAAATGAACATTTTTCGTTTACTCGCCTAAATATAGTGATATTTTAAAATTGTTTAAACTTTTTAACTTTATCCTAGGTACAAACATTACGTTTGGTTAAAGTTTGATTCTACCATTTACTTTAGGTGAGATATGGTCCCAAGGCGTATTTCAACTTGAAACACGATTTCTACGTTATTAGAGTCTGAAATGAACATTTTTCGTTTACAAGGCGTATTTCAACTTGAAACACGATTTCTACGTTTTTAGAGTCTGAAATGAACATTTTTCGTTTACTCGCCTAAATCTAGTGATATTTTAAAATTGTTTAAACTTTTTAACTTTACCCTAGGTACAAACATTACGTTTGGTTAAAGTTTGATTCTACCATTTACTTTAGGTGAGATATGGTCCCAAGGCGTATTTCAACTTGAAATACGATTTCTGCAGTATTAGAGTCTGAAATGAACATTTTTCGTTTACTCGCCTAAATATAGTGATATTTTAAATTTGTTTAAACTTTTTAACTTTACCCTAGGTACAAACATTACGTTTGGTTAAAGTTTGATTCTACCATTTACTTTAGGTGAGATATGGTGCCAAGGCGTATTTCAACTTGAAACTCGATTTCTGCGGTTTTAGAGTCTGAAATGAAAATTTTTCGTTTACAAGGCGTATTTCAACTTAAAACACGATTTCTACGTTTTTAGAGTCTGAAATGAACATTTTTCGTTTACTCGCCTAAATCTAGTGATATTTTAAAATTGTTTAAACTTTTTAACTTTACCCTAGGTACAAACATTACGTTTGGTTAAAGTTTGATTCTACCATTTACTTTAGGTGAGATATGGTGCCAAGGCGTATTTCAACTTGAAACACGATTTCTGCGGTTTTAGAGTCTGAAATGAACATTTTTCGTTTACAAGGCGTATTTCAACTTGAAACACGATTTCTACGTTTTTAGAGTCTGAAATGAACATTTTTCGTTTACTTGCCTAAATCTAGTGATATTTTAAAATTGTTTAAACTTTTTAACTTTACCCTAGGTACAAACATTACGTTTGGTTAAAGTTTGATTCTACCATTTACTTTAGGTGAGATATGGTCCCAAGGCGTATTTCAACTTGAAATACGATTTCTGCAGTATTAGAGTCTGAAATGAACATTTTTCGTTTACTCGCCTAAATATAGTGATATTTTAAATTTGTTTAAACTTTTTAACTTTACCCTAGGTACAAACATTACGTTTGGTTAAAGTTTGATTCTACCATTTACTTTAGGTGAGATATGGTCCCAAGGCGAATTTCAACTTGAAACACGATTTCTACGTTATTAGAGTCTGAAATGAACATTTTTCGTTTACAAGGCGTATTTCAACTTGAAACACGATTTCTACGTTTTTAGAGTCTGAAATGAACATTTTTCGTTTACTCGCCTAAATCTGGTGATATTTTAAAATTGTTTAAACTTTTTAACTTTACCCTAGGTACAAACATTACGTTTGGTTAAAGTTTGATTCTACCCTTTACTTTAGGTGAGATATGGTCCCAAGGCGTATTTCAACTTGAAATACGATTTCTGCAGTATTAGAGTCTGAAATGAGCATTTTTCGTTTACTCGCCTAAATATAGTGATAATTTAAAATTGTTTAAACTTTTTAACTTTATCCTAGGTACAAACATTACGTTTGGTTAAAATTTGTTTCTACCATTTACTTTAGGTGAGATATGGTCCCAAGGCGTATTTCAACTTGAAACACGATTTCTACGTTATTAGAGTCTGAAATGAACATTTTTCGTTTACAAGGCGTATTTCAACTTGAAACACGATTTCTACGTTTTTAGAGTCTGAAATGAACATTTTTCGTTTACTCGCCTAAATCTGGTGATATTGTAAAATTGTTTAAACTTTTTAACTTTACCCTAGGTACAAACATTACGTTTGGTTAAAGTTTGATTCTACCATTTACTTTAGGTGAGATATGGTCCCAAGGCGTATTTCAACTTGAAATACGATTTCTGCAGTATTAGAGTCTGAAATGAACATTTTTCGTTTACTCGCCTAAATATAGTGATATTTTAAAATTGTTTAAACTTTTTAACTTTATCCTAGGTACAAACATTAAGTTTGGTTAAAGTTTGATTCTACCATTTACTTTAGGTGAGATATGGTCCCAAGGCGTATTTCAACTTGAAACACGATTTCTACGTTATTAGAGTCTGAAATGAACATTTTTCGTTTACAAGGCGTATTTCAACTTGAAACACGATTTCTACGTTTTTAGAGTCTGAAATGAACATTTTTCGTTTACTCGCCTAAATCTAGTGATATTTTAAAATTGTTTAAACTTTTTAACTTTACCCTAGGTACAAACATTACGTTTGGTTAAAGTTTGATTCTACCATTTACTTTAGGTGAGATATGGTCCCAAGGCGTATTTCAACTTGAAATACGATTTCTGCAGTATTAGAGTCTGAAATGAACATTTTTCGTTTACTCGCCTAAATATAGTGATATTTTAAATTTGTTTAAACTTTTTAACTTTACCCTAGGTACAAACATTACGTTTGGTTAAAGTTTGATTCTACCATTTACTTTAGGTGAGATATGGTGCCAAGGCGTATTTCAACTTGAAACACGATTTCTGCGGTTTTAGAGTCTGAAATGAACATTTTTCGTTTACAAGGCGTATTTCAACTTGAAACACGATTTCTACGTTTTTAGAGTCTGAAATGAACATTTTTCGTTTACTCGCCTAAATCTAGTGATATTTTAAAATTGTTTAAACTTTTTAACTTTACCCTAGGTACAAACATTACGTTTGGTTAAAGTTTGATTCTACCATTTACTTTAGGTGAGATATGGTGCCAAGGCGTATTTCAACTTGAAACACGATTTCTGCGGTTTTAGAGTCTGAAATGAACATTTTTCGTTTACAAGGCGTATTTCAACTTGAAACACGATTTCTACGTTTTTAGAGTCTGAAATGAACATTTTTCGTTTACTCGCCTAAATCTAGTGATATTTTAAAATTGTTTAAACTTTTTAACTTTACCCTAGGTACAAACATTACGTTTGGTTAAAGTTTGATTCTACCATTTACTTTAGGTGAGATATGGTCCCAAGGCGTATTTCAACTTGAAATACGATTTCTGCAGTATTAGAGTCTGAAATGAACATTTTTCGTTTACTCGCCTAAATATAGTGATATTTTAAATTTGTTTAAACTTTTTAACTTTACCCTAGGTACAAACATTACGTTTGGTTAAAGTTTGATTCTACCATTTACTTTAGGTGAGATATGGTCCCAAGGCGTATTTCAACTTGAAACACGATTTCTACGTTATTAGAGTCTGAAATGAACATTTTTCGTTTACAAGGCGTATTTCAACTTGAAACACGATTTCTACGTTTTTAGAGTCTGAAATGAACATTTTTCGTTTACTCGCCTAAATCTGGTGATATTTTAAAATTGTTTAAACTTTTTAACTTTACCCTAGGTACAAACATTACGTTTGGTTAAAGTTTGATTCTACCATTTACTTTAGGTGAGATATGGTCCCAAGGCGTATTTCAACTTGAAATACGATTTCTGCAGTATTAGAGTCTGAAATGAACATTTTTCGTTTACAAGGCGTATTTCAACTTTAAACACGATTTCTACGTTTTTAGAGTCTGAAATGAACATTTTTCGTTTACTCGCCTAAATATAGTGATATTTTAAAATTGTTTAAACTTTTTAACTTTATCCTAGGTACAAACATTACGTTTGGTTAAAGTTTGATTCTACCATTTACTTTAGGTGAGATATGGTCCCAAGGCGTATTTCAACTTGAAACACGATTTCTACGTTATTAGAGTCTGAAATGAACATTTTTCGTTTACAAGGCGTATTTCAACTTGAAACACGATTTCTACGTTTTTAGAGTCTGAAATGAACATTTTTCGTTTACTCGCCTAAATCTGGTGATATTTTAAAATTGTTTAAACTTTTTAACTTTACCCTAGGTACAAACATTACGTTTGGTTAAAGTTTGATTCTACCATTTACTTTAGGTGAGATATGGTGCCAAGGCGTATTTCAACTTGAAACACGATTTCTGCGGTTTTAGAGTCTGAAATGAACATTTTTCGTTTACAAGGCGTATTTCAACTTGAAACACGATTTCTACGTTTTTAGAGTCTGAAATGAACATTTTTCGTTTACTCGCCTAAATATAGTGATATTTTAAAATTGTTTAAACTTTTTAACTTTACCCTAGGTACAAACATTACGTTTGGTTAAAGTTTGATTCTACCATTTACTTTAGGTGAGATATGGTCCCAAGGCGTATTTCAACTTGAAATACGATTTCTGCAGTATTAGAGTCTGAAATGAACATTTTTCGTTTACTCGCCTAAATCTGGTAATATTTTAAAATTGTTTAAACTTTTTAACTTTATCCTAGGTACAAACATTACGTTTGGTTAAAGTTTGATTCTACCATTTACTTTAGGTGAGATATGGTCCCAAGGCGTATTTCAACTTGAAACACGATTTCTACGTTATTAGAGTCTGAAATGAACATTTTTCGTTTACAAGGCGTATTTCAACTTGAAACACGATTTCTACGTTTTTAGAGTCTGAAATGAACATTTTTCGTTTACTCGCCTAAATATAGTGATATTTTAAAATTGTTTAAACTTTTAACTTTACCCTAGGTACAAACATTACGTTTGGTTAAAGTTTGATTCTACCATTTACTTTAGGTGAGATATGGTCCCAAGGCGTATTTCAACTTTAAACACGATTTCTGCGGTTTTAGAGTCTGAAACGAACATTTTTCGTTTACAAGGCGTATTTCAACTTGAAACACGATTTCTACGTTCTTAGAGTCTGAAATGAACATTTTTCGTTTACTCGCCTAAATCTGGTGATATTTTAAAATTGTATAAACTTTTTAACTTTACCCTAGGTACAAACATTACGTTTGGTTAAAGTTTGATTCTACCATTTACTTTAGGTGAGATATGGTCCCAAGGCGTATTTCAACTTGAAATACGATTTCTGCAGTATTAGAGTCTGAAATGAACATTTTTCGTTTACTCGCCTAAATATAGTGATATTTTAAAATTGTTTAAACTTTTTAACTTTATCCTAGGTACAAACATTACGTTTGGTTAAAGTTTGATTCTACCATTTACTTTAGGTGAGATATGGTCCCAAGGCGTATTTCAACTTGAAACACGATTTCTGCGGTTTTAGAGTCTGAAATGAACATTTTTCGTTTACAAGGCGTATTTCAACTTGAAACACGATTTCTACGTTTTTAGAGTCTGAAATGAACATTTTTCGTTTACTCGCCTAAATCTAGTGATATTTTAAAATTGTTTAAACTTTTTAACTTTACCCTAGGTACAAACATTACGTTTGGTTAAAGTTTGATTCTACCATTTACTTTAGGTGAGATATGGTCCCAAGGCGTATTTCAACTTGAAATACGATTTCTGCAGTATTAGAGACTGAAATGAACATTTTTCGTTTACTCGCCTAAATATAGTGATATTTTAAATTTGTTTAAACTTTTTAACTTTACCCTAGGTACAAACATTACGTTTGGTTAAAGTTTGATTCTACCATTTACTTTAGGTGAGATATGGTGCCAAGGCGTATTTCAACTTGAAACACGATTTCTGCGGTTTTAGAGTCTGAAATGAACATTTTTCGTTTACAAGGCGTATTTCAACTTGAAACACGATTTCTACGTTTTTAGAGTCTGAAATGAACATTTTTCGTTTACTCGCCTAAATCTAGTGATATTTTAAAATTGTTTAAACTTTTTAACTTTACCCTAGTTACAAACATTACGTTTGGTTAAAGTTTGATTCTACCATTTACTTTAGGTGAGATATGGTGCCAAGGCGTATTTCAACTTGAAACACGATTTCTGCGGTTTTAGAGTCTGAAATGAACATTTTTCGTTTACAAGGCGTATTTCAACTTGAAACACGATTTCTACGTTTTTAGAGTCTGAAATGAACATTTTTCGTTTACTCGCCTAAATCTAGTGATATTTTAAAATTGTTTAAACTTTTTAACTTTACCCTAGGTACAAACATTACGTTTGGTTAAAGTTTGATTCTACCATTTACTTTAGGTGAGATATGGTCCCAAGGCGTATTTCAACTTGAAATACGATTTCTGCAGTATTAGAGTCTGAAATGAACATTTTTCGTTTACTCGCCTAAATATAGTGATATTTTAAATTTGTTTAAACTTTTTAACTTTACCCTAGGTACAAACATTACGTTTGGTTAAAGTTTGATTCTACCATTTACTTTAGGTGAGTTTTGTTCCCTTTCGTATTTCAACTTGAAACACGATTTCTACGTTATTAGAGTCTGAAATGAACATTTTTCGTTTACAAGGCGTATTTCAACTTGAAACACGATTTCTACGTTTTTAGAGTCTGAAATGAACATTTTTCGTTTACTCGCCTAAATCTGGTGATATTTTAAAATTGTTTAAACTTTTTAACTTTACCCTAGGTACAAACATTACGTTTGGTTAAAGTTTGATTCTACCATTTACTTTAGGTGAGATATGGTCCCAAGGCGTATTTCAACTTGAAATACGATTTCTGCAGTATTAGAGTCTGAAATGAACATTTTTCGTTTACTCGCCTAAATATAGTGATATTTTAAATTTGTTTAAACTTTTTAACTTTACCCTAGGTACAAACATTACGTTTGGTTAAAGTTTGATTCTACCATTTACTTTAGGTGAGATATGGTCCCAAGGCGTATTTCAACTTGAAACACGATTTCTACGTTATTAGAGTCTGAAATGAACATTTTTCGTTTACAAGGCGTATTTCAACTTTAAACACGATTTCTACGTTTTTAGAGTCTGAAATGAACATTTTTCGTTTACTCGCCTAAATATAGTGATATTTTAAAATTGTTTAAACTTTTTAACTTTATCCTAGGTACAAACATTACGTTTGGTTAAAGTTTGATTCTACCATTTACTTTAGGTGAGATATGGTCCCAAGGCGTATTTCAACTTGAAACACGATTTCTACGTTATTAGAGTCTGAAATGAACATTTTTCGTTTACAAGGCGTATTTCAACTTGAAACACGATTTCTACGTTTTTAGAGTCTGAAATGAACATTTTTCGTTTACTCGCCTAAATCTGGTGATATTTTAAAATTGTTTAAACTTTTTAACTTTACCCTAGGTACAAACATTACGTTTGGTTAAAGTTTGATTCTACCATTTACTTTAGGTGAGATATGGTGCCAAGGCGTATTTCAACTTGAAACACGATTTCTGCGGTTTTAGAGTCTGAAATGAACATTTTTCGTTTACAAGGCGTATTTCAACTTGAAACACGATTTCTACGTTTTTAGAGTCTGAAATGAACATTTTTCGTTTACTCGCCTAAATCTAGTGATATTTTAAAATTGTTTAAACTTTTTAACTTTACCCTAGGTACAAACATTACGTTTGGTTAAAGTTTGATTCTACCATTTACTTTAGGTGAGATATGGTCCCAAGGCGTATTTCAACTTGAAATACGATTTCTGCAGTATTAGAGTCTGAAATGAACATTTTTCGTTTACTCGCCTAAATATAGTGATATTTTAAAATTGTTTAAACTTTTTAACTTTATCCTAGGTACAAACATTACGTTTGGTTAAAGTTTGATTCTACCATTTACTTTAGGTGAGATATGGTCCCAAGGCGTATTTCAACTTGAAACACGATTTCTACGTTATTAGAGTCTGAAATGAACATTTTTCGTTTACAAGGCGTATTTCAACTTGAAATACGATTTCTACGTTTTTAGAGTCTGAAATGAACATTTTTCGTTTACTCGCCTAAATCTGGTGATATTTTAAAATTGTTTAAACTTTTTAACTTTACCCTAGGTACAAACATTACGTTTGGTTAAAGTTTGATTCTACCATTTACTTTAGGTGAGATATGGTCCCAAGGCGTATTTCAACTTGAAATACGATTTCTGCAGTATTAGAGTCTGAAATGAACATATTTCGTTTACTCGCCTAAATATAGTGATATTTTAAAATTGTTTAAACTTTTTAACTTTATCCTAGGTACAAACATTACGTTTGGTTAAAGTTTGATTCTACCATTTACTTTAGGTGAGATATGGTCCCAAGGCGTATTTCAACTTGAAACACGATTTCTACGTTATTAGAGTCTGAAATGAACATTTTTCGTTTACAAGGCGTATTTCAACTTGAAACACGATTTCTACGTTTTTAGAGTCTGAAATGAACATTTTTCGTTTACTCGCCTAAATCTGGTGATATTTTAAAATTGTTTAAACTTTTTAACTTTACCCTAGGTACAAACATTACGTTTGGTTAAAGTTTGATTCTACCATTTACTTTAGGTGAGATATGGTGCCAAGGCGTATTTCAACTTTAAACACGATTTCTGCGGTTTTAGAGTCTGAAACGAACATTTTTCGTTTACAAGGCGTATTTCAACTTGAAACACGATTTCTACGTTTTTAGAGTCTGAAATGAACATTTTTCGTTTACTCGCCTAAATCTGGTGATATTTTAAAATTGTTTAAACTTTTTAACTTTACCCTAGGTACAAACATTACGTTTGGTTAAAGTTTGATTCTACCATTTACTTTAGGTGAGATATGGTGCCAAGGCGTAATTCAACTTGAAACACGATTTCTGCGGTTTTAGAGTCTGAAATGAACATTTTTCGTTTACAAGGCGTATTTCAACTTGAAACACGATTTCTACGTTTTTAGAGTCTGAAATGAACATTTTTCGTTTACTCGCCTAAATCTAGTGATATTTTAAAATTGTTTAAACTTTTTAACTTTACCCTAGGTACAAACATTACGTTTGGTTAAAGTTTGATTCTACCATTTACTTTAGGTGAGATATGGTCCCAAGGCGTATTTCAACTTGAAATACGATTTCTGCAGTATTAGAGTCTGAAATGAACATTTTTCGTTTACTCGCCTAAATCTGGTGATATTTTAAAATTGTTTAAACTTTTTAACTTTATCCTAGGTACAAACATTACGTTTGGTTAAAGTTTGATTCTACCATTTACTTTAGGTGAGATATGGTCCCAAGGCGTATTTCAACTTGAAACACGATTTCTACGTTATTAGAGTCTGAAATGAACATTTTTCGTTTACAAGGCGTATTTCAACTTGAAACACGATTTCTACGTTTTTAGAGTCTGAAATGAACATTTTTCGTTTACTCGCCTAAATATAGTGATATTTTAAAATTGTTTAAACTTTTAACTTTACCCTAGGTACAAACATTACGTTTGGTTAAAGTTTGATTCTACCATTTACTTTAGGTGAGATATGGTCCCAAGGCGTATTTCAACTTTAAACACGATTTCTGCGGTTTTAGAGTCTGAAACGAACATTTTTCGTTTACAAGGCGTATTTCAACTTGAAACACGATTTCTACGTTCTTAGAGTCTGAAATGAACATTTTTCGTTTACTCGCCTAAATCTGGTGATATTTTAAAATTGTATAAACTTTTTAACTTTACCCTAGGTACAAACATTACGTTTGGTTAAAGTTTGATTCTACCATTTACTTTAGGTGAGATATGGTCCCAAGGCGTATTTCAATTTGAAATACGATTTCTGCAGTATTAGAGTCTGAAATGAACATTTTTCGTTTACTCGCCTAAATATAGTGATATTTTAAAATTGTTTAAACTTTTTAACTTTATCCTAGGTACAAACATTACGTTTGGTTAAAGTTTGATTCTACCATTTACTTTAGGTGAGATATGGTCCCAAGGCGTATTTCAACTTGAAACACGATTTCTACGTTATTAGAGTCTGAAATGAACATTTTTCGTTTACAAGGCGTATTTCAACTTGAAACACGATTTCTACGTTTTTAGAGTCTGAAATGAACATTTTTCGTTTACTCGCCTAAATCTGGTGATATTTTAAAATTGTTTAAACTTTTTAACTTTACCCTAGGTACAAACATTACGTTTGGTTAAAGTTTGATTCTACCATTTACTTTAGGTGAGATATGGTCCCAAGGCGTATTTCAACTTGAAATACGATTTCTGCAGTATTAGAGTCTGAAATGAACATTTTTCGTTTACTCGCCTAAATATAGTGATATTTTAAATTTGTTTAAACTTTTTAACTTTACCCTAGGTACAAACATTACGTTTGGTTAAAGTTTGATTCTACCATTTACTTTAGGTGAGATATGGTCCCAAGGCGTATTTCAACTTGAAACACGATTTCTACGTTATTAGAGTCTGAAATGAACATTTTTCGTTTACAAGGCGTATTTCAACTTGAAACACGATTTCTACGTTTTTAGAGTCTGAAATGAACATTTTTCGTTTACTCGCCTAAATATAGTGATATTTTAAAATTGTTTAAACTTTTTAACTTTATCCTAGGTACAAACATTACGTTTGGTTAAAGTTTGATTCTACCATTTACTTTAGGTGAGATATGGTCCCAAGGCGTATTTCAACTTGAAATACGATTTCTGCAGTATTAGAGTCTGAAATGAACATTTTTCGTTTACTCGCCTAAATATAGTGATATTTTAAAATTGTTTAAACTTTTTAACTTTATCCTAGGTACAATTACTATATTTAGGCGAGTAAACGAAAAATGTTCATTTCAGACTCTAAAAACGTAGAAATCGTATTTCAAGTTGAAATACGCCTTGTAAACGAAAAATGTTCATTTCAGACTCTAATAACGTAGAAATCGTGTTTCAAGTTGAAATACGCCTTGGGACCATATCTCACCTAAAGTAAATGGTAGAATCAAACTTTAACCAAACGTAATGTTTGTACCTAGGATAAAGTTAAAAAGTTTAAACAATTTTAAAATATCACTATATTTAGGCGAGTAAACGAAAAATGTTCATTTCAGACTCTAAAAACGTAGAAATCGTGTTTCAAGTTGAAATACGCCTTGTAAACGAAAAATGTTCATTTCAGACTCTAAAACCGCAGAAATCGTGTTTCAAGTTGAAATACGCCTTGGCACCATATCTCACCTAAAGTAAATGGTAGAATCAAACTTTAACCAAACGTAATGTTTGTACCTAGGGTAAAGTTAAAAAGTTTAAACAATTTTAAAATATCACCAGATTTAGGCGAGTAAACGAAAAATGTTCATTTCAGACTCTAAAAACGTAGAAATCGTGTTTCAAGTTGAAATACGCCTTGTAAACGAAAAATGTTCATTTCAGACTCTAATAACGTAGAAATCGTGTTTCAAGTTGAAATACGCCTTGGGACCATATCTCACCTAAAGTAAATGGTAGAATCAAACTTTAACCAAACGTAATGTTTGTACCTAGGATAAAGTTAAAAAGTTTAAACAATTTTAAAATATCACTATATTTAGGCGAGTAAACGAAAAATGTTCATTTCAGACTCTAAAAACGTAGAAATCGTGTTTCAAGTTGAAATACGCCTTGTAAACGAAAAATGTTCATTTCAGACTCTAATAACGTAGAAATCGTGTTTCAAGTTGAAATACGCCTTGGGACCATATCTCACCTAAAGTAAATGGTAGAATCAAACTTTAACCAAACGTAATGTTTGTACCTAGGGTAAAGTTAAAAAGTTTAAACAAATTAAAAATATCACTATATTTAGGCGAGTAAACGAAAAATGTTCATTTCAGACTCTAATACTGCAGAAATCGTATTTCAAGTTGAAATACGCCTTGGGACCATATCTCACCTAAAGTAAATGGTAGAATCAAACTTTAACCAAACGTAATGTTTGTACCTAGGGTAAAGTTAAAAAGTTTAAACAATTTTAAAATATCACCAGATTTAGGCGAGTAAACGAAAAATGTTCATTTCAGACTCTAAAAACGTAGAAATCGTGTTTCAAGTTGAAATACGCCTTGTAAACGAAAAATGTTCATTTCAGACTCTAATAACGTAGAAATCGTGTTTCAAGTTGAAATACGCCTTGGGACCATATCTCACCTAAAGTAAATGGTAGAATCAAACTTTAACCAAACGTAATGTTTGTACCTAGGGTAAAGTTAAAAAGTTTAAACAAATTTAAAATATCACTATATTTAGGCGAGTAAACGAAAAATGTTCATTTCAGACTCTAATACTGCAGAAATCGTATTTCAAGTTGAAATACGCCTTGGGACCATATCTCACCTAAAGTAAATGGTAGAATCAAACTTTAACCAAACGTAATGTTTGTACCTAGGGTAAAGTTAAAAAGTTTAAACAATTTTAAAATATCACTAGATTTAGGCGAGTAAACGAAAAATGTTCATTTCAGACTCTAAAAACGTAGAAATCGTGTTTCAAGTTGAAATACGCCTTGTAAACGAAAAATGTTCATTTCAGACTCTAAAACCGCAGAAATCGTGTTTCAAGTTGAAATACGCCTTGGCACCATATCTCACCTAAAGTAAATGGTAGAATCAAACTTTAACCAAACGTAATGTTTGTACCTAGGGTAAAGTTAAAAAGTTTAAACAAATTTAAAATATCCCTATATTTAGGCGAGTAAACGAAAAATGTTCATTTCAGACTCTAATACTGCAGAAATCGTATTTCAAGTTGAAATACGCCTTGGGACCATATCTCACCTAAAGTAAATGGTAGAATCAAACTTTAACCAAACGTAATGTTTGTACCTAGGGTAAAGTTAAAAAGTTTAAACAATTTTAAAATATCACCAGATTTAGGCGAGTAAACGAAAAATGTTCATTTCAGACTCTAAAAACGTAGAAATCGTGTTTCAAGTTGAAATACGCATTGTAAACGAAAAATGTTCATTTCAGACTCTAAAACCGCAGAAATCGTGTTTAAAGTTGAAATACGCCTTGGGACCATATCTCACCTAAAGTAAATGGTAGAATCAAACTTTAACCAAACGTAATGTTTGTACCTAGGGTAAAGTTAAAAGTTTAAACAATTTTAAAATATCACTATATTTAGGCGAGTAAACGAAAAATGTTCATTTCAGACTCTAAAAACGTAGAAATCGTGTTTCAAGTTGAAATACGCCTTGTAAACGAAAAATGTTCATTTCAGACTCTAATAACGTAGAAATCGTGTTTCAAGTTGAAATACGCCTTGGGACCATATCTCACCTAAAGTAAATGGTAGAATCAAACTTTAACCAAACGTAATGTTTGTACCTAGGGTAAAGTTAAAAAGTTTAAACAAATTTAAAATATCACTATATTTAGGCGAGTAAACGAAAAATGTTCATTTCAGACTCTAATACTGCAGAAATCGTATTTCAAGTTGAAATACGCCTTGGGACCATATCTCACCTAAAGTAAATGGTAGAATCAAACTTTAACCAAACGTAATGTTTGTACCTAGGGTAAAGTTAAAAAGTTTAAACAATTTTAAAATATCACCAGATTTAGGCGAGTAAACGAAAAATGTTCATTTCAGACTCTAAAAACGTAGAAATCGTGTTTCAAGTTGAAATACGCCTTGTAAACGAAAAATGTTCATTTCAGACTCTAATAACGTAGAAATCGTGTTTCAAGTTGAAATACGCCTTGGGACCATATCTCACCTAAAGTAAATGGTAGAATCAAACTTTAACCAAACGTAATGTTTGTACCTAGGGTAAAGTTAAAAAGTTTAAACAAATTTAAAATATCACTATATTTAGGCGAGTAAACGAAAAATGTTCATTTCAGACTCTAATACTGCAGAAATCGTATTTCAAGTTGAAATACGCCTTGGGACCATATCTCACCTAAAGTAAATGGTAGAATCAAACTTTAACCAAACGTAATGTTTGTACCTAGGGTAAAGTTAAAAAGTTTAAACAATTTTAAAATATCACTAGATTTAGGCGAGTAAACGAAAAATGTTCATTTCAGACTCTAAAAACGTAGAAATCGTGTTTCAAGTTGAAATACGCCTTGTAAACGAAAAATGTTCATTTCAGACTCTAAAACCGCAGAAATCGTGTTTCAAGTTGAAATACGCCTTGGCACCATATCTCACCTAAAGTAAATGGTAGAATCAAACTTTAACCAAACGTAATGTTTGTACCTAGGGTAAAGTTAAGAAGTTTAAACAAATTTAAAATATCACTATATTTAGGCGAGTAAACGAAAAATGTTCATTTCAGACTCTAATACTGCAGAAATCGTATTTCAAGTTGAAATACGCCTTGGGACCATATCTCACCTAAAGTAAATGGTAGAATCAAACTTTAACCAAACGTAATGTTTGTACCTAGGGTAAAGTTAAAAAGTTTAAACAATTTTAAAATATCACCAGATTTAGGCGAGTAAACGAAAAATGTTCATTTCAGACTCTAAAAACGTAGAAATCGTGTTTCAAGTTGAAATACGCATTGTAAACGAAAAATGTTCATTTCAGACTCTAAAACCGCAGAAATCGTGTTTAAAGTTGAAATACGCCTTGGGACCATATCTCACCTAAAGTAAATGGTAGAATCAAACTTTAACCAAACGTAATGTTTGTACCTAGGGTAAAGTTAAAAGTTTAAACAATTTTAAAATATCACTATATTTAGGCGAGTAAACGAAAAATGTTCATTTCAGACTCTAAAAACGTAGAAATCGTGTTTCAAGTTGAAATACGCCTTGTAAACGAAAAATGTTCATTTCAGACTCTAATAACGTAGAAATCGTGTTTCAAGTTGAAATACGCCTTGGGACCATATCTCACCTAAAGTAAATGGTAGAATCAAACTTTAACCAAACGTAATGTTTGTACCTAGGGTAAAGTTAAAAAGTTTAAACAAATTTAAAATATCACTATATTTAGGCGAGTAAACGAAAAATGTTCATTTCAGACTCTAATACTGCAGAAATCGTATTTCAAGTTGAAATACGCCTTGGGACCATATCTCACCTAAAGTAAATGGTAGAATCAAACTTTAACCAAACGTAATGTTTGTACCTAGGGTAAAGTTAAAAAGTTTAAACAATTTTAAAATATCACCAGATTTAGGCGAGTAAACGAAAAATGTTCATTTCAGACTCTAAAAACGTAGAAATCGTGTTTCAAGTTGAAATACGCCTTGTAAACGAAAAATGTTCATTTCAGACTCTAATAACGTAGAAATCGTGTTTCAAGTTGAAATACGCCTTGGGACCATATCTCACCTAAAGTAAATGGTAGAATCAAACTTTAACCAAACGTAATGTTTGTACCTAGGGTAAAGTTAAAAAGTTTAAACAAATTTAAAATATCACTATATTTAGGCGAGTAAACGAAAAATGTTCATTTCAGACTCTAATACTGCAGAAATCGTATTTCAAGTTGAAATACGCCTTGGGACCATATCTCACCTAAAGTAAATGGTAGAATCAAACTTTAACCAAACGTAATGTTTGTACCTAGGGTAAAGTTAAAAAGTTTAAACAATTTTAAAATATCACTAGATTTAGGCGAGTAAACGAAAAATGTTCATTTCAGACTCTAAAAACGTAGAAATCGTGTTTCAAGTTGAAATACGCCTTGTAAACGAAAAATGTTCATTTCAGACTCTAAAACCGCAGAAATCGTGTTTCAAGTTGAAATACGCCTTGGCACCATATCTCACCTAAAGTAAATGGTAGAATCAAACTTTAACCAAACGTAATGTTTGTACCTAGGGTAAAGTTAAAAAGTTTAAACAAATTTAAAATATCACTATATTTAGGCGAGTAAACGAAAAATGTTCATTTCAGACTCTAATACTGCAGAAATCGTATTTCAAGTTGAAATACGCCTTGGGACCATATCTCACCTAAAGTAAATGGTAGAATCAAACTTTAACCAAACGTAATGTTTGTACCTAGGGTAAAGTTAAAAAGTTTAAACAATTTTAAAATATCACCAGATTTAGGCGAGTAAACGAAAAATGTTCATTTCAGACTCTAAAAACGTAGAAATCGTGTTTCAAGTTGAAATACGCATTGTAAACGAAAAATGTTCATTTCAGACTCTAAAACCGCAGAAATCGTGTTTAAAGTTGAAATACGCCTTGGGACCATATCTCACCTAAAGTAAATGGTAGAATCAAACTTTAACCAAACGTAATGTTTGTACCTAGGGTAAAGTTAAAAGTTTAAACAATTTTAAAATATCACTATATTTAGGCGAGTAAACGAAAAATGTTCATTTCAGACTCTAAAAACGTAGAAATCGTGTTTCAAGTTGAAATACGCCTTGTAAACGAAAAATGTTCATTTCAGACTCTAATAACGTAGAAATCGTGTTTCAAGTTGAAATACGCCTTGGGACCATATCTCACCTAAAGTAAATGGTAGAATCAAACTTTAACCAAACGTAATGTTTGTACCTAGGGTAAAGTTAAAAAGTTTAAACAAATTTAAAATATCACTATATTTAGGCGAGTAAACGAAAAATGTTCATTTCAGACTCTAATACTGCAGAAATCGTATTTCAAGTTGAAATACGCCTTGGGACCATATCTCACCTAAAGTAAATGGTAGAATCAAACTTTAACCAAACGTAATGTTTGTACCTAGGGTAAAGTTAAAAAGTTTAAACAATTTTAAAATATCACCAGATTTAGGCGAGTAAACGAAAAATGTTCATTTCAGACTCTAAAAACGTAGAAATCGTGTTTCAAGTTGAAATACGCCTTGTAAACGAAAAATGTTCATTTCAGACTCTAATAACGTAGAAATCGTGTTTCAAGTTGAAATACGCCTTGGGACCATATCTCACCTAAAGTAAATGGTAGAATCAAACTTTAACCAAACGTAATGTTTGTACCTAGGATAAAGTTAAAAAGTTTAAACAATTTTAAAATATCACTATATTTAGGCGAGTAAACGAAAAATGTTCATTTCAGACTCTAATACTGCAGAAATCGTATTTCAAGTTGAAATACGCCTTGGGACCATATCTCACCTAAAGTAAATGGTAGAATCAAACTTTAACCAAACGTAATGTTTGTACCTAGGGTAAAGTTAAAAAGTTTATACAATTTTAAAATATCACCAGATTTAGGCGAGTAAACGAAAAATGTTCATTTCAGACTCTAAGAACGTAGAAATCGTGTTTCAAGTTGAAATACGCCTTGTAAACGAAAAATGTTCGTTTCAGACTCTAAAACCGCAGAAATCGTGTTTAAAGTTGAAATACGCCTTGGGACCATATCTCACCTAAAGTAAATGGTAGAATCAAACTTTAACCAAACGTAATGTTTGTACCTAGGGTAAAGTTAAAAGTTTAAACAATTTTAAAATATCACTATATTTAGGCGAGTAAACGAAAAATGTTCATTTCAGACTCTAAAAACGTAGAAATCGTGTTTCAAGTTGAAATACGCCTTGGGACCATATCTCACCTAAAGTAAATGGTAGAATCAAACTTTAACCAAACGTAATGTTTGTACCTAGGGTAAAGTTAAAAAGTTTAAAAAATTTTAAAATATCACCAGATTTAGGCGAGTAAACGAAAAATGTTCATTTCAGACTCTAAAAACGTAGAAATCGTGTTTCAAGTTGAAATACGCATTGTAAACGAAAAATGTTCATTTCAGACTCTAAAACCGCAGAAATCGTGTTTAAAGTTGAAATACGCCTTGGGACCATATCTCACCTAAAGTAAATGGTAGAATCAAACTTTAACCAAACGTAATGTTTGTACCTAGGGTAAAGTTAAAAGTTTAAACAATTTTAAAATATCACTATATTTAGGCGAGTAAACGAAAAATGTTCATTTCAGACTCTAAAAACGTAGAAATCGTGTTTCAAGTTGAAATACGCCTTGTAAACGAAAAATGTTCATTTCAGACTCTAATAACGTAGAAATCGTGTTTCAAGTTGAAATACGCCTTGGGACCATATCTCACCTAAAGTAAATGGTAGAATCAAACTTTAACCAAACGTAATGTTTGTACCTAGGGTAAAGTTAAAAAGTTTAAACAAATTTAAAATATCACTATATTTAGGCGAGTAAACGAAAAATGTTCATTTCAGACTCTAATACTGCAGAAATCGTATTTCAAGTTGAAATACGCCTTGGGACCATATCTCACCTAAAGTAAATGGTAGAATCAAACTTTAACCAAACGTAATGTTTGTACCTAGGGTAAAGTTAAAAAGTTTAAACAATTTTAAAATATCACCAGATTTAGGCGAGTAAACGAAAAATGTTCATTTCAGACTCTAAAAACGTAGAAATCGTGTTTCAAGTTGAAATACGCCTTGTAAACGAAAAATGTT
Source organism: Pterostichus niger (assembly GCA_947425015.1). Classification (NCBI taxonomy): domain Eukaryota; kingdom Metazoa; phylum Arthropoda; class Insecta; order Coleoptera; family Carabidae; genus Pterostichus; species Pterostichus niger. The sequence goes on along the minus strand of OX380334.1, from coordinate 30,276,725 downwards.
CATTTCAGACTCTAATAACGTAGAAATCGTGTTTCAAGTTGAAATACGCCTTGGGACCATATCTCACCTAAAGTAAATGGTAGAATCAAACTTTAACCAAACGTAATGTTTGTACCTAGGGTAAAGTTAAAAAGTTTAAACAAATTTAAAATATCACTATATTTAGGCGAGTAAACGAAAAATGTTCATTTCAGACTCTAATACTGCAGAAATCGTATTTCAAGTTGAAATACGCCTTGGGACCATATCTCACCTAAAGTAAATGGTAGAATCAAACTTTAACCAAACGTAATGTTTGTACCTAGGGTAAAGTTAAAAAGTTTAAACAATTTTAAAATATCACTAGATTTAGGCGAGTAAACGAAAAATGTTCATTTCAGACTCTAAAAACGTAGAAATCGTGTTTCAAGTTGAAATACGCCTTGTAAACGAAAAATGTTCATTTCAGACTCTAAAACCGCAGAAATCGTGTTTCAAGTTGAAATACGCCTTGGCACCATATCTCACCTAAAGTAAATGGTAGAATCAAACTTTAACCAAACGTAATGTTTGTACCTAGGGTAAAGTTAAAAAGTTTAAACAAATTTAAAATATCACTATATTTAGGCGAGTAAACGAAAAATGTTCATTTCAGACTCTAATACTGCAGAAATCGTATTTCAAGTTGAAATACGCCTTGGGACCATATCTCACCTAAAGTAAATGGTAGAATCAAACTTTAACCAAACGTAATGTTTGTACCTAGGGTAAAGTTAAAAAGTTTAAACAATTTTAAAATATCACCAGATTTAGGCGAGTAAACGAAAAATGTTCATTTCAGACTCTAAAAACGTAGAAATCGTGTTTCAAGTTGAAATACGCATTGTAAACGAAAAATGTTCATTTCAGACTCTAAAACCGCAGAAATCGTGTTTAAAGTTGAAATACGCCTTGGGACCATATCTCACCTAAAGTAAATGGTAGAATCAAACTTTAACCAAACGTAATGTTTGTACCTAGGGTAAAGTTAAAAGTTTAAACAATTTTAAAATATCACTATATTTAGGCGAGTAAACGAAAAATGTTCATTTCAGACTCTAAAAACGTAGAAATCGTGTTTCAAGTTGAAATACGCCTTGTAAACGAAAAATTTTCATTTCAGACTCTAATAACGTAGAAATCGTGTTTCAAGTTGAAATACGCCTTGGGACCATATCTCACCTAAAGTAAATGGTAGAATCAAACTTTAACCAAACGTAATGTTTGTACCTAGGGTAAAGTTAAAAAGTTTAAACAAATTTAAAATATCACTATATTTAGGCGAGTAAACGAAAAATGTTCATTTCAGACTCTAATACTGCAGAAATCGTATTTCAAGTTGAAATACGCCTTGGGACCATATCTCACCTAAAGTAAATGGTAGAATCAAACTTTAACCAAACGTAATGTTTGTACCTAGGGTAAAGTTAAAAAGTTTAAACAATTTTAAAATATCACCAGATTTAGGCGAGTAAACGAAAAATGTTCATTTCAGACTCTAAAAACGTAGAAATCGTGTTTCAAGTTGAAATACGCCTTGTAAACGAAAAATGTTCATTTCAGACTCTAATAACGTAGAAATCGTGTTTCAAGTTGAAATACGCCTTGGGACCATATCTCACCTAAAGTAAATGGTAGAATCAAACTTTAACCAAACGTAATGTTTGTACCTAGGATAAAGTTAAAAAGTTTAAACAATTTTAAAATATCACTATATTTAGGCGAGTAAACGAAAAATGTTCATTTCAGACTCTAATACTGCAGAAATCGTATTTCAAGTTGAAATACGCCTTGGGACCATATCTCACCTAAAGTAAATGGTAGAATCAAACTTTAACCAAACGTAATGTTTGTACCTAGGGTAAAGTTAAAAAGTTTATACAATTTTAAAATATCACCAGATTTAGGCGAGTAAACGAAAAATGTTCATTTCAGACTCTAAGAACGTAGAAATCGTGTTTCAAGTTGAAATACGCCTTGTAAACGAAAAATGTTCGTTTCAGACTCTAAAACCGCAGAAATCGTGTTTAAAGTTGAAATACGCCTTGGGACCATATCTCACCTAAAGTAAATGGTAGAATCAAACTTTAACCAAACGTAATGTTTGTACCTAGGGTAAAGTTAAAAGTTTAAACAATTTTAAAATATCACTATATTTAGGCGAGTAAACGAAAAATGTTCATTTCAGACTCTAAACACGTAGAAATCGTGTTTCAAGTTGAAATACGCCTTGGGACCATATCTCACCTAAAGTAAATGGTAGAATCAAACTTTAACCAAACGTAATGTTTGTACCTAGGGTAAAGTTAAAAAGTTTAAAAAATTTTAAAATATCACCAGATTTAGGCGAGTAAACGAAAAATGTTCATTTCAGACTCTAAAAACGTAGAAATCGTGTTTCAAGTTGAAATACGTCTTGTAAACGAAAAATGCTCGTTTCAGACTCTAAAAACGTAGAAATCGTGTTTCAAGTTGAAATACGCCTTGTAAACGAAAAATGTTCATTTCAGACTCTAATAACGTAGAAATCGTGTTTCAAGTTGAAATACGCCTTGGGACCATATCTCACCTAAAGTAAATGGTAGAATCAAACTTTAACCAAACGTAATGTTTGTACCTAGGGTAAAGTTAAAAAGTTTAAACAAATTTAAAATATCACTATATTTAGGCGAGTAAACGAAAAATGTTCATTTCAGACTCTAATACTGCAGAAATCGTATTTCAAGTTGAAATACGCCTTGGGACCATATCTCACCTAAAGTAAATGGTAGAATCAAACTTTAACCAAACGTAATGTTTGTACCTAGGGTAAAGTTAAAAAGTTTAAACAATTTTAAAATATCACCAGATTTAGGCGAGTAAACGAAAAATGTTCATTTCAGACTCTAAAAACGTAGAAATCGTGTTTCAAGTTGAAATACGCCTTGTAAACGAAAAATGTTCATTTCAGACTCTAATAACGTAGAAATCGTGTTTCAAGTTGAAATACGCCTTGGGACCATATCTCACCTAAAGTAAATGGTAGAATCAAACTTTAACCAAACGTAATGTTTGTACCTAGGGTAAAGTTAAAAAGTTTAAACAAATTTAAAATATCACTATATTTAGGCGAGTAAACGAAAAATGTTCATTTCAGACTCTAATACTGCAGAAATCGTATTTCAAGTTGAAATACGCCTTGGGACCATATCTCACCTAAAGTAAATGGTAGAATCAAACTTTAACCAAACGTAATGTTTGTACCTAGGGTAAAGTTAAAAAGTTTAAACAATTTTAAAATATCACTAGATTTAGGCGAGTAAACGAAAAATGTTCATTTCAGACTCTAAAAACGTAGAAATCGTGTTTCAAGTTGAAATACGCCTTGTAAACGAAAAATGTTCATTTCAGACTCTAAAACCGCAGAAATCGTGTTTCAAGTTGAAATACGCCTTGGCACCATATCTCACCTAAAGTAAATGGTAGAATCAAACTTTAACCAAACGTAATGTTTGTACCTAGGGTAAAGTTAAAAAGTTTAAACAAATTTAAAATATCACTATATTTAGGCGAGTAAACGAAAAATGTTCATTTCAGACTCTAATACTGCAGAAATCGTATTTCAAGTTGAAATACGCCTTGGGACCATATCTCACCTAAAGTAAATGGTAGAATCAAACTTTAACCAAACGTAATGTTTGTACCTAGGGTAAAGTTAAAAAGTTTAAACAATTTTAAAATATCACCAGATTTAGGCGAGTAAACGAAAAATGTTCATTTCAGACTCTAAAAACGTAGAAATCGTGTTTCAAGTTGAAATACGCATTGTAAACGAAAAATGTTCATTTCAGACTCTAAAACCGCAGAAATCGTGTTTAAAGTTGAAATACGCCTTGGGACCATATCTCACCTAAAGTAAATGGTAGAATCAAACTTTAACCAAACGTAATGTTTGTACCTAGGGTAAAGTTAAAAGTTTAAACAATTTTAAAATATCACTATATTTAGGCGAGTAAACGAAAAATGTTCATTTCAGACTCTAAAAACGTAGAAATCGTGTTTCAAGTTGAAATACGCCTTGTAAACGAAAAATGTTCATTTCAGACTCTAATAACGTAGAAATCGTGTTTCAAGTTGAAATACGCCTTGGGACCATATCTCACCTAAAGTAAATGGTAGAATCAAACTTTAACCAAACGTAATGTTTGTACCTAGGGTAAAGTTAAAAAGTTTAAACAAATTTAAAATATCACTATATTTAGGCGAGTAAACGAAAAATGTTCATTTCAGACTCTAATACTGCAGAAATCGTATTTCAAGTTGAAATACGCCTTGGGACCATATCTCACCTAAAGTAAATGGTAGAATCAAACTTTAACCAAACGTAATGTTTGTACCTAGGGTAAAGTTAAAAAGTTTAAACAATTTTAAAATATCACCAGATTTAGGCGAGTAAACGAAAAATGTTCATTTCAGACTCTAAAAACGTAGAAATCGTGTTTCAAGTTGAAATACGCCTTGTAAACGAAAAATGTTCATTTCAGACTCTAATAACGTAGAAATCGTGTTTCAAGTTGAAATACGCCTTGGGACCATATCTCACCTAAAGTAAATGGTAGAATCAAACTTTAACCAAACGTAATGTTTGTACCTAGGATAAAGTTAAAAAGTTTAAACAATTTTAAAATATCACTATATTTAGGCGAGTAAACGAAAAATGTTCATTTCAGACTCTAATACTGCAGAAATCGTATTTCAAGTTGAAATACGCCTTGGGACCATATCTCACCTAAAGTAAATGGTAGAATCAAACTTTAACCAAACGTAATGTTTGTACCTAGGGTAAAGTTAAAAAGTTTAAACAATTTTAAAATATCACTAGATTTAGGCGAGTAAACGAAAAATGTTCATTTCAGACTCTAAAAACGTAGAAATCGTGTTTCAAGTTGAAATACGCCTTGGCACCATATCTCACCTAAAGTAAATGGTAGAATCAAACTTTAACCAAACGTAATGTTTGTACCTAGGGTAAAGTTAAAAAGTTTTAAACAAATTTAAAATATCACTATATTTAGGCGAGTAAACGAAAAATGTTCATTTCAGACTCTAATACTGCAGAAATCGTATTTCAAGTTGAAATACGCCTTGGGACCATATCTCACCTAAAGTAAATGGTAGAATCAAACTTTAACCAAATGTAATGTTTGTACCTAGGGTAAAGTTAAAAAGTTTAAACAATTTTAAAATATCACCAGATTTAGGCGAGTAAACGAAAAATGTTCATTTCAGACTCTAAAAACGTAGAAATCGTGTTTCAAGTTGAAATACGCATTGTAAACGAAAAATGTTCATTTCAGACTCTAAAACCGCAGAAATCGTGTTTAAAGTTGAAATACGCCTTGGGACCATATCTCACCTAAAGTAAATGGTAGAATCAAACTTTAACCAAACGTAATGTTTGTACCTAGGGTAAAGTTAAAAGTTTAAACAATTTTAAAATATCACTATATTTAGGCGAGTAAACGAAAAATGTTCATTTCAGACTCTAAAAACGTAGAAATCGTGTTTCAAGTTGAAATACGCCTTGTAAACGAAAAATGTTCATTTCAGACTCTAATAACGTAGAAATCGTGTTTCAAGTTGAAATACGCCTTGGGACCATATCTCACCTAAAGTAAATGGTAGAATCAAACTTTAACCAAACGTAATGTTTGTACCTAGGGTAAAGTTAAAAAGTTTAAACAAATTTAAAATATCACTATATTTAGGCGAGTAAACGAAAAATGTTCATTTCAGACTCTAATACTGCAGAAATCGTATTTCAAGTTGAAATACGCCTTGGGACCATATCTCACCTAAAGTAAATGGTAGAATCAAACTTTAACCAAACGTAATGTTTGTACCTAGGGTAAAGTTAAAAAGTTTAAATAATTTTAAAATATCACCAGATTTAGGCGAGTAAACGAAAAATGTTCATTTCAGACTCTAAAAACGTAGAAATCGTGTTTCAAGTTGAAATACGCCTTGTAAACGAAAAATGTTCATTTCAGACTCTAATAACGTAGAAATCGTGTTTCAAGTTGAAATACGCCTTGGGACCATATCTCACCTAAAGTAAATGGTAGAATCAAACTTTAACCAAACGTAATGTTTGTACCTAGGATAAAGTTAAAAAGTTTAAACAATTTTAAAATATCACTATATTTAGGCGAGTAAACGAAAAATGTTCATTTCAGACTCTAATACTGCAGAAATCGTATTTCAAGTTGAAATACGCCTTGGGACCATATCTCACCTAAAGTAAATGGTAGAATCAAACTTTAACCAAACGTAATGTTTGTACCTAGGGTAAAGTTAAAAAGTTTATACAATTTTAAAATATCACCAGATTTAGGCGAGTAAACGAAAAATGTTCATTTCAGACTCTAAGAACGTAGAAATCGTGTTTCAAGTTGAAATACGCCTTGTAAACGAAAAATGTTCGTTTCAGACTCTAAAACCGCAGAAATCGTGTTTAAAGTTGAAATACGCCTTGGGACCATATCTCACCTAAAGTAAATGGTAGAATCAAACTTTAACCAAACGTAATGTTTGTACCTAGGGTAAAGTTAAAAGTTTAAACAATTTTAAAATATCACTATATTTAGGCGAGTAAACGAAAAATGTTCATTTCAGACTCTAAAAACGTAGAAATCGTGTTTCAAGTTGAAATACGCCTTGGGACCATATCTCACCTAAAGTAAATGGTAGAATCAAACTTTAACCAAACGTAATGTTTGTACCTAGGGTAAAGTTAAAAAGTTTAAAAAATTTTAAAATATCACCAGATTTAGGCGAGTAAACGAAAAATGTTCATTTCAGACTCTAAAAACGTAGAAATCGTGTTTCAAGTTGAAATACGTCTTGTAAACGAAAAATGCTCGTTTCAGACTCTAAAAACGTAGAAATCGTGTTTCAAGTTGAAATACGCCTTGTAAACGAAAAATGTTCATTTCAGACTCTAATAACGTAGAAATCGTGTTTCAAGTTGAAATACGCCTTGGGACCATATCTCACCTAAAGTAAATGGTAGAATCAAACTTTAACCAAACGTAATGTTTGTACCTAGGGTAAAGTTAAAAAGTTTAAACAAATTTAAAATATCACTATATTTAGGCGAGTAAACGAAAAATGTTCATTTCAAACTCTAATACTGCAGAAATCGTATTTCAAGTTGAAATACGCCTTGGGACCATATCTCACCTAAAGTAAATGGTAGAATCAAACTTTAACCAAACGTAATGTTTGTACCTAGGGTAAAGTTAAAAAGTTTAAACAATTTTAAAATATCACCAGATTTAGGCGAGTAAACGAAAAATGTTCATTTCAGACTCTAAAAACGTAGAAATCGTGTTTCAAGTTGAAATACGCCTTGTAAACGAAAAATGTTCATTTCAGACTCTAATAACGTAGAAATCGTGTTTCAAGTTGAAATACGCCTTGGGACCATATCTCACCTAAAGTAAATGGTAGAATCAAACTTTAACCAAACGTAATGTTTGTACCTAGGGTAAAGTTAAAAAGTTTAAACAAATTTAAAATATCACTATATTTAGGCGAGTAAACGAAAAATGTTCATTTCAGACTCTAATACTGCAGAAATCGAATTTCAAGTTGAAATACGCCTTGGGACCATATCTCACCTAAAGTAAATGGTAGAATCAAACTTTAACCAAACGTAATGTTTGTACCTAGGGTAAAGTTAAAAAGTTTAAACAATTTTAAAATATCACTAGATTTAGGCGAGTAAACGAAAAATGTTCATTTCAGACTCTAAAAACGTAGAAATCGTGTTTCAAGTTGAAATACGCCTTGTAAACGAAAAATGTTCATTTCAGACTCTAAAACCGCAGAAATCGTGTTTCAAGTTGAAATACGCCTTGGCACCATATCTCACCTAAAGTAAATGGTAGAATCAAACTTTAACCAAACGTAATGTTTGTACCTAGGGTAAAGTTAAAAAGTTTAAACAAATTTAAAATATCACTATATTTAGGCGAGTAAACGAAAAATGTTCATTTCAGACTCTAATACTGCAGAAATCGTATTTCAAGTTGAAATACGCCTTGGGACCATATCTCACCTAAAGTAAATGGTAGAATCAAACTTTAACCAAACGTAATGTTTGTACCTAGGGTAAAGTTAAAAAGTTTAAACAATTTTAAAATATCACCAGATTTAGGCGAGTAAACGAAAAATGTTCATTTCAGACTCTAAAAACGTAGAAATCGTGTTTCAAGTTGAAATACGCATTGTAAACGAAAAATGTTCATTTCAGACTCTAAAACCGCAGAAATCGTGTTTAAAGTTGAAATACGCCTTGGGACCATATCTCACCTAAAGTAAATGGTAGAATCAAACTTTAACCAAACGTAATGTTTGTACCTAGGGTAAAGTTAAAAGTTTAAACAATTTTAAAATATCACTATATTTAGGCGAGTAAACGAAAAATGTTCATTTCAGACTCTAAAAACGTAGAAATCGTGTTTCAAGTTGAAATACGCCTTGTAAACGAAAAATGTTCATTTCAGACTCTAATAACGTAGAAATCGTGTTTCAAGTTGAAATACGCCTTGGGACCATATCTCACCTAAAGTAAATGGTAGAATCAAACTTTAACCAAACGTAATGTTTGTACCTAGGGTAAAGTTAAAAAGTTTAAACAAATTTAAAATATCACTATATTTAGGCGAGTAAACGAAAAATGTTCATTTCAGACTCTAATACTGCAGAAATCGTATTTCAAGTTGAAATACGCCTTGGGACCATATCTCACCTAAAGTAAATGGTAGAATCAAACTTTAACCAAACGTAATGTTTGTACCTAGGGTAAAGTTAAAAAGTTTAAACAATTTTAAAATATCACCAGATTTAGGCGAGTAAACGAAAAATGTTCATTTCAGACTCTAAAAACGTAGAAATCGTGTTTCAAGTTGAAATACGCCTTGTAAACGAAAAATGTTCATTTCAGACTCTAATAACGTAGAAATCGTGTTTCAAGTTGAAATACGCCTTGGGACCATATCTCACCTAAAGTAAATGGTAGAATCAAACTTTAACCAAACGTAATGTTTGTACCTAGGATAAAGTTAAAAAGTTTAAACAATTTTAAAATATCACTATATTTAGGCGAGTAAACGAAAAATGTTCATTTCAGACTCTAATACTGCAGAAATCGTATTTCAAGTTGAAATACGCCTTGGGACCATATCTCACCTAAAGTAAATGGTAGAATCAAACTTTAACCAAACGTAATGTTTGTACCTAGGGTAAAGTTAAAAAGTTTATACAATTTTAAAATATCACCAGATTTAGGCGAGTAAACGAAAAATGTTCATTTCAGACTCTAAGAACGTAGAAATCGTGTTTCAAGTTGAAATACGCCTTGTAAACGAAAAATGTTCGTTTCAGACTCTAAAACCGCAGAAATCGTGTTTAAAGTTGAAATACGCCTTGGGACCATATCTCACCTAAAGTAAATGGTAGAATCAAACTTTAACCAAACGTAATGTTTGTACCTAGGGTAAAGTTAAAAGTTTAAACAATTTTAAAATATCACTATATTTAGGCGAGTAAACGAAAAATGTTCATTTCAGACTCTAAAAACGTAGAAATCGTGTTTCAAGTTGAAATACGCCTTGGGACCATATCTCACCTAAAGTAAATGGTAGAATCAAACTTTAACCAAACGTAATGTTTGTACCTAGGGTAAAGTTAAAAAGTTTAAAAAATTTTAAAATATCACCAGATTTAGGCGAGTAAACGAAAAATGTTCATTTCAGACTCTAAAAACGTAGAAATCGTGTTTCAAGTTGAAATACGTCTTGTAAACGAAAAATGCTCGTTTCAGACTCTAAAACCGCAGAAATCGTGTTTAAAGTTGAAATACGCCTTGGGACCATATCTCACCTAAAGTAAATGGTAGAATCAAACTTTAACCAAACGTAATGTTTGTACCTAGGGTAAAGTTAAAAGTTTAAACAATTTTAAAATATCACTATATTTAGGCGAGTAAACGAAAAATGTTCATTTCAGACTCTAAAAACGTAGAAATCGTGTTTCAAGTTGAAATACGCCTTGTAAACGAAAAATGTTCATTTCAGACTCTAATAACGTAGAAATCGTGTTTCAAGTTGAAATACGCCTTGGGACCATATCTCACCTAAAGTAAATGGTAGAATCAAACTTTAACCAAACGTAATGTTTGTACCTAGGATAAAGTTAAAAAGTTTAAACAATTTTAAAATATCACTATATTTAGGCGAGTAAACGAAAAATGTTCATTTCAGACTCTAATACTGCAGAAATCGTATTTCAAGTTGAAATACGCCTTGGGACCATATCTCACCTAAAGTAAATGGTAGAATCAAACTTTAACCAAACGTAATGTTTGTACCTAGGGTAAAGTTAAAAAGTTTAAACAATTTTAAAATATCACTAGATTTAGGCGAGTAAACGAAAAATGTTCATTTCAGACTCTAAAAACATAGAAATCGTATTTCAAGTTGAAATACGCCTTGTAAACGAAAAATGTTCATTTCAGACTCTAAAACCGCAGAAATCGTGTTTCAAGTTGAAATACGCCTTGGCACCATATCTCACCTAAAGTAAATGGTAGAATCAAACTTTAACCAAACGTAATGTTTGTACCTAGGATAAAGTTAAAAAGTTTAAACAATTTTAAAATATCACTATATTTAGGCGAGTAAACGAAAAATGTTCATTTCAGACTCTAAAAACGTAGAAATCGTGTTTCAAGTTGAAATACGCCTTGTAAACGAAAAATGTTCATTTCAGACTCTAAAACCGCAGAAAACGTGTTTCAAGTTGAAATACGCCTTGGCACAATATCTCACCTAAAGTAAATGGTAGAATCAAACTTTAACCAAACGTAATGTTTGTACCTAGGGTAAAGTTAAAAAGTTTAAACAATTTTAAAATATCACCAGATTTAGGCGAGTAAACGAAAAATGTTCATTTCAGACTCTAAAAACGTAGAAATCGTATTTCAAGTTGAAATACGCCTTGTAAACGAAAAATGTTCATTTCAGACTCTAATAACGTAGAAATCGTGTTTCAAGTTGAAATACGCCTTGGGACCATATCTCACCTAAAGTAAATGGTAGAATCAAACTTTAACCAAACGTAATGTTTGTACCTAGGATAAAGTTAAAAAGTTTAAACAATTTTAAAATATCACTATATTTAGGCGAGTAAACGAAAAATGTTCATTTCAGACTCTAAAAACGTAGAAATCGTGTTTCAAGTTGAAATACGCCTTGTAAACGAAAAATGTTCATTTCAGACTCTAATAACGTAGAAATCGTGTTTCAAGTTGAAATACGCCTTGGGACCATATCTCACCTAAAGTAAATGGTAGAATCAAACTTTAACCAAACGTAATGTTTGTACCTAGGGTAAAGTTAAAAAGTTTAAACAATTTTAAAATATCACTAGATTTAGGCGAGTAAACGAAAAATGTTCATTTCAGACTCTAAAAACGTAGAAATCGTATTTCAAGTTGAAATACGCCTTGTAAACGAAAAATGTTCATTTCAGACTCTAAAACCGCAGAAATCGTGTTTCAAGTTGAAATACGCCTTGGCACCATATCTCACCTAAAGTAAATGGTAGAATCAAACTTTAACCAAACGTAATGTTTGTACCTAGGGTAAAGTTAAAAAGTTTAAACAATTTTAAAATATCACCAGATTTAGGCGAGTAAACGAAAAATGTTCATTTCAGACTCTAAAAACGTAGAAATCGTGTTTCAAGTTGAAATACGCCTTGTAAACGAAAAATGTTCATTTCAGACTCTAATAAAGTAGAAATCGTGTTTCAAGTTGAAATACGCCTTGGGACCATATCTCACCTAAAGTAAATGGTAGAATCAAACTTTAACCAAACGTAATGTTTGTACCTAGGATAAAGTTAAAAAGTTTAAACAATTTTAAAATATCACTATATTTAGGCGAGTAAACGAAAAATGTTCATTTCAGACTCTAATACTGCAGAAATCGTATTTCAAGTTGAAATACGCCTTGGGACCATATCTCACCTAAAGTAAATGGTAGAATCAAACTTTAACCAAACGTAATGTTTGTACCTAGGGTAAAGTTAAAAAGTTTAAACAATTTTAAAATATCACCAGATTTAGGCGAATAAACGAAAAATGTTCATTTCAGACTCTAAAAACGTAGAAATCGTATTTCAAGTTGAAATACGCCTTGTAAACGAAAAATGTTCATTTCAGACTCTAATAACGTAGAAATCGTGTTTCAAGTTGAAATAGGCCTTGGGACCATATCTCACCTAAAGTAAATGGTAGAATCAAACTTTAACCAAACGTAATGTTTGTACCTAGGATAAAGTTAAAAAGTTTAAACAATTTTAAAATATCACTATATTTAGGCGAGTAAACGAAAAATGTTCATTTCAGACTCTAAAAACGTAGAAATCGTGTTTCAAGTTGAAATACGCCTTGTAAACGAAAAATGTTCATTTCAGACTCTAAAACCGCAGAAATCGTGTTTCAAGTTGAAATACGCCTTGGCACCATATCTCACCTAAAGTAAATGGTAGAATCAAACTTTAACCAAACGTAATGTTTGTACCTAGGGTAAAGTTAAAAAGTTTAAACAATTTTAAAATATCACCAGATTTAGGCGAGTAAACGAAAAATGTTCATTTCAGACTCTAAAAACGTAGAAATCGTGTTTCAAGTTGAAATACGCCTTGTAAACGAAAAATGTTCATTTCAGACTCTAATAACGTAGATATCGTGTTTCAAGTTGAAATACGCCTTGGGACCATATCTCACCTAAAGTAAATGGTAGAATCAAACTTTAACCAAACGTAATATTTGTACCTAGGATAAAGTTAAAAAGTTTAAACAATTTTAAAATATCACTATATTTAGGCGAGTAAACGAAAAATGTTCATTTCAGACTCTAAAAACGTAGAAATCGTGTTTCAAGTTGAAATACGCCTTGTAAACGAAAAATGTTCATTTCAGACTCTAATAACGTAGAAATCGTGTTTCAAGTTGAAATACGCCTTGGGACCATATCTCACCTAAAGTAAATGGTAGAATCAAACTTTAACCAAACGTAATGTTTGTACCTAGGGTAAAGTTAAAAGTTTAAACAATTTTAAAATATCACTAGATTTAGGCGAGTAAACGAAAAATGTTCATTTCAGACTCTAAAAACGTAGAAATCGTATTTCAAGTTGAAATACGCCTTGTAAACGAAAAATGTTCATTTCAGACTCTAAAACCGCAGAAATCGTGTTTCAAGTTGAAATACGCCTTGGCACCATATCTCACCTAAAGTAAATGGTAGAATCAAACTTTAACCAAACGTAATGTTTGTACCTAGGGTAAAGTTAAAAAGTTTAAACAATTTTAAAATATCACCAGATTTAGGCGAGTAAACGAAAAATGTTCATTTCAGACTCTAAAAACGTAGAAATCGTGTTTCAAGTTGAAATACGCCTTGTAAACGAAAAATGTTCATTTCAGACTCTAATAACGTAGAAATCGTGTTTCAAGTTGAAATACGCCTTGGGACCATATCTCACCTAAAGTAAATGGTAGAATCAAACTTTAACCAAACGTAATGTTTGTACCTAGGATAAAGTTAAAAAGTTTAAACAATTTTAAAATATCACTATATCTAAATATAGTGATATTTTAAAATTGTTTAAACTTTTTATCTTTATCATTTTTCGTTTACTCGCCTAAGCGAGTAAACGAAAAATGTTCATTTCAGACTCTAATACTGCAGAAATCGTATTTCAAGTTGAAATACGCCTTGGGACCATATCTCACCTAAAGTAAATGGTAGAATCAAACTTTAACCAAACGTAATGTTTGTACCTAGGGTAAAGTTAAAAAGTTTAAACAATTTTAAAATATCACCAGATTTAGGCGAGTAAACGAAAAATGTTCATTTCAGACTCTAAAAACGTAGAAATCGTATTTCAAGTTGAAATACGCCTTGTAAACGAAAAATGTTCATTTCAGACTCTAATAACGTAGAAATCGTGTTTCAAGTTGAAATACGCCTTGGGACCATATCTCACCTAAAGTAAATGGTAGAATCAAACTTTAACCAAACGTAATGTTTGTACCTAGGATAAAGTTAAAAAGTTTAAACAATTTTAAAATATCACTATATTTAGGCGAGTAAACGAAAAATGTTCATTTCAGACTCTAAAAACGTAGAAATCGTGTTTCAAGTTGAAATACGCCTTGTAAACGAAAAATGTTCATTTCAGACTCTAAAACCGCAGAAATCGTGTTTCAAGTTGAAATACGCCTTGGCACCATATCTCACCTAAAGTAAATGGTAGAATCAAACTTTAACCAAACGTAATGTTTGTACCTAGGGTAAAGTTAAAAAGTTTAAACAATTTTAAAATATCACCAGATTTAGGCGAGTAAACGAAAAATGTTCATTTCAGACTCTAAAAACGTAGAAATCGTGTTTCAAGTTGAAATACGCCTTGTAAACGAAAAATGTTCATTTCAGACTCTAATAACGTAGAAATCGTGTTTCAAGTTGAAATACGCCTTGGGACCATATCTCACCTAAAGTAAATGGTAGAATCAAACTTTAACCAAACGTAATGTTTGTACCTAGGATAAAGTTAAAAAGTTTAAACAATTTTAAAATATCACTATATTTAGGCGAGTAAACGAAAAATGTTCATTTCAGACTCTAAAAACGTAGAAATCGTGTTTCAAGTTGAAATACGCCTTGTAAACGAAAAATGTTCATTTCAGACTCTAATAACGTAGAAATCGTGTTTCAAGTTGAAATACGCCTTGGGACCATATCTCACCTAAAGTAAATGGTAGAATCAAACTTTAACCAAACGTAATGTTTGTACCTAGGGTAAAGTTAAAAAGTTTAAACAAATTTAAAATATCACTATATTTAGGCGAGTAAACGAAAAATGTTCATTTCAGACTCTAATACTGCAGAAATCGTATTTCAAATTGAAATACGCCTTGGGACCATATCTCACCTAAAGTAAATGGTAGAATCAAACTTTAACCAAACGTAATGTTTGTACCTAGGGTAAAGTTAAAAAGTTTAAACAATTTTAAAATATCACCAGATTTAGGCGAGTAAACGAAAAATGTTCATTTCAGACTCTAAAAACGTAGAAATCGTGTTTCAAGTTGAAATACGCCTTGTAAACGAAAAATGTTCATTTCAGACTCTAATAACGTAGAAATCGTGTTTCAAGTTGAAATACGCCTTGGGACCATATCTCACCTAAAGTAAATGGTAGAATCAAACTTTAACCAAACGTAATGTTTGTACCTAGGGTAAAGTTAAAAAGTTTAAACAAATTTAAAATATCACTATATTTAGGCGAGTAAACGAAAAATGTTCATTTCAGACTCTAATACTGCAGAAATCGTATTTCAAGGTGAAATACGCCTTAGGACCATATCTCACCTAAAGTAAATGGTAGAATCAAACTTTAACCAAACGTAATGTTTGTACCTAGGGTAAAGTTAAAAAGTTTAAACAATTTTAAATATCACCAGATTTAGGCGAGTAAACGAAAAATGTTCATTTCAGACTCTAAAAACGTAGAAATCGTGTTTCAAGTTGAAATACGCCTTGTAAACGAAAAATGTTCATTTCAGACTCTAATAACGTAGAAATCGTGTTTCAAGTTGAAATACGCCTTGGGACCATATCTCACCTAAAGTAAATGGTAGAATCAAACTTTAACCAAACGTAATGTTTGTACCTAGGGTAAAGTTAAAAAGTTTAAACAATTTTAAAATATCACTAGATTTAGGCGAGTAAACGAAAAATGTTCATTTCAGACTCTAAAAACGTAGAAATCGTGTTTCAAGTTGAAATACGCCTTGTAAACGAAAAATGTTCATTTCAGACTCTAAAACCGCAGAAATCGTGTTTCAAGTTGAAATACGCCTTGGCACCATATCTCACCTAAAGTAAATGGTAGAATCAAACTTTAACCAAACGTAATGTTTGTACCTAGGGTAAAGTTAAAAAGTTTAAACAATTTTAAAATATCACTAGAATTAGGCGAGTAAACGAAAAATGTTCATTTCAGACTCTAAAAACGTAGAAATCGTGTTTCAAGTTGAAATACGCCTTGTAAACGAAAAATGTTCATTTCAGACTCTAAAACCGCAGAAATCGTGTTTCAAGTTGAAATACGCCTTGGCACCATATCTCACCTAAAGTAAATGGTAGAATCAAACTTTAACCAAACGTAATGTTTGTACCTAGGGTAAAGTTAAAAAGTTTAAACAAATTTAAAATATCACTATATTTAGGCGAGTAAACGAAAAATGTTCATTTCAGACTCTAATACTGCAGAAATCGTATTTCAAGTTGAAATACGCCTTGGGACCATATCTCACCTAAAGTAAATGGTAGAATCAAACTTTAACCAAACGTAATGTTTGTACCTAGGGTAAAGTTAAAAAGTTTAAACAATTTTAAAATATCACTAGATTTAGGCGAGTAAACGAAAAATGTTCATTTCAGACTCTAAAAACGTAGAAATCGTGTTTCAAGTTGAAATACGCCTTGTAAACGAAAAATGTTCATTTCAGACTCTAATAACGTAGAAATCGTGTTTCAAGTTGAAATACGCCTTGGGACCATATCTCACCTAAAGTAAATGGTAGAATCAAACTTTAACCAAACGTAATGTTTGTACCTAGGATAAAGTTAAAAAGTTTAAACAATTTTAAAATATCACTATATTTAGGCGAGTAAACGAAAAATGTTCATTTCAGACTCTAATACTGCAGAAATCGTATTTCAAGTTGAAATACGCCTTGGGACCATATCTCACCTAAAGTAAATGGTAGAATCAAACTTTAACCAAACGTAATGTTTGTACCTAGGGTAAAGTTAAAAAGTTTAAACAATTTTAAAATATCACCAGATTTAGGCGAGTAAACGAAAAATGTTCATTTCAGACTCTAAAAACGTAGAAATCGTGTTTCAAGTTGAAATACGCCTTGTAAACGAAAAATGTTCATTTCAGACTCTAATAACGTAGAAATCGTGTTTCAAGTTGAAATACGCCTTGGGACCATATCTCACCTAAAGTAAATGGTAGAATCAAACTTTAACCAAACGTAATGTTTGTACCTAGGATAAAGTTAAAAAGTTTAAACAATTTTAAAATATCACTATATTTAGGCGAGTAAACGAAAAATGTTCATTTCAGACTCTAATACTGCAGAAATCGTATTTCAAGTTGAAATACGCCTTGGGACCATATCTCACCTAAAGTAAATGGTAGAATCAAACTTTAACCAAACGTAATGTTTGTACCTAGGGTAAAGTTAAAAAGTTTAAAAAATTTTAAAATATCACCAGATTTAGGCGAGTAAACGAAAAATGTTCATTTCAGACTCTAAAAACGTAGAAATCGTGTTTCAAGTTGAAATACGTCTTGTAAACGAAAAATGCTCGTTTCAGACTCTAAAACCGCAGAAATCGTGTTTAAAGTTGAAATACGCCTTGGGACCATATCTCACCTAAAGTAAATGGTAGAATCAAACTTTAACCAAACGTAATGTTTGTACCTAGAAAAAAGTTAAAAGTTTAAACAATTTTAAAATATCACTATATTTAGGCGAGTAAACGAAAAATGTTCATTTCAGACTCTAATACTGCAGAAATCGTATTTCAAGTTGAAATACGCCTTGGGACCATATCTCACCTAAAGTAAATGGTAGAATCAAACTTTAACCAAACGTAATGTTTGTACCTAGGGTAAAGTTAAAAGTTTAAACAATTTTAAAATATCACTATATTTAGGCGAGTAAACGAAAAATGTTCATTTCAGACTCTAAAAACGTAGAAATCGTGTTTCAAGTTAAAATACGCCTTGTAAACGAAAAATGTTCATTTCAGACTCTAATAACGTAGAAATCGTGTTTCAAGTTGAAATACGCCTTGGGACCATATCTCACCTAAAGTAAATGGTAGAATCAAACTTTAACCAAACGTAATGTTTGTACCTAGGATAAAGTTAAAAAGTTTAAACAATTTTAAAATATCACTATATTTAGGCGAGTAAACGAAAAATGTTCATTTCGGACTCTAATTCTGCAGAAATCGTATTTCAAGTTGAAATACGCCTTGGCACCATATCTCACCTAAAGTAAATGGTAGAATCAAACTTTAACCAAACGTAATGTTTGTACCTAGGATAAAGTTAAAAAGTTTAAACAATTTTAAAATATCACTATATTTAGGCGAGTAAACGAAAAATGTTCATTTCGGACTCTAATACTGCAGAAATCGTATTTCAAGTTGAAATACGCCTTGGGACCATATCTCACCTAAAGTAAATGGTAGAATCAAACTTTAACCAAACGTAATGTTTGTACCTAGGGTAAAGTTAAAAAGTTTAAAAAATTTTAAAATATCACCAGATTTAGGCGAGTAAACGAAAAATGTTCATTTCAGACTCTAAAAACGTAGAAATCGTGTTTCAAGTTGAAATACGTCTTGTAAACGAAAAATGCTCGTTTCAGACTCTAAAACCGCAGAAATCGTGTTTAAAGTTGAAATACGCCTTGGGACCATATCTCACCTAAAGTAAATGGTAGAATCAAACTTTAACCAAACGTAATGTTTGTACCTAGGGTAAAGTTAAAAGTTTAAACAATTTTAAAATATCACTATATTTAGGCGAGTAAACGAAAAATGTTCATTTCAGACTCTAATACTGCAGAAATCGTATTTCAAGTTGAAATACGCCTTGGGACCATATCTCACCTAAAGTAAATGGTAGAATCAAACTTTAACCAAACGTAATGTTTGTACCTAGGGTAAAGTTAAAAGTTTAAACAATTTTAAAATATCACTATATTTAGGCGAGTAAACGAAAAATGTTCATTTCAGACTCTAAATCTGGTGATATTTTAAAATTTTTTAAACTTTTTAACTTTACCCTAGGTACAAACATTACGTTTGGTTAAAGTTTGATTCTACCATTTACTTTAGGTGAGATATGGACCCAAGGCGTATTTCAACTTGAAATACGATTTCTGCAGTATTAGAGTCCGAAATGAACATTTTTCGTTTACTCGCCTAAATATAGTGATATTTTAAAATTGTTTAAACTTTTTAACTTTATCCTAGGTACAAACATTACGTTTGGTTAAAGTTTGATTCTACCATTTACTTTAGGTGAGATATGGTCCCAAGGCGTATTTCAACTTGAAACACGATTTCTACGTTATTAGAGTCTGAAATGAACATTTTTCGTTTACAAGGCGTATTTCAACTTGAAACACGATTTCTACGTTTTTAGAGTCTGAAATGAACATTTTTCGTTTACTCGCCTAAATCTAGTGATATTTTAAAATTGTTTAAACTTTTTAACTTTACCCTAGGTACAAACATTACGTTTGGTTAAAGTTTGATTCTACCATTTACTTTAGGTGAGATATGGTCCCAAGGCGTATTTCAACTTGAAATACGATTTCTGCAGTATTAGAGTCTGAAATGAACATTTTTCGTTTACTCGCCTAAATATAGTGATATTTTAAATTTGTTTAAACTTTTTAACTTTACCCTAGGTACAAACATTACGTTTGGTTAAAGTTTGATTCTACCATTTACTTTAGGTGAGATATGGTCCCAAGGCGTATTTCAACTTGAAACACGATTTCTACGTTATTAGAGTCTGAAATGAACATTTTTCGTTTACAAGGCGTATTTCAACTTGAAACACGATTTCTACGTTTTTAGAGTCTGAAATGAACATTTTTCGTTTACTCGCCTAAATATAGTGATATTTTAAAATTGTTTAAACTTTTAACTTTACCCTAGGTACAAACATTACGTTTGGTTAAAGTTTGATTCTACCATTTACTTTAGGTGAGATATGGTCCCAAGGCGTATTTCAACTTGAAATACGATTTCTGCAGTATTAGAGTCTGAAATGAACATTTTTCGTTTACTCGCCTAAATATAGTGATATTTTAAAATTGTTTAAACTTTTAACTTTACCCTAGGTACAAACATTACGTTTGGTTAAAGTTTGATTCTACCATTTACTTTAGGTGAGATATGGTCCCAAGGCGTATTTCAACTTTAAACACGATTTCTGCGGTTTTAGAGTCTGAAACGAGCATTTTTCGTTTACAAGACGTATATCAACTTGAAACACGATTTCTACGTTTTTAGAGTCTGAAATGAACATTTTTCGTTTACTCGCCTAAATCTGGTGATATTTTAAAATTTTTTAAACTTTTTAACTTTACCCTAGGTACAAACATTACGTTTGGTTAAAGTTTGATTCTACCATTTACTTTAGGTGAGATATGGTCCCAAGGCGTATTTCAACTTGAAATACGATTTCTGCAGTATTAGAGTCCGAAATGAACATTTTTCGTTTACTCGCCTAAATATAGTGATATTTTAAAATTGTTTAAACTTTTTAACTTTATCCTAGGTACAAACATTACGTTTGGTTAAAGTTTGATTCTACCATTTACTTTAGGTGAGATATGGTGCCAAGGCGTATTTCAACTTGAAACACGATTTCTGCGGTTTTAGAGTCTGAAATGAACATTTTTCGTTTACAAGGCGTATTTCAACTTGAAACACGATTTCTACGTTTTTAGAGTCTGAAATGAACATTTTTCGTTTACTCGCCTAAATCTGGTGATATTTTAAAATTGTTTAAACTTTTTAACTTTACCCTAGGTACAAACATTACGTTTTGTTAAAGTTTGATTCTACCATTTACTTTAGGTGAGATATGGTCCCAAGGCGTATTTCAACTTGAAATACGATTTCTGCAGTATTAGAGTCTGAAATGAACATTTTTCGTTTACTCGCCTAAATATAGTGATATTTTAAAATTGTTTAAACTTTTTAACTTTATCCTAGGTACAAACATTACGTTTGGTTAAAGTTTGATTCTACCATTTACTTTAGGTGAGATATGGTCCCAAGGCGTATTTCAACTTGAAACACGATTTCTGCAGTATTAGAGTCTGAAATGAACATTTTTCGTTTACTCGCCTAAATCTAGTGATATTTTAAAATTGTTTAAACTTTTTAACTTTACCCTAGGTACAAACATTACGTTTGGTTAAAGTTTGATTCTACCATTTACTTTAGGTGAGATATGGTGCCAAGGCGTATTTCAACTTGAAACACGATTTCTGCGGTTTTAGAGTCTGAAATGAACATTTTTCGTTTACAAGGCGTATTTCAACTTGAAACACGATTTCTACGTTTTTAGAGTCTGAAATGAACATTTTTCGTTTACTCGCCTAAATCTAGTGATATTTTAAAATTGTTTAAACTTTTAACTTTACCCTAGGTACAAACATTACGTTTGGTTAAAGTTTGATTCTACCATTTACTTTAGGTGAGATATGGTCCCAAGGCGTATTTCAACTTGAAATACGATTTCTGCAGTATTAGAGTCTGAAATGAACATTTTTCGTTTACTCGCCTAAATATAGTGATATTTTAAATTTGTTTAAACTTTTTAACTTTACCCTAGGTACAAACATTACGTTTGGTTAAAGTTTGATTCTACCATTTACTTTAGGTGAGATATGGTCCCAAGGCGTATTTCAACTTGAAACACGATTTCTACGTTATTAGAGTCTGAAATGAACATTTTTCGTTTACAAGGCGTATTTCAACTTGAAACACGATTTCTACGTTTTTAGAGTCTGAAATGAACATTTTTCGTTTACTCGCCTAAATATAGTGATATTTTAAAATTGTTTAAACTTTTAACTTTACCCTAGGTACAAACTTTACGTTTGGTTAAAGTTTGATTCTACCATTTACTTTAGGTGAGATATGGTCCCAAGGCGTATTTCAACTTGAAATACGATTTCTGCAGTATTAGAGTCTGAAATGAACATTTTTCGTTTACTCGCCTAAATATAGTGATATTTTAAAATTGTTTAAACTTTTAACTTTACCCTAGGTACAAACATTACGTTTGGTTAAAGTTTGATTCTACCATTTACTTTAGGTGAGATATGGTCCCAAGGCGTATTTCAACTTTAAACACGATTTCTGCGGTTTTAGAGTCTGAAATGAACATTTTTCGTTTACAAGGCGTATTTCAACTTGAAACACGATTTCTACGTTATTAGAGTCTGAAATGAACATTTTTCGTTTACAAGGCGTATTTCAACTTGAAACACGATTTCTACGTTTTTAGAGTCTGAAATGAACATTTTTCGTTTACTCGCCTAAATCTGGTGATATTTTAAAATTGTTTAAACTTTTCAACTTTACCCTAGGTACAAACATTACGTTTGGTTAAAGTTTGATTCTATCATTTACTTTAGGTGAGATATGGTCTCAAGGCGTATTTCAACTTGAAACACGATTTCTACGTTATTAGAGTCTGAAATGAAAATTTTTCGTTTACTCGCCTAAATATAGTGATATTTTAAAATTGTTTAAACTTTTCAACTTTACCCTAGGTACAAACATTACGTTTGGTTAAACTTTGATTCTACCATTTAATTTAGGTGAGAAATGGTCCCAAGGCGTATTTCAACTTGAAACACGATTTCAACGTTATTAGAGTCTGAAATGAACATTTTTCGTTTACAAGGCGTATTTCAACTTGAAACACGATTTCTACGTTTTTAGAGTCTGAAATGAACATTTTTCGTTTACAAGGCGTATTTCAACTTGAAACACGATTTCTACGTTATTAGAGTCTGAAATGAACATTTTTCGTTTACAAGGCGTATTTCAACTTGAAACACGATTTCTACGTTTTTAGAGTCTGAAATGAACATTTTTCGTTTACTCGCCTAAATCTGGTGATATTTTAAAAATGTTTAAACTTTTTAACTTTACCCTAGGTACAAACATTACGTTTGGTTAAAGTTTGATTCTACCATTTACTTTAGGTGAGATATGGTCCCAAGGCGTATTTCAACTTGAAACACGATTTCTGCGGTTTTAGAGTCTGAAACGAACATTTTTCGTTTTGAAGGCGTATTTCAACTTGAAACACGATTTCTACGTTTTTAGAGTCTGAAATGAACATTTTTCGTTTACTCGCCTAAATATAGTGATATTTTAAAATTGTTTAAACTTTTCAACTTTACTCTAGGTACAAACATTACGTTTGGTTAAAGTTTGATTCTACCATTTACTTTAGGTGAGATATGGTCCCAAGGCGTATTTCAACTTGAAACACGATTTCTGCGGTTTTAGAGTCTGAAACGAACATTTTTCGTTTACAAGGCGTATTTCAACTTGAAACACGATTTCTACGTTTTTAGAGTCTGAAATGAACATTTTTCGTTTACTCGCCTAAATCTGGTGATATTTTAAAATTGTTTAAACTTTTCAACTTTACCCTAGGTACAAACATTACGTTTGGTTAAAGTTTGATTCTACCATTTACTTTAGGTGAGATATGGTCCCAAGGCGTATTTCAACTTGAAACACGATTTCTACGTTATTAGAGTCTGAAATGAACATTTTTCGTTTACAAGGCGTATTTCAACTTGAAACACGATTTCTGCATTATTAGCGTCTGAAACAAACATTTTTCGTTTACTCGCCTAAATATAGTGATATTTTAAAATTGTTTAAACTTTTCAACTTTACCCTAGGTACAAACATTACGTATGGTTAAACATTGATTCTACCATTTAATTTAGGTGAGATATGGTCCCAAGGCGTATTTCAACTTGAAACACGATTTCTACGTTATTAGAGTCTGAAATGAACATTTTTCGTTTACAAGGCGTATTTCAACTTGAAACACGATTTCTGCATTATTAGAGTCTGAAACGAACTTTTTTCGTTTACTCGCCTAAATATAGTGATATTTTAAAATTGTTTAAACTTTTCAACTTTACCCTAGGTACAAACATTACGTTTGGTTAAACTTTGATTCTACCATTTAATTTAGGTGAGATATGGTCCCAAGGCGTATTTCAACTTGAAACACGATTTCAACGTTATTAGAGTCTGAAATGAACATTTTTCGTTTACTCGCCTAAATCTGGTGATATTTTAAAATTGTTTAAACTTTTCAACTTTACCCTAGGTACAAACAATAAGTTTGGTTAAAGTTTGATTCTACCATTTAATTTAGGTAAAATATGGTCCCAAGGCGTATTTCAACTTGAAACACGATTTCTACGTTTTTAGAGTCTGAAATGAACATTTTTCGTTTACTCGCCTAAATATAGTGATATTTTAAAATTGTTTAAACTTTTTAACTTTACCCTAGGTACAAACATTACGTTTGGTTAAAGTTTGATTCTACCATTTACTTTAGGTGAGATATGGTACCAAGGCGTATTTCAACTTGAAACACGATTTCTGCGGTTTTAGAGTCTGAAACAAACATTTTTCGTTTACAAGGCGTATTTCAACTTGAAACACGATTTCTACGTTTTTAGAGTCTGAAATGAACATTTTTCGTTTACTCGCCTAAATCTGGTGATATTTCAAAATTGTTTAAACTTTTTAACTTTACCCTAGGTACAAACATTACGTTTGGTTAAAGTTTGATTCTACCATTTACTTTAGGTGAGATATGGTCCCAAGGCGTATTTCAACTTGAAACACGATTTCTACGTTATTAGAGTCTGAAATGAACATTTTTCGTTTACAAGGCGTATTTCAACTTGAAACACGATTTCTACGTTTTTAGAGTCTGAAATGAACATTTTTCGTTTACTCGCCTAAATCTGGTGATATTTTAAAAATGTTTAAACTTTTTAACTTTACCCTAGGTACAAACATTACGTTTGGTTAAAGTTTGATTTAGGTGAGATATGGTCCCAAGGCGTATTTCAACTTGAAACACGATTTCTGCGGTTTTAGAGTCTGAAACGAACATTTTTCGTTTTGAAGGCGTATTCAACTTGAAACACGATTTCTACGTTTTTAGAGTCTGAAATGAACATTTTTCGTTTACTCGCCTAAATATAGTGATATTTTAAAATTGTTTAAACTTTTTAACTTTACCCTAGGTACAAACATTACGTTTGGTTAAAGTTTGATTCTACCATTTACTTTAGGTGAGATATGGTCCCAAGGCGTATTTCAACTTGAAACACGATTTCTACGTTATTAGAGTCTGAAATGAACATTTTTCGTTTACAAGGCGTATTTCAACTTGAAACACGATTTCTGCATTATTAGCGTCTGAAACGAACATTTTTCGTTTACTCGCCTAAATATAGTGATATTTTAAATTTGTTTAAACTTTTCAACTTTACCCTAGGTACAAACATTACGTATGGTTAAACATTGATTCTACCATTTAATTTAGGTGAGATATGGTCCCAAGGCGTATTTCAACTTGAAACACGATTTCTACGTTATTAGAGTCTGAAATGAACATTTTTCGTTTACAAGGCGTATTTCAACTTAAAACACGATTTCTGCATTATTAGCGTCTGAAACGAACATTTTTCGTTTACTCGCCTAAATATAGTGATATTTTAAAATTGTTTAAACTTTTCAACTTTACCCTAGGTACAAACATTACGTTTGGTTAAACTTTGATTCTACCATTTAATTTAGGTGAGATATGGTCCCAAGGCGTATTTCAACTTGAAACACGATTTCAACGTTATTAGAGTCTGAAATGAACATTTTTCGTTTACTCGCCTAAATATAGTGATATTTTAAAATTGTTTAAACTTTTTAACTTTACCCTAGGTACAAACATTACGTTTGGTTAAAGTTTGATTCTACCATTTACTTTAGGTGAGATATGGTACCAAGGCGTATTTCAACTTGAAACACGATTTCTACGTTATTAGGGTCTGAAATGAACATTTTTCGTTTACAAGGCGTATTTCAACTTGAAACACGATTTCTACGTTTTTAGAGTCTGAAATGAACATTTTTTGTTTACTCGCCTAAATATAGTGATATTTTAAAATTGTTAAAACTTTTTAACTTTACCCTAGGTACAAACATTACGTTTGGTTAAAGTTTGATTCTACCATTTACTTTAGGTGAGATATGGTACCAAGGCGTATTTCAACTTGAAACACGATTTCTACGTTTTTAGAGTCTGAAATGAACATTTTTCGTTTACTCGCCTAAATCTGGTGATATTTTAAAATTGTTTAAACTTTTCAACTTTACCCTAGGTACAAACATTACGTTTGGTTAAAGTTTGATTCTATCATTTACTTTAGGTGAGATATGGTCTCAAGGCGTATTTCAACTTGAAACACGATTTCTACGTTATTAGAGTCTGAAATGAACATTTTTCGTTTACTCGCCTAAATATAGTAATATTTTAAAATTGTTTAAACTTTTCAACTTTATCCTAGGTACAAACATTACGTTTGGTTAAACTTTGATTCTACCATTTAATTTAGGTGAGATATGGTCCCAAGGCGTATTTCAACTTGAAACACGATTTCAACGTTATTAGAGTCTGAAATGAACATTTTTCGTTTACTCGCCTAAAACAGGTGATATTTTAAAATTGCTTAAACTTTTCAACTTTACCCTAGGTACAAACATTACGTTTGGTTAAAGTTTGATTCTACCATTTACTTTAGGTGAGATATGGTCCCAAGGCGTATTTCAACTTGAAACACGATTTCTACGTTATTAGAGTCTGAAATGAACATTTTTCGTTTACAAGGCGTATTTCAACTTGAAACACGATTTCTACGTTATTAGAGTCTGAAATGAACATTTTTCGTTTACAAGGCGTATTTCAACTTGAAACACGATTTCTACGTTTTTAGAGTCTGAAATGAACATTTTTCGTTTACTCGCCTAAATCTGGTGATATTTTAAAATTGTTTAAACTTTTCAACTTTACCCTAGGTACAAACATTACGTTTGGTTAAAGTTTGATTCTACCATTTACTTTAGGTGAGATATGGTCCCAAGGCGTATTTCAACTTGAAACACGATTTCTACGTTATTAGAGTCTGAAATGAACATTTTTCGTTTACAAGGCGTATTTCAACTTGAAACACGATTTCTACGTTTTTAGAGTCTGAAATGAACATTTTTCGTTTACTCGCCTAAATCTGGTGATATTTTAAAATTGTTTAAACTTTTCAACTTTACCCTAGGTACAAAAATTACGTTTGGTTAAAGTTTGATTCTATCATTTACTTTAAGTGAGATATGGTCTCAAGGCGTATTTCAACTTGAAACACGATTTCTACGTTATTAGAGTCTGAAATGAACATTTTTCGTTTACTCGCCTAAATATAGTGATATTTTAAAATTGTTTAAACTTTTCAACTTTACCCTAGGTACAAACATTACGTTTGGTTAAACTTTGATTCTACCATTTAATTTAGGTGAGAAATGGTCCCAAGGCGTATTTCAACTTGAAACACGATTTCAACGTTATTAGAGTCTGAAATGAACATTTTTCGTTTACTCGCCTAAAACTGGTGATATTTTAAAATTGTTTAAACTTTACAACTTTACCCTAGGTACAAACATTACGTTTGGTTAAAGTTTGATTCTACCATTTACTTTAGGTGAGATATGGTCCCAAGGCGTATTTAAACTTGAAACACGATTTCTACGTTATTAGAGTCTGAAATGAACATTTTTCGTTTACAAGGCGTATTTCAACTTGAAACACGATTTCTACGTTATTAGAGTCTGAAATGAACATTTTTCGTTTACAAGGCGTATTTCAACTTGAAACACGATTTCTACGTTTTTAGAGTCTGAAATGAACATTTTTCGTTTACTCGCCTAAATCTGGTGATATTTTAAAAATGTTTAAACTTTTTAACTTTACCCTAGGGTAAAGTTAAAAAGTACCTAGGTACAAACATTACGTTTGGTTAAAGTTTGATTCTACCATTTACTTTAGGTGAGATATGGTCCCAAGGCGTATTTCAACTTGAAACACGATTTCTGCGGTTTTAGAGTCTGAAACGAACATTTTTCGTTTTGAAGGCGTATTTCAACTTGAAACACGATTTCTACGTTTTTAGAGTCTGAAATGAACATTTTTCGTTTACTCGCCTAAATATAGTGATATTTTAAAATTGTTTAAACTTTTCAACTTTACCCTAGGTACAAACATTACGTTTGGTTAAAGTTTGATTCTACCATTTACTTTAGGTGAGATATGGTCCCAAGGCGTATTTCAACTTGAAACACGATTTCTGCGGTTTTAGAGTCTGATACGAACATTTTTCGTTTACAAGGCGTATTTCAACTTGAAACACGATTTCTACGTTTTTAGAGTCTGAAATGAACATTTTTCGTTTACTCGCCTAAATCTGGTGATATTTTAAAATTGTTTAAACTTTTCAACTTTACCCTAGGTACAAATATTACGTTTGGTTAAAGTTTGATTCTACCATTTACTTTAGGTGAGATATGGTCCCAAGGCGTATTTCAACTTGAAACACGATTTCTACGTTATTAGAGTCTGAAATGAACATTTTTCGTTTACAAGGCGTATTTCAACTTGAAACACGATTTCTGCATTATTAGCGTCTGAAACAAACATTTTTCGTTTACTCGCCTAAATATAGTGATATTTTAAAATTGTTTAAACTTTTCAACTTTACCCTAGGTACAAACATTACGTTTGGTTAAAGTTTGATTCTACCATTTACTTTAGGTGAGATATGGTCCCAAGGCGTATTTCAACTTGAAACACGATTTCTACGTTATTAGAGTCTGAAATGAACATTTTTCGTTTACAAGGCGTATTTCAACTTGAAACACGATTTCTACGTTATTAGAGTCTGAAATGAACATTTTTAGTTTACAAGGCGTATTTCAACTTGAAACACGATTTCTACGTTTTTAGAGTCTGAAATGAACATTTTTCGTTTACTCGCCTAAATCTGGTGATATTTTAAAATTGTTTAAACTTTTCAACTTTACCCTAGGTACAAACATTACGTTTGGTTAAAGTTTGATTCTATCATTTACTTTAGGTGAGATATGGTCTCAAGGCGTATTTCAACTTGAAACACGATTTCTACGTTATTAGAGTCTGAAATGAACATTTTTCGTTTACTCGCCTAAATATAGTGATATTTTAAAATTGTTTAAACTTTTCAACTTTACCCTAGGTACAAACATTACGTTTGGTTAAACTTTGATTCTACCATTTAATTTAGGTGAGAAATGGTCCCAAGGCGTATTTCAACTTGAAACACGATTTCAACGTTATTAGAGTCTGAAATGAACATTTTTCGTTTACTCGCCTAAAACTGGTGATATTTTAAAATTGTTTAAACTTTTCAACTTTACCCTAGGTACAAACATTACGTTTGGTTAAAGTTTGATTCTACCATTTACTTTAGGTGAGATATGGTCCCAAGGCGTATTTCAACTTGAAACACGATTTCTACGTTATTAGAGTCTGAAATGAACATTTTTCGTTTACAAGGCGTATTTCAACTTGAAACACGATTTCTACGTTATTAGAGTCTGAAATGAACATTTTTCGTTTACAAGGCGTATTTCAACTTGAAACACGATTTCTACGTTTTTAGAGTCTGAAATGAACATTTTTCGTTTACTCGCCTAAATCTGGTGATATTTTAAAATTGTTTAAACTTTTCAACTTTACCCTAGGTACAAACATTACGTTTGGTTAAAGTTTGATTCTACCATTTACTTTAGGTGAGATATGGTCCCAAGGCGTATTTCAACTTGA
The DNA here is from genome assembly GCA_947425015.1 of Pterostichus niger. Taxonomy (NCBI): domain Eukaryota; kingdom Metazoa; phylum Arthropoda; class Insecta; order Coleoptera; family Carabidae; genus Pterostichus; species Pterostichus niger. Next base: position 30,247,007 of record OX380334.1, on the reverse strand, counting down.
AACACGATTTCTACGTTATTAGAGTCTGAAATGAACATTTTTCGTTTACAAGGCGTATTTCAACTTGAAACACGATTTCTGCATTATTAGCGTCTGAAACAAACATTTTTCGTTTACTCGCCTAAATATAGTGATATTTTAAAATTGTTTAAACTTTTCAACTTTACCCTAGGTACAAACATTACGTTTGGTTAAAGTTTGATTCTACCATTTACTTTAGGTGAGATATGGTCCCAAGGCGTATTTCAACTTGAAACACGATTTCTACGTTATTAGAGTCTGAAATGAACATTTTTCGTTTACAAGGCGTATTTCAACTTGAAACACGATTTCTACGTTATTACAGTCTGAAATGAACATTTTTCGTTTACAAGGCGTATTTCAACTTGAAACACGATTTCTACGTTTTTAGAGTCTGAAATGAACATTTTTCGTTTACTCGCCTAAATCTGGTGATATTTTAAAATTGTTTAAACTTTTCAACTTTACCCTAGGTACAAACATTACGTTTGGTTAAAGTTTGATTCTATCATTTACTTTAGGTGAGATATGGTCTCAAGGCGTATTTCAACTTGAAACACGATTTCTACGTTATTAGAGTCTGAAATGAACATTTTTCGTTTACTCGCCTAAATATAGTGATATTTTAAAATTGTTTAAACTATTCAACTTTACCCTAGGTACAAACATTACGTTTGGTTAAACTTTGATTCTACCATTTAATTTAGGTGAGAAATGGTCCCAAGGCGTATTTCAACTTGAAACACGATTTCAACGTTATTAGAGTCTGAAATGAACATTTTTCGTTTACTCGCCTAAAACTGGTGATATTTTAAAATTGTTTAAACTTTTCAACTTTACCCTAGGTACAAACATTACGTTTGGTTAAAGTTTGATTCTACCATTTACTTTAGGTGAGATATGGTCCCAAGGCGTATTTCAACTTGAAACACGATTTCTACGTTATTAGAGTCTGAAATGAACATTTTTCGTTTACAAGGCGTATTTCAACTTGAAACACGATTTCTACGTTATTAGAGTCTGAAATGAACATTTTTCGTTTACAAGGCGTATTTCAACTTGAAACACGATTTCTACGTTTTTAGAGTCTGAAATGAACATTTTTCGTTTACTCGCCTAAATCTGGTGATATTTTAAAAATGTTTAAACTTTTTAACTTTACCCTAGGTACAAACATTACGTTTGGTTAAAGTTTGATTCTACCATTTACTCTAGGTGAGATATGGTCCCAAGGCGTATTTCAACTTGAAACACGATTTCTGCGGTTTTAGAGTCTGAAACGAACATTTTTCGTTTTGAAGGCGTATTTCAACTTGAAACACGATTTCTACGTTTTTAGAGTCTGAAATGAACATTTTTCGTTTACTCGCCTAAATATAGTGATATTTTAAAATTGTTTAAACTTTTCAACTTTACCCTAGGTACAAACATTACGTTTGGTTAAAGTTTGATTCTACCATTTACTTTAGGTGAGATATGGTCCCAAGGCGTATTTCAACTTGAAACACGATTTCTGCGGTTTTAGAGTCTGAAACGAACATTTTTCGTTTACAAGGCGTATTTCAACTTGAAACACGATTTCTACGTTTTTAGAGTCTGAAATGAACATTTTTCGTTTACTCGCCTAAATCTGGTGATATTTTAAAATTGTTTAAACTTTTCAACTTTACCCTAGGTACAAACATTACGTTTGGTTAAAGTTTGATTCTACCATTTACTTTAGGTGAGATATGGTCCCAAGGCGTATTTCAACTTGAAACACGATTTCTACGTTATTAGAGTCTGAAATGAACATTTTTCGTTTACAAGGCGTATTTCAACTTGAAACACGATTTCTGCATTATTAGCGTCTGAAACAAACATTTTTCGTTTACTCGCCTAAATATAGTGATATTTTAAAATTGTTTAAACTTTTTAACTTTACCCTAGGTACAAACATTACGTATGGTTAAACATTGATTCTACCATTTAATTTAGGTGAGATATGGTCCCAAGGCGTATTTCAACTTGAAACACGATTTCTACGTTATTAGATTCTGAAATGAACATTTTTCGTTTACAAGGCGTATTTCAACTTGAAACACGATTTCTGCATTATTAGAGTCTGAAACGAACATTTTTCGTTTACTCGCCTAAATATAGTGATATTTTAAAATTGTTTAAACTTTTCAACTTTACCCTAGGTACAAACATTACGTTTGGTTAAACTTTGATTCTACCATTTAATTTAGGTGAGATATGGTCCCAAGGCGTATTTCAACTTGAAACACGATTTCAACGTTATTAGAGTCTGAAATGAACATTTTTCGTTTACTCGCCTAAATCTGGTGATATTTTAAAATTGTTTAAACTTTTCAACTTTACCCTAGGTACAAACAATAAGTTTGGTTAAAGTTTGATTCTACCATTTAATTTAGGTAAAATATGGTCGTAAGGCGTATTTCAACTTGAAACACGATTTCTACGTTTTTAGAGTCTGAAATGAACATTTTTCGTTTACTCGCCTAAATATAGTGATATTTTAAAATTGTTTAAACTTTTTAACTTTACCCTAGGTACAAACATTACGTTTGGTTAAAGTTTGATTCTACCATTTACTTTAGGTGAGATATGGTACCAAGGCGTATTTCAACTTGAAACACGATTTCTACGTTATTAGAGTCTGAAATGAACATTTTTCGTTTACAAGGCGTATTTCAACTTGAAACACGATTTCTACGTTTTTAGAGTCTGAAATGAACATTTTTCGTTTACTCGCCTAAATCTGGTGATATTTTAAAAATGTTTAAACTTTTTAACTTTACCCTAGGTACAAACATTACGTTTGGTTAAAGTTTGATTCTACCATTTACTTTAGGTGAGATATGGTCCCAAGGCGTATTTCAACTTGAAACACGATTTCTGCGGTTTTAGAGTCTGAAACGAACATTTTTCGTTTTGAAGGCGTATTTCAACTTGAAACACGATTTCTACGTTTTTAGAGTCTGAAATGAACATTTTTCGTTTACTCGCCTAAATATAGTGATATTTTAAAATTGTTTAAACTTTTCAACTTTACCCTAGGTACAAACATTACGTTTGGTTAAAGTTTGATTCTACCATTTACTTTAGGTGAGATATGGTCCCAAGGCGTATTTCAACTTGAAACACGATTTCTGCGGTTTTAGAGTCTGAAACGAACATTTTTCGTTTACAAGGCGTTTTTCAACTTGAAACACGATTTCTACGTTTTTAGAGTCTGAAATGAATATTTTTCGTTTACTCGCCTAAATCTGGTGATATTTTAAAATTGTTTAAACTTTTCAACTTTACCCTAGGTACAAACATTACGTATGGTTAAACATTGATTCTACCATTTAATTTAGGTGAGATATGGTCCCAAGGCGTATTTCAACTTGAAACACGATTTCAACGTTATTAGAGTAGAAATCGTGTTTCAAGTTGAAATACGCCTTGTAAACGAAAAATGATCATTTCAGACCCTAATAACGTAGAAATCGTGTTTCAAGTTGAAATACGCCTTGGTACCATATCTCACCTAAAGTAAATGGTAGAATCAAACTTTAACCAAACGTAATGTTTGTACCTAGGGTAAAGTTAAAAAGTTTAAACAATTTTAAAATATCACTATATTTAGGCGAGTAAACGAAAAATGTTCATTTCAGACGCTAATAATGCAGAAATCGTGTTTCAAGTTGAAATACGCCTTGTAAACGAAAAATGTTCATTTCAGACTCTAATAACGTAGAAATCGTGTTTCAAGTTGAAATACGCCTTGGGACCATATCTCACCTAAATTAAATGGTAGAATCAATGTTTAACCATACGTAATGTTTGTACCTAGGGTAAAGTTGAAAAGTTTAAACAATTTTAAAATATCACTATATTTAGGCGAGTAAACGAAAAATGTTCATTTCAGACTCTAATAACGTAGAAATCGTGTTTCAAGTTGAAATACGCCTTGAGACCATATCTCACCTAAAGTAAATGATAGAATCAAACTTTAACCAAACGTAATGTTTGTACCTAGGGTAAAGTTGAAAAGTTTAAACAATTTTAAAATATCACCAGATTTAGGCGAGTAAACGAAAAATGTTCATTTCAGACTCTAAAAACGTAGAAATCGTGTTTCAAGTTGAAATAAGCCTTGGTACCATATCTCACCTAAAGTAAATGGTAGAATCAAACTTTAACCAAACGTAATGTTTGTACCTAGGGTAAAGTTAAAAAGTTTAAACAATTTTAAAATATCACTATATTTAGGCGAGTAAACGAAAAATGTTCATTTCAGACTCTAATAACGTTGAAATCGTGTTTCAAGTTTAAATACGCCTTGGGACCATATCTCACCTAAATTAAATGGTAGAATCAAAGTTTAACCAAACGTAATGTTTGTACCTAGGGTAAAGTTGAAAAGTTTAAACAATTTTAAAATATCACTATATTTAGGCGAGTAAACGAAAAATGTTCGTTTCAGACGCTAATAATGCAGAAATCGTGTTTCAAGTTGAAATACGCCTTGTAAACGAAAAATGTTCATTTAAGACTCTAATAACGTAGAAATCGTGTTTCAAGTTGAAATACGCCTTGGGACCATATCTCACCTAAATTAAATGGTAGAATCAATGTTTAACCATACGTAATGTTTGTACCTAGGGTAAAGTTGAAAAGTTTAAACAAATTTAAAATATCACTATATTTAGGCGAGTAAACGAAAAATGTTCGTTTCAGACGCTAATAATGCAGAAATCGTGTTTCAAGTTGAAATACGCCTTGTGACTTTACTCGCCTAAAACAGGTGATATTTTAAAACTGTTTAAACTTTTCAACTTTACCCTAGGTACAAACATTACGTTTGGTTAAAGTTTGATTCTATCATTTACTTTAGGTGAGATATGGTCTCAAGGCGTATTTCAACTTGAAACACGATTTCTACGTTATTAGAGTCTGAAATGAACATTTTTCGTTTACTCGCCTAAATATAGTGATATTTTAAAATTGTTTAAACTTTTCAACTTTATCCTAGGTACAAACATTACGTTTGGTTAAACTTTGATTCTACCATTTAATTTAGGTGAGATATGGTCCCAAGGCGTATTTCAACTTGAAACACGATTTCAACGTTATTAGAGTCTGAAATGAACATTTTTCGTTTACTCGCCTAAAACAGGTGATATTTTAAAACTGTTTAAACTTTTCAACTTTACCCTAGGTACAAACATTACGTTTGGTTAAAGTTTGATTCTATCATTTACTTTAGGTGAGATATGGTCTCAAGGCGTATTTCAACTTGAAACACGATTTCTACGTTATTAGAGTCTGAAATGAACATTTTTCGTTTACTCGCCTAAATATAGTGATATTTTAAAATTGTTTAAACTTTTCAACTTTATCCTAGGTACAAACATTACGTATGGTTAAACATTGATTCTACCATTTAATTTAGGTGAGATATGGTCCCAAGGCGTATTTCAACTTGAAACACGATTTCAACGTTATTAGAGTCTGAAATGAACATTTTTCGTTTACTCGCCTAAATCTGGTGATATTTTAAAATTGTTTAAACTTTTCAACTTTACCCTAGGTACAAACATTACGTTTGGTTAAAGTTTGATTCTATCATTTACTTTAGGTGAGATATGGTCTCAAGGCGTATTTCAACTTGAAACACGATTTCTACGTTATTAGAGTCTGAAATGAACATTTTTCGTTTACTCGCCTAAATATAGTGATATTTTAAAATTGTTTAAACTTTTCAACTTTACCCTAGGTACAAACATTACGTTTGGTTAAAGTTTGATTCTACCATTTACTTTAGGTGAGATATGGTCCCAAGGCGTATTTCAACTTGAAACACGATTTCTACGTTATTAGAGTCTGAAATGAACATTTTTCGTTTACAAGGCGTATTTCAACTTGAAACACGATTTCTACGTTATTAGAGTCTGAAATGAACATTTTTCGTTTACAAGGCGTATTTCAACTTGAAACACGATTTCTACGTTTTTAGAGTCTGAAATGAACATTTTTCGTTTACTCGCCTAAATCTGGTGATATTTTAAAATTGTTTAAACTTTTCAACTTTACCCTAGGTACAAACATTACGTTTGGTTAAAGTTTGATTCTATCATTTACTTTAGGTGAGATATGGTCTCAAGGCGTATTTCAACTTGAAACACGATTTCTACGTTATTAGAGTCTGAAATGAACATTTTTCGTTTACTCGCCTAAATATAGTGATATTTTAAAATTGTTTAAACTTTTCAACTTTACCCTAGGTACAAACATTACGTATGGTTAAACATTGATTCTACCATTTAATTTAGGTGAGATATGGTCCCAAGGCGTATTTCAACTTGAAACACGATTTCTACGTTATTAGAGTCTGAAATGAACATTTTTCGTTTACTCGCCTAAATCTGGTGATATTTTAAAATTGTTTAAACTTTTCAACTTTACCCTAGGTACAAACAATAAGTTTGGTTAAAGTTTGATTCTACCATTTAATTTAGGTAAAATATGGTCCCAAGGCGTATTTCAACTTGAAACACGATTTCTACGTTTTTAGAGTCTGAAATGAACATTTTTCGTTTACTCGCCTAAATATAGTGATATTTTAAAATTGTTTAAACTTTTTAACTTTACCCTAGGTACAAACATTACGTTTGGTTAAAGTTTGATTCTACCATTTACTTTAGGTGAGATATGGTACCAAGGCGTATTTCAACTTGAAACACGATTTCTACGTTATTAGGGTCTGAAATGATCATTTTTCGTTTACAAGGCGTATTTCAACTTGAAACACGATTTCTACGTTTTTAGAGTCTGAAATGAACATTTTTCGTTTACTCGCCTAAATCTGGTGATATTTTAAAATTGTTTAAACTTTTCAACTTTACCCTAGGTACAAACATTACGTTTGGTTAAAGTTTGATTCTATCATTTACTTTAGGTGAGATATGGTCTCAAGGCGTATTTCAACTTGAAACACGATTTCTACGTTATTAGAGTCTGAAATGAACATTTTTCGTTTACTCGCCTAAATATAGTGATATTTTAAAATTGTTTAAACTTTTCAACTTTATCCTAGGTACAAACATTACGTTTGGTTAAACTTTGATTCTACCATTTAATTTAGGTGAGATATGGTCCCAAGGCGTATTTCAACTTGAAACACGATTTCAACGTTATTAGAGTCTGAAATGAACATTTTTCGTTTACTCGCCTAAAACAGGTGATATTTTAAAATTGTTTAAACTTTTCAACTTTACCCTAGGTACAAACATTACGTTTGGTTAAAGTTTGATTCTACCATTTACTTTAGGTGAGATATGGTCCCAAGGCGTATTTCAACTTGAAACACGATTTCTACGTTATTAGAGTCTGAAATGAACATTTTTCGTTTACAAGGCGTATTTCAACTTGAAACACGATTTCTACGTTATTAGAGTCTGAAATGAACATTTTTCGTTTACAAGGCGTATTTCAACTTGAAACACGATTTCTACGTTTTTAGAGTCTGAAATGAACATTTTTCGTTTACTCGCCTAAATCTGGTGATATTTTAAAATTGTTTAAACTTTTCAACTTTACCCTAGGTACAAACATTACGTTTGGTTAAAGTTTGATTCTATCATTTACTTTAGGTGAGATATGGTCTCAAGGCGTATTTCAACTTGAAACACGATTTCTACGTTATTAGAGTCTGAAATGAACATTTTTCGTTTACTCGCCTAAATATAGTGATATTTTAAAATTGTTTAAACTTTTCAACTTTACCCTAGGTACAAACATTACGTTTGGTTAAACTTTGATTCTACCATTTAATTTAGGTGAGAAATGGTCCCAAGGCGTATTTCAACTTGAAACACGATTTCTGCGGTTTTAGAGTCTGAAACGAACATTTTTCGTTTTGAAGGCGTATTTCAACTTGAAACACGATTTCTACGTTTTTAGAGTCTCAAATGAACATTTTTCGTTTACTCGCCTAAATATAGTGATATTTTAAAATTGTTTAAACTTTTCAACTTTACCCTAGGTACAAACATTACGTTTGGTTAAAGTTTGATTCTACCATTTACTTTAGGTGAGATATGGTCCCAAGGCGTATTTCAACTTGAAACACGATTTCTGCGGTTTTAGAGTCTGAAACGAACATTTTTCGTTTACAAGGCGTATTTCAACTTGAAACACGATTTCTACGTTTTTAGAGTCTGAAATGAACATTTTTCGTTTACTCGCCTAAATCTGGTGATATTTTAAAATTGTTTAAACTTTTCAACTTTACCCTAGGTACAAACATTACGTTTGGTTAAAGTTTGATTCTACCATTTACTTTAGGTGAGATATGGTCCCAAGGCGTATTTCAACTTGAAACACGATTTCTACGTTATTAGAGTCTGAAATGAACATTTTTCGTTTACAAGGCGTATTTCAACTTGAAACACGATTTCTGCATTATTAGCGTCTGAAACAAACATTTTTCGTTTACTCGCCTAAATATAGTGATATTTTAAAATTGTTTAAACTTTTCAACTTTACCCTAGGTACAAACATTACGTATGGTTAAACATTGATTCTACCATTTAATTTAGGTGAGATATGGTCCCAAGGCGTATTTCAACTTGAAACACGATTTCAACGTTATTAGAGTCTGAAATGAACATTTTTCGTTTACTCGCCTAAATCTGGTGATATTTTAAAATTGTTTAAACTTTTCAACTTTACCCTAGGTACAAACAATAAGTTTGGTTAAAGTTTGATTCTACCATTTAATTTAGGTAAAATATGGTCCCAAGGCGTATTTCAACTTGAAACACGATTTCTACGTTTTTAGAGTCTGAAATGAACATTTTTCGTTTACTCGCCTAAATATAGTGATATTTTAAAATTGTTTAAACTTTTTAACTTTACCCTAGGTACAAACATTACGTTTGGATAAGTTTGATTCTACCATTTACTTTAGGTGAGATATGGTACCAAGGCGTATTTCAACTTGAAACACGATTTCTGCGGTTTTAGAGTCTGAAACAAACATTTTTCGTTTACAAGGCGTATTTCAACTTGAAACACGATTTCTACGTTTTTAGAGTCTGAAATGAACATTTTTCGTTTACTCGCCTAAATCTGGTGATATTTCAAAATTGTTTAAACTTTTTAACTTTACCCTAGGTACAAACATTACGTTTGGTTAAAGTTTGATTCTACCATTTACTTTAGGTGAGATATGGTCCCAAGGCGTATTTCAACTTGAAACACGATTTCTACGTTATTAGAGTCTGAAATGAACATTTTTCGTTTACAAGGCGTATTTCAACTTGAAACACGATTTCTACGTTTTTAGAGTCTGAAATGAACATTTTTCGTTTACTCGCCTAAATATAGTGATATTTTAAAATTGTTTAAACTTTTTAACTTTACCCTAGGTACAAACATTACGTTTGGTTAAAGTTTGATTCTACCATTTACTTTAGGTGAGATATGGTCCCAAGGCGTATTTCAACTTGAAACACGATTTCTACGTTATTAGAGTCTGAAATGAACATTTTTCGTTTACAAGGCGTATTTCAACTTGAAACACGATTTCTGCATTATTAGCGTCTGAAACGAACATTTTTCGTTTACTCGCCTAAATATAGTGATATTTTAAATTTGTTTAAACTTTTCAACTTTACCCTAGGTACAAACATTACGTATGGTTAAACATTGATTCTACCATTTAATTTAGGTGAGATATGGTCCCAAGGCGTATTTCAACTTGAAACACGATTTCTACGTTATTAGAGTCTGAAATGAACATTTTTCGTTTACAAGGCGTATTTCAACTTGAAACACGATTTCTGCATTATTAGCGTCTGAAACGAACATTTTTCGTTTACTCGCCTAAATATAGTGATATTTTAAAATTGTTTAAACTTTTCAACTTTACCCTAGGTACAAACATTACGTTTGGTTAAACTTTGATTCTACCATTTAATTTAGGTGAGATATGGTCCCAAGGCGTATTTCAACTTGAAACACGATTTCAACGTTATTAGAGTCTGAAATGAACATTTTTCGTTTACTCGCCTAAATATAGTGATATTTTAAAATTGTTTAAACTTTTTAACTTTACCCTAGGTACAAACATTACGTTTGGTTAAAGTTTGATTCTACCATTTACTTTAGGTGAGATATGGTACCAAGGCGTATTTCAACTTGAAACACGATTTCTACGTTATTAGGGTCTGAAATGAACATTTTTCGTTTACAAGGCGTATTTCAACTTGAAACACGATTTCTACGTTTTTAGAGTCTGAAATGAACATTTTTCGTTTACTCGCCTAAATATAGTGATATTTTAAAATTGTTTAAACTTTTTAACTTTTCCTAGGTACAAACATTACGTTTGGTTAAAGTTTGATTCTACCATTTACTTTAGGTGAGATATGGTACCAAGGCGTATTTCAACTTGAAACACGATTTCTACGTTTTTAGAGTCTGAAATGAACATTTTTCGTTTACTCGCCTAAATCTGGTGATATTTTAAAATTGTTTAAACTTTTCAACTTTACCCTAGGTACAAACATTACGTTTGGTTAAAGTTTGATTCTATCATTTACTTTAGGTGAGATATGGTCTCAAGGCGTATTTCAACTTGAAACACGATTTCTACGTTATTAGAGTCTGAAATGAACATTTTTCGTTTACTCGCCTAAATATAGTGATATTTTAAAATTGTTTAAACTTTTCAACTTTATCCTAGGTACAAACATTACGTTTGGTTAAACTTTGATTCTACCATTTAATTTAGTTGAGATATGCTCCCAAGGCTTATTTCAACTTGAAACACGATTTCAACGTTATTAGAGTCTGAAATGAACATTTTTCGTTTACTCGCCTAAAACAGGTGATATTTTAAAATTGTTTAAACTTTTCAACTTTACCCTAGGTACAAACATTACGTTTGGTTAAAGTTTGATTCTACCATTTACTTTAGGTGAGATATGGTCCCAAGGCGTATTTCAACTTGAAACACGATTTCTACGTTATTAGAGTCTGAAATGAACATTTTTCGTTTACAAGGCGTATTTCAACTTGAAACACGATTTCTACGTTATTAGAGTCTGAAATGAACATTTTTCGTTTACAAGGCGTATTTCAACTTGAAACACGATTTCTACGTTTTTAGAGTCTGAAATGAACATTTTTCGTTTACTCGCCTAAATCTGGTGATATTTTAAAATTGTTTAAACTTTTCAACTTTACCCTAGGTACAAACATTACGTTTGGTTAAAGTTTGATTCTATCATTTACTTTAGGTGAGATATGGTCTCAAGGCGTATTTCAACTTGAAACACGATTTCTACGTTATTAGAGTCTGAAATGAACATTTTTCGTTTACTCGCCTAAATATAGTGATATTTTAAAATTGTTTAAACTTTTCAACTTTACCCTAGGTACAAACATTACGTTTGGTTAAACTTTGATTCTACCATTTAATTTAGGTGAGAAATGGTCCCAAGGCGTATTTCAACTTGAAACACGATTTCAACGTTATTAGAGTCTGAAATGAACATTTTTCGTTTACTCGCCTAAAACTGGTGATATTTTAAAATTGTTTAAACTTTTCAACTTTACCCTAGGTACAAACATTACGTTTGGTTAAAGTTTGATTCTACCATTTACTTTAGGTGAGATATGGTCCCAAGGCGTATTTCAACTTGAAACACGATTTCTACGTTATTAGAGTCTGAAATGAACATTTTTCGTTTACAAGGCGTATTTCAACTTGAAACACGTTTTTTGCGGTTTTAGAGTCTGAGACGAACAGTTTTCGTTTACTCGCCTAAATATAGTGATATTTTAAAATTGTTTATACTTTTCAACTTTATCCTAGGTACAAACTTTACGTTTGGTTAAACTTTGATTCTACCATTTAATTTAGGTGAGATATGGTCCCAAGGCGTATTTCAACTTGAAACACGATTTCAACGTTATTAGAGTCTGAAATGAACATTTTTCGTTTACTCGCCTAAAACAGGTGATATTTTAAAATTGTTTAAACTTTTCAACTTTACCCTAGGTACAAACATTACGTTTGGTTAAAGTTTGATTCTACCATTTACTTTAGGTGAGATATGGTACCAAGGCCTATTTCAACTTGAAACACGATTTCTACGTTATTAGAGTCTGAAATGAACATTTTTCGTTTACAAGGCGTATTTCAACTTGAAACACGATTTCTACGTTTTTAGAGTCTGAAATGAACATTTTTCGTTTACTCGCCTAAATATAGTGATATTTTAAAATTGTTTAAACTTTTTAACTTTACCCTAGGTACAAACATTACGTTTGGTTAAAGTTTGATTCTACCATTTACTTTAGGTGAGATATGGTACCAAGGCGTATTTCAACTTGAAACACGATTTCTACGTTTTTAGAGTCTGAAATGAACATTTTTCGTTTACTCGCCTAAATCTGGTGATATTTTAAAATTGTTTAAACTTTTCAACTTTACCCTAGGTACAAACATTACGTTTGGTTAAAGTTTGATTCTATCATTTACTTTAGGTGAGATATGGTCTCAAGGCGTATTTCAACTTGAAACACGATTTCTACGTTATTAGAGTCTGAAATGAACATTTTTCGTTTACTCGCCTAAATATAGTGATATTTTAAAATTGTTTAAACTTTTCAACTTTATCCTAGGTACAAACATTACGTTTGGTTAAACTTTGATTCTACCATTTAATTTAGGTGAGATATGGTCCCAAGGCGTATTTCAACTTGAAACACGATTTCAACGTTATTAAAGTCTGAAATGAACATTTTTCGTTTACTCGCCTAAAACTGGTGATATTTTAAAATTGATTAAACTTTTCAACTTTACCCTAGGTACAAACATTACGTTTGGTTAAAGTTTGATTCTACCATTTACTTTAGGTGAGATATGGTCCCAAGGCGTATTTCAACTTGAAACACGATTTCTACGTTATTAGAGTCTGAAATGAACATTTTTCGTTTACAAGGCGTATTTCAACTTGAAACACGTTTTTTGCGGTTTTAGAGTCTGAGAGAACATTTTTCGTTTACTCGCCTAAATATAGTGATATTTTAAAATTGTTTAAACTTTTCAACTTTATCCTAGGTACAAACATTACGTTTGGTTAAACTTTGATTCTACCATTTAATTTAGGTGAGATATGGTCCCAAGGCGTATTTCAACTTGAAACACGATTTCAACGTTATTAGAGTCTGAAATGAACATTTTTCGTTTACTCGCCTAAAACAGGTGATATTTTAAAATTGTTTAAACTTTTCAACTTTACCCTAGGTACAAACATTACGTTTGGTTAAAGTTTGATTCTACCATTTACTTTAGGTGAGATATGGTACCAAGGCGTATTTCAACTTGAAACACGATTTCTACGTTATTAGAGTCTGAAATGAACATTTTTCGTTTACAAGGCGTATTTCAACTTGAAACACGATTTCTACGGTTTTAGAGTCTGAAATGAACATTTTTCGTTTACTCGCCTAAATATAGTGATATTTTAAAATTGTTTAAACTTTTTAACTTTACCCTAGGTACAAACATTACGTTTGGTTAAAGTTTGATTCTACCATTTACTTTAGGTGAGATATGGTACCAAGGCGTATTTCAACTTGAAACACGATTTCTACGTTTTTAGAGTCTGAAATGAACATTTTTCGTTTACTCGCCTAAATCTGGTGATATTTTAAAATTGTTTAAACTTTTCAACTTTACCCTAGGTACAAACATTACGTTTGGTTAAAGTTTGATTCTATCATTTACTTTAGGTGAGATATGGTCTCAAGGCGTATTTCAACTTGAAACACGATTTCTACGTTATTAGAGTCTGAAATGAACATTTTTCGTTTACTCGCCTAAATATAGTGATATTTTAAAATTGTTTAAACTTTTCAACTTTATCCTAGGTACAAACATTACGTTTGGTTAAACTTTTATTCTACCATTTAATTTAGGTGAGATATGGTCCCAAGGCGTATTTCAACTTGAAACACGATTTCAACGTTATTAGAGTCTGAAATGAACATTTTTCGTTTACTCGCCTAAAACAGGTGATATTTTAAAATTGTTTAAACTTTTCAACTTTACCCTAGGTACAAACATTACGTTTGGTTAAAGTTTGATTCTACCATTTACTTTAGGTGAGATATGGTACCAAGGCGTATTTCAACTTGAAACACGATTTCTACGTTATTAGAGTCTGAAATGAACATTTTTCGTTTACAAGGCGTATTTCAACTTGAAACACGATTTCTACGTTTTTAGAGTCTGAAATGAACATTTTTCGTTTACTCGCCTAAATATAGTGATATTTTAAAATTGTTTAAACTTTTTAACTTTACCCTAGGTACAAACATTACGTTTGGTTAAAGTTTGATTCTACCATTTACTTTAGGTGAGATATGGTACCAAGGCGTATTTCAACTTGAAACACGATTTCTACGTTTTTAGAGTCTGAAATGAACATTTTTCGTTTACTCGCCTAAATCTGGTGATATTTTAAAATTGTTTAAACTTTTCAACTTTACCCTAGGTACAAACATTACGTTTGGTTAAAGTTTGATTCTATCATTTACTTTAGGTGAGATATGGTCTCAAGGCGTATTTCAACTTGAAACACGATTTCTACGTTATTAGAGTCTGAAATGAACATTTTTCGTTTACTCGCCTAAATATAGTGATATTTTAAAATTGTTTAAACTTTTCAACTTTATCCTAGGTACAAACATTACGTTTGGTTAAACTTTGATTCTACCATTTAATTTAGGTGAGATATGGTCCCAAGGCGTATTTCAACTTGAAACACGATTTCAACGTTATTAGAGTCTGAAATGAACATTTTTCGTTTACTCGCCTAAAACAGGTGATATTTTAAAATTGTTTAAACTTTTCAACTTTACCCTAGGTACAAACATTACGTTTGGTTAAAGTTTGATTCTACCATTTACTTTAGGTGAGATATGGTCCCAAGGCGTATTTCAACTTGAAACACGATTTCTACGTTATTAGAGTCTGAAATGAACATTTTTCGTTTACAAGGCGTATTTCAACTTGAAACACGATTTCTACGTTATTAGAGTCTGAAATGAACATTTTTCGTTTACAAGGCGTATTTCAACTTGAAACACGATTTCTACGTTTTTAGAGTCTGAAATGAACATTTTTCGTTTACTCGCCTAAATCTGGTGATATTTTAAAATTGTTTAAACTTTTCAACTTTACCCTAGGTACAAACATTACGTTTGGTTAAAGTTTGATTCTATCATTTACTTTAGGTGAGATATGGTCTCAAGGCGTATTTCAACTTGAAACACGATTTCTACGTTATTAGAGTCTGAAATGAACATTTTTCGTTTACTCGCCTAAATATAGTGATATTTTAAAATTGTTTAAACTTTTCAACTTTACCCTAGGTACAAACATTACGTTTGGTTAAACTTTGATTCTACCATTTAATTTAGGTGAGATATGGTCCCAAGGCGTATTTCAACTTGAAACACGATTTCAACGTTATTAGAGTCTGAAATGAACATTTTTCGTTTACTCGCCTAAAACTGGTGATATTTTAAAATTGATTAAACTTTTCAACTTTACCCTAGGTACAAACATTACGTTTGGTTAAAGTTTGATTCTACCATTTACTTTAGGTGAGATATGGTCCCAAGGCGTATTTCAACTTGAAACACGATTTCTACGTTATTAGAGTCTGAAATGAACATTTTTCGTTTACAAGGCGTATTTCAACTTGAAACACGATTTCTGCATTATTAGCGTCTGAAACGAACATTTTTCGTTTACTCGCCTAAATATAGTGATATTTTAAATTTGTTTAAACTTTTCAACTTTACCCTAGGTACAAACATTACGTATGGTTAAACATTGATTCTACCATTTAATTTAGGTGAGATATGGTCCCAAGGCGTATTTCAACTTGAAACACGATTTCTACGTTATTAGAGTCTGAAATGAACATTTTTCGTTTACAAGGCGTATTTCAACTTGAAACACGATTTCTGCATTATTAGCTTCTGAAACGAACATTTTTCGTTTACTCGCCTAAATATAGTGATATTTTAAAATTGTTTAAACTTTTCAACTTTACCCTAGGTACAAACATTACGTTTGGTTAAACTTTGATTCTACCATTTAATTTAGGTGAGATATGGTCCCAAGGCGTATTTCAACTTGAAACACGATTTCAACGTTATTAGAGTCTGAAATGAACATTTTTCGTTTACTCGCCTAAATATAGTGATATTTTAAAATTGTTTAAACTTTTTAACTTTACCCTAGGTACAAACATTACGTTTGGTTAAAGTTTGATTCTACCATTTACTTTAGGTGAGATATGGTACCAAGGCGTATTTCAACTTGAAACACGCTATTTACGTTATTAGGGTCTGAAATGAACATTTTTCGTTTACAAGGCGTATTTCAACTTGAAACACGATTTCTACGTTTTTAGAGTCTGAAATGAACATTTTTCGTTTACTCGCCTAAATATAGTGATATTTTAAAATTGTTTAAACTTTTTAACTTTACCCTAGGTACAAACATTACGTTTGGTTAAAGTTTGATTCTACCATTTAATTTAGGTGAGATATGGTCCCAAGGCGTATTTCAACTTGAAACACGATTTCAACGTTATTAGAGTCTGAAATGAACATTTTTCGTTTACTCGCCTAAATATAGTGATATTTTAAAATTGTTTAAACTTTTTAACTTTACCCTAGGTACAAACATTACGTTTGGTTAAAGTTTGATTCTACCATTTACTTTAGGTGAGATATGGTACCAAGGCGTATTTCAACTTGAAACACGATTTCTACGTTTTTAGAGTCTGAAATGAACATTTTTCGTTTACTCGCCTAAATCTGGTGATATTTTAAAATTGTTTAAACTTTTCAACTTTACCCTAGGTACAAACATTACGTTTGGTTAAAGTTTGATTCTACCATTTACTTTAGGTGAGATATGGTCCCAAGGCGTATTTCAACTTGAAACACGATTTCTACGTTATTAGAGTCTGAAATGAACATTTTTCGTTTACTCGCCTAAATATAGTGATATTTTAAAATTGTTTAAACTTTTCAACTTTATTCTAGGTACAAACATTACGTTTGGTTAAACTTTGATTCTACCATTTAATTTAGGTGAGATATGGTCCCAAGGCGTATTTCAACTTGAAACACGATTTCAACGTTATTAGAGTCTGAAATGAACATTTTTCGTTTACTCGCCTAAAACAGGTGATATTTTAAAATTGTTTAAACTTTTCAACTTTACCCTAGGTACAAACATTACGTTTGGTTAAAGTTTGATTCTACCATTTACTTTAGGTGAGATATGGTCCCAAGGCGTATTTCAACTTGAAACACGATTTCTACGTTATTAGAGTCTGAAATGAACATTTTTCGTTTACAAGGCGTATTTCAACTTGAAACACGATTTCTACGTTATTAGAGTCTGAAATGAACATTTTTCGTTTACAAGGCGTATTTCAACTTGAAACACGATTTCTGCATTATTAGAGTCTGAAACGAACATTTTTCGTTTACTCGCCTAAATATAGTGATATTTTAAAATTGTTTAAACTTTTCAACTTTACCCTAGGTACAAACATTACGTTTGGTTAAACTTTGATTCTACCATTTAATTTAGGTGAGATATGGTCCCAAGGCGTATTTCAACTTGAAACATGATTTCAACGTTATTAGAGTCTGAAATGAACATTTTTCGTTTACTCGCCTAAATCTGGTGATATTTTAAAATTGTTTAAACTTTTCAACTTTACCCTAGGTACAAACAATAAGTTTGGTTAAAGTTTGATTCTACCATTTAATTTAGGTAAAATATGGTCCCAAGGCGTATTTCAACTTGAAACACGATTTCTACGTTTTTAGAGTCTGAAATGAACATTTTTCGTTTACTCGCCTAAATATAGTGATATTTTAAAATTGTTTAAACTTTTTAACTTTACCCTAGGTACAAACATTACGTTTGGTTAAAGTTTGATTCTACCATTTACTTTAGGTGAGATATGGTACCAAGGCGTATTTCAACTTGAAACACGATTTCTGCGGTTTTAGAGTCTGAAACAAACATTTTTCGTTTACAAGGCGTATTTCAACTTGAAACACGATTTCTACGTTTTTAGAGTCTGAAATGAACATTTTTCGTTTACTCGCCTAAATCTGGTGATATTTCAAAATTGTTTAAACTTTTTAACTTTACCCTAGGTACAAACATTACGTTTGGTTAAAGTTTGATTCTACCATTTACTTTAGGTGAGATATGGTCCCAAGGCGTATTTCAACTTGAAACACGATTTCTACGTTATTAGAGTCTGAAATGAACATTTTTCGTTTACAAGGCGTATTTCAACTTGAAACACGATTTCTACGTTTTTAGAGGCTGAAATGAACATTTTTCGTTTACTCGCCTAAATCTGGTGATATTTTAAAAATGTTTAAACTTTTTAACTTTACCCTAGGTACAAACATTACGTTTGGTTAAAGTTTGATTCTACCATTTACTTTAGGTGAGATATGGTCCCAAGGCGTATTTCAACTTGAAACACGATTTCTGCGGTTTTAGAGTCTGAAACGAACATTTTTCGTTTTGAAGGCGTATTTCAACTTGAAACACGATTTCTACGTTTTTAGAGTCTGAAATGAACATTTTTCGTTTACTCGCCTAAATATAGTGATATTTTAAAATTGTTTAAACTTTTTAACTTTACCCTAGGTACAAACATTACGTTTGGTTAAAGTTTGATTCTACCATTTACTTTAGGTGAGATATGGTCCCAAGGCGTATTTCAACTTGAAACACGATTTCTACGTTATTAGAGTCTGAAATGAACATTTTTCGTTTACAAGGCGTATTTCAACTTGTAACACGATTTCTGCATTATTAGCGTCTGAAACGAACATTTTTCGTTTAGTGATATTTTAAATTTGTTTAAACTTTTCAACTTTACCCTAGGTACAAACATTACGTATGGTTAAACATTGATTCTACCATTTAAGTTAGGTGAGATATGGTCCCAAGGCGTATTTCAACTTGAAACACGATTTCTACGTTATTAGAGTCTGAAATGAACATTTTTCGTTTACAAGGCGTATTTCAACTTGAAACACGATTTCTGCATTATTAGCTTCTGAAACGAACATTTTTCGTTTACTCGCCTAAATATAGTGATATTTTAAAATTGTTTAAACTTTTCAACTTTACCCTAGGTACAAACATTACGTTTGGTTAAACTTTGATTCTACCATTTAATTTAGGTGAGATATGGTCCCAAGGCGTATTTCAACTTGAAACACGATTTCAACGTTATTAGAGTCTGAAATGAACATTTTTCGTTTACTCGCCTAAATATAGTGATATTTTAAAATTGTTTAAACTTTTTAACTTTACCCTAGGTACAAACATTACGTTTGGTTAAAGTTTGATTCTACCATTTACTTTAGGTGAGATATGGTACCAAGGCGTATTTCAACTTGAAACACGATTTCTACGTTATTAGGGTCTGAAATGAACATTTTTCGTTTACAAGGCGTATTTCAACTTGAAACACGATTTCTACGTTTTTAGAGTCTGAAATGAACATTTTTCGTTTACTCGCCTAAATATAGTGATATTTTAAAATTGTTTAAACTTTTTAACTTTACCCTAGGTACAAACATTACGTTTGGTTAAAGTTTGATTCTACCATTTAATTTAGGTGAGATATGGTCCCAAGGCGTATTTCAACTTGAAACACGATTTCAACGTTATTAGAGTCTGAAATGAACATTTTTCGTTTACTCGCCTAAATATAGTGATATTTTAAAATTGTTTAAACTTTTTAACTTTACCCTAGGTACAAACATTACGTTTGGTTAAAGTTTGATTCTACCATTTACTTTAGGTGAGATATGGTACCAAGGCGTATTTCAACTTGAAACACGATTTCTACGTTTTTAGAGTCTGAAATGAACATTTTTAGTTTACTCGCCTAAATCTGGTGATATTTTAAAATTGTTTAAACTTTTCAACTTTACCCTAGGTACAAACATTACGTTTGGTTAAAGTTTGATTCTATCATTTACTTTAGGTGAGATATGGTCTCAAGGCGTATTTCAACTTGAAACACGATTTCTACGTTATTAGAGTCTGAAATGAACATTTTTCGTTTACTCGCCTAAATATAGTGATATTTTAAAATTGTTTAAACTTTTCAACTTTATCCTAGGTACAAACATTACGTTTGGTTAAACTTTGATTCTACCATTTAATTTAGGTGAGATATGGTCCCAAGGCGTATTTCAACTTGAAACACGATTTCAACGTTATTAGAGTCTGAAATGAACATTTTTCGTTTACTCGCCTAAAACAGGTGATATTTTAAAATTGTTTAAACTTTTTAACTTTACCCTAGGTACAAACATTACGTTTGGTTAAAGTTTGATTCTACCATTTACTTTAGGTGAGATATGGTCCCAAGGCGTATTTCAACTTGAAACACGATTTCTACGTTATTAGAGTCTGAAATGAACATTTTTCGTTTACAAGGCGTATTTCAACTTGAAACACGATTTCTACGTTATTAGAGTCTGAAATGAACATTTTTCGTTTACAAGGCGTATTTCAACTTGAAACACGATTTCTACGTTTTTAGAGTCTGAAATGAACATTTTTCGTTTACTCGCCTAAATCTGGTGATATTTTAAAATTGTTTAAACTTTTCAACTTTACCCTAGGTACAAACATTACGTTTGGTTAAAGTTTGATTCTATCATTTACTTTAGGTGAGATATGGTCTCAAGGCGTATTTCAGCTTGAAACACGATTTCTACGTTATTAGAGTCTGAAATGAACATTTTTCGTTTACTCGCCTAAATATAGTGATATTTTAAAATTGTTTAAACTTTTCAACTTTACCCTAGGTACAAACATTACGTTTGGTTAAACTTTGATTCTACCATTTAATTTAGGTGAGAAATGGTCCCAAGGCGTATTTCAACTTGAAACACGATTTCAACGTTATTAGAGTCTGAAATGAACATTTTTCGTTTACTCGCCTAAAACTGGTGATATTTTAAAATTGTTTAAACTTTTCAACTTTACCCTAGGTACAAACATTACGTTTGGTTAAAGTTTGATTCTACCATTTACTTTAGGTGAGATATGGTCCCAAGGCGTATTTCAACTTGAAACACGATTTCTACGTTATTAGAGTCTGAAATGAACATTTTTCGTTTACAAGGCGTATTTCAACTTGAAACACGATTTCTGCATTATTAGCGTCTGAAACAAACATTTTTCGTTTACTCGCCTAAATATAGTGATATTTTAAAATTGTTTAAACTTTTCAACTTTACCCTAGGTACAAACATTACGTATGGTTAAACATTGATTCAACCATTTAATTTAGGTGAGATATGGTCCCAAGGCGTATTTCAACTTGAAACACGATTTCTACGTTATTAGAGTCTGAAATGAACATTTTTCGTTTACAAGGCGTATTTCAACTTGAAACACGATTTCTGCATTATTAGAGTCTGAAACGAACATTTTTCGTTTACTCGCCTAAATATAGTGATATTTTAAAATTGTTTAAACTTTTCAACTTTACCCTAGGTACAAACATTACGTTTGGTTAAACTTTGATTCTACCATTTAATTTAGGTGAGATATGGTCCCAAGGCGTATTTCAACTTGAAACACGATTTCAACGTTATTAGAGTCTGAAATGAACATTTTTCGTTTACTCGCCTAAATCTGGTGATATTTTAAAATTGTTTAAACTTTTCAACTTTACCCTAGGTACAAACAATAAGTTTGGTTAAAGTTTGATTCTACCATTTAATTTAGGTAAAATATGGTCCCAAGGCGTATTTCAACTTGAAACACGATTTCTACGTTTTTAGAGTCTGAAATGAACATTTTTCGTTTACTCGCCTAAATATAGTGATATTTTAAAATTGTTTAAACTTTTTAACTTTACCCTAGGTACAAACATTACGTATGGTTAAACATTGATTCAACCATTTAATTTAGGTGAGATATGGTCCCAAGGCGTATTTCAACTTGAAACACGATTTCTACGTTATTAGAGTCTGAAATGAACATTTTTCGTTTACAAGGCGTATTTCAACTTGAAACACGATTTCTGCATTATTAGAGTCTGAAACGAACATTTTTCGTTTACTCGCCTAAATATAGTGATATTTTAAAATTGTTTAAACTTTTCAACTTTACCCTAGGTACAAACATTACGTTTGGTTAAAGTTTGATTCTACCATTTACTTTAGGTGAGATATGGTCCCAAGGCGTATTTCAACTTGAAACACGATTTCTACGTTATTAGAGTCTGAAATGAACATTTTTCGTTTACAAGGCGTATTTCAACTTGAAACACGATTTCTACGTTTTTAGAGTCTGAAATGAACATTTTTCGTTTACTCGCCTAAATCTGGTGATATTTTAAAAATGTTTAAACTTTTTAACTTTACCCTAGGTACAAACATTACGTTTGGTTAAAGTTTGATTCTACCATTTACTTTAGGTGAGATATGGTCCCAAGGCGTATTTCAACTTGAAACACGATTTCTGCGGTTTTAGAGTCTGAAACGAACATTTTTCGTTTTGAAGGCGTATTTCAACTTGAAACACGATTTCTACGTTTTTAGAGTCTGAAATGAACATTTTTCGTTTACTCGCCTAAATCTGGTGATATTTCAAAATTGTTTAAACTTTTTAACTTTACCCTAGGTACAAACATTACGTTTGGTTAAAGTTTGATTCTACCATTTACTTTAGGTGAGATATGGTCCCAAGGCGTATTTCAACTTGAAACACGATTTCAACGTTATTAGAGTCTGAAATGAACATTTTTCGTTTACTCGCCTAAATATAGTGATATTTTAAAATTGTTTAAACTTTTTAACTTTACCCTAGGTACAAACATTACGTTTGGTTAAAGTTTGATTCTACCATTTACTTTAGGTGAGATATGGTACCAAGGCGTATTTCAACTTGAAACACGATTTCTACGTTTTTAGAGTCTGAAATGAACATTTTTCGTTTACTCGCCTAAATCTGGTGATATTTTAAAATTGTTTAAACTTTTCAACTTTACCCTAGGTACAAACATTACGTTTGGTTAAAGTTTGATTCTATCATTTACTTTAGGTGAGATATGGTCTCAAGGCGTATTTCAACTTGAAACACGATTTCTACGTTATTAGAGTCTGAAATGAACATTTTTCGTTTACTCGCCTAAATATAGTGATATTTTAAAATTGTTTAAACTTTTCAACTTTATCCTAGGTACAAACATTACGTTTGGTTAAACTTTGATTCTACCATTTAATTTAGGTGAGATATGGTCCCAAGGCGTATTTCAACTTGAAACACGATTTCAACGTTATTAGAGTCTGAAATGAACATTTTTCGTTTACTCGCCTAAAACAGGTGATATTTTAAAATTGTTTAAACTTTTCAACTTTACCCTAGGTACAAACATTACGTTTGGTTAAAGTTTGATTCTACCATTTACTTTAGGTGAGATATGGTCCCAAGGCGTATTTCAACTTGAAACACGATTTCTACGTTATTAGAGTCTGAAATGAACATTTTTCGTTTACAAGGCGTATTTCAACTTGAAACACGATTTCTACGTTATTAGAGTCTGAAATGAACATTTTTCGTTTACAAGGCGTATTTCAACTTGAAACACGATTTCTACGTTTTTAGAGTCTGAAATGAACATTTTTCGTTTACTCGCCTAAATCTGGTGATATTTTAAAATTGTTTAAACTTTTCAACTTTACCCTAGGTACAAACATTACGTTTGGTTAAAGTTTGATTCTATCATTTACTTTAGGTGAGATATGGTCTCAAGGCGTATTTCAACTTGAAACACGATTTCTACGTTATTAGAGTCTGAAATGAACATTTTTCGTTTACTCGCCTAAATATAGTGATATTTTAAAATTGTTTAAACTTTTCAACTTTACCCTAGGTACAAACATTACGTTTGGTTAAACTTTGATTCTACCATTTAATTTAGGTGAGAAATGGTCCCAAGGCGTATTTCAACTTGAAACACGATTTCAACGTTATTAGAGTCTGAAATGAACATTTTTCGTTTACAAGGCGTATTTCAACTAAATGAACATTTTTCGTTTACTCGCCTAAATATAGTGATATTTTAAAAATGTTTAAACTTTTTAACTTTACCCTAGGTACAAACATTACGTTTGGTTAAAGTTTGATTCTACCATTTACTTTAGGTGAGATATGGTCCCAAGGCGTATTTCAACTTGAAACACGATTTCAACGTTATTAGAGTCTGAAATGAACATTTTTCGTTTACTCGCCTAAATATAGTGATATTTTAAAATTGTTTAAACTTTTTAACTTTACCCTAGGTACAAACATTACGTTTGGTTAAAGTTTGATTCTACCATTTACTTTAGGTGAGATATGGTACCAAGGCGTATTTCAACTTGAAACACGATTTCTACGTTATTAGGGTCTGAAATGAACATTTTTCGTTTACAAGGCGTATTTCAACTTGAAACACGATTTCTACGTTTTTAGAGTCTGAAATGAACATTTTTCGTTTACTCGCCTAAATATAGTGATATTTTAAAATTGTTTAAACTTTTTAACTTTACCCTAGGTACAAACATTACGTTTGGTTAAAGTTTGATTCTACCATTTACTTTAGGTGAGATATGGTACCAAGGCGTATTTCAACTTGAAACACGATTTCTACGTTTTTAGAGTTTGAAATGAACATTTTTCGTTTACTCGCCTAAATCTGGTGATATTTTAAAATTGTTTAAACTTTTCAACTTTACCCTAGGTACAAACATTACGTTTGGTTAAAGTTTGATTCTATCATTTACTTTAGGTGAGATATGGTCTCAAGGCGTATTTCACCTTGAAACACGATTTCTACGTTATTAGAGTCTGAAATGAACATATTTCGTTTACTCGCCTAAATATAGTGATATTTTAAAATTGTTTAAACTTTTCAACTTTATCCTAGGTACAAACATTACGTTTGGTTAAACTTTGATTCTACCATTTAATTTAGGTGAGATATGGTCCCAAGGCGTATTTCAACTTGAAACACGATTTCAACGTTATTAGAGTCTGAAATGAACATTTTTCGTTTACTCGCCTAAAACAGGTGATATTTTAAAATTGTTTAAACTTTTCAACTTTACCCCAGGTTCAAACATTACGTTTGGTTAAAGTTTGATTCTACCATTTACTTTAGGTGAGATATGGTACCAAGGCGTATTTCAACTTGAAACACGATTTCTACGTTATTAGAGTCTGAAATGAACATTTTTCGTTTACAAGGCGTATTTCAACTTGAAACACGATTTCTACGTTTTTAGAGTCTGAAATGAACATTTTTAGTTTACTCGCCTAAATCTGGTGATATTTTAAAATTGTTTAAACTTTTCAACTTTACCCTAGGTACAAACATTACGTTTGGTTAAAGTTTGATTCTATCATTTACTTTAGGTGAGATATGGTCTCAAGGCGTATTTCAACTTGAAACACGATTTCTACGTTATTAGAGTCTGAAATGAACATTTTTCGTTTACTCGCCTAAAACTGGTGATATTTTAAAATTGTTTAAACTTTTCAACTTTACCCTAGGTACAAACATTACGTTTGGTTAAAGTTTGATTCTACCATTTACTTTAGGTGAGATATGGTCCCAAGGCGTATTTCAACTTGAAACACGATTTCAACATTATTAGAGTCTGAAATGAACATTTTTCGTTTACTCGCCTAAAACAGGTGATATTTTAAAATTGTTTAAACTTTTCAACTTTACCCTAGGTACAAACATTACGTTTGGTTAAAGTTTGATTCTACCATTTACTTTAGGTGAGATATGGTCCCAAGGCGTATTTCAACTTGAAACACGATTTCTACGTTATTAGAGTCTGAAATGAACATTTTTCGTTTACAAGGCGTATTTCAACTTGAAACACGATTTCTACGTTATTAGAGTCTGAAATGAACATTTTTCGTTTACAAGGCGTATTTCAACTTGAAACACGATTTCTACGTTTTTAGAGTCTGAAATGAACATTTTTCGTTTACTCGCCTAAATCTGGTGATATTTTAAAATTGTTTAAACTTTTCAACTTTACCCTAGGTACAAACATTACGTTTGGTTAAAGTTTGATTCTATCATTTACTTTAGGTGAGATATGGTCTCAAGGCGTATTTCAACTTGAAACACGATTTCTACGTTATTAGAGTCTGAAATGAACATTTTTCGTTTACTCGCCTAAATATAGTGATATTTTAAAATTGTTTAAACTTTTCAACTTTACCCTAGGTACAAACATTACGTTTGGTTAAACTTTGATTCTACCATTTAATTTAGGTGAGAAATGGTCCCAAGGCGTATTTCAACTTGAAACACGATTTCAACGTTATTAGAGTCTGAAATGAACATTTTTCGTTTACAAGGCGTATTTCAACTAAATGAACATTTTTCGTTTACTCGCCTAAATATAGTGATATTTTAAAAATGTTTAAACTTTTTAACTTTACCCTAGGTACAAACATTACGTTTGGTTAAAGTTTGATTCTACCATTTACTTTAGGTGAGATATGGTCCCAAGGCGTATTTCAACTTGAAACACGATTTCTGCGGTTTTAGAGTCTGAAACGAACATTTTTCGTTTTGAAGGCGTATTTCAACTTGAAACACGATTTCTACGTTTTTAGAGTCTGAAATGAACATTTTTCGTTTACTCGCCTAAATATAGTGATATTTTAAAATTGTTTAAACTTTTTAACTTTACCCTAGGTACAAACATTACGTTTGGTTAAAGTTTGATTCTACCATTTACTTTAGGTGAGATATGGTCCCAAGGCGTATTTCAACTTGAAACACGATTTCTACGTTATTAGAGTCTGAAATGAACATTTTTCGTTTACAAGGCGTATTTCAACTTGAAACACGATTTCTGCATTATTAGCGTCTGAAACGAACATTTTTCGTTTACTCGCCTAAATATAGTGATATTTTAAATTTGTTTAAACTTTTCAACTTTACCCTAGGTACAAACATTACGTATGGTTAAACATTGATTCTACCATGTAATTTAGGTGAGATATGGTCCCAAGGCGTATTTCAACTTGAAACACGATTTCTACGTTATTAGAGTCTGAAATGAACATTTTTCGTTTACAAGGCGTATTTCAACTTGAAACACGATTTCTGCATTATTAGCGTCTGAAACGAACATTTTTCGTTTACTCGCCTAAATATAGTGATATTTTAAAATTGTTTAAACTTTTCAACTTTACCCTAGGTACAAACATTACGTTTGGTTAAAGTTTGATTCTACCATTTACTTTAGGTGAGATATGGTACCAAGGCGTATTTCAACTTGAAACACGATTTCTACGTTATTAGGGTCTGAAATGAACATTTTTCGTTTACAAGGCGTATTTCAACTTGAAACACGATTTCTACGTTTTTAGAGTCTGAAATGAACATTTTTCGTTTACTCGCCTAAATATAGTGATATTTTAAAATTGTTTAAACTTTTTAACTTTACCCTAGGTACAAACATTACGTTTGGTTAAAGTTTGATTCTACCATTTACTTTAGGTGAGATATGGTACCAAGGCGTATTTCAACTTGAAACACGACTTCTACGTTTTTAGAGTCTGAAATGAACATTTTTCGTTTACTCGCCTAAATCTGGTGATATTTTAAAATTGTTTAAACTTTTCAACTTTACCCTAGGTACAAACATTACGTTTGGTTAAAGTTTGATTCTATCATTTACTTTAGGTGAGATATGGTCTCAAGGCGTATTTCAACTTGAAACACGATTTCTACGTTATTAGAGTCTGAAATGAACATTTTTCGTTTACTCGCCTAAATATAGTGATATTTTAAAATTGTTTAAACTTTTCAACTTTATCCTAGGTACAAACATTACGTTTGGTTAAACTTTGATTCTACCATTTAATTTAGGTGAGATATGGTCCCAAGGCGTATTTCAACTTGAAACACGATTTCAACGTTATTAGAGTCTGAAATGAACATTTTTCGTTTACTCGCCTAAAACAGGTGATATTTTAAAATTGTTTAAACTTTTCAACTTTACCCTAGGTACAAACATTACGTTTGGTTAAAGTTTGATTCTACCATTTACTTTAGGTGAGATATGGTCCCAAGGCGTATTTCAACTTGAAACACGATTTCTACGTTATTAGAGTCTGAAATGAACATTTTTCGTTTACAAGGCGTATTTCAACTTGAAACACGATTTCTACGTTATTAGAGTCTGAAATGAACATTTTTCGTTTACAAGGCGTATTTCAACTTGAAACACGATTTCTACGTTTTTAGAGTCTGAAATGAACATTTTTCGTTTACTCGCCTAAATCTGGTGATATTTTAAAATTGTTTAAACTTTTCAACTTTACCCTAGGTACAAACATTACGTTTGGTTAAAGTTTGATTCTATCATTTACTTTAGGTGAGATATGGTCTCAAGGCGTATTTCAACTTGAAACACGATTTCTACGTTATTAGAGTCTGAAATGAACATTTTTCGTTTACTCGCCTAAAACTGGTGATATTTTAAAATTGTTTAAACTTTTCAACTTTACCCTAGGTACAAACATTACGTTTGGTTAAAGTTTGATTCTACCATTTACTTTAGGTGAGATATGGTCCCAAGGCGTATTTCAACTTGAAACACGATTTCTACGTTATTAGAGTCTGAAATGAACATTTTTCGTTTACAAGGCGTATTTCAACTTGAAACACGTTTTTTGCGGTTTTAGAGTCTGAGACGAACATTTTTCGTTTACTCGCCTAAATATAGTGATATTTTAAAATTGTTTATACTTTTCAACTTTATCCTAGGTACAAACTTTACGTTTGGTTAAACTTTGATTCTACCATTTAATTTAGGTGCGATATGGTCCCAAGGCGTATTTCAACTTGAAACACGATTTCAACGTTATTAGAGTCTGAAATGAACATTTTTCGTTTACTCGCCTAAAACAGGTGATATTTTAAAATTGTTTAAACTTTTCAACTTTACCCTAGGTACAAACATTACGTTTGGTTAAAGTTTGATTCTACCATTTACTTTAGGTGAGATATGGTCCCAAGGCGTATTTCAACTTGAAACACGATTTCTACGTTATTAGAGTCTGAAATGAACATTTTTCGTTTACAAGGCGTATTTCAACTTGAAACACGATTTCTACGTTATTAGAGTCTGAAATGAACATTTTTCGTTTACAAGGCGTATTTCAACTTGAAACACGATTTCTACGTTTTTAGAGTCTGAAATGAACATTTTTCGTTTACTCGCCTAAATCTGGTGATATTTTAAAATTGTTTAAACTTTTCAACTTTACCCTAGGTACAAACATTACGTTTGGTTAAAGTTTGATTCTATCATTTACTTTAGGTGAGATATGGTCTCAAGGCGTATTTCAACTTGAAACACGATTTCTACGTTATTAGAGTCTGAAATGAACATTTTTCGTTTACTCGCCTAAAACTGGTGATATTTTAAAATTGTTTAAACTTCTCAACTTTACCCTAGGTACAAACATTACGTTTGGTTAAAGTTTGATTCTACCATTTACTTTAGGTGAGATATGGTCCCAAGGCGTATTTCAACTTGAAACACGATTTCTACGTTATTAGAGTCTGAAATGAACATTTTTCGTTTACAAGGCGTATTTCAACTTGAAACACGTTTTTTGCGGTTTTAGAGTCTGAGACGAACATTTTTCGTTTACTCGCCTAAATATAGTGATATTTTAAAATTGTTTATACTTTTCAACTTTATCCTAGGTACAAACTTTACGTTTGGTTAAACTTTGATTCTACCATTTAATTTAGGTGCGATATGGTCCCAAGGCGTATTTCAACTTGAAACACGATTTCAACGTTATTAGAGTCTGAAATGAACATTTTTCGTTTACTCGCCTAAAACAGGTGATATTTTAAAATTGTTTAAACTTTTCAACTTTACCCTAGGTACAAACATTACGTTTGGTTAAAGTTTGATTCTACCATTTACTTTAGGTGAGATATGGTCCCAAGGCGTATTTCAACTTGAAACACGATTTCTACGTTATTAGAGTCTGAAATGAACATTTTTCGTTTACAAGGCGTATTTCAACTTGAAACACGATTTCTACGTTATTAGAGTCTGAAATGAACATTTTTCGTTTACAAGGCGTATTTCAACTTGAAACACGATTTCTACGTTTTTAGAGTCTGAAATGAACATTTTTCGTTTACTCGCCTAAATCTGGTGATATTTTAAAATTGTTTAAACTTTTCAACTTTACCCTAGGTACAAACATTACGTTTGGTTAAAGTTTGATTCTATCATTTACTTTAGGTGAGATATGGTCTCAAGGCGTATTTCAACTTGAAACACGATTTCTACGTTATTAGAGTCTGAAATGAACATTTTTCGTTTACTCGCCTAAAACTGGTGATATTTTAAAATTGTTTAAACTTTTCAACTTTACCCTAGGTACAAACATTACGTTTGGTTAAAGTTTGATTCTACCATTTACTTTAGGTGAGATATGGTCCCAAGGCGTATTTCAACTTGAAACACGATTTCTACGTTATTAGAGTCTGAAATGAACATTTTTCGTTTACAAGGCGTATTTCAACTTGAAACACGTTTTTTGCGGTTTTAGAGTCTGAGACGAACATTTTTCGTTTACTCGCCTAAATATAGTGATATTTTAAAACTGTTTAAACTTTTTAACTTTACCCTAGGTACAAACATTACGTTTGGTTAAAGTTTGATTCTACCATTTACTTTAGGTGAGATATGGTACCAAGGCGTATTTCAACTTGAAACACGATTTCTACCTTTTTAGAGTCTGAAATGAACATTTTTCGTTTACTCGCCTAAATCTGGTAATATTTTAAAATTGTTTAAACTTTTCAACTTTACCCTAGGTACAAACATTACGTTTGGTTAAAGTTTGATTCTATCATTTACTTTAGGTGAGATATGGTCTCAAGGCGTATTTCAACTTGAAACACGATTTCTACGTTATTAGAGTCTGAAATGAACATTTTTCGTTTACTCGCCTAAATATAGTGATATTTTAAAATTGTTTAAACTTTTCAACTTTACCCTAGGTACAAACATTACGTTTGGTTAAAGTTTGATTCTACCATTTACTTTAGGTGAGATATGGTCCCAAGGCGTATTTCAACTTGAAACACGATTTCTACGTTATTAGAGTCTGAAATGAACATTTTTCGTTTACAAGGCGTATTTCAACTTGAAACACGATTTCTACGTTATTAGAGTCTGAAATGAACATTTTTCGTTTACAAGGCGTATTTCAACTTGAAACACGATTTCTACGTTTTTAGAGTCTGAAATGAACATTTTTCGTTTACAAGGCGTATTTCAACTTGAAACACGATTTCTACGTTTTTAGAGTCTGAAATGAACATTTTTCGTTTACTCGCCTAAATCTGGTGATATTTTAAAAATGTTTTAACTTTTTAACTTTACCCTAGGTACAAACATTACGTTTGGTTAAAGTTTGACTCTACCATTTACTTTAGGTGAGATATGGTCCCAAGGCGTATTTCAACTTGAAACACGATTTCTGCGGTTTTAGAGTCTGAAACGAACATTTTTCGTTTTGAAGGCGTATTTCAACTTGAAACACGATTTCTACGTTTTTAGAGTCTGAAATGAAAATTTTTCGTTTACTCGCCTAAATATAGTTATATTTTAAAATTGTTTAAACTTTTTAACTTTACCCTAGGTACAAACATTACGTTTGGTTAAAGTTTGATTCTACCATTTACTTTAGGTGAGATATGGTCCCAAGGCGTATTTCAACTTGAAACACGATTTCTACGTTATTAGAGTCTGAAATGAACATTTTTCGTTTACAAGGCGTATTTCAACTTGAAACACGATTTCTGCATTATTAGCGTCTGAAACGAACATTTTTCGTTTACTCGCCTAAATATAGTGATATTTTAAATTTGTTTAAACTTTTCAACTTTACCCTAGGTACAAACATTACGTATGGTTAAACATTGATTCTACCATTTAATTTAGGTGAGATATGGTCCCAAGGCGTATTTCAACTTGAAACACGATTTCTACGTTATTAGAGTCTGAAATGAACATTTTTCGTTTACAAGGCGTATTTCAACTTGAAACACGATTTCTGCATTATTAGAGTCTGAAACGAACATTTTTCGTTTACTCGCCTAAATATAGTGATATTTTAAAATTGTTTAAACTTTTCAACTTTACCCTAGGTACAAACATTACGTTTGGTTAAACTTTGATTCTACCATTTAATTTAGGTGAGATATGGTCCCAAGGCGTATTTCAACTTGAAACACGATTTCAACGTTATTAGAGTCTGAAATGAACATTTTTCGTTTACTCGCCTAAATATAGTGATATTTTAAAATTGTTTAAACTTTTTAACTTTACCCTAGGTACAAACATTACGTTTGGTTAAAGTTTGATTCTACCATTTACTTTAGGTGAGATATGGTACCAAGGCGTATTTCAACTTGAAACACGATTTCTGCGGTTTTAGAGTCTGAAACGAACATTTTTCGTTTACAAGGCGTATTTCAACTTGAAACACGATTTCTACGTTTTTAGAGTCTGAAATTAACATTTTTCGTTTACTCGCCTAAATATAGTGATATTTTAAAATTGTTTAAACTTTTTAACTTTACCCTAGGTACAAACATTACGTTTGGTTAAAGTTTGATTCTACCATTTACTTTAGGTGAGATATGGTACCAAGGCGTATTTCAACTTGAAACACGATTTCTGCGGTTTTAGAGTCTGAAACGAACATTTTTCGTTTACAAGGCGTATTTCAACTTGAAACACGATTTCTACGTTTTTAGAGTCTGAAATGAACATTTTTCGTTTACTCGCCTAAATCTGGTGATATTTTAAAATTGTTTAAACTTTTTAACTTTACCCTAGGTACAAACATTACGTTTGGTTAAAGTTTGATTCTACCATTTACTTTAGGTGAGATATGGTACCAAGGCGTATTTCAACTTGAAACACGATTTCTACGTTTTTAGAGTCTGAAATGAACATTTTTCGTTTACTCGCCTAAATCTGGTGATATTTTAAAATTGTTTAAACTTTTCAACTTTACCCTAGGTACAAACATTACGTTTGGTTAAAGTTTGATTCTATCATTTACTTTAGGTGAGATATGGTCTCAAGGCGTATTTCAACTTGAAACACGATTTCTACGTTATTAGAGTCTGAAATGAACATTTTTCGTTTACTCGCCTAAATATAGTGATATTTTAAAATTGTTTAAACTTTTCAACTTTACCCTAGGTACAAACATTACGTTTGGTTAAAGTTTGATTCTACCATTTACTTTAGGTGAGATATGGTCCCAAGGCGTATTTCAACTTGAAACACGATTTCTACGTTATTAGAGTCTGAAATGAACATTTTTCGTTTACAAGGCGTATTTCAACTTGAAACACGATTTCTGCATTATTAGCGTCTGAAACGAACATTTTTCGTTTACTCGCCTAAATATAGTGATATTTTAAATTTGTTTAAACTTTTCAACTTTACCCTAGGTACAAACATTACGTATGGTTAAACATTGATTCTACCATTTAATTTAGGTGAGATATGGTCCCAAGGCGTATTTCAACTTGAAACACGATTTCTACGTTATTAGAGTCTGAAATGAACATTTTTCGTTTACAAGGCGTATTTCAACTTGAAACACGATTTCTGCATTATTAGAGTCTGAAACGAACATTTTTCGTTTACTCGCCTAAATATAGTGATATTTTAAAATTGTTTAAACTTTTCAACTTTACCCTAGGTACAAACATTACGTTTGGTTAAACTTTGATTCTACCATTTAATTTAGGTGAGATATGGTCCCAAGGCGTATTTCAACTTGAAACACGATTTCAACGTTATTAGAGTCTGAAATGAACATTTTTCGTTTACTCGCCTAAATATAGTGATATTTTAAAATTGTTTAAACTTTTTAACTTTACCCTAGGTACAAACATTACGTTTGGTTAAAGTTTGATTCTACCATTTACTTTAGGTGAGATATGGTACCAAGGCGTATTTCAACTTGAAACACGATTTCTGCGGTTTTAGAGTCTGAAACGAACATTTTTCGTTTACAAGGCGTATTTCAACTTGAAACACGATTTCTACGTTTTTAGAGTCTGAAATTAACATTTTTCGTTTACTCGCCTAAATATAGTGATATTTTAAAATTGTTTAAACTTTTTAACTTTACCCTAGGTACAAACATTACGTTTGGTTAAAGTTTGATTCTACCATTTACTTTAGGTGAGATATGGTACCAAGGCGTATTTCAACTTGAAACACGATTTCTGCGGTTTTAGAGTCTGAAACGAACATTTTTCGTTTACAAGGCGTATTTCAACTTGAAACACGATTTCTACGTTTTTAGAGTCTGAAATGAACATTTTTCGTTTACTCGCCTAAATCTGGTGATATTTTAAAATTGTTTAAACTTTTTAACTTTACCCTAGGTACAAACATTACGTTTGGTTAAAGTTTGATTCTACCATTTACTTTAGGTGAGATATGGTACCAAGGCGTATTTCAACTTGAAACACGATTTCTACGTTTTTAGAGTCTGAAATGAACATTTTTCGTTTACTCGCCTAAATCTGGTGATATTTTAAAATTGTTTAAACTTTTCAACTTTACCCTAGGTACAAACATTACGTTTGGTTAAAGTTTGATTCTATCATTTACTTTAGGTGAGATATGGTCTCAAGGCGTATTTCAACTTGAAACACGATTTCTACGTTATTAGAGTCTGAAATGAACATTTTTCGTTTACTCGCCTAAATATAGTGATATTTTAAAATTGTTTAAACTTTTCAACTTTACCCTAGGTACAAACATTACGTTTGGTTAAAGTTTGATTCTACCATTTACTTTAGGTGAGATATGGTCCCAAGGCGTATTTCAACTTGAAACACGATTTCTACGTTATTAGAGTCTGAAATGAACATTTTTCGTTTACAAGGCGTATTTCAACTTGAAACACGATTTCTACGTTATTAGAGTCTGAAATGAACATTTTTCGTTTACAAGGCGTATTTCAACTTGAAACACGATTTCTACGTTTTTAGAGTCTGAAATGAACATTTTTCGTTTACAAGGCGTATTTCAACTTGAAACACGATTTCTACGTTTTTAGAGTCTGAAATGAACATTTTTCGTTTACTCGCCTAAATCTGGTGATATTTTAAAAATGTTTAAACTTTTTAACTTTACCCTAGGTACAAACATTACGTTTGGTTAAAGTTTGATTCTACCATTTACTTTAGGTGAGATATGGTCCCAAGGCGTATTTCAACTTGAAACACGATTTCTGCGGTTTTAGAGTCTGAAACGAACATTTTTCGTTTTGAAGGCGTATTTCAACTTGAAACACGATTTCTACGTTTTTAGAGTCTGAAATGAAAATTTTTCGTTTACTCGCCTAAATATAGTTATATTTTAGAATTGTTTAAACTTTTTAACTTTACCCTAGGTACAAACATTACGTTTGGTTAAAGTTTGATTCTACCATTTACTTTAGGTGAGATATGGTCCCAAGGCGTATTTCAACTTGAAACACGATTTCTACGTTATTAGAGTCTGAAATGAACATTTTTCGTTTACAAGGCGTATTTCAACTTGAAACACGATTTCTGCATTATTAGCGTCTGAAACGAACATTTTTCGTTTACTCGCCTAAATATAGTGATATTTTAAATTTGTTTAAACTTTTCAACTTTACCCTAGGTACAAACATTACGTATGGTTAAACATTGATTCTACCATTTAATTTAGGTGAGATATGGTCCCAAGGCGTATTTCAACTTGAAACACGATTTCTACGTTATTAGAGTCTGAAATGAACATTTTTCGTTTACAAGGCGTATTTCAACTTGAAACACGATTTCTGCATTATTAGAGTCTGAAACGAACATTTTTCGTTTACTCGCCTAAATATAGTGATATTTTAAAATTGTTTAAACTTTTCAACTTTACCCTAGGTACAAACATTACGTTTGGTTAAACTTTGATTCTACCATTTAATTTAGGTGAGATATGGTCCCAAGGCGTATTTCAACTTGAAACACGATTTCAACGTTATTAGAGTCTGAAATGAACATTTTTAGTTTACTCGCCTAAATATAGTGATATTTTAAAATTGTTTAAACTTTTTAACTTTACCCTAGGTACAAACATTACGTTTGGTTAAAGTTTGATTCTACCATTTACTTTAGGTGAGATATGGTACCAAGGCGTATTTCAACTTGAAACACGATTTCTGCGGTTTTAGAGTCTGAAACGAACATTTTTCGTTTACAAGGCGTATTTCAACTTGAAACACGATTTCTACGTTTTTAGAGTCTGAAATTAACATTTTTCGTTTACTCGCCTAAATATAGTGATATTTTAAAATTGTTTAAACTTTTTAACTTTACCCTAGGTACAAACATTACGTTTGGTTAAAGTTTGATTCTACCATTTACTTTAGGTGAGATATGGTACCAAGGCGTATTTCAACTTGAAACACGATTTCTGCGGTTTTAGAGTCTGAAACGAACATTTTTCGTTTACAAGGCGTATTTCAACTTGAAACACGATTTCTACGTTTTTAGAGTCTGAAATGAACATTTTTCGTTTACTCGCCTAAATCTGGTGATATTTTAAAATTGTTTAAACTTTTTAACTTTACCCTAGGTACAAACATTACGTTTGGTTAAAGTTTGATTCTACCATTTACTTTAGGTGAGATATGGTACCAAGGCGTATTTCAACTTGAAACACGATTTCTACGTTTTTAGAGTCTGAAATGAACATTTTTCGTTTACAAGGCGTATTTCAACTTGAAACACGATTTCTACGTTATTAGAGTCTGAAATGAACATTTTTCGTTTACAAGGCGTATTTCAACTTGAAACACGATTTCTACGTTTTTAGAGTCTGAAATGAACATTTTTCGTTTACAAGGCGTATTTCAACTTGAAACACGATTTCTACGTTTTTAGAGTCTGAAATGAACATTTTTCGTTTACTCGCCTAAATCTGGTGATATTTTAAAAATGTTTAAACTTTTTAACTTTACCCTAGGTACAAACATTACGTTTGGTTAAAGTTTGATTCTACCATTTACTTTAGGTGAGATATGGTCCCAAGGCGTATTTCAACTTGAAACACGATTTCTGCGGTTTTAGAGTCTGAAACGAACATTTTTCGTTTTGAAGGCGTATTTCAACTTGAAACACGATTTCTACGTTTTTAGAGTCTGAAATGAAAATTTTTCGTTTACTCGCCTAAATATAGTTATATTTTAAAATTGTTTAAACTTTTTAACTTTACCCTAGGTACAAACATTACGTTTGGTTAAAGTTTGATTCTACCATTTACTTTAGGTGAGATATGGTCCCAAGGCGTATTTCAACTTGAAACACGATTTCTACGTTATTAGAGTCTGAAATGAACATTTTTCGTTTACAAGGCGTATTTCAACTTGAAACACGATTTCTGCATTATTAGCGTCTGAAACGAACATTTTTCGTTTACTCGCCTAAATATAGTGATATTTTAAATTTGTTTAAACTTTTCAACTTTACCCTAGGTACAAACATTACGTATGGTTAAACATTGATTCTACCATTTAATTTAGGTGAGATATGGTCCCAAGGCGTATTTCAACTTGAAACACGATTTCTACGTTATTAGAGTCTGAAATGAACATTTTTCGTTTACAAGGCGTATTTCAACTTGAAACACGATTTCTGCATTATTAGAGTCTGAAACGAACATTTTTCGTTTACTCGCCTAAATATAGTGATATTTTAAAATTGTTTAAACTTTTCAACTTTACCCTAGGTACAAACATTACGTTTGGTTAAACTTTGATTCTACCATTTAATTTAGGTGAGATATGGTCCCAAGGCGTATTTCAACTTGAAACACGATTTCAACGTTATTAGAGTCTGAAATGAACATTTTTAGTTTACTCGCCTAAATATAGTGATATTTTAAAATTGTTTAAACTTTTTAACTTTACCCTAGGTACAAACATTACGTTTGGTTAAAGTTTGATTCTACCATTTACTTTAGGTGAGATATGGTACCAAGGCGTATTTCAACTTGAAACACGATTTCTGCGGTTTTAGAGTCTGAAACGAACATTTTTCGTTTACAAGGCGTATTTCAACTTGAAACACGATTTCTACGTTTTTAGAGTCTGAAATTAACATTTTTCGTTTACTCGCCTAAATATAGTGATATTTTAAAATTGTTTAAACTTTTTAACTTTACCCTAGGTACAAACATTACGTTTGGTTAAAGTTTGATTCTACCATTTACTTTAGGTGAGATATGGTACCAAGGCGTATTTCAACTTGAAACACGATTTCTGCGGTTTTAGAGTCTGAAACGAACATTTTTCGTTTACAAGGCGTATTTCAACTTGAAACACGATTTCTACGTTTTTAGAGTCTGAAATGAACATTTTTCGTTTACTCGCCTAAATCTGGTGATATTTTAAAATTGTTTAAACTTTTTAACTTTACCCTAGGTACAAACATTACGTTTGGTTAAAGTTTGATTCTACCATTTACTTTAGGTGAGATATGGTACCAAGGCGTATTTCAACTTGAAACACGATTTCTACGTTTTTAGAGTCTGAAATGAACATTTTTCGTTTACTCGCCTAAATCTGGTGATATTTTAAAATTGTTTAAACTTTTCAACTTTACCCTAGGTACAAACATTACGTTTGGTTAAAGTTTGATTCTATCATTTACTTTAGGTGAGATATGGTCTCAAGGCGTATTTCAACTTGAAACACGATTTCTACGTTATTAGAGTCTGAAATGAACATTTTTCGTTTACTCGCCTAAATATAGTGATATTTTAAAATTGTTTAAACTTTTCAACTTTACCCTAGGTACAAACATTACGTTTGGTTAAAGTTTGATTCTACCATTTACTTTAGGTGAGATATGGTCCCAAGGCGTATTTCAACTTGAAACACGATTTCTACGTTATTAGAGTCTGAAATGAACATTTTTCGTTTACAAGGCGTATTTCAACTTGAAACACGATTTCTACGTTATTAGAGTCTGAAATGAACATTTTTCGTTTACAAGGCGTATTTCAACTTGAAACACGATTTCTACGTTTTTAGAGTCTGAAATGAACATTTTTCGTTTACAAGGCGTATTTCAACTTGAAACACGATTTCTACGTTTTTAGAGTCTGAAATGAACATTTTTCGTTTACTCGCCTAAATCTGGTGATATTTTAAAAATGTTTAAACTTTTTAACTTTACCCTAGGTACAAACATTACGTTTGGTTAAAGTTTGATTCTACCATTTACTTTAGGTGAGATATGGTCCCAAGGCGTATTTCAACTTGAAACACGATTTCTGCGGTTTTAGAGTCTGAAACGAACATTTTTCGTTTTGAAGGCGTATTTCAACTTGAAACACGATTTCTACGTTTTTAGAGTCTGAAATGAAAATTTTTCGTTTACTCGCCTAAATATAGTTATATTTTAAAATTGTTTAAACTTTTTAACTTTACCCTAGGTACAAACATTACGTTTGGTTAAAGTTTGATTCTACCATTTACTTTAGGTGAGATATGGTCCCAAGGCGTATTTCAA
This sequence comes from Pterostichus niger, assembly GCA_947425015.1. NCBI lineage: Eukaryota > Metazoa > Arthropoda > Insecta > Coleoptera > Carabidae > Pterostichus > Pterostichus niger. Next base: position 30,207,180 of record OX380334.1, on the reverse strand, counting down.
CTTGAAACACGATTTCTACGTTATTAGAGTCTGAAATGAACATTTTTCGTTTACAAGGCGTATTTCAACTTGAAACACGATTTCTGCATTATTAGCGTCTGAAACGAACATTTTTCGTTTACTCGCCTAAATATAGTGATATTTTAAATTTGTTTAAACTTTTCAACTTTACCCTATGTACAAACATTACGTATGGTTAAACATTGATTCTACCATTTAATTTAGGTGAGATATGGTCCCAAGGCGTATTTCAACTTGAAACACGATTTCTACGTTATTAGAGTCTGAAATGAACATTTTTCGTTTACAAGGCGTATTTCAACTTGAAACACGATTTCTGCATTATTAGAGTCTGAAACGAACATTTTTCGTTTACTCGCCTAAATATAGTGATATTTTAAAATTGTTTAAACTTTTCAACTTTACCCTAGGTACAAACATTACGTTTGGTTAAACTTTGATTCTACCATTTAATTTAGGTGAGATATGGTCCCAAGGCGTATTTCAACTTGAAACACGATTTCAACGTTATTAGAGTCTGAAATGAACATTTTTCGTTTACTCGCCTAAATATAGTGATATTTTAAAATTGTTTAAACTTTTTAACTTTACCCTAGGTACAAACATTACGTTTGGTTAAAGTTTGATTCTACCATTTACTTTAGGTGAGATATGGTACCAAGGCGTATTTCAACTTGAAACACGATTTCTGCGGTTTTAGAGTCTGAAACGAACATTTTTCGTTTACAAGGCGTATTTCAACTTGAAACACGATTTCTACGTTTTTAGAGTCTGAAATTAACATTTTTCGTTTACTCGCCTAAATATAGTGATATTTTAAAATTGTTTAAACTTTTTAACTTTACCCTAGGTACAAACATTACGTTTGGTTAAAGTTTGATTCTACCATTTACTTTAGGTGAGATATGGTACCAAGGCGTATTTCAACTTGAAACACGATTTCTGCGGTTTTAGAGTCTGAAACGAACATTTTTCGTTTACAAGGCGTATTTCAACTTGAAACACGATTTCTACGTTTTTAGAGTCTGAAATGAACATTTTTCGTTTACTCGCCTAAATCTGGTGATATTTTAAAATTGTTTAAACTTTTTAACTTTACCCTAGGTACAAACATTACGTTTGGTTAAAGTTTGATTCTACCATTTACTTTAGGTGAGATATGGTACCAAGGCGTATTTCAACTTGAAACACGATTTCTACGTTTTTAGAGTCTGAAATGAACATTTTTCGTTTACTCGCCTAAATCTGGTGATATTTTAAAATTGTTTAAACTTTTCAACTTTACCCTAGGTACAAACATTACGTTTGGTTAAAGTTTGATTCTATCATTTACTTTAGGTGAGATATGGTCTCAAGGCGTATTTCAACTTGAAACACGATTTCTACGTTATTAGAGTCTGAAATGAACATTTTTCGTTTACTCGCCTAAATATAGTGATATTTTAAAATTGTTTAAACTTTTCAACTTTACCCTAGGTACAAACATTACGTTTGGTTAAAGTTTGATTCTACCATTTACTTTAGGTGAGATATGGTCCCAAGGCGTATTTCAACTTGAAACACGATTTCTACGTTATTAGAGTCTGAAATGAACATTTTTCGTTTACAAGGCGTATTTCAACTTGAAACACGATTTCTACGTTATTAGAGTCTGAAATGAACATTTTTCGTTTACAAGGCGTATTTCAACTTGAAACACGATTTCTACGTTTTTAGAGTCTGAAATGAACATTTTTCGTTTACAAGGCGTATTTCAACTTGAAACACGATTTCTACGTTTTTAGAGTCTGAAATGAACATTTTTCGTTTACTCGCCTAAATCTGGTGATATTTTAAAAATGTTTAAACTTTTTAACTTTACCCTAGGTACAAACATTACGTTTGGTTAAAGTTTGATTCTACCATTTACTTTAGGTGAGATATGGTCCCAAGGCGTATTTCAACTTGAAACACGATTTCTGCGGTTTTAGAGTCTGAAACGAGCATTTTTCGTTTACAAGACGTATTTCAACTTGAAACACGATTTCTACGTTTTTAGAGTCTGAAATGAACATTTTTCGTTTACTCGCCTAAATCTGGTGATATTTTAAAATTTTTTAAACTTTTTAACTTTACCCTAGGTACAAACATTACGTTTGGTTAAAGTTTGATTCTACCATTTACTTTAGGTGAGATATGGTCCCAAGGCGTATTTCAACTTGAAACACGATTTCTACGTTATTAGAGTCTGAAATGAACATTTTTCGTTTACAAGGCGTATTTCAACTTGAAACACGATTTCTGCATTATTAGAGTCTGAAACGAACATTTTTCGTTTACTCGCCTAAATATAGTGATATTTTAAAATTGTTAAAACTTTTCAACTTTACCCTAGGTACAAACATTACGTTTGGTTAAACTTTGATTCTACCATTTAATTTAGGTGAGATATGGTCCCAAGGCGTATTTCAACTTGAAACACGATTTCAACGTTATTAGAGTCTGAAATGAACATTTTTCGTTTACTCGCCTAAATATAGTGATATTTTAAAATTGTTTAAACTTTTTAACTTTACCCTAGGTACAAACATTACGTTTGGTTAAAGTTTGATTCTACCATTTACTTTAGGTGAGATATGGTACCAAGGCGTATTTCAACTTGAAACACGATTTCTGCGGTTTTAGAGTCTGAAACGAACATTTTTCGTTTACAAGGCGTATTTCAACTTGAAACACGATTTCTACGTTTTTAGAGTCTGAAATGAACATTTTTCGTTTACTCGCCTAAATCTGGTGATATTTTAAAATTGTTTAAACTTTTTAACTTTACCCTAGGTACAAACATTACGTTTGGTTAAAGTTTGATTCTACCATTTACTTTAAGTGAGATATGGTCCCAAGGCGTATTTCAACTTGAAACACGATTTCTGCGGTTTTAGAGTCTGAAACGAACATTTTTCGTTTACAAGGCGTATTTCAACTTGAAACACGATTTCTACGTTTTTAGAGTCTGAAATGAACATTTTTCGTTTACTCGCCTAAATCTGGTGATATTTTAAAATTTTTTAAACTTTTTAACTTTACCCTAGGTACAAACATTACGTTTGGTTAAAGTTTGATTCTACCATTTACTTTAGGTGAGATATGGTATTAAGGCGTATTTCAACTTGAAACACGATTTCTACGTTTTTAGAGTCTGAAATGAACATTTTTCGTTTACTCGCCTAAATCTGGTGATATTTTAAAATTGTTTAAACTTTTCAACTTTACCCTAGGTACAAACATTACGTTTGGTTAAAGTTTGATTCTATCATTTACTTTAGGTGAGATATGGTCTCAAGGCGTATTTCAACTTGAAACACGATTTCTACGTTATTAGAGTCTGAAATGAACATTTTTCGTTTACTCGCCTAAATATAGTGATATTTTAAAATTGTTTAAACTTTTCAACTTTATCCTAGGTACAAACATTACGTTTGGTTAAACTTTGATTCTACCATTTAATTTAGGTGAGATATGGTCCCAAGGCGTATTTCAACTTGAAACACGATTTCAACGTTATTAGAGTCTGAAATGAACATTTTTCGTTTACTCGCCTAAATCTGGTGATATTTTAAAATTGTTTAAACTTTTCAACTTTACCCTAGGTACAAACATTACGTTTGGTTAAAGTTTGATTCTATCATTTACTTTAGGTGAGATATGGTCTCAAGGCGTATTTCAACTTGAAACACGATTTCTACGTTATTAGAGTCTGAAATGAACATTTTTCGTTTACTCGCCTAAATATAGTGATATTTTAAAATTGTTTAAACTTTTCAACTTTATCCTAGGTACAAACATTACGTTTGGTTAAACTTTGATTCTACCATTTAATTTAGGTGAGATATGGTCCCAAGGCGTATTTCAACTTGAAACACGATTTCAACGTTATTAGAGTCTGAAATGAACATTTTTCGTTTACTCGCCTAAAACAGGTGATATTTTAAAATTGTTTAAACTTTTCAACTTTACCCTAGGTACAAACATTACGTTTGGTTAAAGTTTGATTCTACCATTTACTTTAGGTGAGATATGGTCCCAAGGCGTATTTCAACTTGAAACACGATTTCAACGTTATTAGAGTCTGAAATGAACATTTTTCGTTTACAAGGCGTATTTCAACTTGAAACACGATTTCTACGTTATTAGAGTCTGAAATGAACATTTTTCGTTTACAAGGCGTATTTCAACTTGAAACACGATTTCTACGTTATTAGAGTCTGAAATGAACATTTTTCGTTTACAAGGCGTATTTCAACTTGAAACACGATTTCTACGTTTTTAGAGTCTGAAATGAACATTTTTCGTTTACAAGGCGTATTTCAACTTGAAACACGATTTCTACGTTTTTAGAGTCTGAAATGAACATTTTTCGTTTACTCGCCTAAATCTGGTGATATTTTAAAAATGTTTAAACTTTTTAACTTTACCCTAGGTACAAACATTACGTTTGGTTAAAGTTTGATTCTACCATTTACTTTAGGTGAGATATGGTCCCAAGGCGTATTTCAACTTGAAACACGATTTCTGCGGTTTTAGAGTCTGAAACGAACATTTTTCGTTTTGAAGGCGTATTTCAACTTGAAACACGATTTCTACGTTTTTAGAGTCTGAAATGAAAATTTTTCGTTTACTCGCCTAAATATAGTGATATTTTAAAATTGTTTAAACTTTTTAACTTTACCCTAGGTACAAACATTACGTTTGGTTAAAGTTTGATTCTACCATTTACTTTAGGTGAGATATGGTCCCAAGGCGTATTTCAACTTGAAACACGATTTCTACGTTATTAGAGTCTGAAATGAACATTTTTCGTTTACAAGGCGTATTTCAACTTGAAACACGATTTCTACGTTTTTAGAGTCTGAAATGAACATTTTTCGTTTACAAGGCGTATTTCAACTTGAAACACGATTTCTGCATTATTAGCGTCTGAAACGAACATTTTTCGTTTACTCGCCTAAATATAGTGATATTTTAGATTTGTTTAAACTTTTCAACTTTACCCTAGGTACAAACATTACGTATGGTTAAACATTGATTCTACCATTTAATTTAGGTGAGATATGGTCCCAAGGCGTATTTCAACTTGAAACACGATTTCTACGTTATTAGAGTCTGAAATGAACATTTTTCGTTTACAAGGCGTATTTCAACTTGAAACACGATTTCTGCATTATTAGAGTCTGAAACGAACATTTTTCGTTTACTCGCCTAAATATAGTGATATTTTAGATTTGTTTAAACTTTTCAACTTTACCCTAGGTACAAACATTACGTTTGGTTAAACTTTGATTCTACCATTTAATTTAGGTGAGATATGGTCCCAAGGCGTATTTCAACTTGAAACACGATTTCAACGTTATTAGAGTCTGAAATGAACATTTTTCGTTTACTCGCCTAAATATAGTGATATTTTAAAATTGTTTAAACTTTTTAACTTTACCCTAGGTACAAACATTACGTTTGGTTAAAGTTTGATTCTACCATTTACTTTAGGTGAGATATGGTACCAAGGCGTATTTCAACTTGAAACACGATTTCTGCGGTTTTAGAGTCTGAAACGAACATTTTTCGTTTACAAGGCGTATTTCAACTTGAAACACGATTTCTACGTTTTTAGAGTCTGAAATGAACATTTTTCGTTTACTCGCCTAAATCTGGTGATATTTTAAAATTGTTTAAACTTTTTAACTTTACCCTAGGTAGAAACATTACGTTTGGTTAAAGTTTGATTCTACCATTTACTTTAAGTGAGATATGGTCCCAAGGCGTATTTCAACTTGAAACACGATTTCTGCGGTTTTAGAGTCTGAAACGAACATTTTTCGTTTTGAAGGCGTATTTCAACTTGAAACACGATTTCTACGTTTTTAGAGTCTGAAATGAACATTTTTCGTTTACTCGCCTAAATATAGTGATATTTTAAAATTGTTTAAACTTTTTAACTTTACCCTAGGTACAAACATTACGTTTGGTTAAAGTTTGATTCTACCATTTACTTTAGGTGAGATATGGTACCAAGGCGTATTTCAACTTGAAACACGATTTCTACGTTTTTAGAGTCTGAAATGAACATTTTTCGTTTACTCGCCTAAATCTGGTGATATTTTAAAATTGTTTAAACTTTTCAACTTTACCCTAGGTACAAACATTACGTTTGGTTAAAGTTTGATTCTATCATTTACTTTAGGTGAGATATGGTCTCAAGGCGTATTTCAACTTGAAACACGATTTCTACGTTATTAGAGTCTGAAATGAACATTTTTCGTTTACTCGCCTAAATATAGTGATATTTTAAAATTGTTTAAACTTTTCAACTTTATCCTAGGTACAAACATTACGTTTGGTTAAACTTTGATTCTACCATTTAATTTAGGTGAGATATGGTCCCAAGGCGTATTTCAACTTGAAACACGATTTCAACGTTATTAGAGTCTGAAATGAACATTTTTCGTTTACTCGCCTAAAACAGGTGATATTTTAAAATTGTTTAAACTTTTCAACTTTACCCTAGGTACAAACATTACGTTTGGTTAAAGTTTGATTCTACCATTTACTTTAGGTGAGATATGGTCCCAAGGCGTATTTCAACTTGAAACACGATTTCTACGTTATTAGAGTCTGAAATGAACATTTTTCGTTTACAAGGCGTATTTCAACTTGAAACACGATTTCTACGTTATTAGAGTCTGAAATGAACATTTTTCGTTTACAAGGCGTATTTCAACTTGAAACACGATTTCTACGTTTTTAGAGTCTGAAATGAACATTTTTCGTTTACTCGCCTAAATCTGGTGATATTTTAAAATTGTTTAAACTTTTTAACTTTACCCTAGGTACAAACATTACGTTTGGTTAAAGTTTGATTCTACCATTTACTTTAGGTGAGATATGGTCCCAAGGCGTATTTCAACTTGAAACACGATTTCTACGTTATTAGAGTCTGAAATGAACATTTTTCGTTTACAAGGCGTATTTCAACTTGAAACACGATTTCTGCATTATTAGCGTCTGAAACGAACATTTTTCGTTTACTCGCCTAAATATAGTGATATTTTAAATTTGTTTAAACTTTTCAACTTTACCCTAGGTACAAACATTACGTATGGTTAAACATTGATTCTACCATTTAATTTAGGTGAGATATGGTCCCAAGGCGTATTTCAACTTGAAACACGATTTCTACGTTATTAGAGTCTGAAATGAACATTTTTCGTTTACTCGCCTAAATCTGGTGATATTTAAAATTGTTTAAACTTTTCAACTTTACCCTAGGTACAAACATTACGTTTGGTTAAAGTTTGATTCTATCATTTACTTTAGGTGAGATATGGTCTCAAGGCGTATTTCAACTTGAAACACGATTTCTACGTTATTAGAGTCTGAAATGAACATTTTTCGTTTACTCGCCTAAATATAGTGATATTTTAAAATTGTTTAAACTTTTCAACTTTATCCTAGGTACAAACATTACGTTTGGTTAAACTTTGATTCTACCATTTAATTTAGGTGAGATATGGTCCCAAGGCGTATTTCAACTTGAAACACGATTTCAACGTTATTAGAGTCTGAAATGAACATTTTTCGTTTACTCGCCTAAAACTGGTGATATTTTAAAATTGTTTAAACTTTTCAACTTTACCCTAGGTACAAACATTACGTTTGGTTAAAGTTTGATTCTACCATTTACTTTAGGTGAGATATGGTCCCAAGGCGTATTTCAACTTGAAACACGATTTCTACGTTATTAGAGTCTGAAATGAACATTTTTCGTTTACAAGGCGTATTTCAACTTGAAACACGATTTCTACGTTATTAGAGTCTGAAATGAACATTTTTCGTTTACAAGGCGTATTTCAACTTGAAACACGATTTCTACGTTTTTAGAGTCTGAAATGAACATTTTTCGTTTACTCGCCTAAATCTGGTGATATTTTAAAAATGATTAAACTTTTTAACTTTACCCTAGGTACAAACATTACGTTTGGTTAAAGTTTGATTCTACCATTTACTTTAGGTGAGATATGGTCCCAAGGCGTATTTCAACTTGAAACACGATTTCTGCGGTTTTAGAGTCTGAAACGAACATTTTTCGTTTTGAAGGCGTATTTCAACTTGAAACACGATTTCTACGTTTTTAGAGTCTGAAATGAACATTTTTCGTTTACTCGCCTAAATATAGTGATATTTTAAAATTGTTTAAACTTTTTAACTTTACCCTAGGTACAAACATTACGTTTGGTTAAAGTTTGATTCTACCATTTACTTTAGGTGAGATATGGTCCCAAGGCGTATTTCAACTTGAAACACGATTTCTACGTTATTAGAGTCTGAAATGAACATTTTTCGTTTACAAGGCGTATTTCAACTTGAAACACGATTTCTACGTTTTTAGAGTCTGAAATGAACATTTTTCGTTTACTCGCCTAAATCTGGTGATATTTTAAAAATGTTTAAACTTTTTAACTTTACCCTAGGTACAAACATTACGTTTGGTTAAAGTTTGATTCTACCATTTACTTTAGGTGAGATATGGTCCCAAGGCGTATTTCAACTTGAAACACGATTTCTGCGGTTTTAGAGTCTGAAACGAACATTTTTCGTTTTGGAGGCGTATTTCAACTTGAAACACGATTTCTACGTTTTTAGAGTCTGAAATGAACATTTTTCGTTTACTCGCCTAAATATAGTGATATTTTAAAATTGTTTAAACTTTTTAACTTTACCCTAGGTACAAACATTACGTTTGGTTAAAGTTTGATTCTACCATTTACTTTAGGTGAGATATGGTCCCAAGGCGTATTTCAACTTGAAACACGATTTCTACGTTATTAGAGTCTGAAATGAACATTTTTCGTTTACAAGGCGTATTTCAACTTGAAACACGATTTCTGCATTATTAGAGTCTGAAACGAACATTTTTCGTTTACTCGCCTAAATATAGTGATATTTTAAAATTGTTTAAACTTTTCAACTTTACCCTAGGTACAAACATTACGTTTGGTTAAACTTTGATTCTACCATTTAATTTAGGTGAGATATGGTCCCAAGGCGTATTTCAACTTGAAACACGATTTCAACGTTATTAGAGTCTGAAATGAACATTTTTCGTTTACTCGCCTAAATATAGTGATATTTTAAAATTGTTTAAACTTTTTAACTTTACCCTAGGTACAAACATTACGTTTGGTTAAAGTTTGATTCTACCATTTACTTTAGGTGAGATATGGTACCAAGGCGTATTTCAACTTGAAACACGATTTCTGCGGTTTTAGAGTCTGAAACGAACATTTTTCGTTTACAAGGCGTATTTCAACTTGAAACACGATTTCTACGTTTTTAGAGTCTGAAATGAACATTTTTCGTTTACTCGCCTAAATCTGGTGATATTTTAAAATTGTTTAAACTTTTTAACTTTACCCTAGGTACAAACATTACGTTTGGTTAAAGTTTGATTCTACCATTTACTTTAAGTGAGATATGGTCCCAAGGCGTATTTCAACTTGAAACACGATTTCTGCATTATTAGAGTCTGAAACGAACATTTTTCGTTTACTCGCCTAAATATAGTGATATTTTAAAACTGTTTAAACTTTTCAACTTTATCCTAGGTACAAACATTACGTTTGGTTAAACTTTGATTCTACCATTTAATTTAGGTGAGATATGGTCCCAAGGCGTATTTCAACATGAAACACGTTTTCAACGTTATTAGAGTCTGAAATGAACATTTTTCGTTTACTCGCCTAAAACAGGTGATATTTTAAAATTGTTTAAACTTTTCAACTTTACCCTAGATACAAACATTACGTTTGGTTAAAGTTTGATTCTACCATTTACTTTAGGTGAGATATGGTACCAAGGCGTATTTCAACTTGAAACACGATTTCTACGTTATTAGAGTCTGAAATGAACATTTTTCGTTTACAAGGCGTATTTCAACTTGAAACACGATTTCTACGTTTTTAGAGTCTGAAATGAACATTTTTCGTTTACTCGCCTAAATATGGTGATATTTTAAAATTGTTTAAACTTTTTAACTTTACCCTAGGTACAAACATTACGTTTGGTTAAAGTTTGATTCTACCATTTACTTTAGGTGAGATATGGTACCAAGGCGTATTTCAACTTGAAACACGATTTCTACCTTTTTAGAGTCTGAAATGAACATTTTTCGTTTACTCGCCTAAATCTGGTAATATTTTAAAATTGTTTAAATTTTTCAACTTTACCCTAGGTATAAACATTACGTTTGGTTAAAGTTTGATTCTATCATTTACTTTAGGTGAGATATGGTCTCAAGGCGTATTTCAACTTGAAACACGATTTCTACGTTATTAGAGTCTGAAATGAACATTTTTCGTTTACTCGCCTAAATATAGTGATATTTTAAAATTGTTTAAACTTTTCAACTTTACCCTAGGTACAAACATTACGTTTGGTTAAAGTTTGATTCTACCATTTACTTTAGGTGAGATATGGTCCCAAGGCGTATTTCAACTTGAAACACGATTTCTACGTTATTAGAGTCTGAAATGAACATTTTTCGTTTACAAGGCGTATTTCAACTTGAAACACGATTTCTACGTTATTAGAGTCTGAAATGAACATTTTTCGTTTACAAGGCGTATTTCAACTTGAAACACGATTTCTACGTTTTTAGAGTCTGAAATGAACATTTTTCGTTTACAAGGCGTATTTCAACTTGAAACACGATTTCTACGTTTTTAGAGTCTGAAATGAACATTTTTCGTTTACTCGCCTAAATCTGGTGATATTTTAAAAATGTTTAAACTTTTTAACTTTACCCTAGGTACAAACATTACGTTTGGTTAAAGTTTGATTCTACCATTTACTTTAGGTGAGATATGGTCCCAAGGCGTATTTCAACTTGAAACACGATTTCTGCGGTTTTAGAGTCTGAAACGAACATTTTTCGTTTTGAAGGCGTATTTCAACTTGAAACACGATTTCTACGTTTTTAGAGTCTGAAATGAAAATTTTTCGTTTACTCGCCTAAATATAGTGATATTTTAAAATTGTTTAAACTTTTTAACTTTACCCTAGGTACAAACATTACGTTTGGTTAAAGTTTGATTCTACCATTTACTTTAGGTGAGATATGGTCCCAAGGCGTATTTCAACTTGAAACACGATTTCTACGTTATTAGAGTCTGAAATGAACATTTTTCGTTTACAAGGCGTATTTCAACTTGAAACACGATTTCTGCATTATTAGCGTCTGAAACGAACATTTTTTGTTTACTCGCCTAAATATAGTGATATTTTAAATTTGTTTAAACTTTTTAACTTTACCCTAGGTACAAACATTACGTATGGTTAAACATTGATTCTACCATTTAATTTAGGTGAGATATGGTCCCAAGGCGTATTTCAACTTGAAACACGATTTCTACGTTATTAGAGTCTGAAATGAACATTTTTCGTTTACAAGGCGTATTTCAACTTGAAACACGATTTCTGCATTATTAGAGTCTGAAACGAACATTTTTCGTTTACTCGCCTAAATATAGTGATATTTTAAAATTGTTTAAACTTTTCAACTTTACCCTAGGTACAAACATTACGTTTGGTTAAACTTTGATTCTACCATTTAATTTAGGTGAGAAATGGTCCCAAGGCGTATTTCAACTTGAAACACGATTTCAACGTTATTAGAGTCTGAAATGAACATTTTTCGTTTACTCGCCTAAAACTGGTGATATTTTAAAATTGTTTAAACTTTTCAACTTTACCCTAGGTACAAACATTACGTTTGGTTAAACTTTGATTCTACCATTTAATTTAGGTGAGATATGGTCCCAAGGCGTATTTCAACTTGAAACACGATTTCAACGTTATTAGAGTCTGAAATGAACATTTTTCGTTTACTCGCCTAAAACAGGTGATATTTTAAAATTGTTTAAACTTTTCAACTTTACCCTAGGTACAAACATTACGTTTGGTTAAAGTTTGATTCTACCATTTACTTTAGGTGAGATATGGTCCCAAGGCGTATTTCAACTTGAAACACGATTTCTACGTTATTAGAGTCTGAAATGAACATTTTTCGTTTACAAGGCGTATTTCAACTTGAAACACGATTTCTACGTTATTAGAGTCTGAAATGAACATTTTTCGTTTACAAGGCGTATTTCAACTTGAAACACGATTTCTACGTTTTTAGAGTCTGAAATGAACATTTTTCGTTTACTCGCCTAAATCTGGTGATATTTTAAAATTGTTTAAACTTTTCAACTTTACCCTAGGTACAAACATTACGTTTGGTTAAAGTTTGATTCTATCATTTACTTTAGGTGAGATATGGTCTCAAGGCGTATTTCAACTTGAAACACGATTTCTACGTTATTAGAGTCTGAAATGAACATTTTTCGTTTACTCGCCTAAATATAGTGATATTTTAAAATTGTTTAAACTTTTCAACTTTATCCTAGGTACAAACATTACGTTTGGTTAAACTTTGATTCTACCATTTAATTTAGGTGAGATATGGTCCCAAGGCGTATTTCAACTTGAAACACGATTTCAACGTTATTAGAGTCTGAAATGAACATTTTTCGTTTACTCGCCTAAAACAGGTGATATTTTAAAATTGTTTAAACTTTTCAACTTTACCCTAGGTACAAACATTACGTTTGGTTAAAGTTGGATTCTACCATTTACTTTAGGTGAGATATGGTCCCAAGGCGTATTTCAACTTGAAACACGATTTCTACGTTATTAGAGTCTGAAATGAACATTTTTCGTTTACAAGGCGTATTTCAACTTGAAACACGATTTCTACGTTATTAGAGTCTGAAATGAACATTTTTCGTTTACAAGGCGTATTTCAACTTGAAACACGATTTCTACGTTTTTAGAGTCTGAAATGAACATTTTTCGTTTACTCGCCTAAATCTGGTGATATTTTAAAAATGTTTAAACTTTTTAACTTTACCCTAGGTACAAACATTACGTTTGGTTAAAGTTTGATTCTACCATTTACTTTAGGTGAGATATGGTCCCAAGGCGTATTTCAACTTGAAACACGATTTCTGCGGTTTTAGAGTCTGAAACGAACATTTTTCGTTTTGAAGGCGTATTTCAACTTGAAACACGATTTCTACGTTTTTAGAGTCTGAAATGAACATTTTTCGTTTACTCGCCTAAATATAGTGATATTTTAAAATTGTTTAAACTTTTTAACTTTACCCTAGGTACAAACATTACGTTTGGTTAAAGTTTGATTCTACCATTTACTTTAGGTGAGATATGGTCCCAAGGCGTATTTCAACTTGAAACACGATTTCTACGTTATTAGAGTCTGAAATGAACATTTTTCGTTTACAAGGCGTATTTCAACTTGAAACACGATTTCTGCATTATTAGCGTCTGAAACGAACATTTTTCGTTTACTCGCCTAAATATAGTGATATTTTAAATTTGTTTAAACTTTTCAACTTTACCCTAGGTACAAACATTACGTATGGTTAAACATTGATTCTACCATTTAATTTAGGTGAGATATGGTCCCAAGGCGTATTTCAACTTGAAACACGATTTCTACGTTATTAGAGTCTGAAATGAACATTTTTCGTTTACAAGGCGTATTTCAACTTGAAACACGATTTCTGCATTATTAGCGTCTGAAACGAACATTTTTCGTTTACTCGCCTAAATATAGTGATATTTTAAAATTGTTTAAACTTTTCAACTTTACCCTAGGTACAAACATTACGTTTGGTTAAAGTTTGATTCTACCATTTACTTTAGGTGAGATATGGTCCCAAGGCGTATTTCAACTTGAAACACGATTTCTACGTTATTAGAGTCTGAAATGAACATTTTTCGTTTACAAGGCGTATTTCAACTTGAAACACGTTTTTTGCGGTTTTAGAGTCTGAGACGAACATTTTTCGTTTACTCGCCTAAATATAGTGATATTTTAAAATTGTTTAAACTTTTCAACTTTATCCTAGGTACAAACATTACGTTTGGTTAAACTTTGATTCTACCATTTAATTTAGGTGAGATATGGTCCCAAGGCGTATTTCAACTTGAAACACGATTTCAACGTTATTAGAGTCTGAAATGAACATTTTTCGTTTACTCGCCTAAAACAGGTGATATTTTAAAATTGTTTAAACTTTTCAACTTTACCCTAGGTACAAACATTACGTTTGGTTAAAATTTGATTCTACCATTTACTTTAGGTGAGATATGGTCTCAAGGCGTATTTCAACTTGAAACACGATTTCTACATTATTAGAGTCTGAAATGAACATTTTTCGTTTACAAGGCGTATTTCAACTTGAAACACGATTTCTACGTTATTAGAGTCTGAAATGAACATTTTTCGTTTACAAGGCGTATTTCAACTTGAAACACGATTTCTATGTTTTTAGAGTCTGAAATGAACATTTTTCGTTTACTCGCCTAAATCTGGTGATATTTTAAAATTGTTTAAACTTTTCAACTTTACCCTAGGTACAAACATTACGTTTGGTTAAAGTTTGATTCTATCATTTACTTTAGGTGAGATATGGTCTCAAGGCGTATTTCAACTTGAAACACGATTTCTACGTTATTAGAGTCTGAAATGAACATTTTTCGTTTACTCGCCTAAATATAGTGATATTTTAAAATTGTTTAAACTTTTCAACTTTATCCTAGGTACAAACATTACGTTTGGTTAAACTTTGATTCTACCATTTAATTTAGGTGAGATATGGTCCCAAGGCCTATTTCAACTTGAAACACGATTTCAACGTTATTAGAGTCTGAAATGAACATTTTTCGTTTACTCGCCTAAAACAGGTGATATTTTAAAATTGTTTAAACTTTTCAACTTTACCCTAGGTACAAACATTACGTTTGGTTAAAGTTTGATTCTACCATTTACTTTAGGTGAGATATGGTCCCAAGGCGTATTTCAACTTGAAACACTATTTCTACGTTATTAGAGTCTGAAATGAAAATTTTTCGTTTACAAGGCGTATTTCAACTTGAAACACGATTTCTACGTTATTAGAGTCTGAAATGAACATTTTTCGTTTACAAGGCGTATTTCAACTTGAAACACGATTTCTACGTTTTTAGAGTCTGAAATGAACATTTTTCGTTTACTCGCCTAAATCTGGTGATATTTTAAAAATGTTTAAACTTTTTAACTTTACCCTAGGTACAAACATTACGTTTGGTTAAAGTTTGATTCTACCATTTACTTTAGGTGAGATATGGTCCCAAGGCGTATTTCAACTTGAAACACGATTTCTGCGGTTTTAGAGTCTGAAACGAACATTTTTCGTTTTGAAGGCGTATTTCAACTTGAAACACGATTTCTACGTTTTTAGAGTCTGAAATGAACATTTTTCGTTTACTCGCCTAAATATAGTGATATTTTAAAATTGTTTAAACTTTTTAACTTTACCCTAGGTACAAACATTACGTTTGGTTAAAGTTTGATTCTACCATTTACTTTAGGTGAGATATGGTCCCAAGGCGTATTTCAACTTGAAACACGATTTCTACGTTATTAGAGTCTGAAATGAACATTTTTCGTTTACAAGGCGTATTTCAACTTGAAACACGATTTCTGCATTATTAGCGTCTGAAACGAACATTTTTCGTTTACTCGCCTAAATATAGTGATATTTTAAATTTGTTTAAACTTTTCAACTTTACCCTAGGTACAAACATTACGTATGGTTAAACATTGATTCTACCATTTAATTTAGGTGAGATATGGTCCCAAGGCGTATTTCAACTTGAAACACGATTTCTACGTTATTAGAGTCTGAAATGAACATTTTTCGTTTACAAGGCGTATTTCAACTTGAAACACGATTTCTGCATTATTAGAGTCTGAAACGAACATTTTTCGTTTACTCGCCTAAATATAGTGATATTTTAAAATTGTTTAAACTTTTCAACTTTACCCTAGGTACAAACATTACGTTTGGTTAAACTTTGATTCTACCATTTAATTTAGGTGAGATATGGTCCCAAGGCGTATTTCAACTTGAAACACGATTTCAACGTTATTAGAGTCTGAAATGAACATTTTTCGTTTACTCGCCTAAATATAGTGATATTTTAAAATTGTTTAAACTTTTTAACTTTACCCTAGGTACAAACATTACGTTTGGTTAAAGTTTGATTCTACCATTTACTTTAGGTGAGATATGGTACCAAGGCGTATTTCAACTTGAAACACGATTTCTGCGGTTTTAGAGTCTGAAACGAACATTTTTCGTTTACAAGGCGTATTTCAACTTGAAACACGATTTCTACGTTTTTAGAGTCTGAAATGAACATTTTTCGTTTACTCGCCTAAATCTGGTGATATTTTAAAATTGTTTAAACTTTTTAACTTTACCCTAGGTACAAACATTACGTTTGGTTAAAGTTTGATTCTACCATTTACTTTAAGTGAGATATGGTCCCAAGGCGTATTTCAACTTGAAACACGATTTCTGCGGTTTTAGAGTCTGAAACGAACATTTTTCGTTTTGAAGGCGTATTTCAACTTGAAACACGATTTCTACGTTTTTAGAGTCTGAAATGAACATTTTTCGTTTACTCGCCTAAATATAGTGATATTTTAAAATTGTTTAAACTTTTTAACTTTACCCTAGGTACAAACATTACGTTTGGTTAAAGTTTGATTCTACCATTTACTTTAGGTGAGATATGGTACCAAGGCGTATTTCAACTTGAAACACGATTTCTACGTTTTTAGAGTCTGAAATGAACATTTTTCGTTTACTCGCCTAAATCTGGTGATATTTTAAAATTGTTTAAACTTTTCAACTTTACCCTAGGTACAAACATTACGTTTGGTTAAAGTTTGATTCTATCATTTACTTTAGGTGAGATATGGTCTCAAGGCGTATTTCAACTTGAAACACGATTTCTACGTTATTAGAGTCTGAAATGAACATTTTTCGTTTACTCGCCTAAATATAGTGATATTTTAAAATTGTTTAAACTTTTCAACTTTATCCTAGGTACAAACATTACGTTTGGTTAAACTTTGATTCTACCATTTAATTTAGGTGAGATATGGTCCCAAGGCGTATTTCAACTTGAAACACGATTTCAACGTTATTAGAGTCTGAAATGAACATTTTTCGTTTACTCGCCTAAAACAGGTGATATTTTAAAATTGTTTAAACTTTTCAACTTTACCCTAGGTACAAACATTACGTTTGGTTAAAATTTGATTCTACCATTTACTTTAGGTGAGATATGGTCTCAAGGCGTATTTCAACTTGAAACACGATTTCTACGTTATTAGAGTCTGAAATGAACATTTTTCGTTTACAAGGCGTATTTCAACTTGAAACACGATTTCTACGTTATTAGAGTCTGAAATGAACATTTTTCGTTTACAAGGCGTATTTCAACTTGAAACACGATTTCTATGTTTTTAGAGTCTGAAATGAACATTTTTCGTTTACTCGCCTAAATCTGGTGATATTTTAAAATTGTTTAAACTTTTCAACTTTACCCTAGGTACAAACATTACGTTTGGTTAAAGTTTGATTCTATCATTTACTTTAGGTGAGATATGGTCTCAAGGCGTATTTCAACTTGAAACACGATTTCTACGTTATTAGAGTCTGAAATGAACATTTTTCGTTTACTCGCCTAAATATAGTGATATTTTAAAATTGTTTAAACTTTTCAACTTTACCCTAGGTACAAACATTACGTTTGGTTAAACTTTGATTCTACCATTTAATTTAGGTGAGATATGGTCCCAAGGCGTATTTCAACTTGAAACATGATTTCAACGTTATTAGAGTCTGAAATGAACATTTTTCGTTTACTCGCCTAAATATAGTGATATTTTAAAATTGTTTAAACTTTTTAACTTTACCCTAGGTACAAACATTACGTTTGGTTAAAGTTTGATTCTACCATTTACTTTAGGTGAGATATGGTACCAAGGCGTATTTCAACTTGAAACACGATTTCTGCGGTTTTAGAGTCTGAAACGAACATTTTTCGTTTACAAGGCGTATTTCAACTTGAAACACGATTTCTACGTTTTTAGAGTCTGAAATGAACATTTTTCGTTTACTCGCCTAAATCTGGTGATATTTTAAAATTGTTTAAACTTTTTAACTTTACCCTAGGTACAAACATTACGTTTGGTTAAAGTTTGATTCTAACATTTACTTTAAGTGAGATATGGTCCCAAGGCGTATTTCAACTTGAAACACGATTTCTGCGGTTTTAGAGTCTGAAACGAACATTTTTCGTTTTGAAGGCGTATTTCAACTTGAAACACGATTTCTACGTTTTTAGAGTCTGAAATTAACATTTTTCGTTTACTCGCCTAAATATAGTGATATTTTAAAATTGTTTAAACTTTTTAACTTTACCCTAGGTACAAACATCACGTTTGGTTAAAGTTTGATTCTACCATTTACTTTAGGTGAGATATGGTACCAAGGCGTATTTCAACTTGAAACACGATTTCTACGTTTTTAGAGTCTGAAATGAACATTTTTCGTTTACTCGCCTAAATCTGGTGATATTTTAAAATTGTTTAAACTTTTCAACTTTACCCTAGGTACAAACATTACGTTTGGTTAAAGTTTGATTCTATCATTTACTTTAAGTGAGATATGGTCTCAAGGCGTATTTCAACTTGAAACACGATTTCTACGTTATTAGAGTCTGAAATGAACATTTTTCGTTTACTCGCCTAAATATAGTGATATTTTAAAATTGTTTAAACTTTTCAACTTTATCCTAGGTACAAACATTACGTTTGGTTAAACTTTGATTCTACCATTTAATTTAGGTGAGATATGGTCCCAAGGCGTATTTCAACTTGAAACACGATTTCAACGTTATTAGAGTCTGAAATGAACATTTTTCGTTTACTCGCCTAAAACTGGTGATATTTTAAAATTGTTTAAACTTTTCAACTTTACCCTAGGTACAAACATTACGTTTGGTTAAAGTTTGATTCTACCATTTACTTTAGGTGAGATATGGTCCCAAGGCGTATTTCAAATTGAAACACGATTTCTACGTTATTAGAGTCTGAAATGAACATTTTTCGTTTACAAGGCGTATTTCAACTTGAAACACGATTTCTACGTTATTAGAGTCTGAAATGAGCATTTTTCGTTTACAAGGCGTATTTCAACTTGAAACACGATTTCTACGTTATTAGAGTCTGAAATGAACATTTTTCGTTTACAAGGCGTATTTCAACTTGAAACACGATTTCTACGTTTTTAGAGTCTGAAATGAACATTTTTCGTTTACTCGCCTAAATCTGGTGATATTTTAAAAATGTTTAAACTTTTTAACTTTACCCTAGGTACAAACATTACGTTTGGTTAAAGTTTGATTCTACCATTTACTTTAGGTGAGATATGGTCCCAAGGCGTATTTCAACTTGAAACACGATTTCTGCGGTTTTAGAGTCTGAAACGAACATTTTTCGTTTTGAAGGCGTATTTCAACTTGAAACACGATTTCTACGTTTTTAGAGTCTGAAATGAACATTTTTCGTTTACTCGCCTAAATATAGTGATATTTTAAAATTGTTTAAACTTTTCAACTTTACCCTAGGTACAAACATTACGTTTGGTTAAAGTTTGATTCTACCATTTACTTTAGGTGAGATATGGTCCCAAGGCGTATTTCAACTTGAAACACGATTTCTGCGGTTTTAGAGTCTGAAACGAACATTTTTCGTTTACAAGGCGTATTTCAACTTGAAACACGATTTCTACGTTTTTAGAGTCTGAAATGAACATTTTTCGTTTACTCGCCTAAATCTGGTGATATTTTAAAATTGTTTAAACTTTTCAACTTTACCCTAGGTACAAACAATACGTTTGGTTAAAGTTTGATTCTACCATTTACTTTTGGTGAGATATGGTCCCAAGGCGTATTTCAACTTGAAACACGATTTCTACGTTATTAGAGTCTGAAATGAACATTTTTCGTTTACAAGGCGTATTTCAACTTGAAACACGATTTCTGCATTATTAGCGTCTGAAACAAACATTTTTCGTTTACTCGCCTAAATATAGTGATATTTTAAAATTGTTTAAACTTTTCAACTTTACCCTAGGTACAAACATTACGTATGGTTAAACATTGATTCTACCATTTAATTTAGGTGAGATATGGTCCCAAGGCGTATTTCAACTTGAAACACGATTTCTACGTTATTAGAGTCTGAAATGAACATTTTTCGTTTACAAGGCGTATTTCAACTTGAAACACGATTTCTACGTTTTTAGAGTCTGAAATGAACATTTTTCGTTTACTCGCCTAAATCTGGTGATATTTTAAAAATGTTTAAACTTTTTAACTTTACCCTAGGTACAAACATTACGTTTGGTTAAAGTTTGATTCTACCATTTACTTTAGTTGAGATATGGTCCCAAGGCGTATTTCAACTTGAAACACGATTTCTGCGGTTTTAGAGTCTGAAACGAACATTTTTCGTTTTGAAGGCGTATTTCAACTTGAAACACGATTTCTACGTTTTTAGAGTCTGAAATGAACATTTTTCGTTTACTCGCCTAAATATAGTGATATTTTAAAATTGTTTAAACTTTTCAACTTTACCCTAGGTACAAACATTACGTTTGGTTAAAGTTTGATTCTACCATTTACTTTAGGTGAGATATGGTACCAAGGCGTATTTTAACTTGAAACACGATTTCTGCGGTTTTAGAGTCTGAAACGAACATTTTTCGTTTACAAGGCGTATTTCAACTTGAAACACGATTTCTACGTTTTTAGAGTCTGAAATGAACATTTTTCGTTTACTCGCCTAAATCTGGTGATATTTTAAAATTGTTTAAACTTTTCAACTTTACCCTAGGTACAAACATTACGTTTGGTTAAAGTTTGATTCTACCGTTTACTTTTGGTGAGATATGGTCCCAAGGCGTATTTCAACTTGAAACACGATTTCTACGTTATTAGAGTCTGAAATGAACATTTTTCGTTTACAAGGCGTATTTCAACTTGAAACACGATTTCTGCATTATTAGCGTCTGAAACAAACATTTTTCGTTTACTCGCCTAAATATAGTGATATTTTAAAATTGTTTAAACTTTTCAACTTTACCCTAGGTACAAACATTACGTATGGTTAAACATTGATTCTACCATTTAATTTAGGTGAGATATGGTCCCAAGGCGTATTTCAACTTGAAACACGATTTCTACGTTATTAGAGTCTGAAATGAACATTTGTCGTTTACAAGGCGTATTTCAACTTGAAACACGATTTCTGCATTATTAGAGTCTGAAACGAACATTTTTCGTTTACTCGCCTAAAAATAGTGATATTTTAAAATTGTTTAAACTTTTCAACTTTACCCTAGGTACAAACATTACGTTTGGTTAAACTTTGATTCTACCATTTAATTTAGGTGAGATATGGTCCCAAGGCGTATTTCAACTTGAAACACGATTTCAACGTTATTAGAGTCTGAAATGAACATTTTTCGTTTACTCGCCTAAATCTGGTGATATTTTAAAATTGTTTAAACTTTTCAAGTTTACCCTAGGTACAAACAATAAGTTTGGTTAAAGTTTGATTCTACCATTTAATTTAGGTAAAATATGGTCCCAAGGCGTATTTCAACTTGAAACACGATTTCTACGTTTTTAGAGTCTGAAATGAACATTTTTCGTTTACTCGCCTAAATATAGTGATATTTTAAAATTGTTTAAACTTTTTAACTTTACCCTAGGTACAAACATTACGTTTGGTTAAAGTTTGATTCTACCATTTACTTTAGGTGAGATATGGTACCTAGGCGTATTTCAACTTGAAACACGATTTCTGCGGTTTTAGAGTCTGAAACAAACATTTTTCGTTTACAAGGCGTATTTCAACTTGAAACACGATTTCTACGTTTTTAGAGTCTGAAATGAACATTTTTCGTTTACTCGCCTAAATCTGGTGATATTTCAAAATTGTTTAAACTTTTTAACTTTACCCTAGGTACAAACATTACGTTTGGTTAAAGTTTGATTCTACCATTTACTTTAGGTGAGATATGGTACCAAGGCGTATTTCAACTTGAAACACGATTTCTACGTTTTTAGAGTCTGAAATGAACATTTTTCGTTTAATCGCCTAAATCTGGTGATATTTTAAAATTGTTTAAACTTTTCAACTTTACCCTAGGTACAAACATTACGTTTGGTTAAAGTTTGATTCTATCATTTACTTTAGGTGAGATATGGTCTCAAGGCGTATTTCAACTTGAAACACGATTTCTACGTTATTAGAGTCTGAAATGAACATTTTTCGTTTACTCGCCTAAATATAGTGATATTTTAAAATTGTTTAAACTTTTCAACTTTACCCTAGGTACAAACATTGCGTTTGGTTAAACTTTGATTCTACCATTTAATTTAGGTGAGAAATGGTCCCAAGGCGTATTTCAACTTGAAACACGATTTCAACGTTATTAGAGTCTGAAATGAACATTTTTCGTTTACTCGCCTAAAACTGGTGATATTTTAAAATTGTTTAAACTTTTCAACTTTACCCTAGGTACAAACATTACGTTTGGTTAAAGTTTGATTCTACCATTTACTTTAGGTGAGATATGGTCCCAAGGCGTATTTCAACTTGAAACACGATTTCTACGTTATTAGAGTCTGAAATGAACATTTTTCGTTTACTCGCCTAAAACAGGTGATATTTTAAAATTGTTTAAACTTTTCAACTTTACCCTAGGTACAAACATTACGTTTGGTTAAAGTTTGATTCTACCATTTACTTTAGGTGAGATATGGTCCCAAGGCGTATTTCAACTTGAAACACGATTTCTACGTTATTAGAGTCTGAAATGAACATTTTTCGTTTACAAGGCGTATTTCAACTTGAAACACGATTTCTACGTTATTAGAGTCTGAAATGAACATTTTTCGTTTACAAGGCGTATTTCAACTTGAAACACGATTTCTACGTTTTTAGAGTCTGAAATGAACATTTTTCGTTTACTCGCCTAAATCTGGTGATATTTTAAAATTGTTTAAACTTTTCAACTTTACCCTAGGTACAAACATTACGTTTGGTTAAAGTTTGATTCTACCATTTAATTTAGGTAAAATATGGTCCCAAGGCGTATTTCAACTTGAAACACGATTTCTACGTTTTTAGAGTCTGAAATGAACATTTTTCGTTTACTCGCCTAAATATAGTGATATTTTAAAATTGTTTAAACTTTTTAACTTTACCCTAGGTACAAACATTACGTTTGGTTAAAGTTTGATTCTACCATTTACTTTAGGTGAGATATGGTACCTAGGCGTATTTCAACTTGAAACACGATTTCTGCGGTTTTAGAGTCTGAAACAAACATTTTTCGTTTACAAGGCGTATTTCAACTTGAAACACGATTTCTACGTTTTTAGAGTCTGAAATGAACATTTTTCGTTTACTCGCCTAAATCTGGTGATATTTCAAAATTGTTTAAACTTTTTAACTTTACCCTAGGTACAAACATTACGTTTGGTTAAAGTTTGATTCTACCATTTACTTTAGGTGAGATATGGTACCAAGGCGTATTTCAACTTGAAACACGATTTCTACGTTTTTAGAGTCTGAAATGAACATTTTTCGTTTAATCGCCTAAATCTGGTGATATTTTAAAATTGTTTAAACTTTTCAACTTTACCCTAGGTACAAACATTACGTTTGGTTAAAGTTTGATTCTATCATTTACTTTAGGTGAGATATGGTCTCAAGGCGTATTTCAACTTGAAACACGATTTCTACGTTATTAGAGTCTGAAATGAACATTTTTCGTTTACTCGCCTAAATATAGTGATATTTTAAAATTGTTTAAACTTTTCAACTTTACCCTAGGTACAAACATTGCGTTTGGTTAAACTTTGATTCTACCATTTAATTTAGGTGAGAAATGGTCCCAAGGCGTATTTCAACTTGAAACACGATTTCAACGTTATTAGAGTCTGAAATGAACATTTTTCGTTTACTCGCCTAAAACTGGTGATATTTTAAAATTGTTTAAACTTTTCAACTTTACCCTAGGTACAAACATTACGTTTGGTTAAAGTTTGATTCTACCATTTACTTTAGGTGAGATATGGTCTTAAGGCGTATTTCAACTTGAAACACGATTTCTACGTTATTAGAGTCTGAAATGAACATTTTTCGTTTACTCGCCTAAAACAGGTGATATTTTAAAATTGTTTAAACTTTTCAACTTTACCCTAGGTACAAACATTACGTTTGGTTAAAGTTTGATTCTACCATTTACTTTAGGTGAGATATGGTCCCAAGGCGTATTTCAACTTGAAACACGATTTCTACGTTATTAGAGTCTGAAATGAACATTTTTCGTTTACAAGGCGTATTTCAACTTGAAACACGATTTCTACGTTATTAGAGTCTGAAATGAACATTTTTCGTTTACAAGGCGTATTTCAACTTGAAACACGATTTCTACGTTTTTAGAGTCTGAAATGAACATTTTTCGTTTACTCGCCTAAATCTGGTGATATTTTA
This sequence comes from Pterostichus niger, assembly GCA_947425015.1. Lineage (NCBI taxonomy): Eukaryota > Metazoa > Arthropoda > Insecta > Coleoptera > Carabidae > Pterostichus > Pterostichus niger. The sequence goes on along the minus strand of OX380334.1, from coordinate 30,182,591 downwards.
AAATTGTTTAAACTTTTCAACTTTACCCTAGGTACAAACATTACGTTTGGTTAAAGTTTGATTCTATCATTTACTTTAGGTGAGATATGGTCTCAAGGCGTATTTCAACTTGAAACACGATTTCTACGTTATTAGAGTCTGAAATGAACATTTTTCGTTTACTCGCCTAAATATAGTGATATTTTAAAATTGTTTAAACTTTTCAACTTTATCCTAGGTACAAACATTACGTTTGGTTAAACTTTGATTCTACCATTTAATTTAGGTGAGATATGGTCCCAAGGCGTATTTCAACTTGAAACACGATTTCAACGTTATTAGAGTCTGAAATGAACATTTTTCGTTTACTCGCCTAAAACAGGTGATATTTTAAAATTGTTTAAACTTTTCAACTTTACCCTAGGTACAAACATTACGTTTGGTTAAAGTTTGATTCTACCATTTACTTTAGGTGAGATATGGTCCCAAGGCGTATTTCAACTTGAAACACGATTTCTACGTTATTAGAGTCTGAAATGAACATTTTTCGTTTACAAGGCGTATTTCAACTTGAAACACGATTTCTACGTTATTAGAGTCTGAAATGAACATTTTTCGTTTACAAGGCGTATTTCAACTTGAAACACGATTTCTACGTTTTTAGAGTCTGAAATGAACATTTTTCGTTTACTCGCCTAAATCTGGTGATATTTTAAAAATGTTTAAACTTTTTAACTTTACCCTAGGTACAAACATTACGTTTGGTTAAAGTTTGATTCTACCATTTACTTTAGGTGAGATATGGTCCCAAGGCGTATTTCAACTTGAAACACGATTTCTGCGGTTTTAGAGTCTGAAACGAACATTTTTCGTTTTGAAGGCGTATTTCAACTTGAAACACGATTTCTACGTTTTTAGAGTCTGAAATGAACATTTTTCGTTTACTCGCCTAAATATAGTGATATTTTAAAATTGTTTAAACTTTTTAACTTTACCCTAGGTACAAACATTACGTTTGGTTAAAGTTTGATTCTACCATTTACTTTAGGTGAGATATGGTCCCAAGGCGTATTTCAACTTGAAACACGATTTCTACGTTATTAGAGTCTGAAATGAACATTTTTCGTTTACAAGGCGTATTTCAACTTGAAACACGATTTCTGCATTATTAGCGTCTGAAACGAACATTTTTCGTTTACTCGCCTAAATATAGTGATATTTTAAAATTGTTTAAACTTTTCAACTTTACCCTAGGTACAAACATTACGTTTGGTTAAAGTTTGATTCTACCATTTACTTTAGGTGAGATATGGTCCCAAGGCGTATTTCAACTTGAAACACGATTTCTACGTTATTAGAGTCTGAAATGAACATTTTTCGTTTACAAGGCGTATTTCAACTTGAAACACGTTTTTTGCGGTTTTAGAGTCTGAGACGAACATTTTTCGTTTACTCGCCTAAATATAGTGATATTTTAAAATTGTTTAAACTTTTCAACTTTATCCTAGGTACAAACATTACGTTTGGTTAAACTTTGATTCTACCATTTAATTTAGGTGAGATATGGTCCCAAGGCGTATTTCAACTTGAAACACGATTTCAACGTTATTAGAGTCTGAAATGAACATTTTTCGTTTACTCGCCTAAAACAGGTGATATTTTAAAATTGTTTAAACTTTTCAACTTTACCCTAGGTACAAACATTACGTTTGGTTAAAGTTTGATTCTACCATTTACTTTAGGTGAGATATGGTCCCAAGGCGTATTTCAACTTGAAACACGATTTCTACGTTATTAGAGTCTGAAATGAACATTTTTCGTTTACAAGGCGTATTTCAACTTGAAACACGATTTCTACGTTATTAGAGTCTGAAATGAACATTTTTCGTTTACAAGGCGTATTTCAACTTGAAACACGATTTCTACGTTTTTAGAGTCTGAAATGAACATATTTCGTTTACTCGCCTAAATCTGGTGATATTTTAAAAATGTTTAAACTTTTTAACTTTACCCTAGGTACAAACATTACGTTTGGTTAAAGTTTGATTCTACCATTTACTTTAGGTGAGATATGGTCCCAAGGCGTATTTCAACTTGAAACACGATTTCTGCGGTTTTAGAGTCTGAAACGAACATTTTTCGTTTTGAAGGCGTATTTCAACTTGAAACACGATTTCTACGTTTTTAGAGTCTGAAATGAACATTTTTCGTTTACTCGCCTAAATATAGTGATATTTTAAAATTGTTTAAACTTTTTAACTTTACCCTAGGTACAAACATTACGTTTGGTTAAAGTTTGATTCTACCATTTACTTTAGGTGAGATATGGTCCCAAGGCGTATTTCAACTTGAAACACGATTTCTGCGGTTTTAGAGTCTGAAACGAACATTTTTCGTTTTGAAGGCGTATTTCAACTTGAAACACGATTTCTACGTTTTTAGAGTCTGAAATGAACATTTTTCGTTTACTCGCCTAAATATAGTGATATTTTAAAATTGTTTAAACTTTTTAACTTTACCCTAGGTACAAACATTACGTTTGGTTAAAGTTTGATTCTACCATTTACTTTAGGTGAGATATGGTCCCAAGGCGTATTTCAACTTGAAACACGATTTCTACGTTATTAGAGTCTGAAATGAACATTTTTCGTTTACAAGGCGTATTTCAACTTGAAACACGATTTCTGCATTATTAGCGTCTGAAACGAACATTTTTCGTTTACTCGCCTAAATATAGTGATATTTTAAAATTGTTTAAACTTTTCAACTTTACCCTAGGTACAAACATTACGTTTGGTTAAAGTTTGATTCTACCATTTACTTTAGGTGAGATATGGTCCCAAGGCGTATTTCAACTTGAAACACGATTTCTACGTTATTAGAGTCTGAAATGAACATTTTTCGTTTACAAGGCGTATTTCAACTTGAAACACGTTTTTTGCGGTTTTAGAGTCTGAGACGAACATTTTTCGTTTACTCGCCTAAATATAGTGATATTTTAAAATTGTTTAAACTTTTCAACTTTATCCTAGGTACAAACATTACGTTTGGTTAAACTTTGATTCTACCATTTAATTTAGGTGAGATATGGTCCCAAGGCGTATTTCAACTTGAAACACGATTTCAACGTTATTAGAGTCTGAAATGAACATTTTTCGTTTACTCGCCTAAAACAGGTGATATTTTAAAATTGTTTAAACTTTTCAACTTTACCCTAGGTACAAACATTACGTTTGGTTAAAGTTTGATTCTACCATTTACTTTAGGTGAGATATGGTCCCAAGGCGTATTTCAACTTGAAACACGATTTCTACGTTATTAGAGTCTGAAATGAACATTTTTCGTTTACAAGGCGTATTTCAACTTGAAACACGATTTCTACGTTATTAGAGTCTGAAATGAACATTTTTCGTTTACAAGGCGTATTTCAACTTGAAACACGATTTCTACGTTTTTAGAGTCTGAAATGAACATTTTTCGTTTACTCGCCTAAATCTGGTGATATTTTAAAATTGTTTAAACTTTTCAACTTTACCCTAGGTACAAACATTACGTTTGGTTAAAGTTTGATTCTATCATTTACTTTAGGTGAGATATGGTCTCAAGGCGTATTTCAACTTGAAACACGATTTCTACGTTATTAGAGTCTGAAATGAACATTTTTCGTTTACTCGCCTAAATATAGTGATATTTTAAAATTGTTTAAACTTTTCAACTTTATCCTAGGTATAAACATTACGTTTGGTTAAACTTTGATTCTACCATTTAATTTAGGTGAGATATGGTCCCAAGGCGTATTTCAACTTGAAACACGATTTCAACGTTATTAGAGTCTGAAATGAACATTTTTCGTTTACTCGCCTAAAACAGGTGATATTTTAAAATTGTTTAAACTTTTCAACTTTACCCTAGGTACAAACATTACGTTTGGTTAAAGTTTGATTCTACCATTTACTTTAGGTGAGATATGGTCCCAAGGCGTATTTCAACTTGAAACACGATTTCTACGTTATTAGAGTCTGAAATGAACATTTTTCGTTTACAAGGCGTATTTCAACTTGAAACACGATTTCTACGTTATTAGAGTCTGAAATGAACATTTTTCGTTTACAAGGCGTATTTCAACTTGAAACACGATTTCTACGTTTTTAGAGTCTGAAATGAACATTTTTCGTTTACTCGCCTAAATCTGGTGATATTTTAAAAATGTTTAAACTTTTTAACTTTACCCTAGGTACAAACATTACGTTTGGTTAAAGTTTGATTCTACCATTTACTTTAGGTGAGATATGGTCCCAAGGCGTATTTCAACTTGAAACACGATTTCTGCGGTTTTAGAGTCTGAAACGAACATTTTTCGTTTTGAAGGCGTATTTCAACTTGAAACACGATTTCTACGTTTTTAGAGTCTGAAATGAACATTTTTCGTTTACTCGCCTAAATATAGTGATATTTTAAAATTGTTTAAACTTTTTAACTTTACCCTAGGTACAAACATTACGTTTGGTTAAAGTTTGATTCTACCATTTACTTTAGGTGAGATATGGTCCCAAGGCGTATTTCAACTTGAAACACGATTTCTACGTTATTAGAGTCTGAAATGAACATTTTTCGTTTACAAGGCGTATTTCAACTTGAAACACTATTTCTGCATTATTAGCGTCTGAAACAAACATTTTTCGTTTACTCGCCTAAATATAGTGATATTTTAAATTTGTTTAAACTTTTCAACTTTACCCTAGGTACAAACATTACGTATGGTTAAACATTGATTCTACCATTTAATTTAGGTGAGATATGGTCCCAAGGCGTATTTCAACTTGAAACACGATTTCTACGTTATTAGAGTCTGAAATGAACATTTTTCGTTTACAAGGCGTATTTCAACTTGAAACACGATTTCTGCATTATTAGAGTCTGATACGAACATTTTTCGTTTACTCGCCTAAATATAGTGATATTTTAAAATTGTTTAAACTTTTCAACTTTACCCTAGGTACAAACATTACGTTTGGTTAAACTTTGATTCTACCATTTAATTTAGGTGAGATATGGTCCCAAGGCGTATTTCAACTTGAAACACGATTTCAACGTTATTAGAGTCTGAAATGAACATTTTTCGTTTACTCGCCTAAATATAGTGATATTTTAAAATTGTTTAAACTTTTTAACTTTACCCTAGGTACAAACATTACGTTTGGTTAAAGTTTGATTCTACCATTTACTTTAGGTGAGATATGGTACCAAGGCGTATTTCAACTTGAAACACGATTTCTGCGGTTTTAGAGTCTGAAACGAACATTTTTCGTTTACAAGGCGTATTTCAACTTGAAACACGATTTCTACGTTTTTAGAGTCTGAAATGAACATTTTTCGTTTACTCGCCTAAATCTGGTGATATTTTAAAATTGTTTAAACTTTTTAACTTTACCCTAGGTACAAACATTACGTTTGGTTAAAGTTTGATTCTACCATTTACTTTAAGTGACATATGGTCCCAAGGCGTATTTCAACTTGAAACACGATTTCTGCGGTTTTAGAGTCTGAAACGAACATTTTTCGTTTTGAAGGCGTATTTCAACTTGAAACACGATTTCTACGTTTTTAGAGTCTGAAATGAACATTTTTCGTTTACTCGCCTAAATATAGTGATATTTTAAAATTGTTTAAACTTTTTAACTTTACCCTAGGTACAAACATTACGTTTGGTTAAAGTTTGATTCTACCATTTACTTTAGGTGAGATATGGTACCAAGGCGTATTTCAACTTGAAACACGATTTCTACGTTTTTAGAGTCTGAAATGAACATTTTTCGTTTACTCGCCTAAATCTGGTGATATTTTAAAATTGTTTAAACTTTTCAACTTTACCCTAGGTACAAACATTACGTTTGGTTAAAGTTTGATTCTATCATTTACTTTAGGTGAGATATGGTCTCAAGGCGTATTTCAACTTGAAACACGATTTCTACGTTATTAGAGTCTGAAATGAACATTTTTCGTTTACTCGCCTAAATATAGTGATATTTTAAAATTGTTTAAACTTTTCAACTTTATCCTAGGTACAAACATTACGTTTGGTTAAACTTTGATTCTACCATTTAATTTAGGTGAGATATGGTCCCAAGGCGTATTTCAACTTGAAACACGATTTCAACGTTATTAGAGTCTGAAATGAACATTTTTCGTTTACGCGCCTAAAACAGGTGATATTTTAAAATTGTTTAAACTTTTCAACTTTACCCTAGGTACAAACATTACGTTTGGTTAAAGTTTGATTCAACCATTTACTTTAGGTGAGATATGGTCCCAAGGCGTATTTCAACTTGAAACACGATTTCTACGTTATTAGAGTCTGAAATGAACATTTTTCGTTTACAAGGCGTATTTCAACTTGAAACACGATTTCTACGTTATTAGAGTCTGAAATGAACATTTTTCGTTTACAAGGCGTATTTCAACTTGAAACACGATTTCTACGTTTTTAGAGTCTGAAATGAACATTTTTCGTTTACTCGCCTAAATCTGGTGATATTTTAAAAATGTTTAAACTTTTTAACTTTACCCTATGTACAAACATTACGTTTGGTTAAAGTTTGATTCTACCATTTACTTTAGGTGAGATATGGTCCCAAGGCGTATTTCAACTTGAAACACGATTTCTGCGGTTTTAGAGTCTGAAACGAACATTTTTCGTTTTGAAGGCGTATTTCAACTTGAAACACGATTTCTACGTTTTTAGAGTCTGAAATGAACATTTTTCGTTTACTCGCCTAAATATAGTGATATTTTAAAATTGTTTAAACTTTTTAACTTTACCCTAGGTACAAACATTACGTTTGGTTAAAGTTTGATTCTACCATTTACTTTAGGTGAGATATGGTCCCAAGGCGTATTTCAACTGGAAACACGATTTCTACGTTATTAGAGTCTGAAATGAACATTTTTCGTTTACAAGGCGTATTTCAACTTGAAACACGATTTCTGCATTATTAGCGTCTGAAACGAACATTTTTCGTTTACTCGCCTAAATATAGTGATATTTTAAATTTGTTTAAACTTTTCAACTTTACCCTAGGTACAAACATTACGTATGGTTAAACATTGATTCTACCATTTAATTTAGGTGAGATATGGTCCCAAGGCGTATTTCAACTTGAAACACGATTTCTACGTTATTAGAGTCTGAAATGAACATTTTTCGTTTACAAGGCGTATTTCAACTTGAAACACGATTTCTGCATTATTAGAGTCTGAAACGAACATTTTTCGTTTACTCGCCTAAATATAGTGATATTTTAAAATTGTTTAAACTTTTCAACTTTACCCTAGGTACAAACATTACGTTTGGTTAAACTTTGATTCTATCATTTAATTTAGGTGAGATATGGTCCCAAGGCGTATTTCAACTTGAAACACGATTTCAACGTTATTAGAGTCTGAAATGAACATTTTTCGTTTACTCGCCTAAATATAGTGATATTTTAAAATTGTTTAAACTTTTTAACTTTACCCTAGGTACAAACATTACGTTTGGTTAAAGTTTGATTCTACCATTTACTTTAGGTGAGATATGGTACCAAGGCGTATTTCAACTTGAAACACGATTTCTGCGGTTTTAGAGTCTGAAACGAACATTTTTCGTTTACAAGGCGTATTTCAACTTGAAACACGATTTCTACGTTTTTAGAGTCTGAAATGAACATTTTTCGTTTACTCGCCTAAATATAGTGATATTTTAAAATTGTTTAAACTTTTTAACTTTACCCTAGGTACAAACATTACGTTTGGTTAAAGTTTGATTCTACCATTTACTTTAAGTGAGATATGGTCCCAAGGCGTATTTCAACTTGAAACACGATTTCTGCGGTTTTAGAGTCTGAAACGAACATTTTTCGTTTTGAAGGCGTATTTCAACTTGAAACACGATTTCTACGTTTTTAGAGTCTGAAATGAACATTTTTCGTTTACTCGCCTAAATATAGTGATATTTTAAAATTGTTTAAACTTTTTAACTTTACCCTAGGTACAAACATCACGTTTGGTTAAAGTTTGATTCTACCATTTACTTTAGGTGAGATATGGTACCAAGGCGTATTTCAACTTGAAACACGATTTCTACGTTTTTAGAGTCTGAAATGAACATTTTTCGTTTACTCGCCTAAATCTGGTGATATTTTAAAATTGTTTAAACTTTTCAACTTTACCCTAGGTACAAACATTACGTTTGGTTAAAGTTTGATTCTATCATTTACTTTAGGTGAGATATGGTCTCAAGGCGTATTTCAACTTGAAACACGATTTCTACGTTATTAGAGTCTGAAATGAACATTTTTCGTTTACTCGCCTAAATATAGTGATATTTTAAAATTGTTTAAACTTTTCAACTTTATCCTAGGTACAAACATTACGTTTGGTTAAACTTTGATTCTACCATTTAATTTAGGTGAGATATGGTCCCAAGGCGTATTTCAACTTGAAACACGATTTCAACGTTATTAGAGTCTGAAATGAACATTTTTCGTTTACTCGCCTAAAACTGGTGATATTTTAAAATTGTTTAAACTTTTCAACTTTACCCTAGGTACAAACATTACGTTTGGTTAAAGTTTGATTCTACCATTTACTTTAGGTGAGATATGGTCCCAAGGCGTATTTCAACTTGAAACACGATTTCTACGTTATTAGAGTCTGAAATGAACATTTTTCGTTTACAAGGCGTATTTCAACTTGAAACACGATTTCTACGTTTTTAGAGTCTGAAATGAACATTTTTCGTTTACTCGCCTAAATCTGGTGATATTTTAAAAATGTTTAAACTTTTTAACTTTACCCTAGGTACAAACATTACGTTTGGTTAAAGTTTGATTCTACCATTTACTTTAGGTGAGATATGGTCCCAAGGCGTATTTCAACTTGAAACACGATTTCTGCGGTTTTCGAGTCTGAAACGAACATTTTTCGTTTTGGAGGCGTATTTCAACTTGAAACACGATTTCTACGTTTTTAGAGTCTGAAATGAACATTTTTCGTTTACTCGCCTAAATATAGTGATATTTTAAAATTGTTTAAACTTTTTAACTTTACCCTAGGTACAAACATTACGTTTGGTTAAAGTTTGATTCTACCATTTACTTTAGGTGAGATATGGTCCCAAGGCGTATTTCAACTTGAAACACGATTTCTACGTTATTAGAGTCTGAAATGAACATTTTTCGTTTACAAGGCGTATTCCAACTTGAAACACGATTTCTGCATTATTAGAGTCTGAAACGAACATTTTTCGTTTACTCGCCTAAATATAGTGATATTTTAAAATTGTTTAAACTTTTCAACTTTACCCTAGGTACAAACATTACGTTTGGTTAAACTTTGATTCTACCATTTAATTTAGGTGAGATATGGTCCCAAGGCGTATTTCAACTTGAAACACGATTTCAACGTTATTAGAGTCTGAAATGAACATTTTTCGTTTACTCGCCTAAATATAGTGATATTTTAAAATTGTTTAAACTTTTTAACTTTACCCTAGGTACAAACATTACGTTTGGTTAAAGTTTGATTCTACCATTTACTTTAGGTGAGATATGGTACCAAGGCGTATTTCAACTTGAAACACGATTTCTGCGGTTTTCGAGTCTGAAACGAACATTTTTCGTTTTGGAGGCGTATTTCAACTTGAAACACGATTTCTACGTTTTTAGAGTCTGAAATGAACATTTTTCGTTTACTCGCCTAAATATAGTGATATTTTAAAATTGTTTAAACTTTTTAACTTTACCCTAGGTACAAACATTACGTTTGGTTAAAGTTTGATTCTACCATTTACTTTAGGTGAGATATGGTCCCAAGGCGTATTTCAACTTGAAACACGATTTCTACGTTATTAGAGTCTGAAATGAACATTTTTCGTTTACAAGGCGTATTTCAACTTGAAACACGATTTCTACGTTATTAGAGTCTGAAATGAACATTTTTCGTTTACAAGGCGTATTTCAACTTGAAACACGATTTCTACGTTTTTAGAGTCTGAAATGAACATTTTTCGTTTACTCGCCTAAATCTGGTGATATTTTAAAAATGTTTAAACTTTTTAACTTTACCCTAGGTACAAACTTTACGTTTGGTTAAAGTTTGATTCTACCATTTACTTTAGGTGAGATATGGTCCCAAGGCGTATTTCAACTTGAAACACGATTTCTGCGGTTTTAGAGTCTGAAACGAACATTTTTCGTTTTGAAGGCGTATTTCAACTTGAAACACGATTTCTACGTTTTTAGAGTCTGAAATGAACATTTTTCGTTTACTCGCCTAAATATAGTGATATTTTAAAATTGTTTAAACTTTTCAACTTTACCCTAGGTACAAACATTACGTTTGGTTAAAGTTTGATTCTACCATTTACTTTAGGTGAGATATGGTCCCAAGGCGTATTTCAACTTGAAACACGATTTCTGCGGTTTTAGAGTCTGAAACGAACATTTTTCGTTTACAAGGCGTATTTCAACTTGAAACACGATTTCTACGTTTTTAGAGTCTGAAATGAACATTTTTCGTTTACTCGCCTAAATCTGGTGATATTTTAAAATTGTTTAAACTTTTCAACTTTACCCTAGGTACAAACATTACGTTTGGTTAAAGTTTGATTCTACCATTTACTTTTGGTGAGATATGGTCCCAAGGCGTATTTCAACTTGAAACACGATTTCTACGTTATTAGAGTCTGAAATGAACATTTTTCGTTTACAAGGCGTATTTCAACTTGAAACACGATTTCTGCATTATTAGAGTCTGAAACGAACATTTTTCGTTTACTCGCCTAAATATAGTGATATTTTAAAATTGTTTAAACTTTTCAACTTTACCCTAGGTACAAACATTACGTTTGGTTAAACTTTGATTCTACCATTTAATTTAGGTGAGATATGGTCCCAAGGCGTATTTCAACTTGAAACACGATTTCAACGTTATTAGAGTCTGAAATGAACATTTTTCGTTTACTCGCCTAAATCTGGTGATATTTTAAAATTGTTTAAACTTTTCAAGTTTACCCTAGGTACAAACAATAAGTTTGGTTAAAGTTTGATTCTACCATTTAATTTAGGTAAAATATGGTCCCAAGGCGTATTTCAACTTGAAACACGATTTCTACGTTTTTAGAGTCTGAAATGAACATTTTTCGTTTACTCGCCTAAATATAGTGATATTTTAAAATTGTTTAAACTTTTTAACTTTACCCTAGGTACAAACATTACGTTTGGTTAAAGTTTGATTCTACCATTTACTTTAGGTGAGATATGGTACCTAGGCGTATTTCAACTTGAAACACGATTTCTGCGGTTTTAGAGTCTGAAACAAACATTTTTCGTTTACAAGGCGTATTTCAACTTGAAACACGATTTCTACGTTTTTAGAGTCTGAAATGAACATTTTTCGTTTACTCGCCTAAATCTGGTGATATTTCAAAATTGTTTAAACTTTTTAACTTTACCCTAGGTACAAACATTACGTTTGGTTAAAGTTTGATTCTACCATTTACTTTAGGTGAGATATGGTACCAAGGCGTATTTCAACTAGAAAACACGATTTCTACGTTTTTAGAGTCTGAAATGAACATTTTTCGTTTACTCGCCTAAATCTGGTGATATTTTAAAATTGTTTAAACTTTTCAACTTTACCCTAGGTACAAACATTACGTTTGGTTAAAGTTTGATTCTATCATTTACTTTAGGTGAGATATGGTCTCAATGCGTATTTCAACTTGAAACACGATTTCTACGTTATTAGAGTCTGAAATGAACATTTTTCGTTTACTCGCCTAAATATAGTGATATTTTAAAATTGTTTAAACTTTTCAACTTTACCCTAGGTACAAACATTACGTTTGGTTAAACTTTGATTCTACCATTTAATTTAGGTGAGAAATGGTCCCAAGGCGTATTTCAACTTGAAACACGATTTCAACGTTATTAGAGTCTGAAATGAACATTTTTCGTTTACTCGCCTAAAACTGGTGATATTTTAAAATTGTTTAAACTTTTCAACTTTACCCTAGGTACAAACATTACGTTTGGTTAAAGTTTGATTCTACCATTTACTTTAGGTGAGATATGGTCCCAAGGCGTATTTCAACTTGAAACACGATTTCTACGTTATTAGAGTCTGAAATGAACATTTTTCGTTTACTCGCCTAAAACTGGTGATATTTTAAAATTGTTTAAACTTTTCAACTTTACCCTAGGTACAAACATTACGTTTGGTTAAAGTTTGATTCTACCATTTACTTTAGATGAGATATGGTCCCAAGGCGTATTTCAACTTGAAACACGATTTCTGCATTATTAGAGTCTGAAACGAACATTTTTCGTTTACTCGCCTAAATATAGTGATATTTTAAAATTGTTTAAACTTTTCAACTTTACCCTAGGTACAAACATTACGTTTGGTTAAACTTTGATTCTACCATTTAATTTAGGTGAGATATGGTCCCAAGGCGTATTTCAACTTGAAACACGATTTCAACGTTATTAGAGTCTGAAATGAACATTTTTCGTTTACTCGCCTAAATATAGTGATATTTTAAAATTGTTTAAACTTTTTAACTTTACCCTAGGTACAAACATTACGTTTGGTTAAAGTTTGATTCTACCATTTACTTTAGGTGAGATATGGTACCAAGGCGTATTTCAACTTGAAACACGATTTCTGCGGTTTTAGAGTCTGAAACGAACATTTTTCGTTTACAAGGCGTATTTCAACTTGAAACACGATTTCTACGTTTTTAGAGTCTGAAATGAACATTTTTCGTTTACTCGCCTAAATCTGGTGATATTTTAAAATTGTTTAAACTTTTTAACTTTACCCTAGGTACAAACATTACGTTTGGTTAAAGTTTGATTCTACCATTTACTTTAAGTGAGATATGGTCCCAAGGCGTATTTCAACTTGAAACACGATTTCTGCGGTTTTAGAGTCTGAAACGAACATTTTTCGTTTTGAAGGCGTATTTCAACTTGAAACACGATTTCTACGTTTTTAGAGTCTGAAATGAACATTTTTCGTTTACTCGCCTAAATATAGTGATATTTTAAAATTGTTTAAACTTTTTAACTTTACCCTAGGTACAAACTTTACGTTTGGTTAAAGTTTGATTCTACCATTTACTTTAGGTGAGATATGGTACCAAGGCGTATTTCAACTTGAAACACGATTTCTACGTTTTTAGAGTCTGAAATGAACATTTTTCGTTTACTCGCCTAAATCTGGTGATATTTTAAAATTGTTTAAACTTTTCAACTTTACCCTAGGTACAAACATTACGTTTGGTTAAAGTTTGATTCTATCATTTACTTTAGGTGAGATATGGTCTCAAGGCGTATTTCAACTTGAAACACGATTTCTACGTTATTAGAGTCTGAAATGAACATTTTTCGTTTACTCGCCTAAAACAGGTGATATTTTAAAATTGTTTAAACTTTTCAACTTTACCCTAGGTACAAACATTACGTTTGGTTAAAGTTTGATTCAACCATTTACTTTAGGTGAGATATGGTCCCAAGGCGTATTTCAACTTGAAACACGATTTCTACGTTATTAGAGTCTGAAATGAACATTTTTCGTTTACAAGGCGTATTTCAACTTGAAACACGATTTCTACGTTATTAGAGTCTGAAATGAACATTTTTCGTTTACAAGGCGTATTTCAACTTGAAACACGATTTCTACGTTTTTAGAGTCTGAAATGAACATTTTTCGTTTACTCGCCTAAATCTGGTGATATTTTAAAAATGTTTAAACTTTTTAACTTTACCCTATGTACAAACATTACGTTTGGTTAAAGTTTGATTCTACCATTTACTTTAGGTGAGATATGGTCCCAAGGCGTATTTCAACTTGAAACACGATTTCTGCGGTTTTAGAGTCTGAAACGAACATTTTTCGTTTTGAAGGCGTATTTCAACTTGAAACACGATTTCTACGTTTTTAGAGTCTGAAATGAACATTTTTCGTTTACTCGCCTAAATATAGTGATATTTTAAAATTGTTTAAACTTTTTAACTTTACCCTAGGTACAAACATTACGTTTGGTTAAAGTTTGATTCTACCATTTACTTTAGGTGAGATATGGTCCCAAGGCGTATTTCAACTGGAAACACGATTTCTGCATTATTAGAGTCTGAAACGAACATTTTTCGTTTACTCGCCTAAATATAGTGATATTTTAAAATTGTTTAAACTTTTCAACTTTACCCTAGGTACAAACATTACGTTTGGTTAAACTTTGATTCTACCATTTAATTTAGGTGAGATATGGTCCCAAGGCGTATTTCAACTTGAAACACGATTTCAACGTTATTAGAGTCTGAAATGAACATTTTTCGTTTACTCGCCTAAATATAGTGATATTTTAAAATTGTTTAAACTTTTTAACTTTACCCTAGGTACAAACATTACGTTTGGTTAAAGTTTGATTCTACCATTTACTTTAGGTGAGATATGGTACCAAGGCGTATTTCAACTTGAAACACGATTTCTGCGGTTTTAGAGTCTGAAACGAACATTTTTCGTTTACAAGGCGTATTTCAACTTGAAACACGATTTCTACGTTTTTAGAGTCTGAAATGAACATTTTTCGTTTACTCGCCTAAATCTGGTGATATTTTAAAATTGTTTAAACTTTTTAACTTTACCCTAGGTACAAACATTACGTTTGGTTAAAGTTTGATTCTACCATTTACTTTAAGTGAGATATGGTCCCAAGGCGTATTTCAACTTGAAACACGATTTCTGCGGTTTTAGAGTCTGAAACGAACATTTTTCGTTTTGAAGGCGTATTTCAACTTGAAACACGATTTCTACGTTTTTAGAGTCTGAAATGAACATTTTTCGTTTACTCGCCTAAATATAGTGATATTTTAAAATTGTTTAAACTTTTTAACTTTACCCTAGGTACAAACTTTACGTTTGGTTAAAGTTTGATTCTACCATTTACTTTAGGTGAGATATGGTACCAAGGCGTATTTCAACTTGAAACACGATTTCTACGTTTTTAGAGTCTGAAATGAACATTTTTCGTTTACTCGCCTAAATCTGGTGATATTTTAAAATTGTTTAAACTTTTCAACTTTACCCTAGGTACAAACATTACGTTTGGTTAAAGTTTGATTCTATCATTTACTTTAGGTGAGATATGGTCTCAAGGCGTATTTCAACTTGAAACACGATTTCTACGTTATTAGAGTCTGAAATGAACATTTTTCGTTTACTCGCCTAAAACAGGTGATATTTTAAAATTGTTTAAACTTTTCAACTTTACCCTAGGTACAAACATTACGTTTGGTTAAAGTTTGATTCAACCATTTACTTTAGGTGAGATATGGTCCCAAGGCGTATTTCAACTTGAAACACGATTTCTACGTTATTAGAGTCTGAAATGAACATTTTTCGTTTACAAGGCGTATTTCAACTTGAAACACGATTTCTACGTTATTAGAGTCTGAAATGAACATTTTTCGTTTACAAGGCGTATTTCAACTTGAAACACGATTTCTACGTTTTTAGAGTCTGAAATGAACATTTTTCGTTTACTCGCCTATATCTGGTGATATTTTAAAAATGTTTAAACTTTTTAACTTTACCCTATGTACAAACATTACGTTTGGTTAAAGTTTGATTCTACCATTTACTTTAGGTGAGATATGGTCCCAAGGCGTATTTCAACTTGAAACACGATTTCTGCGGTTTTAGAGTCTGAAACGAACATTTTTCGTTTTGAAGGCGTATTTCAACTTGAAACACGATTTCTACGTTTTTAGAGTCTGAAATGAACATTTTTCGTTTACTCGCCTAAATATAGTGATATTTTAAAATTGTTTAAACTTTTTAACTTTACCCTAGGTACAAACATTACGTTTGGTTAAAGTTTGATTCTACCATTTACTTTAGGTGAGATATGGTCCCAAGGCGTATTTCAACTGGAAACACGATTTCTACGTTATTAGAGTCTGAAATGAACATTTTTCGTTTACAAGGCGTATTTCAACTTGAAACACGATTTCTGCATTATTAGCGTCTGAAACGAACATTTTTCGTTTACTCGCCTAAATATAGTGATATTTTAAATTTGTTTAAACTTTTCAACTTTACCCTAGGTACAAACATTACGTATGGTTAAACATTGATTCTACCATTTAATTTAGGTGAGATATGGTCCCAAAGCGTATTTCAACTTGAAACACGATTTCTACGTTATTAGAGTCTGAAATGAACATTTTTCGTTTACAAGGCGTATTTCAACTTGAAACACGATTTCTGCATTATTAGAGTCTGAAACGAACATTTTTCGTTTACTCGCCTAAATATAGTGATATTTTAAAATTGTTTAAACTTTTCAACTTTACCCTAGGTACAAACATTACGTTTGGTTAAACTTTGATTCTACCATTTAATTTAGGTGAGATATGGTCCCAAGGCGTATTTCAACTTGAAACACGATTTCAACGTTATTAGAGTCTGAAATGAACATTTTTCGTTTACTCGCCTAAATATAGTGATATTTTAAAATTGTTTAAACTTTTTAACTTTACCCTAGGTACAAACATTACGTTTGGTTAAAGTTTGATTCTACCATTTACTTTAGGTGAGATATGGTACCAAGGCGTATTTCAACTTGAAACACGATTTCTGCGGTTTTAGAGTCTGAAACGAACATTTTTCGTTTACAAGGCGTATTTCAACTTGAAACACGATTTCTACGTTTTTAGAGTCTGAAATGAACATTTTTCGTTTACTCGCCTCAATCTGGTGATATTTTAAAATTGTTTAAACTTTTTAACTTTACCCTAGGTACAAACATTACGTTTGGTTAAAGTTTGATTCTACCATTTACTTTAAGTGAGATATGGTCCCAAGGCGTATTTCAACTTGAAACACGATTTCTGCGGTTTTAGAGTCTGAAACGAACATTTTTCGTTTTGAAGGCGTATTTCAACTTGAAACACGATTTCTACGTTTTTAGAGTCTGAAATGAACATTTTTCGTTTACTCGCCTAAATATAGTGATATTTTAAAATTGTTTAAACTTTTTAACTTTACCCTAGGTACAAACATCACGTTTGGTTAAAGTTTGATTCTACCATTTACTTTAGGTGAGATATGGTACCAAGGCGTATTTCAACTTGAAACACGATTTCAACGTTATTAGAGTCTGAAATGAACATTTTTCGTTTACTCGCCTAAAACTGGTGATATTTTAAAATTGTTTAAACTTTTCAACTTTACCCTAGGTACAAACATTACGTTTGGTTAAAGTTTGATTCTACCATTTACTTTAGGTGAGATATGGTCCCAAGGCGTATTTCAACTTGAAACACGATTTCTACGTTATTAGAGTCTGAAATGAACATTTTTCGTTTACAAGGCGTATTTCAACTTGAAACACGATTTCTACGTTATTAGAGTCTGAAATGAACATTTTTCGTTTACAAGGCGTATTTCAACTTGAAACACGATTTCTACGTTTTTAGAGTCTGAAATGAACATTTTTCGTTTACTCGCCTAAATCTGGTGATATTTTAAAAATGTTTAAACTTTTTAACTTTACCCTAGGTACAAACATTACGTTTGGTTAAAGTTTGATTCTACCATTTACTTTAGGTGAGATATGGTCCCAAGGCGTATTTCAACTTGAAACACGATTTCTGCGGTTTTCGAGTCTGAAACGAACATTTTTCGTTTTGGAGGCGTATTTCAACTTGAAACACGATTTCTACGTTTTTAGAGTCTGAAATGAACATTTTTCGTTTACTCGCCTAAATATAGTGATATTTTAAAATTGTTTAAACTTTTTAACTTTACCCTAGGTACAAACATTACGTTTGGTTAAAGTTTGATTCTACCATTTACTTTAGGTGAGATATGGTCCCAAGGCGTATTTCAACTTGAAACACGATTTCTACGTTATTAGAGTCTGAAATGAACATTTTTCGTTTACAAGGCGTATTCCAACTTGAAACACGATTTCTGCATTATTAGAGTTTGAAACGAACATTTTTCGTTTACTCGCCTAAATATAGTGATATTTTAAAATTGTTTAAACTTTTCAACTTTACCCTAGGTACAAACATTACGTTTGGTTAAACTTTGATTCTACCATTTAATTTAGGTGAGATATGGTCCCAAGGCGTATTTCAACTTGAAACACGATTTCAACGTTATTAGAGTCTGAAATGAACATTTTTCGTTTACTCGCCTAAATATAGTGATATTTTAAAATTGTTTAAACTTTTTAACTTTACCCTAGGTACAAACATTACGTTTGGTTAAACTTTGATTCTACCATTTAATTTAGGTGAGATATGGTCCCAAGGCGTATTTCAACTTGAAACACGATTTCTACGTTTTTAGAGTCTGAAATGAACATTTTTCGTTTACTCGCCTAAATCTGGTGATATTTTAAAATTGTTTAAACTTTTCAACTTTACCCTAGGTACAAACATTACGTTTGGTTAAAGTTTGATTCTATCATTTACTTTAGGTGAGATATGGTCTCAAGGCGTATTTCAACTTGAAACACGATTTCTACGTTATTAGAGTCTGAAATGAACATTTTTCGTTTACTCGCCTAAATATAGTGATATTTTAAAATTGTTTAAACTTTTCAACTTTATCCTAGGTACAAACATTACGTTTGGTTAAACTTTGATTCTACCATTTAATTTAGGTGAGATATGGTCCCAAGGCGTATTTCAACTTGAAACACGATTTCAACGTTATTAGAGTCTGAAATGAACATTTTTCGTTTACTCGCCTAAAACTGGTGATATTTTAAAATTGTTTAAACTTTTCAACTTTACCCTAGGTACAAACATTACGTTTGGTTAAAGTTTGATTCTACCATTTACTTTAGGTGAGATATGGTCCCAAGGCGTATTTCAACTTGAAACACGATTTCTACGTTATTAGAGTCTGAAATGAACATTTTTCGTTTACAAGGCGTATTTCAACTTGAAACACGATTTCTACGTTATTAGAGTCTGAAATGAACATTTTTCGTTTACAAGGCGTATTTCAACTTGAAACACGATTTCTACGTTTTTAGAGTCTGAAATGAACATTTTTCGTTTACTCGCCTAAATCTGGTGATATTTTAAAAATGTTTAAACTTTTTAACTTTACCCTAGGTACAAACATTACGTTTGGTTAAAGTTTGATTCTACCATTTACTTTAGGTGAGATATGGTCCCAAGGCGTATTTCAACTTGAAACACGATTTCTGCGGTTTTAGAGTCTGAAACGAACATTTTTCGTTTTGAAGGCGTATTTCAACTTGAAACACGATTTCTACGTTTTTAGAGTCTGAAATGAACATTTTTCGTTTACTCGCCTAAATATAGTGATATTTTAAAATTGTTTAAACTTTTCAACTTTACCCTAGGTACAAACATTACGTTTGGTTAAAGTTTGATTCTACCATTTACTTTAGGTGAGATATGGTCCCAAGGCGTATTTCAACTTGAAACACGATTTCTGCGGTTTTAGAGTCTGAAACGAACATTTTTCGTTTACAAGGCGTATTTCAACTTGAAACACGATTTCTACGTTTTTAGAGTCTGAAATGAACATTTTTCGTTTACTCGCCTAAATCTGGTGATATTTTAAAATTGTTTAAACTTTTCAACTTTACCCTAGGTACAAACATTACGTTTGGTTAAAGTTTGATTCTACCATTTACTTTTGGTGAGATATGGTCCCAAGGCGTATTTCAACTTGAAACACGATTTCTACGTTATTAGAGTCTGAAATGAACATTTTTCGTTTACAAGGCGTATTTCAACTTGAAACACGATTTCTGCATTATTAGAGTCTGAAACGAACATTTTTCGTTTACTCGCCTAAAACTGGTGATATTTTAAAATTGTTTAAACTTTTCAACTTTACCCTAGGTACAAACATTACGTTTGGTTAAAGTTTGATTCTACCATTTACTTTAGGTGAGATATGGTCCCAAGGCGTATTTCAACTTGAAACACGATTTCTACGTTATTAGAGTCTGAAATGAACATTTTTCGTTTACAAGGCGTATTTCAACTTGAAACACGATTTCTACGTTATTAGAGTCTGAAATGAGCATTTTTCGTTTACAAGGCGTATTTCAACTTGAAACACGATTTCTACGTTATTAGAGTCTGAAATGAACATTTTTCGTTTACAAGGCGTATTTCAACTTGAAACACGATTTCTACGTTTTTAGAGTCTGAAATGAACATTTTTCGTTTACTCGCCTAAATCTGGTGATATTTTAAAAATGTTTAAACTTTTTAACTTTACCCTAGGTACAAACATTACGTTTGGTTAAAGTTTGATTCTACCATTTACTTTAGGTGAGATATGGTCCCAAGGCGTATTTCAACTTGAAACACGATTTCTGCGGTTTTAGAGTCTGAAACGAACATTTTTCGTTTTGAAGGCGTATTTCAACTTGAAACACGATTTCTACGTTTTTAGAGTCTGAAATGAACATTTTTCGTTTACTCGCCTAAATATAGTGATATTTTAAAATTGTTTAAACTTTTCAACTTTACCCTAGGTACAAACATTACGTTTGGTTAAAGTTTGATTCTACCATTTACTTTAGGTGAGATATGGTCCCAAGGCGTATTTCAACTTGAAACACGATTTCTGCGGTTTTAGAGTCTGAAACGAACATTTTTCGTTTACAAGGCGTATTTCAACTTGAAACACGATTTCTACGTTTTTAGAGTCTGAAATGAACATTTTTCGTTTACTCGCCTAAATCTGGTGATATTTTAAAATTGTTTAAACTTTTCAACTTTACCCTAGGTACAAACAATACGTTTGGTTAAAGTTTGATTCTACCATTTACTTTTGGTGAGATATGGTCCCAAGGCGTATTTCAACTTGAAACACGATTTCTACGTTATTAGAGTCTGAAATGAACATTTTTCGTTTACAAGGCGTATTTCAACTTGAAACACGATTTCTGCATTATTAGCGTCTGAAACAAACATTTTTCGTTTACTCGCCTAAATATAGTGATATTTTAAAATTGTTTAAACTTTTCAACTTTACCCTAGGTACAAACATTACGTATGGTTAAACATTGATTCTACCATTTAATTTAGGTGAGATATGGTCCCAAGGCGTATTTCAACTTGAAACACGATTTCTACGTTATTAGAGTCTGAAATGAACATTTTTCGTTTACAAGGCGTATTTCAACTTGAAACACGATTTCTACGTTTTTAGAGTCTGAAATGAACATTTTTCGTTTACTCGCCTAAATCTGGTGATATTTTAAAAATGTTTAAACTTTTTAACTTTACCCTAGGTACAAACATTACGTTTGGTTAAAGTTTGATTCTACCATTTACTTTAGGTGAGATATGGTCCCAAGGCGTATTTCAACTTGAAACACGATTTCTGCGGTTTTAGAGTCTGAAACGAACATTTTTCGTTTTGAAGGCGTATTTCAACTTGAAACACGATTTCTACGTTTTTAGAGTCTGAAATGAACATTTTTCGTTTACTCGCCTAAATATAGTGATATTTTAAAATTGTTTAAACTTTTCAACTTTACCCTAGGTACAAACATTACGTTTGGTTAAAGTTTGATTCTACCATTTACTTTAGGTGAGATATGGTACCAAGGCGTATTTTAACTTGAAACACGATTTCTGCGGTTTTAGAGTCTGAAACGAACATTTTTCGTTTACAAGGCGTATTTCAACTTGAAACACGATTTCTACGTTTTTAGAGTCTGAAATGAACATTTTTCGTTTACTCGCCTAAATCTGGTGATATTTTAAAATTGTTTAAACTTTTCAACTTTACCCTAGGTACAAACATTACGTTTGGTTAAAGTTTGATTCTACCATTTACTTTTGGTGAGATATGGTCCCAAGGCGTATTTCAACTTGAAACACGATTTCTACGTTATTAGAGTCTGAAATGAACATTTTTCGTTTACAAGGCGTATTTCAACTTGAAACACGATTTCTGCATTATTAGCGTCTGAAACAAACATTTTTCGTTTACTCGCCTAAATATAGTGATATTTTAAAATTGTTTAAACTTTTCAACTTTACCCTAGGTACAAACATTACGTATGGTTAAACATTGATTCTACCATTTAATTTAGGTGAGATATGGTCCCAAGGCGTATTTCAACTTGAAATACGATTTCTACGTTATTAGAGTCTGAAATGAACATTTGTCGTTTACAAGGCGTATTTCAACTTGAAACGCGATTTCTGCATTATTAGAGTCTGAAACGAACATTTTTCGTTTACTCGCCTAAAAATAGTGATATTTTAAAATTGTTTAAACTTTTCAACTTTACCCTAGGTACAAACATTACGTTTGGTTAAACTTTGATTCTACCATTTAATTTAGGTGAGATATGGTCCCAAGGCGTATTTCAACTTGAAACACGATTTCAACGTTATTAGAGTCTGAAATGTACATTTTTCGTTTACTCGCCTAAATCTGGTGATATTTTAAAATTGTTTAAACTTTTCAAGTTTACCCTAGGTACAAACAATAAGTTTGGTTAAAGTTTGATTCTACCATTTAATTTAGGTAAAATATGGTCCCAAGGCGTATTTCAACTTGAAACACGATTTCTACGTTTTTAGAGTCTGAAATGAACATTTTTCGTTTACTCGCCTAAATATAGTGATATTTTAAAATTGTTTAAACTTTTTAACTTTACCCTAGGTACAAACATTACGTTTGGTTAAAGTTTGATTCTACCATTTACTTTAGGTGAGATATGGTACCTAGGCGTATTTCAACTTGAAACACGATTTCTGCGGTTTTAGAGTCTGAAACAAACATTTTTCGTTTACAAGGCGTATTTCAACTTGAAACACGATTTCTACGTTTTTAGAGTCTGAAATGAACATTTTTCGTTTATTCGCCTAAATCTGGTGATATTTCAAAATTGTTTAAACTTTTTAACTTTACCCTAGGTACAAACATTACGTTTGGTTAAAGTTTGATTCTACCATTTACTTTAGGTGAGATATGGTACCAAGGCGTATTTCAACTTGAAACACGATTTCTACGTTTTTAGAGTCTGAAATGAACATTTTTCGTTTAATCGCCTAAATCTGGTGATATTTTAAAATTGTTTAAACTTTTCAACTTTACCCTAGGTACAAACATTACGTTTGGTTAAAGTTTGATTCTATCATTTACTTTAGGTGAGATATGGTCTCAAGGCGTATTTCAACTTGAAACACGATTTCTACGTTATTAGAGTCTGAAATGAACATTTTTCGTTTACTCGCCTAAATATAGTGATATTTTAAAATTGTTTAAACTTTTCAACTTTACCCTAGGTACAAACATTGCGTTTGGTTAAACTTTGATTCTACCATTTAATTTAGGTGAGAAATGGTCCCAAGGCGTATTTCAACTTGAAACACGATTTCAACGTTATTAGAGTCTGAAATGAACATTTTTCGTTTACTCGCCTAAAACTGGTGATATTTTAAAATTGTTTAAACTTTTCAACTTTACCCTAGGTACAAACATTACGTTTGGTTAAAGTTTGATTCTACCATTTACTTTAGGTGAGATATGGTCCCAAGGCGTATTTCAACTTGAAACACGATTTCTACGTTATTAGAGTCTGAAATGAACATTTTTCGTTTACTCGCCTAAAACAGGTGATATTTTAAAATTGTTTAAACTTTTCAACTTTACCCTAGGTACAAACATTACGTTTGGTTAAAGTTTGATTCTACCATTTACTTTAGGTGAGATATGGTCCCAAGGCGTATTTCAACTTGAAACACGATTTCTACGTTATTAGAGTCTGAAATGAACATTTTTCGTTTACAAGGCGTATTTCAACTTGAAACACGATTTCTACGTTATTAGAGTCTGAAATGAACATTTTTCGTTTACAAGGCGTATTTCAACTTGAAACACGATTTCTACGTTTTTAGAGTCTGAAATGAACATTTTTCGTTTACTCGCCTAAATCTGGTGATATTTTAAAATTGTTTAAACTTTTCAACTTTACCCTAGGTACAAACATTACGTTTGGTTAAAGTTTGATTCTATCATTTACTTTAGGTGAGATATGGTCTCAAGGCGTATTTCAACTTGAAACACGATTTCTACGTTATTAGAGTCTGAAATGAACATTTTTCGTTTACTCGCCTAAATATAGTGATATTTTAAAATTGTTTAAACTTTTCAACTTTATCCTAGGTACAAACATTACGTTTGGTTAAACTTTGATTCTACCATTTAATTTAGGTGAGATATGGTCCCAAGGCGTATTTCAACTTGAAACACGATTTCAACGTTATTAGAGTCTGAAATGAACATTTTTCGTTTACTCGCCTAAAACAGGTGATATTTTAAAATTGTTTAAACTTTTCAACTTTACCCTAGGTACAAACATTACGTTTGGTTAAAGTTTGATTCTACCATTTACTTTAGGTGAAATATGGTCCCAAGGCGTATTTCAACTTGAAACACGATTTCTACGTTATTAGAGTCTGAAATGAACATTTTTCGTTTACAAGGCGTATTTCAACTTGAAACACGATTTCTACGTTATTAGAGTCTGAAATGAACATTTTTCGTTTACAAGGCGTATTTCAACTTGAAACACGATTTCTACGTTTTTAGAGTCTGAAATGAACATTTTTCGTTTACTCGCCTAAATCTGGTGATATTTTAAAAATGTTTAAACTTTTTAACTTTACCCTAGGTACAAACATTACGTTTGGTTAAAGTTTGATTCTACCATTTACTTTAGGTGAGATATGGTCCCAAGGCGTATTTCAACTTGAAACACGATTTCTGCGGTTTTAGAGTCTGAAACGAACATTTTTCGTTTTGAAGGCGTATTTCAACTTGAAACACGATTTCTACGTTTTTAGAGTCTGAAATGAACATTTTTCGTTTACTCGCCTAAATATAGTGATATTTTAAAATTGTTTAAACTTTTTAACTTTACCCTAGGTACAAACATTACGTTTGGTTAAAGTTTGATTCTACCATTTACTTTAGGTGAGATATGGTCCCAAGGCGTATTTCAACTTGAAACACGATTTCTACGTTATTAGAGTCTGAAATGAACATTTTTCGTTTACAAGGCGTATTTCAACTTGAAACACGATTTCTGCATTATTAGCGTCTGAAACGAACATTTTTCGTTTACTCGCCTAAATATAGTGATATTTTAAAATTGTTTAAACTTTTCAACTTTACCCTAGGTACAAACATTACGTTTGGTTAAAGTTTGATTCTACCATTTACTTTAGGTGAGATATGGTCCCAAGGCGTATTTCAACTTGAAACACGATTTCTACGTTATTAGAGTCTGAAATGAACATTTTTCGTTTACAAGGCGTATTTCAACTTGAAACACGTTTTTTGCGGTTTTAGAGTCTGAGACGAACATTTTTCGTTTACTCGCCTAAATATAGTGATATTTTAAAATTGTTTAAACTTTTCAACTTTATCCTAGGTACAAACATTACGTTTGGTTAAACTTTGATTCTACCATTTAATTTAGGTGAGATATGGTCCCAAGGCGTATTTCAACTTGAAACACGATTTCAACGTTATTAGAGTCTGAAATGAACATTTTTCGTTTACTCGCCTAAAACAGGTGATATTTTAAAATTGTTTAAACTTTTCAACTTTACCCTAGGTACAAACATTACGTTTGGTTAAAGTTTGATTCTACCATTTACTTTAGGTGAGATATGGTCCCAAGGCGTATTTCAACTTGAAACACGATTTCTACGTTATTAGAGTCTGAAATGAACATTTTTCGTTTACAAGGCGTATTTCAACTTGAAACACGATTTCTACGTTATTAGAGTCTGAAATGAACATTTTTCGTTTACAAGGCGTATTTCAACTTGAAACACGATTTCTACGTTTTTAGAGTCTGAAATGAACATATTTCGTTTACTCGCCTAAATCTGGTGATATTTTAAAAATGTTTAAACTTTTTAACTTTACCCTAGGTACAAACATTACGTTTGGTTAAAGTTTGATTCTACCATTTACTTTAGGTGAGATATGGTCCCAAGGCGTATTTCAACTTGAAACACGATTTCTGCGGTTTTAGAGTCTGAAACGAACATTTTTCGTTTTGAAGGCGTATTTCAACTTGAAACACGATTTCTACGTTTTTAGAGTCTGAAATGAACATTTTTCGTTTACTCGCCTAAATATAGTGATATTTTAAAATTGTTTAAACTTTTTAACTTTACCCTAGGTACAAACATTACGTTTGGTTAAAGTTTGATTCTACCATTTACTTTAGGTGAGATATGGTCCCAAGGCGTATTTCAACTTGAAACACGATTTCTGCGGTTTTAGAGTCTGAAACGAACATTTTTCGTTTTGAAGGCGTATTTCAACTTGAAACACGATTTCTACGTTTTTAGAGTCTGAAATGAACATTTTTCGTTTACTCGCCTAAATATAGTGATATTTTAAAATTGTTTAAACTTTTTAACTTTACCCTAGGTACAAACATTACGTTTGGTTAAAGTTTGATTCTACCATTTACTTTAGGTGAGATATGGTCCCAAGGCGTATTTCAACTTGAAACACGATTTCTACGTTATTAGAGTCTGAAATGAACATTTTTCGTTTACAAGGCGTATTTCAACTTGAAACACGATTTCTGCATTATTAGCGTCTGAAACGAACATTTTTCGTTTACTCGCCTAAATATAGTGATATTTTAAAATTGTTTAAACTTTTCAACTTTACCCTAGGTACAAACATTACGTTTGGTTAAAGTTTGATTCTACCATTTACTTTAGGTGAGATATGGTCCCAAGGCGTATTTCAACTTGAAACACGATTTCTACGTTATTAGAGTCTGAAATGAACATTTTTCGTTTACAAGGCGTATTTCAACTTGAAACACGTTTTTTGCGGTTTTAGAGTCTGAGACGAACATTTTTCGTTTACTCGCCTAAATATAGTGATATTTTAAAATTGTTTAAACTTTTCAACTTTATCCTACGTACAAACATTACGTTTGGTTAAACTTTGATTCTACCATTTAATTTAGGTGAGATATGGTCCCAAGGCGTATTTCAACTTGAAACACGATTTCAACGTTATTAGAGTCTGAAATGAACATTTTTCGTTTACTCGCCTAAAACAGGTGATATTTTAAAATTGTTTAAACTTTTCAACTTTACCCTAGGTACAAACATTACGTTTGGTTAAAGTTTGATTCTACCATTTACTTTAGGTGAGATATGGTCCCAAGGCGTATTTCAACTTGAAACACGATTTCTACGTTATTAGAGTCTGAAATGAACATTTTTCGTTTACAAGGCGTATTTCAACTTGAAACACGATTTCTACGTTATTAGAGTCTGAAATGAACATTTTTCGTTTACAAGGCGTATTTCAACTTGAAACACGATTTCTACGTTTTTAGAGTCTGAAATGAACATTTTTCGTTTACTCGCCTAAATCTGGTGATATTTTAAAATTGTTTAAACTTTTCAACTTTACCCTAGGTACAAACATTACGTTTGGTTAAAGTTTGATTCTATCATTTACTTTAGGTGAGATATGGTCTCAAGGCGTATTTCAACTTGAAACACGATTTCTACGTTATTAGAGTCTGAAATGAACATTTTTCGTTTACTCGCCTAAATATAGTGATATTTTAAAATTGTTTAAACTTTTCAACTTTATCCTAGGTATAAACATTACGTTTGGTTAAACTTTGATTCTACCATTTAATTTAGGTGAGATATGGTCCCAAGGCGTATTTCAACTTGAAACACGATTTCAACGTTATTAGAGTCTGAAATGAACATTTTTCGTTTACTCGCCTAAAACAGGTGATATTTTAAAATTGTTTAAACTTTTCAACTTTACCCTAGGTACAAACATTACGTTTGGTTAAAGTTTGATTCTACCATTTACTTTAGGTGAGATATGGTCCCAAGGCGTATTTCAACTTGAAACACGATTTCTACGTTATTAGAGTCTGAAATGAACATTTTTCGTTTACAAGGCGTATTTCAACTTGAAACACGATTTCTACGTTATTAGAGTCTGAAATGAACATTTTTCGTTTACAAGACGTATTTCAACTTGAAACACGATTTCTACGTTTTTAGAGTCTGAAATGAACATTTTTCGTTTACTCGCCTAAATCTGGTGATATTTTAAAAATGTTTAAACTTTTTAACTTTACCCTAGGTACAAACATTACGTTTGGTTAAAGTTTGATTCTACCATTTACTTTAGGTGAGATATGGTCCCAAGGCGTATTTCAACTTGAAACACGATTTCTGCGGTTTTAGAGTCTGAAACGAACATTTTTCGTTTTGAAGGCGTATTTCAACTTGAAACACGATTTCTACGTTTTTAGAGTCTGAAATGAACATTTTTCGTTTACTCGCCTAAATATAGTGATATTTTAAAATTGTTTAAACTTTTTAACTTTACCCTAGGTACAAACATTACGTTTGGTTAAAGTTTGATTCTACCATTTACTTTAGGTGAGATATGGTCCCAAGGCGTATTTCAACTTGAAACACGATTTCTACGTTATTAGAGTCTGAAATGAACATTTTTCGTTTACAAGGCGTATTTCAACTTGAAACACTATTTCTGCATTATTAGCGTCTGAAACAAACATTTTTCGTTTACTCGCCTAAATATAGTGATATTTTAAATTTGTTTAAACTTTTCAACTTTACCCTAGGTACAAACATTACGTATGGTTAAACATTGATTCTACCATTTAATTTAGGTGAGATATGGTCCCAAGGCGTATTTCAACTTGAAACACGATTTCTACGTTATTAGAGTCTGAAATGAACATTTTTCGTTTACAAGGCGTATTTCAACTTGAAACACGATTTCTGCATTATTAGAGTCTGAAACGAACATTTTTCGTTTACTCGCCTAAATATAGTGATATTTTAAAATTGTTTAAACTTTTCAACTTTACCCTAGGTACAAACATTACGTTTGGTTAAACTTTGATTCTACCATTTAATTTAGGTGAGATATGGTCCCAAGGCGTATTTCAACTTGAAACACGATTTCAACGTTATTAGAGTCTGAAATGAACATTTTTCGTTTACTCGCCTAAATATAGTGATATTTTAAAATTGTTTAAACTTTTTAACTTTACCCTAGGTACAAACATTACGTTTGGTTAAAGTTTGATTCTACCATTTACTTTAGGTGAGATATGGTACCAAGGCGTATTTCAACTTGAAACACGATTTCTGCGGTTTTAGAGTCTGAAACGAACATTTTTTGTTTACAAGGCGTATTTCAACTTGAAACACGATTTCAACGTTATTAGAGTCTGAAATGAACATTTTTCGTTTACTCGCCTAAATATAGTGATATTTTAAAATTGTTTAAACTTTTTAACTTTACCCTAGGTACAAACATTACGTTTGGTTAAAGTTTGATTCTACCATTTACTTTAGGTGAGATATGGTACCAAGGCGTATTTCAACTTGAAACACGATTTCTGCGGTTTTAGAGTCTGAAACGAACATTTTTTGTTTACAAGGCGTATTTCAACTTGAAACACGATTTCTACGTTTTTAGAGTCTGAAATGAACATTTTTCGTTTACTCGCCTAAATCTGGTGATATTTTAAAATTGTTTAAACTTTTTAACTTTACCCTAGGTACAAACATTACGTTTGGTTAAAGTTTGATTCTACCATTTACTTTAAGTGACATATGGTCCCAAGGCGTATTTCAACTTGAAACACGATTTCTGCGGTTTTAGAGTCTGAAACGAACATTTTTCGTTTTGAAGGCGTATTTCAACTTGAAACACGATTTCTACGTTTTTAGAGTCTGAAATGAACATTTTTCGTTTACTCGCCTAAATATAGTGATATTTTAAAATTGTTTAAACTTTTTAACTTTACCCTAGGTACAAACATTACGTTTGGTTAAAGTTTGATTCTACCATTTACTTTAGGTGAGATATGGTACCAAGGCGTATTTCAACTTGAAACACGATTTCTACGTTTTTAGAGTCTGAAATGAACATTTTTCGTTTACTCGCCTAAATCTGGTGATATTTTAAAATTGTTTAAACTTTTCAACTTTACCCTAGGTACAAACATTACGTTTGGTTAAAGTTTGATTCTATCATTTACTTTAGGTGAGATATGGTCTCAAGGCGTATTTCAACTTGAAACACGATTTCTACGTTATTAGAGTCTGAAATGAACATTTTTCGTTTACTCGCCTAAATATAGTGATATTTTAAAATTGTTTAAACTTTTCAACTTTATCCTAGGTACAAACATTACGTTTGGTTAAACTTTGATTCTACCATTTAATTTAGGTGAGATATGGTCCCAAGGCGTATTTCAACTTGAAACACGATTTCAACGTTATTAGAGTCTGAAATGAACATTTTTCGTTTACGCGCCTAAAACAGGTGATATTTTAAAATTGTTTAAACTTTTCAACTTTACCCTAGGTACAAACATTACGTTTGGTTAAAGTTTGATTCAACCATTTACTTTAGGTGAGATATGGTCCCAAGGCGTATTTCAACTTGAAACACGATTTCTACGTTATTAGAGTCTGAAATGAACATTTTTCGTTTACAAGGCGTATTTCAACTTGAAACACGATTTCTACGTTATTAGAGTCTGAAATGAACATTTTTCGTTTACAAGGCGTATTTCAACTTGAAACACGATTTCTACGTTTTTAGAGTCTGAAATGAACATTTTTCGTTTACTCGCCTAAATCTGGTGATATTTTAAAAATGTTTAAACTTTTTAACTTTACCCTATGTACAAACATTACGTTTGGTTAAAGTTTGATTCTACCATTTACTTTAGGTGAGATATGGTCCCAAGGCGTATTTCAACTTGAAACACGATTTCTGCGGTTTTAGAGTCTGAAACGAACATTTTTCGTTTTGAAGGCGTATTTCAACTTGAAACACGATTTCTACGTTTTTAGAGTCTGAAATGAACATTTTTCGTTTACTCGCCTAAATATAGTGATATTTTAAAATTGTTTAAACTTTTTAACTTTACCCTAGGTACAAACATTACGTTTGGTTAAAGTTTGATTCTACCATTTACTTTAGGTGAGATATGGTCCCAAGGCGTATTTCAACTGGAAACACGATTTCTACGTTATTAGAGTCTGAAATGAACATTTTTCGTTTACAAGGCGTATTTCAACTTGAAACACGATTTCTGCATTATTAGCGTCTGAAACGAACATTTTTCGTTTACTCGCCTAAATATAGTGATATTTTAAATTTGTTTAAACTTTTCAACTTTACCCTAGGTACAAACATTACGTATGGTTAAACATTGATTCTACCATTTAATTTAGGTGAGATATGGTCCCAAGGCGTATTTCAACTTGAAACACGATTTCTACGTTATTAGAGTCTGAAATGAACATTTTTCGTTTACAAGGCGTATTTCAACTTGAAACACGATTTCTGCATTATTAGAGTCTGAAACGAACATTTTTCGTTTACTCGCCTAAATATAGTGATATTTTAAAATTGTTTAAACTTTTCAACTTTACCCTAGGTACAAACATTACGTTTGGTTAAACTTTGATTCTATCATTTAATTTAGGTGAGATATGGTCCCAAGGCGTATTTCAACTTGAAACACGATTTCAACGTTATTAGAGTCTGAAATGAACATTTTTCGTTTACTCGCCTAAATATAGTGATATTTTAAAATTGTTTAAACTTTTTAACTTTACCCTAGGTACAAACATTACGTTTGGTTAAAGTTTGATTCTACCATTTACTTTAGGTGAGATATGGTACCAAGGCGTATTTCAACTTGAAACACGATTTCTGCGGTTTTAGAGTCTGAAACGAACATTTTTCGTTTACAAGGCGTATTTCAACTTGAAACACGATTTCTACGTTTTTAGAGTCTGAAATGAACATTTTTCGTTTACTCGCCTAAATATAGTGATATTTTAAAATTGTTTAAACTTTTTAACTTTACCCTAGGTACAAACATTACGTTTGGTTAAAGTTTGATTCTACCATTTACTTTAAGTGAGATATGGTCCCAAGGCGTATTTCAACTTGAAACACGATTTCTGCGGTTTTAGAGTCTGAAACGAACATTTTTCGTTTTGAAGGCGTATTTCAACTTGAAACACGATTTCTACGTTTTTAGAGTCTGAAATGAACATTTTTCGTTTACTCGCCTAAATATAGTGATATTTTAAAATTGTTTAAACTTTTTAACTTTACCCTAGGTACAAACATCACGTTTGGTTAAAGTTTGATTCTACCATTTACTTTAGGTGAGATATGGTACCAAGGCGTATTTCAACTTGAAACACGATTTCTACGTTTTTAGAGTCTGAAATGAACATTTTTCGTTTACTCGCCTAAATCTGGTGATATTTTAAAATTGTTTAAACTTTTCAACTTTACCCTAGGTACAAACATTACGTTTGGTTAAAGTTTGATTCTATCATTTACTTTAGGTGAGATATGGTCTCAAGGCGTATTTCAACTTGAAACACGATTTCTACGTTATTAGAGTCTGAAATGAACATTTTTCGTTTACTCGCCTAAATATAGTGATATTTTAAAATTGTTTAAACTTTTCAACTTTATCCTAGGTACAAACATTACGTTTGGTTAAACTTTGATTCTACCATTTAATTTAGGTGAGATATGGTCCCAAGGCGTATTTCAACTTGAAACACGATTTCAACGTTATTAGAGTCTGAAATGAACATTTTTCGTTTATTCGCCTAAAACTGGTGATATTTTAAAATTGTTTAAACTTTTCAACTTTACCCTAGGTACAAACATTACGTTTGGTTAAAGTTTGATTCTACCATTTACTTTAGGTGAGATATGGTCCCAAGGCGTATTTCAACTTGAAACACGATTTCTACGTTATTAGAGTCTGAAATGAACATTTTTCGTTTACAAGGCGTATTTCAACTTGAAACACGATTTCTACGTTTTTAGAGTCTGAAATGAACATTTTTCGTTTACTCGCCTAAATCTGGTGATATTTTAAAAATGTTTAAACTTTTTAACTTTACCCTAGGTACAAACATTACGTTTGGTTAAAGTTTGATTCTACCATTTACTTTAGGTGAGATATGGTCCCAAGGCGTATTTCAACTTGAAACACGATTTCTGCGGTTTTCGAGTCTGAAACGAACATTTTTCGTTTTGGAGGCGTATTTCAACTTGAAACACGATTTCTACGTTTTTAGAGTCTGAAATGAACATTTTTCGTTTACTCGCCTAAATATAGTGATATTTTAAAATTGTTTAAACTTTTTAACTTTACCCTAGGTACAAACATTACGTTTGGTTAAAGTTTGATTCTACCATTTACTTTAGGTGAGATATGGTCCCAAGGCGTATTTCAACTTGAAACACGATTTCTACGTTATTAGAGTCTGAAATGAACATTTTTCGTTTACAAGGCGTATTCCAACTTGAAACACGATTTCTGCATTATTAGAGTCTGAAACGAACATTTTTCGTTTACTCGCCTAAATATAGTGATATTTTAAAATTGTTTAAACTTTTCAACTTTACCCTAGGTACAAACATTACGTTTGGTTAAACTTTGATTCTACCATTTAATTTAGGTGAGATATGGTCCCAAGGCGTATTTCAACTTGAAACACGATTTCAACGTTATTAGAGTCTGAAATGAACATTTTTCGTTTACTCGCCTAAATATAGTGATATTTTAAAATTGTTTAAACTTTTTAACTTTACCCTAGGTACAAACATTACGTTTGGTTAAAGTTTGATTCTACCATTTACTTTAGGTGAGATATGGTACCAAGGCGTATTTCAACTTGAAACACGATTTCTGCGGTTTTAGAGTCTGAAACGAACATTTTTCGTTTACAAGGCGTATTTCAACTTGAAACACGATTTCTACGTTTTTAGAGTCTGAAATGAACATTTTTCGTTTACTCGCCTAAATCTGGTGATATTTTAAAATTGTTTAAACTTTTCAACTTTACCCTAGGTACAAACATTACGTTTGGTTAAAGTTTGATTCTATCATTTACTTTAGGTGAGATATGGTCTCAAGGCGTATTTCAACTTGAAACACGATTTCTACGTTATTAGAGTCTGAAATGAACATTTTTCGTTTACTCGCCTAAATATAGTGATATTTTAAAATTGTTTAAACTTTTCAACTTTATCCTAGGTACAAACATTACGTTTGGTTAAACTTTGATTCTACCATTTAATTTAGGTGAGATATGGTCCCAAGGCGTATTTCAACTTGAAACACGATTTCAACGTTATTAGAGTCTGATATGAACATTTTTCGTTTACTCGCCTAAAACTGGTGATATTTTAAAATTGTTTAAACTTTTCAACTTTACCCTAGGTACAAACATTACGTTTGGTTAAAGTTTGATTCTACCATTTACTTTAGGTGAGATATGGTCCCAAGGCGTATTTCAACTTGAAACACGATTTCTACGTTATTAGAGTCTGAAATGAACATTTTTCGTTTACAAGGCGTATTTCAACTTGAAACACGATTTCTACGTTATTAGAGTCTGAAATGAACATTTTTCGTTTACAAGGCGTATTTCAACTTGAAACACGATTTCTACGTTTTTAGAGTCTGAAATGAACATTTTTCGTTTACTCGCCTAAATCTGGTGATATTTTAAAAATGTTTAAACTTTTTAACTTTACCCTAGGTACAAACTTTACGTTTGGTTAAAGTTTGATTCTACCATTTACTTTAGGTGAGATATGGTCCCAAGGCGTATTTCAACTTGAAACACGATTTCTGCGGTTTTAGAGTCTGAAACGAACATTTTTCGTTTTGAAGGCGTATTTCAACTTGAAACACGATTTCTACGTTTTTAGAGTCTGAAATGAACATTTTTCGTTTACTCGCCTAAATATAGTGATATTTTAAAATTGTTTAAACTTTTCAACTTTACCCTAGGTACAAACATTACGTTTGGTTAAAGTTTGATTCTACCATTTACTTTAGGTGAGATATGGTCCCAAGGCGTATTTCAACTTGAAACACGATTTCTGCGGTTTTAGAGTCTGAAACGAACATTTTTCGTTTACAAGGCGTATTTCAACTTGAAACACGATTTCTACGTTTTTAGAGTCTGAAATGAACATTTTTCGTTTACTCGCCTAAATCTGGTGATATTTTAAAATTGTTTAAACTTTTCAACTTTACCCTAGGTACAAACATTACGTTTGGTTAAAGTTTGATTCTACCATTTACTTTTGGTGAGATATGGTCCCAAGGCGTATTTCAACTTGAAACACGATTTCTACGTTATTAGAGTCTGAAATGAACATTTTTCGTTTACAAGGCGTATTTCAACTTGAAACACGATTTCTGCATTATTAGAGTCTGAAACGAACATTTTTCGTTTACTCGCCTAAATATAGTGATATTTTAAAATTGTTTAAACTTTTCAACTTTACCCTAGGTACAAACATTACGTTTGGTTAAACTTTGATTCTACCATTTAATTTAGGTGAGATATGGTCCCAAGGCGTATTTCAACTTGAAACACGATTTCAACGTTATTAGAGTCTGAAATGAACATTTTTCGTTTACTCGCCTAAATCTGGTGATATTTTAAAATTGTTTAAACTTTTCAAGTTTACCCTAGGTACAAACAATAAGTTTGGTTAAAGTTTGATTCTACCATTTAATTTAGGTAAAATATGGTCCCAAGGCGTATTTCAACTTGAAACACGATTTCTACGTTTTTAGAGTCTGAAATGAACATTTTTCGTTTACTCGCCTAAATATAGTGATATTTTAAAATTGTTTAAACTTTTCAACTTTACCCTAGGTACAAACATTACGTTTGGTTAAACTTTGATTCTACCATTTAATTTAGGTGAGAAATGGTCCCAAGGCGTATTTCAACTTGAAACACGATTTCAACGTTATTAGAGTCTGAAATGAACATTTTTCGTTTACTCGCCTAAAACTGGTGATATTTTAAAATTGTTTAAACTTTTCAACTTTACCCTAGGTACAAACATTACGTTTGGTTAAAGTTTGATTCTACCATTTACTTTAGGTGAGATATGGTCCCAAGGCGTATTTCAACTTGAAACACGATTTCTACGTTATTAGAGTCTGAAATGAACATTTTTCGTTTACTCGCCTAAAACTGGTGATATTTTAAAATTGTTTAAACTTTTCAACTTTACCCTAGGTACAAACATTACGTTTGGTTAAAGTTTGATTCTACCATTTACTTTAGATGAGATATGGTCCCAAGGCGTATTTCAACTTGAAACACGATTTCTGCATTATTAGAGTCTGAAACGAACATTTTTCGTTTACTCGCCTAAATATAGTGATATTTTAAAATTGTTTAAACTTTTCAACTTTACCCTAGGTACAAACATTACGTTTGGTTAAACTTTGATTCTACCATTTAATTTAGGTGAGATATGGTCCCAAGGCGTATTTCAACTTGAAACACGATTTCAACGTTATTAGAGTCTGAAATGAACATTTTTCGTTTACTCGCCTAAATATAGTGATATTTTAAAATTGTTTAAACTTTTTAACTTTACCCTAGGTACAAACATTACGTTTGGTTAAAGTTTGATTCTACCATTTACTTTAGGTGAGATATGGTACCAAGGCGTATTTCAACTTGAAACACGATTTCTGCGGTTTTAGAGTCTGAAACGAACATTTTTCGTTTACAAGGCGTATTTCAACTTGAAACACGATTTCTACGTTTTTAGAGTCTGAAATGAACATTTTTCGTTTACTCGCCTAAATCTGGTGATATTTTAAAATTGTTTAAACTTTTTAACTTTACCCTAGGTACAAACATTACGTTTGGTTAAAGTTTGATTCTACCATTTACTTTAAGTGAGATATGGTCCCAAGGCGTATTTCAACTTGAAACACGATTTCTGCGGTTTTAGAGTCTGAAACGAACATTTTTCGTTTTGAAGGCGTATTTCAACTTGAAACACGATTTCTACGTTTTTAGAGTCTGAAATGAACATTTTTCGTTTACTCGCCTAAATATAGTGATATTTTAAAATTGTTTAAACTTTTTAACTTTACCCTAGGTACAAACTTTACGTTTGGTTAAAGTTTGATTCTACCATTTACTTTAGGTGAGATATGGTACCAAGGCGTATTTCAACTTGAAACACGATTTCTACGTTTTTAGAGTCTGAAATGAACATTTTTCGTTTACTCGCCTAAATCTGGTGATATTTTAAAATTGTTTAAACTTTTCAACTTTACCCTAGGTACAAACATTACGTTTGGTTAAAGTTTGATTCTATCATTTACTTTAGGTGAGATATGGTCTCAAGGCGTATTTCAACTTGAAACACGATTTCTACGTTATTAGAGTCTGAAATGAACATTTTTCGTTTACTCGCCTAAAACAGGTGATATTTTAAAATTGTTTAAACTTTTCAACTTTACCCTAGGTACAAACATTACGTTTGGTTAAAGTTTGATTCAACCATTTACTTTAGGTGAGATATGGTCCCAAGGCGTATTTCAACTTGAAACACGATTTCTACGTTATTAGAGTCTGAAATGAACATTTTTCGTTTACAAGGCGTATTTCAACTTGAAACACGATTTCTACGTTTTTAGAGTCTGAAATGAACATTTTTCGTTTACTCGCCTAAATCTGGTGATATTTTAAAAATGTTTAAACTTTTTAACTTTACCCTATGTACAAACATTACGTTTGGTTAAAGTTTGATTCTACCATTTACTTTAGGTGAGATATGGTCCCAAGGCGTATTTCAACTTGAAACACGATTTCTGCGGTTTTAGAGTCTGAAACGAACATTTTTCGTTTTGAAGGCGTATTTCAACTTGAAACACGATTTCTACGTTTTTAGAGTCTGAAATGAACATTTTTCGTTTACTCGCCTAAATATAGTGATATTTTAAAATTGTTTAAACTTTTTAACTTTACCCTAGGTACAAACATTACGTTTGGTTAAAGTTTGATTCTACCATTTACTTTAGGTGAGATATGGTCCCAAGGCGTATTTCAACTGGAAACACGACTTCTACGTTATTAGAGTCTGAAATGAACATTTTTCGTTTACAAGGCGTATTTCAACTTGAAACACGATTTCTGCATTATTAGCGTCTGAAACGAACATTTTTCGTTTACTCGCCTAAATATAGTGATATTTTAAATTTGTTTAAACTTTTCAACTTTACCCTAGGTACAAACATTACGTATGGTTAAACATTGATTCTACCATTTAATTTAGGTGAGATATGGTCCCAAGGCGTATTTCAACTTGAAACACGATTTCTACGTTATTAGAGTCTGAAATGAACATTTTTCGTTTACAAGGCGTATTTCAACTTGAAACACGATTTCTGCATTATTAGAGTCTGAAACGAACATTTTTCGTTTACTCGCCTAAATATAGTGATATTTTAAAATTGTTTAAACTTTTCAACTTTACCCTAGGTACAAACATTACGTTTGGTTAAACTTTGATTCTACCATTTAATTTAGGTGAGATATGGTCCCAAGGCGTATTTCAACTTGAAACACGATTTCAACGTTATTAGAGTCTGAAATGAACATTTTTCGTTTACTCGCCTAAATATAGTGATATTTTAAAATTGTTTAAACTTTTTAACTTTACCCTAGGTACAAACATTACGTTTGGTTAAAGTTTGATTCTACCATTTACTTTAGGTGAGATATGGTACCAAGGCGTATTTCAACTTGAAACACGATTTCTGCGGTTTTAGAGTCTGAAACGAACATTTTTCGTTTACAAGGCGTATTTCAACTTGAAACACGATTTCTACGTTTTTAGAGTCTGAAATGAACATTTTTCGTTTACTCGCCTAAATCTGGTGATATTTTAAAATTGTTTAAACTTTTTAACTTTACCCTAGGTACAAACATTACGTTTGGTTAAAGTTTGATTCTACCATTTACTTTAAGTGAGATATGGTCCCAAGGCGTATTTCAACTTGAAACACGATTTCTGCGGTTTTAGAGTCTGAAACGAACATTTTTCGTTTTGAAGGCGTATTTCAACTTGAAACACGATTTCTACGTTTTTAGAGTCTGAAATGAACATTTTTCGTTTACTCGCCTAAATATAGTGATATTTTAAAATTGTTTAAACTTTTTAACTTTACCCTAGGTACAAACATCACGTTTGGTTAAAGTTTGATTCTACCATTTACTTTAGGTGAGATATGGTACCAAGGCGTATTTCAACTTGAAACACGATTTCTACGTTTTTAGAGTCTGAAATGAACATTTTTCGTTTACTCGCCTAAATCTGGTGATATTTTAAAATTGTTTAAACTTTTCAACTTTACCCTAGGTACAAACATTACGTTTGGTTAAAGTTTGATTCTATCATTTACTTTAGGTGAGATATGGTCTCAAGGCGTATTTCAACTTGAAACACGATTTCTACGTTATTAGAGTCTGAAATGAACATTTTTCGTTTACTCGCCTAAATATAGTGATATTTTAAAATTGTTTAAACTTTTCAACTTTATCCTAGGTACAAACATTACGTTTGGTTAAACTTTGATTCTACCATTTAATTTAGGTGAGATATGGTCCCAAGGCGTATTTCAACTTGAAACACGATTTCAACGTTATTAGAGTCTGAAATGAACATTTTTCGTTTACTCGCCTAAAACTGGTGATATTTTAAAATTGTTTAAACTTTTCAACTTTACCCTAGGTACAAACATTACGTTTGGTTAAAGTTTGATTCTACCATTTACTTTAGGTGAGATATGGTCCCAAGGCGTATTTCAACTTGAAACACGATTTCTACGTTATTAGAGTCTGAAATGAACATTTTTCGTTTACAAGGCGTATTTCAACTTGAAACACGATTTCTACGTTATTAGAGTCTGAAATGAACATTTTTCGTTTACAAGGCGTATTTCAACTTGAAACACGATTTCTACGTTTTTAGAGTCTGAAATGAACATTTTTCGTTTACTCGCCTAAATCTGGTGATATTTTAAAAATGTTTAAACTTTTTAACTTTACCCTAGGTACAAACATTACGTTTGGTTAAAGTTTGATTCTACCATTTACTTTAGGTGAGATATGGTCCCAAGGCGTATTTCAACTTGAAACACGATTTCTGCGGTTTTCGAGTCTGAAACGAACATTTTTCGTTTTGGAGGCGTATTTCAACTTGAAACACGATTTCTACGTTTTTAGAGTCTGAAATGAACATTTTTCGTTTACTCGCCTAAATATAGTGATATTTTAAAATTGTTTAAACTTTTTAACTTTACCCTAGGTACAAACATTACGTTTGGTTAAAGTTTGATTCTACCATTTACTTTAGGTGAGATATGGTCCCAAGGCGTATTTCAACTTGAAACACGATTTCTACGTTATTAGAGTCTGAAATGAACATTTTTCGTTTACAAGGCGTATTCCAACTTGAAACACGATTTCTGCATTATTAGAGTTTGAAACGAACATTTTTCGTTTACTCGCCTAAATATAGTGATATTTTAAAATTGTTTAAACTTTTCAACTTTACCCTAGGTACAAACATTACGTTTGGTTAAACTTTGATTCTACCATTTAATTTAGGTGAGATATGGTCCCAAGGCGTATTTCAACTTGAAACACGATTTCAACGTTATTAGAGTCTGAAATGAACATTTTTCGTTTACTCGCCTAAATATAGTGATATTTTAAAATTGTTTAAACTTTTTAACTTTACCCTAGGTACAAACATTACGTTTGGTTAAAGTTTGATTCTACCATTTACTTTAGGTGAGATATGGTACCAAGGCGTATTTCAACTTGAAACACGATTTCTGCGGTTTTAGAGTCTGAAACGAACATTTTTCGTTTACAAGGCGTATTTCAACTTGAAACACGATTTCTACGTTTTTAGAGTCTGAAATGAACATTTTTCGTTTACTCGCCTAAATCTGGTGATATTTTAAAATTGTTTAAACTTTTCAACTTTACCCTAGGTACAAACATTACGTTTGGTTAAAGTTTGATTCTATCATTTACTTTAGGTGAGATATGGTCTCAAGGCGTATTTCAACTTGAAACACGATTTCTACGTTATTAGAGTCTGAAATGAACATTTTTCGTTTACTCGCCTAAATATAGTGATATTTTAAAATTGTTTAAACTTTTCAACTTTATCCTAGGTACAAACATTACGTTTGGTTAAACTTTGATTCTACCATTTAATTTAGGTGAGATATGGTCCCAAGGCGTATTTCAACTTGAAACACGATTTCAACGTTATTAGAGTCTGAAATGAACATTTTTCGTTTACTCGCCTAAAACTGGTGATATTTTAAAATTGTTTAAACTTTTCAACTTTACCCTAGGTACAAACATTACGTTTGGTTAAAGTTTGATTCTACCATTTACTTTAGGTGAGATATGGTCCCAAGGCGTATTTCAACTTGAAACACGATTTCTACGTTATTAGAGTCTGAAATGAACATTTTTCGTTTACAAGGCGTATTTCAACTTGAAACACGATTTCTACGTTATTAGAGTCTGAAATGAACATTTTTCGTTTACAAGGCGTATTTCAACTTGAAACACGATTTCTACGTTTTTAGAGTCTGAAATGAACATTTTTCGTTTACTCGCCTAAATCTGGTGATATTTTAAAAATGTTTAAACTTTTTAACTTTACCCTAGGTACAAACATTACGTTTGGTTAAAGTTTGATTCTACCATTTACTTTAGGTGAGATATGGTCCCAAGGCGTATTTCAACTTGAAACACGATTTCTGCGGTTTTAGAGTCTGAAACGAACATTTTTCGTTTTGAAGGCGTATTTCAACTTGAAACACGATTTCTACGTTTTTAGAGTCTGAAATGAACATTTTTCGTTTACTCGCCTAAATATAGTGATATTTTAAAATTGTTTAAACTTTTCAACTTTACCCTAGGTACAAACATTACGTTTGGTTAAAGTTTGATTCTACCATTTACTTTAGGTGAGATATGGTCCCAAGGCGTATTTCAACTTGAAACACGATTTCTGCGGTTTTAGAGTCTGAAACGAACATTTTTCGTTTACAAGGCGTATTTCAACTTGAAACACGATTTCTACGTTTTTAGAGTCTGAAATGAACATTTTTCGTTTACTCGCCTAAATCTGGTGATATTTTAAAATTGTTTAAACTTTTCAACTTTACCCTAGGTACAAACATTACGTTTGGTTAAAGTTTGATTCTACCATTTACTTTTGGTGAGATATGGTCCCAAGGCGTATTTCAACTTGAAACACGATTTCTACGTTATTAGAGTCTGAAATGAACATTTTTCGTTTACAAGGCGTATTTCAACTTGAAACACGATTTCTGCATTATTAGAGTCTGAAACGAACATTTTTCGTTTACTCGCCTAAATATAGTGATATTTTAAAATTGTTTAAACTTTTCAACTTTACCCTAGGTACAAACATTACGTTTGGTTAAACTTTGATTCTACCATTTAATTTAGGTGAGATATGGTCCCAAGGCGTATTTCAACTTGAAACACGATTTCAACGTTATTAGAGTCTGAAATGAACATTTTTCGTTTACTCGCCTAAATCTGGTGATATTTTAAAATTGTTTAAACTTTTCAAGTTTACCCTAGGTACAAACAATAAGTTTGGTTAAAGTTTGATTCTACCATTTAATTTAGGTAAAATATGGTCCCAAGGCGTATTTCAACTTGAAACACGATTTCTACGTTTTTAGAGTCTGAAATGAACATTTTTCGTTTACTCGCCTAAATATAGTGATATTTTAAAATTGTTTAAACTTTTTAACTTTACCCTAGGTACAAACATTACGTTTGGTTAAAGTTTGATTCTACCATTTACTTTAGGTGAGATATGGTACCTAGGCGTATTTCAACTTGAAACACGATTTCTGCGGTTTTAGAGTCTGAAACAAACATTTTTCGTTTACAAGGCGTATTTCAACTTGAAACA
Organism: Pterostichus niger; assembly: GCA_947425015.1. Classification (NCBI taxonomy): domain Eukaryota; kingdom Metazoa; phylum Arthropoda; class Insecta; order Coleoptera; family Carabidae; genus Pterostichus; species Pterostichus niger. Next base: position 30,139,595 of record OX380334.1, on the reverse strand, counting down.
CGATTTCTACGTTTTTAGAGTCTGAAATGAACATTTTTCGTTTACTCGCCTAAATCTGGTGATATTTTAAAATTGTTTAAACTTTTCAACTTTACCCTAGGTACAAACATTACGTTTGGTTAAAGTTTGATTCTATCATTTACTTTAGGTGAGATATGGTCTCAAGGCGTATTTCAACTTGAAACACGATTTCTACGTTTTTAGAGTCTGAAATAAACATTTTTCGTTTACTCGCCTAAATCTGGTGATATTTTAAAATTGTTTAAACTTTTCAAGTTTACCCTAGGTACAAACAATAAGTTTGGTTAAAGTTTGATTCAACTTGAAACACGATTTCTACGTTTTTAGAGTCTGAAATGAACATTTTTCGTTTACTCGCCTAAATATAGTGATATTTTAAAATTGTTTAAACTTTTTAACTTTACCCTAGGTACAAACATTACGTTTGGTTAAAGTTTGATTCTACCATTTACTTTAGGTGAGATATGGTACCTAGGCGTATTTCAACTTGAAACACGATTTCTGCGGTTTTAGAGTCTGAAACAAACATTTTTCGTTTACAAGGCGTATTTCAACTTGAAACACGATTTCTACGTTTTTAGAGTCTGAAATGAACATTTTTCGTTTACTCGCCTAAATCTGGTGATATTTCAAAATTGTTTAAACTTTTTAACTTTACCCTAGGTACAAACATTACGTTTGGTTAAAGTTTGATTCTACCATTTACTTTAGGTGAGATATGGTACCAAGGCGTATTTCAACTTGAAACACAATTTCTACGTTTTTAGAGTCTGAAATGAACATTTTTCGTTTACTCGCCTAAATATAGTGATATTTTAAAATTGTTTAAACTTTTCAACTTTACCCTAGGTACAAACATTACGTTTGGTTAAAGTTTGATTCTACCATTTACTTTAGGTGAGATATGGTCCCAAGGCGTATTTCAACTTGAAACACGATTTCTGCGGTTTTAGAGTCTGAAACGAACATTTTTCGTTTACAAGGCGTATTTCAACTTGAAACACGATTTCTACGTTTTTAGAGTCTGAAATGAACATTTTTCGTTTACTCGCCTAAATCTGGTGATATTTTAAAATTGTTTAAACTTTTCAACTTTACCCTAGGTACAAACATTACGTTTGGTTAAAGTTTGATTCTACCATTTACTTTTGGTGAGATATGGTCCCAAGGCGTATTTCAACTTGAAACACGATTTCTACGTTATTAGAGTCTGAAATGAACATTTTTCGTTTACAAGGCGTATTTCAACTTGAAACACGATTTCTGCATTATTAGAGTCTGAAACGAACATTTTTCGTTTACTCGCCTAAATATAGTGATATTTTAAAATTGTTTAAACTTTTCAACTTTACCCTAGGTACAAACATTACGTTTGGTTAAACTTTGATTCTACCATTTAATTTAGGTGAGATATGGTCCCAAGGCGTATTTCAACTTGAAACACGATTTCAACGTTATTAGAGTCTGAAATGAACATTTTTCGTTTACTCGCCTAAATCTGGTGATATTTTAAAATTGTTTAAACTTTTCAAGTTTACCCTAGGTACAAACAATAAGTTTGGTTAAAGTTTGATTCTACCATTTAATTTAGGTAAAATATGGTCCCAAGGCGTATTTCAACTTGAAACACGATTTCTACGTTTTTAGAGTCTGAAATGAACATTTTTCGTTTACTCGCCTAAATATAGTGATATTTTAAAATTGTTTAAACTTTTTAACTTTACCCTAGGTACAAACATTACGTTTGGTTAAAGTTTGATTCTACCATTTACTTTAGGTGAGATATGGTACCTAGGCGTATTTCAACTTGAAACACGATTTCTGCGGTTTTAGAGTCTGAAACAAACATTTTTCGTTTACAAGGCGTATTTCAACTTGAAACACGATTTCTACGTTTTTAGAGTCTGAAATGAACATTTTTCGTTTACTCGCCTAAATCTGGTGATATTTCAAAATTGTTTAAACTTTTTAACTTTACCCTAGGTACAAACATTACGTTTGGTTAAAGTTTGATTCTACCATTTACTTTAGGTGAGATATGGTACCAAGGCGTATTTCAACTTGAAACACGATTTCTACGTTTTTAGAGTCTGAAATGAACATTTTTCGTTTACTCGCCTAAATCTGGTGATATTTTAAAATTGTTTAAACTTTTCAACTTTACCCTAGGTACAAACATTACGTTTGGTTAAAGTTTGATTCTATCATTTACTTTAGGTGAGATATGGTCTCAAGGCGTATTTCAACTTGAAACACGATTTCTACGTTTTTAGAGTCTGAAATAAACATTTTTCGTTTACTCGCCTAAATCTGGTGATATTTTAAAATTGTTTAAACTTTTCAAGTTTACCCTAGGTACAAACAATAAGTTTGGTTAAAGTTTGATTCAACTTGAAACACGATTTCTACGTTTTTAGAGTCTGAAATGAACATTTTTCGTTTACTCGCCTAAATATAGTGATATTTTAAAATTGTTTAAACTTTTTAACTTTACCCTAGGTACAAACATTACGTTTGGTTAAAGTTTGATTCTACCATTTACTTTAGGTGAGATATGGTACCTAGGCGTATTTCAACTTGAAACACGATTTCTGCGGTTTTAGAGTCTGAAACAAACATTTTTCGTTTACAAGGCGTATTTCAACTTGAAACACGATTTCTACGTTTTTAGAGTCTGAAATGAACATTTTTCGTTTACTCGCCTAAATCTGGTGATATTTCAAAATTGTTTAAACTTTTTAACTTTACCCTAGGTACAAACATTACGTTTGGTTAAAGTTTGATTCTACCATTTACTTTAGGTGAGATATGGTACCAAGGCGTATTTCAACTTGAAACACGATTTCTACGTTTTTAGAGTCTGAAATGAACATTTTTCGTTTACTCGCCTAAATCTGGTGATATTTTAAAATTGTTTAAACTTTTCAACTTTACCCTAGGTACAAACATTACGTTTGGTTAAAGTTTGATTCTATCATTTACTTTAGGTGAGATATGGTCTCAAGGCGTATTTCAACTTGAAACACGATTTCTACGTTATTAGAGTCTGAAATGAACATTTTTCGTTTACTCGCCTAAATATAGTGATATTTTAAAATTGTTTAAACTTTTCAACTTTACCCTAGGTACAAACATTACGTTTGGTTAAACTTTGATTCTACCATTTAATTTAGGTGAGAAATGGTCCCAAGGCGTATTTCAACTTGAAACACGATTTCAAAGTTATTAGAGTCTGAAATGAACATTTTTCGTTTACTCGCCTAAAACTGGTGATATTTTAAAATTGTTTAAACTTTTCAACTTTACCCTAGGTACAAACATTACGTTTGGTTAAAGTTTGATTCTACCATTTACTTTAGGTGAGATATGGTCCCAAGGCGTATTTCAACTTGAAACACGATTTCTACGTTATTAGAGTCTGAAATGAACATTTTTCGTTTACAAGGCGTATTTCAACTTGAAACACGATTTCTACGTTTTTAGAGTCTGAAATGAACATTTTTCGTTTACTCGCCTAAATCTGGTGATATTTTAAAAATGTTTAAACTTTTTAATTTTACCCTAGGTACAAACATTACGTTTGGTTAAAGTTTGATTCTACCATTTACTTTAGGTAAAATATGGTCCCAAGGCGTATTTCAACTTGAAACACGATTTCTGCGGTTTTAGAGTCTGAAACGAACATTTTTCGTTTTGAAGGCGTATTTCAACTTGAAACACGATTTCTACGTTTTTAGAGTCTGAAATGAACATTTTTCGTTTACTCGCCTAAATATAGTGATATTTTAAAATTGTTTAAACTTTTCAACTTTACCCTAGGTACAAACATTACGTTTGGTTAAAGTTTGATTCTACCATTTACTTTAGGTGAGATATGGTCCCAAGGCGTATTTCAACTTGAAACACGATTTCAACGTTATTAGAGTCTGAAATGAACATTTTTCGTTTACTCGCCTAAATATAGTGATATTTTAAATTTGTTTAAACTTTTCAACTTTACCCTAGGTACAAACATTACGTATGGTTAAACATTGATTCTACCATTTAATTTAGGTGAGATATGGTCCCAAGGCGTATTTCAACTTGAAACACGATTTCTACGTTATTAGAGTATGAAATGAACATTTTTCGTTTACAAGGCGTATTTCAACTTGAAACACGATTTCTGCATTATTAGAGTCTGAAACGAACATTTTTCGTTTACTCGCCTAAATATAGTGATATTTTAAAATTGTTTAAACTTTTCAACTTTACCCTAGGTACAAACATTACGTTTGGTTAAACTTTGATTCTACCATTTAATTTAGGTGAGATATGGTCCCTAGGCGTATTTCAACTTGAAACACGATTTCAACGTTATTAGAGTCTGAAATGAACATTTTTCGTTTACTCGCCTAAATATAGTGATATTTTAAAATTGTTTAAACTTTTTAACTTTACCCTAGGTACAAACATTACGTTTGGTTAAAGTTTGATTCTACCATTTACTTTAGGTGAGATATGGTACCAAGGCGTATTTCAACTTGAAACACGATTTCTGCGGTTTTAGAGTCTGAAACGAACATTTTTCGTTTACAAGGCGTATTTCAACTTGAAACACGATTTCTACGTTTTTAGAGTCTGAAATGAACATTTTTCGTTTACTCGCCTAAATCTGGTGATATTTTAAAATTGTTTAAACTTTTTAACTTTACCCTAGGTACAAACATTACGTTTGGTTAAAGTTTGATTCTACCATTTACTTTAGGTGAGATATGGTACCAAGGCGTATTTCAACTTGAAACACGATTTCTACGTTTTTAGAGTCTGAAATGAACATTTTTCGTTTACTCGCCTAAATCTGGTGATATTTTAAAATTGTTTAAACTTTTCAACTTTACCCTAGGTACAAACATTACGTTTGGTTAAAGTTTGATTCTATCATTTACTTTAGGTGAGATATGGTCTCAAGGCGTATTTCAACTTGAAACACGATTTCTACGTTATTAGAGTCTGAAATGAACATTTTTCGTTTACTCGCCTAAATATAGTGATATTTTAAAATTGTTTAAACTTTTCAACTTTATCCTAGGTACAAACATTACGTTTGGTTAAACTTTGATTCTACCATTTAATTTAGGTGAGATATGGTCCCAAGGCGTATTTCAACTTGAAACACGATTTCAACGTTATTAGAGTCTGAAATGAACATTTTTCGTTTACTCGCCTAAAACTGGTGATATTTTAAAATTGTTTAAACTTTTCAACTTTACCCTAGGTACAAACATTACGTTTGGTTAAAGTTTGATTCTACCATTTACTTTAGGTGAGATATGGTCCCAAGGCGTATTTCAACTTGAAACACGATTTCTACGTTATTAGAGTCTGAAATGAACATTTTTCGTTTACAAGGCGTATTTCAACTTGAAACACGATTTCTACGTTATTAGAGTCTGAAATGAACATTTTTCGTTTACAAGGCGTATTTCAACTTGAAACACGATTTCTACGTTTTTAGAGTCTGAAATGAACATTTTTCGTTTACTCGCCTAAATCTGGTGATATTTTAAAAATGTTTAAACTTTTTAACTTTACCCTAGGTACAAACATTACGTTTGGTTAAAGTTTGATTCAACCATTTACTTTAGGTGAGATATGGTCCCAAGGCGTATTTCAACTTGAAACACGATTTCTGCGGTTTTAGAGTCTGAAACGAACATTTTTCGTTTTGAAGGCGTATTTCAACTTGAAACACGATTTCTACGTTTTTAGAGTCTGAAATGAACATTTTTCGTTTACTCGCCTAAATATAGTGATATTTTAAAATTGTTTAAACTTTTCAACTTTACCCTAGGTACAAACATTACGTTTGGTTAAAGTTTGATTCTACCATTTACTTTAGGTGAGATATGGTCCCAAGGCGTATTTCAACTTGAAACACGATTTCTGCGGTTTTAGAGTCTGAAACGAACATTTTTCGTTTACAAGGCGTATTTCAACTTGAAACACGATTTCTACGTTTTTAGAGTCTGAAATGAACATTTTTCGTTTACTCGCCTAAATCTGGTGATATTTTAAAATTGTTTAAACTTTTCAACTTTACCCTAGGTACAAACATTACGTTTGGTTAAAGTTTGATTCTACCATTTACTTTAGGTGAGATATGGTCCCAAGGCGTATTTCAACTTGAAACACGATTTCTACGTTATTAGAGTCTGAAATGAACATTTTTCGTTTACAAGGCGTATTTCAACTTGAAACACGATTTCTGCATTATTAGCGTCTGAAACAAACATTTTTCGTTTACTCGCGCCTAAATATAGTGATATTTTAAAATTGTTTAAACTTTTCAACTTTACCCTAGGTACAAACATTACGTATGGTTAAACATTGATTCTACCATTTAATTTAGGTGAGATATGGTCCCAAGGCGTATTTCAACTTGAAACACGATTTCTACGTTATTAGAGTCTGAAATGAACATTTTTCGTTTACAAGGCGTATTTCAACTTGAAACACGATTTCTGCATTATTAGAGTCTGAAACGAACATTTTTCGTTTACTCGCCTAAATATAGTGATATTTTAAAATTGTTTAAACTTTTCAACTTTACCCTAGGTACAAACATTACGTTTGGTTAAACTTTGATTCTACCATTTAATTTAGGTGAGATATGGTCCCAAGGCGTATTTCAACTTGAAACACGATTTCAACGTTATTAGAGTCTGAAATGAACATTTTTCGTTTACTCGCCTAAATCTGGTGATATTTTAAAATTGTTTAAACTTTTCAACTTTACCCTAGGTACAAACAATAAGTTTGGTTAAAGTTTGATTCTACCATTTAATTTAGGTAAAATATGGTCCCAAGGCGTATTTCAACTTGAAACACGATTTCTACGTTTTTAGAGTCTGAAATGAACATTTTTCGTTTACTCGCCTAAATATAGTGATATTTTAAAATTGTTTAAACTTTTTAACTTTACCCTAGGTACAAACATTACGTTTGGTTAAAGTTTGATTCTACCATTTACTTTAGGTGAGATATGGTACCAAGGCTTATTTCAACTTGAAACACGATTTCTGCGGTTTTAGAGTCTGAAACAAACATTTTTCGTTTACAAGGCGTATTTCAACTTGAAACACGATTTCTACGTTTTTAGAGTCTGAAATGAACATTTTGCGTTTACTCGCCTAAATATAGTGATATTTTAAAATTGTTTAAACTTTTCAACTTTACCCTAGGTACAAACATTACGTTTGGTTAAACTTTGATTCTACCATTTAATTTAGGTGAGATATGGTCCCAAGGCGTATTTCAACTTGAAACACGATTTCAACGTTATTAGAGTCTGAAATGAACATTTTTCGTTTACTCGCCTAAATCTGGTGATATTTTAAAATTGTTTAAACTTTTCAACTTTACCCTAGGTACAAACATTACGTTTGGTTAAAGTTTGATTCTATCATTTACTTTAGGTGAGATATGGTCTCAAGGCGTATTTCAACTTGAAACACGATTTCTACGTTATTAGAGTCTGAAATGAACATTTTTCGTTTACTCGCCTAAATATAGTGATATTTTAAAATTGTTTAAACTTTTCAACTTTACCCTAGGTACAAACATTACGTTTGGTTAAACTTTGATTCTACCATTTAATTTAGGTGAGAAATGGTCCCAAGGCGTATTTCAACTTGAAACACGATTTCAACGTTATTAGAGTCTGAAATGAACATTTTTCGTTTACTCGCCTAAAACTGGTGATATTTTAAAATTGTTTAAACTTTTCAACTTTACCCTAGGTACAAACATTACGTTTGGTTAAAGTTTGATTCTACCATTTACTTTAGGTGAGATATGGTCCCAAGGCGTATTTCAACTTGAAACACGATTTCTACGTTATTAGAGTCTGAAATGAACATTTTTCGTTTACAAGGCGTATTCACCTTGAAACACGTTTTTTGCGGTTTTAGAGTCTGAGACGAACATTTTTCGTTTACTCGCCTAAATATAGTGATATTTTAAAATTGTTTAAACTTTTTAACTTTACCCTAGGTACAAACATTACGTTTGGTTAAAGTTTTATTCTACCATTTACTTTAGGTGAGATATGGTCCCAAGGCGTATTTCAACTTGAAACACGATTTCTACGTTATTAGAGTCTGAAATGAACATTTTTCGTTTACAAGGCGTATTTCAACTTGAAACACGATTTCTACGTTTTTAGAGTCTGAAATGAACATTTTTCGTTTACTCGCCTAAATCTGGTGATATTTTAAAAATGTTTAAACTTTTTAACTTTACCCTAGGTACAAACATTACGTTTGGTTAAAGTTTGATTCTACCATTTACTTTAGGTGAGATATGGTCCCAAGGCGTATTTCAACTTGAAACACGATTTCTGCGGTTTTAGAGTCTGAAACGAACATTTTTCGTTTTGAAGGCGTATTTCAACTTGAAACACGATTTCTACGTTTTTAGAGTCTGAAATGAACATTTTTCGTTTACTCGCCTAAATATAGTGATATTTTAAAATTGTTTAAACTTTTTAACTTTACCCTAGGTACAAACATTACGTTTGGTTAAAGTTTGATTCTACCATTTACTTTAGGTGAGATATGGTCCCAAGGCGTATTTCAACTTGAAACACGATTTCTACGTTATTAGAGTCTGAAATGAACATTTTTCGTTTACAAGGCGTATTTCAACTTGAAACACGATTTCTGCATTATTAGCGTCTGAAACGAACATTTTTCGTTTACTCGCCTAAATATAGTGATATTTTAAATTTGTTTAAACTTTTCAACTTTACCCTAGGTACAAACATTACGTATGGTTAAACATTGATTCTACCATTTAATTTAGGTGAGATATGGTCCCAAGGCGTATTTCAACTTGAAACACGATTTCTACGTTATTAGAGTATGAAATGAACATTTTTCGTTTACAAGGCGTATTTCAACTTGAAACACGATTTCTGCATTATTAGAGTCTGAAACGAACATTTTTCGTTTACTCGCCTAAATATAGTGATATTTTAAAATTGTTTAAACTTTTCAACTTTACCCTAGGTACAAACATTACGTTTGGTTAAACTTTGATTCTACCATTTAATTTAGGTGAGATATGGTCCCAAGGCGTATTTCAACTTGAAACACGATTTCAACGTTATTAGAGTCTGAAATGAACATTTTTCGTTTACTCGCCTAAATCTGGTGATATTTTAAAATTGTTTAAACTTTTCAACTTTACCCTAGGTACAAACAATAAGTTTGGTTAAAGTTTGATTCTACCATTTAATTTAGGTGAGATATGGTCCCTAGGCGTATTTCAACTTGAAACACGATTTCAACGTTATTAGAGTCTGAAATGAACATTTTTCGTTTACTCGCCTAAATATAGTGATATTTTAAAATTGTTTAAACTTTTTAACTTTACCCTAGGTACAAACATTACGTTTGGTTAAAGTTTGATTCTACCATTTACTTTAGGTGAGATATGGTACCAAGGCGTATTTCAACTTGAAACACGATTTCTGCGGTTTTAGAGTCTGAAACGAACATTTTTCGTTTACAAGGCGTATTTCAACTTGAAACACGATTTCTACGTTTTTAGAGTCTGAAATGAACATTTTTCGTTTACTCGCCTAAATCTGGTGATATTTTAAAATTGTTTAAACTTTTTAACTTTACCCTAGGTACAAACATTACGTTTGGTTAAAGTTTGATTCTACCATTTACTTTAGGTGAGATATGGTACCAAGGCGTATTTCAACTTGAAACACGATTTCTACGTTTTTAGAGTCTGAAATGAACATTTTTCGTTTACTCGCCTAAATCTGGTGATATTTTAAAATTGTTTAAACTTTTCAACTTTACCCTAGGTACAAACATTACGTTTGGTTAAAGTTTGATTCTATCATTTACTTTAGGTGAGATATGGTCTCAAGGCGTATTTCAACTTGAAACACGATTTCTACGTTATTAGAGTCTGAAATGAACATTTTTCGTTTACTCGCCTAAATATAGTGATATTTTAAAATTGTTTAAACTTTTCAACTTTATCCTAGGTACAAACATTACGTTTGGTTAAACTTTGATTCTACCATTTAATTTAGGTGAGATATGGTCCCAAGGCGTATTTCAACTTGAAACACGATTTCAACGTTATTAGAGTCTGAAATGAACATTTTTCGTTTACTCGCCTAAAACTGGTGATATTTTAAAATTGTTTAAACTTTTCAACTTTACCCTAGGTACAAACATTACGTTTGGTTAAAGTTTGATTCTACCATTTACTTTAGGTGAGATATGGTCCCAAGGCGTATTTCAACTTGAAACACGATTTCTACGTTATTAGAGTCTGAAATGAACATTTTTCGTTTACAAGGCGTATTTCAACTTGAAACACGATTTCTACGTTATTAGAGTCTGAAATGAACATTTTTCGTTTACAAGGCGTATTTCAACTTGAAACACGATTTCTACGTTTTTAGAGTCTGAAATGAACATTTTTCGTTTACTCGCCTAAATCTGGTGATATTTTAAAAATGTTTAAACTTTTTAACTTTACCCTAGGTACAAACATTACGTTTGGTTAAAGTTTGATTCAACCATTTACTTTAGGTGAGATATGGTCCCAAGGCGTATTTCAACTTGAAACACGATTTCTGCGGTTTTAGAGTCTGAAACGAACATTTTTCGTTTTGAAGGCGTATTTCAACTTGAAACACGATTTCTACGTTTTTAGAGTCTGAAATGAACATTTTTCGTTTACTCGCCTAAATATAGTGATATTTTAAAATTGTTTAAACTTTTCAACTTTACCCTAGGTACAAACATTACGTTTGGTTAAAGTTTGATTCTACCATTTACTTTAGGTGAGATATGGTCCCAAGGCGTATTTCAACTTGAAACACGATTTCTGCGGTTTTAGAGTCTGAAACGAACATTTTTCGTTTACAAGGCGTATTTCAACTTGAAACACGATTTCTACGTTTTTAGAGTCTGAAATGAACATTTTTCGTTTACTCGCCTAAATCTGGTGATATTTTAAAATTGTTTAAACTTTTCAACTTTACCCTAGGTACAAACATTACGTTTGGTTAAAGTTTGATTCTACCATTTACTTTAGGTGAGATATGGTCCCAAGGCGTATTTCAACTTGAAACACGATTTCTACGTTATTAGAGTCTGAAATGAACATTTTTCGTTTACAAGGCGTATTTCAACTTGAAACACGATTTCTGCATTATTAGCGTCTGAAACAAACATTTTTCGTTTACTCGCCTAAATATAGTGATATTTTAAAATTGTTTAAACTTTTCAACTTTACCCTAGGTACAAACATTACGTATGGTTAAACATTGATTCTACCATTTAATTTAGGTGAGATATGGTCCCAAGGCGTATTTCAACTTGAAACACGATTTCTACGTTATTAGAGTCTGAAATGAACATTTTTCGTTTACAAGGCGTATTTCAACTTGAAACACGATTTCTGCATTATTAGAGTCTGAAATGAACATTTTTCGTTTACTCGCCTAAATCTGGTGATATTTTAAAATTGTTTAAACTTTTCAACTTTACCCTAGGTACAAACAATAAGTTTGGTTAAAGTTTGATTCTACCATTTAATTTAGGTAAAATATGGTCCCAAGGCGTATTTCAACTTGAAACACGATTTCTACGTTTTTAGAGTCTGAAATGAACATTTTTCGTTTACTCGCCTAAATATAGTGATATTTTAAAATTGTTTAAACTTTTTAACTTTACCCTAGGTACAAACATTACGTTTGGTTAAAGTTTGATTCTACCATTTACTTTAGGTGAGATATGGTACCAAGGCTTATTTCAACTTGAAACACGATTTCTGCGGTTTTAGAGTCTGAAACAAACATTTTTCGTTTACAAGGCGTATTTCAACTAGAAACACGATTTCTACGTTTTTAGAGTCTGAAATGAACATTTTTCGTTTACTCGCCTAAATATAGTGATATTTTAAAATTGTTTAAACTTTTCAACTTTACCCTAGGTACAAACATTACGTATGGTTAAACATTGATTCTACCATTTAATTTAGGTGAGATATGGTCCCAAGGCGTATTTCAACTTGAAACACGATTTCTACGTTATTAGAGTCTGAAATGAACATTTTTCGTTTACAAGGCGTATTTCAACTTGAAACACGATTTCTGCATTATTAGAGTCTGAAACGAACATTTTTCGTTTACTCGCCTAAATATAGTGATATTTTAAAATTGTTTAAACTTTTCAACTTTACCCTAGGTACAAACATTACGTTTGGTTAAACTTTGATTCTACCATTTAATTTAGGTGAGATATGGTCCCAAGGCGTATTTCAACTTGAAACACGATTTCAACGTTATTAGAGTCTGAAATGAACATTTTTCGTTTACTCGCCTAAATCTGGTGATATTTTAAAATTGTTTAAACTTTTCAACTTTACCCTAGGTACAAACAATAAGTTTGGTTAAAGTTTGATTCTACCATTTAATTTAGGTAAAATATGGTCCCAAGGCGTATTTCAACTTGAAACACGATTTCTACGTTTTTAGAGTCTGAAATGAACATTTTTCGTTTACTCGCCTAAATATAGTGATATTTTAAAATTGTTTAAACTTTTTAACTTTACCCTAGGTACAAACATTACGTTTGGTTAAAGTTTGATTCTACCATTTACTTTAGGTGAGATATGGTACCAAGGCTTATTTCAACTTGAAACACGATTTCTGCGGTTTTAGAGTCTGAAACAAACATTTTTCGTTTACAAGGCGTATTTCAACTTGAAACACGATTTCTACGTTTTTAGAGTCTGAAATGAACATTTTTCGTTTACTCGCCTAAATCTGGTGACATTTCAAAATTGTTTAAACTTTTTAACTTTACCCTAGGTACAAACATTACGTTTGGTTAAAGTTTGATTCTACCATTTACTTTAGGTGAGATATGGTCCCAAGGCGTATTTCAACTTGAAACACGATTTCTGCGGTTTTAGAGTCTGAAACGAACATTTTTCGTTTTGAAGGCGTATTTCAACTTGAAACACGATTTCTACGTTTTAGAGTCTGAAATGAACATTTTTCGTTTACTCGCCTAAATATAGTGATATTTTAAAATTGTTTAAACTTTTTAACTTTACCCTAGGTACAAACATTACGTTTGGTTAAAGTTTGATTCTACCATTTACTTTAGGTGAGATATGGTACCAAGGCGTATTTCAACTTGAAACACGATTTCTACGTTTTTAGAGTCTGAAATGAACATTTTTCGTTTACTCGCCTAAATCTGGTGATATTTTAAAATTGTTTTAAACTTTTCAACTTTACCCTAGGTACAAACATTACGTTTGGTTAAAGTTTGATTCTATCATTTACTTTAGGTGAGATATGGTCTCAAGGCGTATTTCAACTTGAAACAAGATTTCTACGTTATTAGAGTCTGAAATGAACATTTTTCGTTTACACGCCTAAATATAGTGATATTTTAAAATTGTTTAAACTTTTCAACTTTACCCTAGGTACAAACATTACGTTTGGTTAAACTTTGATTCTACCATTTAATTTAGGTGAGATATGGTCCCAAGGCGTATTTCAACTTGAAACACGATTTCAACTTTATTAGAGTCTGAAATGAACATTTTTCGTTTACTCGCCTAAATCTGGTGATATTTTAAAATTGTTTAAACTTTTCAACTTTACCCTAGGTACAAACAATAAGTTTGGTTAAAGTTTGATTCTACCATTTAATTTAGGTAAAATATGGTCCCAAGGCGTATTTCAACTTGAAACACGATTTCTACGTTTTTAGAGTCTGAAATGAACATTTTTCGTTTACTCGCCTAAATATAGTGATATTTTAAAATTGTTTAAACTTTTTAACTTTACCCTAGGTACAAACATTACGTTTGGTTAAAGTTTGATTCTACCATTTACTTTAGGTGAGATATGGTACCAAGGCTTATTTCAACTTGAAACACGATTTCTGCGGTTTTAGAGTCTGAAACAAACATTTTTCGTTTACAAGGCGTATTTCAACTTGAAACACGATTTTTACGTTTTTAGAGTCTGAAATGAACATTTTTCGTTTACTCGCCTAAATCTGGTGACATTTCAAAATTGTTTAAACTTTTTAACTTTACCCTAGGTACAAACATTACGTTTGGTTAAAGTTTGATTCTACCATTTACTTTAGGTGAGATATGGTCCCAAGGCGTATTTCAACTTGAAACACGATTTCTGCGGTTTTAGAGTCTGAAACGAACATTTTTCGTTTGAAGGCGTATTTCAACTTGAAACACGATTTCTACGTTTTTAGTGTCTGAAATGAACATTTTTCGTTTACTCGCCTAAATATAGTGATATTTTAAAATTGTTTAAACTTTTTAACTTTACCCTAGGTACAAACATTACGTTTGGTTAAAGTTTGATTCTACCATTTACTTTAGGTGAGATATGGTACCAAGGCGTATTTCAACTTGAAACACGATTTCTACGTTTTTAGAGTCTGAAATGAACATTTTTCGTTTACTCGCCTAAATCTGGTGATATTTTAAAATTGTTTAAACTTTTCAACTTTACCCTAGGTACAAACATTACGTTTGGTTAAAGTTTGATTCTATCATTTACTTTAGGTGAGATATGGTCTCAAGGCGTATTTCAACTTGAAACAAGATTTCTACGTTATTAGAGTCTGAAATGAACATTTTTCGTTTACTCGCCTAAATATAGTGATATTTTAAATTGTTTAAACTTTTCAACTTTACCCTAGGTACAAACATTACGTTTGGTTAAACTTTGATTCTACCATTTAATTTAGGTGAGATATGGTCCCAAGGCGTATTTCAACTTGAAACACGATTTCTGCGGTTTTAGAGTCTGAAACGAACATTTTTCGTTTTGAAGGCGTATTTCAACTTGAAACACGATTTCTACGTTTTTAGAGTCTGAAATGAACATTTTTCGTTTACTCGCCTAAATATAGTGATATTTTAAAATTGTTTAAACTTTTTAACTTTACCCTAGGTACAAACATTACGTTTGGTTAAAGTTTGATTCTACCATTTACTTTAGGTGAGATATGGTACCAAGGCGTATTTCAACTTGAAACACGATTTCTACGTTTTTAGAGTCTGAAATGAACATTTTTCGTTTACTCGCCTAAATCTGGTGATATTTTAAAATTGTTTAAACTTTTCAACTTTACCCTAGGTACAAACATTACGTTTGGTTAAAGTTTGATTCTATCATTTACTTTAGGTGAGATATGGTCTCAAGGCGTATTTCAACTTGAAACACGATTTCTACGTTATTAGAGTCTGAAATGAACATTTTTCGTTTACTCGCCTAAATATAGTGATATTTTAAAATTGTTTAAACTTTTCAACTTTACCCTAGGTACAAACATTACGTTTGGTTAAACTTTGATTCTACCATTTAATTTAGGTGAGAAATGGTCCCAAGGCGTATTTCAACTTGAAACACGATTTCAACGTTATTAGAGTCTGAAATGAACATTTTTCGTTTACTCGCCTAAATATAGTGATATTTTAAAATTGTTTAAACTTTTTAACTTTACCCTAGGTACAAACATTACGTTTGGTTAAAGTTTGATTCTACCATTTACTTTAGGTGAGATATGGTACCTAGGCGTATTTCAACTTGAAACACGATTTCTGCGGTTTT
Organism: Pterostichus niger; assembly: GCA_947425015.1. Taxonomy (NCBI): domain Eukaryota; kingdom Metazoa; phylum Arthropoda; class Insecta; order Coleoptera; family Carabidae; genus Pterostichus; species Pterostichus niger. The sequence continues at coordinate 30,123,892 of OX380334.1, read as the reverse complement.
AGAGTCTGAAACAAACATTTTTCGTTTACAAGGCGTATTTCAACTTGAAACACGATTTCTACGTTTTTAGAGTCTGAAATGAACATTTTTCGTTTACTCGCCTAAATCTGGTGATATTTTAAAATTGTTTAAACTTTTCAACTTTACCCTAGGTACAAACATTACGTTTGGTTAAAGTTTGATTCTATCATTTACTTTAGGTGAGATATGGTCTCAAGGCGTATTTCAACTTGAAACACGATTTCTACGTTATTAGAGTCTGAAATGAACATTTTTCGTTTACTCGCCTAAATATAGTGATATTTTAAAATTGTTTAAACTTTTCAACTTTACCCTAGGTACAAACATTACGTTTGGTTAAACTTTGATTCTACCATTTAATTTAGGTGAGAAATGGTCCCAAGGCGTATTTCAACTTGAAACACGATTTCAACGTTATTAGAGTCTGAAATGAACATTTTTCGTTTACTCGCCTAAAACTGGTGATATTTTAAAATTGTTTAAACTTTTCAACTTTACCCTAGGTACAAACATTACGTTTGGTTAAAGTTTGATTCTACCATTTACTTTAGGTGAGATATGGTACCAAGGCGTATTTCAACTTGAAACACGATTTCTACGTTTTTAGAGTCTGAAATGAACATTTTTCGTTTACTCGCCTAAATATAGTGATATTTTAAAATTGTTTAAACTTTTTAACTTTACCCTAGGTACAAACATTACGTTTGGTTAAAGTTTGATTCTATCATTTACTTTAGGTGAGATATGGTCTCAAGGCGTATTTCAACTTGAAACACGATTTCTACGTTATTAGAGTCTGAAATGAACATTTTTCGTTTACTCGCCTAAATATAGTGATATTTTAAAATTGTTTAAACTTTTCAACTTTACCCTAGGTACAAACATTACGTTTGGTTAAACTTTGATTCTACCATTTAATTTAGGTGAGATATGGTCCCAAGGCGTATTTCAACTTGAAACACGATTTCTGCGGTTTTAGAGTCTGAAACGAACATTTTTCGTTTTGAAGGCGTATTTCAACTTGAAACACGATTTCTACGTTTTTAGAGTCTGAAATGAACATTTTTCGTTTACTCGCCTAAATATAGTGATATTTTAAATTTGTTTAAACTTTTTAACTTTACCCTAGGTACAAACATTACGTTTGGTTAAAGTTTGATTCTACCATTTACTTTAGGTGAGATATGGTACCAAGGCGTATTTCAACTTGAAACACGATTTCTACGTTTTTAGAGTCTGAAATGAACATTTTTCGTTTACTCGCCTAAATCTGGTGATATTTTAAAATTGTTTAAACTTTTCAACTTTACCCTAGGTACAAACATTACGTTTGGTTAAAGTTTGATTCTACCATTTACTTTAGGTGAGATATGGTCCCAAGGCGTATTTCAAGTTGAAACACGATTTCTACGTTATTAGAGTCTGAAATGAACATTTTTCGTTTACAAGGCGTATTTCAACTTGAAACACATTTTTTGCGGTTTTAGAGTCTGAGACGAACATTTTTCGTTTACTCGCCTAAATATAGTGATATTTTAAAATTGTTTAAACTTTTTAACTTTACCCTAGGTACAAACATTACGTTTGGTTAAAGTTTGATTCTACCATTTACTTTAGGTGAGATATGGTCCCAAGGCGTATTTCAACTTGAAACACGATTTCTACGTTATTAGAGTCTGAAATGAACATTTTTCGTTTACAAGGCGTATTTCAACTTGAAACACGATATCTGCATTATTAGAGTCTGAAACGAACATTTTTCGTTTACTCGCCTAAATATAGTGATATTTTAAAATTGTTTAAACTTTTCAACTTTACCCTAGGTACAAACATTACGTTTGGTTAAACTTTGATTCTACCATTTACTTTAGGTGAGATATGGTACCAAGGCGTATTTTAACTTGAAACACGATTTCTGCGGTTTTAGAGTCTGAAACGAACATTTTTCGTTTACAAGGCGTATTTCAACTTGAAACACGATTTCTACGTTTTTAGAGTCTGAAATGAACATTTTTCGTTTACTCGCCTAAATCTGGTTATATTTTAAAATTGTTTAAACTTTTTAACTTTACCCTAGGTACAAACATTACGTTTGGTTAAAGTTTGATTCTACCATTTACTTTAAGTGAGATATGGTCCCAAGGCGTATTTCAACTTGAAACACGATTTCTGCGGTTTTAGAGTCTGAAACGAACATTTTTCGTTTTGAAGGCGTATTTCAACTTGAAACACGATTTCTACGTTTTTAGAGTCTGAAATGAACATTTTTCGTTTACTCGCCTAAATATAGTGATATTTTAAAATTGTTTAAACTTTTTAACTTTACCCTAGGTACAAACATTACGTTTGGTTAAACTTTGATTCTACCATTTAATTTAGGTGAGAAATGGTCCCAAGGCGTATTTCAACTTGAAACACGATTTCAACGTTATTAGAGTCTGAAATGAACATTTTTCGTTTACTCGCCTAAAACTGGTGATATTTTAAAATTGTTTAAACTTTTCAACTTTACCCTAGGTACAAACATTACGTTTGGTTAAAGTTTGATTCTACCATTTACTTTAGGTGAGATATGGTCCCAAGGCGTATTTCAACTTGAAACACGATTTCTGCGGTTTTAGAGTCTGAAACGAACATTTTTCGTTTTGAAGGCGTATTTCAACTTGAAACACGATTTCTACGTTTTTAGAGTCTGAAATGAACATTTTTCGTTTACTCGCCTAAATATAGTGATATTTTAAATTTGTTTAAACTTTTTAACTTTACCCTAGGTACAAACATTACGTTTGGTTAAAGTTTGATTCTACCATTTACTTTAGGTGAGATATGGTCCCAAGGCGTATTTCAACTTGAAACACGATTTCTGCGGTTTTAGAGACTGAAACGAACATTTTTCGTTTTGAAGGCGTATTTCAACTTGAAACACGATTTCTACGTTTTTAGAGTCTGAAATGAACATTTTTCGTTTACTCGCCTAAATATAGTGATATTTTAAAATTGTTTAAACTTTTTAACTTTACCCTAGGTACAAACATTACGTTTGGTTAAAGTTTGATTCTACCATTTACTTTAGGTGAGATATGGTCCCAAGGCGTATTTCAACTTGAAACACGATTTCTACGTTATTAGAGTCTGAAATGAACATTTTTCGTTTACAAGGCGTATTTCAACTTGAAACACGATTTCTACGTTTTTAGAGTCTGAAATGAACATTTTTCGTTTACTCGCCTAAATCTGGTGATATTTTAAAAATGTTTAAACTTTTTAACTTTACCCTAGGTACAAACATTACGTTTGGTTAAAGTTTGATTCTACCATTTACTTTAGGTGAGATATGGTCCCAAGGCGTATTTCAACTTGAAACACGATTTCTGCGGTTTTAGAGTCTGAAACGAACATTTTTCGTTTTGAAGGCGTATTTCAACTTGAAACACGATTTCTACGTTTTTAGAGTCTGAAATGAACATTTTTCGTTTACTCGCCTAAATATAGTGATATTTTAAAATTGTTTAAACTTTTTAACTTTACCCTAGGTACAAACATTACGTTTGGTTAAAGTTTGATTCTACCATTTACTTTAGGTGAGATATGGTACCAAGGCGTATTTCAACTTGAAACACGATTTCTACGTTTTTAGAGTCTGAAATGAACATTTTTCGTTTACTCGCCTAAATCTGGTGATATTTTAAAATTGTTTAATCTTTTCAACTTTACCCTAGGTACAAACATTACGTTTGGTTAAACTTTGATTCTACCATTTAATTTAGGTGAGAAATGGTCCCAAGGCGTATTTCAACTTGAAACACGATTTCAACGTTATTAGAGTCTGAAATGAACATTTTTCGTTTACAAGGCGTATTTCAACTTGAAACACGATTTCTGCATTATTAGAGTCCGAAACGAACATTTTTCGTTTACTCGCCTAAATATAGTGATATTTTAAAATTGTTTAAACTTTTCAACTTTACCCTAGGTACAAACATTACGTTTGGTTAAAGTTTGATTCTACCATTTACTTTAGGTGAGATATGGTCCCAAGGCGTATTTCAACTTGAAACACGATTTCTGCGGTTTTAGAGTCTGAAACGAACATTTTTCGTTTTGAAGGCGTATTTCAACTTGAAACACGATTTCTACGTTTTTAGAGTCTGAAATGAACATTTTTCGTTTACTCGCCTAAATCTGGTGATATTTTAAAAATGTTTAAACTTTTTAACTTTACCCTAGGTACAAACATTACGTTTGGTTAAAGTTTGATTCTACCATTTACTTTAGGTGAGATATGGTCCCAAGGCGTATTTCAACTTGAAACACGATTTCTGCGGTTTTAGAGACTGAAACGAACATTTTTCGTTTTGAAGGCGTATTTCAACTTGAAACACGATTTCTACGTTTTTAGAGTCTGAAATGAACATTTTTCGTTTACTCGCCTAAATATAGTGATATTTTAAAATTGTTTAAACTTTTTAACTTTACCCTAGGTACAAACATTACGTTTGGTTAAAGTTTGATTCTACCATTTACTTTAGGTGAGATATGGTCCCAAGGCGTATTTCAACTTGAAACACGATTTCTACGTTATTAGAGTCTGAAATGAACATTTTTCGTTTACAAGGCGTATTTCAACTTGAAACACGATTTCTACGTTTTTAGAGTCTGAAATGAACATTTTTCGTTTACTCGCCTAAATCTGGTGATATTTTAAAAATGTTTAAACTTTTTAACTTTACCCTAGGTACAAACATTACGTTTGGTTAAAGTTTGATTCTACCATTTACTTTAGGTGAGATATGGTCCCAAGGCGTATTTCAACTTGAAACACGATTTCTGCGGTTTTAGAGTCTGAAACGAACATTTTTCGTTTTGAAGGCGTATTTCAACTTGAAACACGATTTCTACGTTTTTAGAGTCTGAAATGAACATTTTTCGTTTACTCGCCTAAATATAGTGATATTTTAAAATTGTTTAAACTTTTTAACTTTACCCTAGGTACAAACATTACGTTTGGTTAAAGTTTGATTCTACCATTTACTTTAGGTGAGATATGGTCCCAAGGCGTATTTCAACTTGAAACACGATTTCTACGTTATTAGAGTCTGAAATGAACATTTTTCGTTTACAAGGCGTATTTCAACTTGAAACACGATTTCTGCATTATTAGCGTCTGAAACGAACATTTTTCGTTTACTCGCCTAAATATAGTGATATTTTAAATTTGTTTAAACTTTTCAACTTTACCCTAGGTACAAACATTACGTATGGTTAAACATTGATTCTACCATTTAATTTAGGTGAGATATGGTCCCAAGGCGTATTTCAACTTGAAACACGATTTCTACGTTATTAGAGTCTGAAATGAACATTTTTCGTTTACAAGGCGTATTTCAACTTGAAACACGATTTCTGCATTATTAGAGTCTGAAACGAACATTTTTCGTTTACTCGCCTAAATATAGTGATATTTTAAAATTGTTTAAACTTTTCAACTTTACCCTAGGTACAAACATTACGTTTGGTTAAACTTTGATTCTACCATTTAATTTAGGTGAGATATGGTCCCAAGGCGTATTTCAACTTGAAACACGATTTCAACGTTATTAGAGTCTGAAATGAACATTTTTCGTTTACTCGCCTAAATATAGTGATATTTTAAAATTGTTTAAACTTTTTAACTTTACCCTAGGTACAAACATTACGTTTGGTTAAAGTTTGATTCTACCATTTACTTTAGGTGAGATATGGTACCAAGGCGTATTTTAACTTGAAACACGATTTCTGCGGTTTTAGAGTCTGAAACGAACATTTTTCGTTTACAAGGCGTATTTCAACTTGAAACACGATTTCTACGTTTTTAGAGTCTGAAATGAACATTTTTCGTTTACTCGCCTAAATCTGGTGATATTTTAAAATTGTTTAAACTTTTTAACTTTACCCTAGGTACAAACATTACGTTTGGTTAAAGTTTGATTCTACCATTTACTTTAAGTGAGATATGGTCCCAAGGCGTATTTCAACTTGAAACACGATTTCTGCGGTTTTAGAGTCTGAAACGAACATTTTTCGTTTTGAAGGCGTATTTCAACTTGAAACACGATTTCTACGTTTTTAGAGTCTGAAATGAACATTTTTCGTTTACTCGCCTAAATATAGTGATATTTTAAAATTGTTTAAACTTTTTAACTTTACCCTAGGTACAAACATTACGTTTGGTTAAAGTTTGATTCTACCATTTACTTTAGGTGAGATATGGTACCAAGGCGTATTTCAACTTGAAACACGATTTCTACGTTTTTAGAGTCTGAAATGAACATTTTTCGTTTACTCGCCTAAATCTGGTGATATTTTAAAATTGTTTAAACTTTTCAACTTTACCCTAGGTACAAACATTACGTTTGGTTAAAGTTTGATTCTATCATTTACTTTAGGTGAGATATGGTCTCAAGGCGTATTTCAACTTGAAACACGATTTCTACGTTATTAGAGTCTGAAATGAACATTTTTCGTTTACTCGCCTAAATCTGGTGATATTTTAAAATTGTTTAAACTTTTTAACTTTACCCTAGGTACAAACATTACGTTTGGTTAAAGTTTGATTCTACCATTTACTTTAAGTGAGATATGGTCCCAAGGCGTATTTCAACTTGAAACACGATTTCTGCGGTTTTAGAGTCTGAAACGAACATTTTTCGTTTTGAAGGCGTATTTCAACTTGAAACACGATTTCTGCATTATTAGAGTCTGAAACGAACATTTTTCGTTTACTCGCCTAAATATAGTGATATTTTAAAATTGTTTAAACTTTTCAACTTTACCCTAGGTACAAACATTACGTTTGGTTAAACTTTGATTCTACCATTTAATTTAGGTGAGATATGGTCCCAAGGCGTATTTCAACTTGAAACACGATTTCTGCGGTTTTAGAGACTGAAACGAACATTTTTCGTTTTGAAGGCGTATTTCAACTTGAAACACGATTTCTACGTTTTTAGAGTCTGAAATGAACATTTTTCGTTTACTCGCCTAAATATAGTGATATTTTAAAATTGTTTAAACTTTTTAACTTTACCCTAGGTACAAACATTACGTTTGGTTAAAGTTTGATTCTACCATTTACTTTAGGTGAGATATGGTCCCAAGGCGTATTTCAACTTGAAACACGATTTCTACGTTATTAGAGTCTGAAATGAACATTTTTCGTTTACAAGGCGTATTTCAACTTGAAACACGATTTCTACGTTTTTAGAGTCTGAAATGAACATTTTTCGTTTACTCGCCTAAATCTGGTGATATTTTAAAAATGTTTAAACTTTTTAACTTTACCCTAGGTACAAACATTACGTTTGGTTAAAGTTTGATTCTACCATTTACTTTAGGTGAGATATGGTCCCAAGGCGTATTTCAACTTGAAACACGATTTCTGCGGTTTTAGAGTCTGAAACGAACATTTTTCGTTTTGAAGGCGTATTTCAACTTGAAACACGATTTCTACGTTTTTAGAGTCTGAAATGAACATTTTTCGTTTACTCGCCTAAATATAGTGATATTTTAAAATTGTTTAAACTTTTTAACTTTACCCTAGGTACAAACATTACGTTTGGTTAAAGTTTGATTCTACCATTTACTTTAGGTGAGATATGGTACCAAGGCGTATTTCAACTTGAAACACGATTTCTACGTTTTTAGAGTCTGAAATGAACATTTTTCGTTTACTCGCCTAAATCTGGTGATATTTTAAAATTGTTTAATCTTTTCAACTTTACCCTAGGTACAAACATTACGTTTGGTTAAACTTTGATTCTACCATTTAATTTAGGTGAGAAATGGTCCCAAGGCGTATTTCAACTTGAAACACGATTTCAACGTTATTAGAGTCTGAAATGAACATTTTTCGTTTACAAGGCGTATTTCAACTTGAAACACGATTTCTGCATTATTAGAGTCCGAAACGAACATTTTTCGTTTACTCGCCTAAATATAGTGATATTTTAAAATTGTTTAAACTTTTCAACTTTACCCTAGGTACAAACATTACGTTTGGTTAAAGTTTGATTCTACCATTTACTTTAGGTGAGATATGGTCCCAAGGCGTATTTCAACTTGAAACACGATTTCTGCGGTTTTAGAGTCTGAAACGAACATTTTTCGTTTTGAAGGCGTATTTCAACTTGAAACACGATTTCTACGTTTTTAGAGTCTGAAATGAACATTTTTCGTTTACTCGCCTAAATCTGGTGATATTTTAAAAATGTTTAAACTTTTTAACTTTACCCTAGGTACAAACATTACGTTTGGTTAAAGTTTGATTCTACCATTTACTTTAGGTGAGATATGGTCCCAAGGCGTATTTCAACTTGAAACACGATTTCTGCGGTTTTAGAGACTGAAACGAACATTTTTCGTTTTGAAGGCGTATTTCAACTTGAAACACGATTTCTACGTTTTTAGAGTCTGAAATGAACATTTTTCGTTTACTCGCCTAAATATAGTGATATTTTAAAATTGTTTAAACTTTTTAACTTTACCCTAGGTACAAACATTACGTTTGGTTAAAGTTTGATTCTACCATTTACTTTAGGTGAGATATGGTCCCAAGGCGTATTTCAACTTGAAACACGATTTCTACGTTATTAGAGTCTGAAATGAACATTTTTCGTTTACAAGGCGTATTTCAACTTGAAACACGATTTCTACGTTTTTAGAGTCTGAAATGAACATTTTTCGTTTACTCGCCTAAATCTGGTGATATTTTAAAAATGTTTAAACTTTTTAACTTTACCCTAGGTACAAACATTACGTTTGGTTAAAGTTTGATTCTACCATTTACTTTAGGTGAGATATGGTCCCAAGGCGTATTTCAACTTGAAACACGATTTCTGCGGTTTTAGAGTCTGAAACGAACATTTTTCGTTTTGAAGGCGTATTTCAACTTGAAACACGATTTCTACGTTTTTAGAGTCTGAAATGAACATTTTTCGTTTACTCGCCTAAATATAGTGATATTTTAAAATTGTTTAAACTTTTTAACTTTACCCTAGGTACAAACATTACGTTTGGTTAAAGTTTGATTCTACCATTTACTTTAGGTGAGATATGGTCCCAAGGCGTATTTCAACTTGAAACACGATTTCTACGTTATTAGAGTCTGAAATGAACATTTTTCGTTTACAAGGCGTATTTCAACTTGAAACACGATTTCTGCATTATTAGCGTCTGAAACGAACATTTTTCGTTTACTCGCCTAAATATAGTGATATTTTAAATTTGTTTAAACTTTTCAACTTTACCCTAGGTACAAACATTACGTATGGTTAAACATTGATTCTACCATTTAATTTAGGTGAGATATGGTCCCAAGGCGTATTTCAACTTGAAACACGATTTCTACGTTATTAGAGTCTGAAATGAACATTTTTCGTTTACAAGGCGTATTTCAACTTGAAACACGATTTCTGCATTATTAGAGTCTGAAACGAACATTTTTCGTTTACTCGCCTAAATATAGTGATATTTTAAAATTGTTTAAACTTTTCAACTTTACCCTAGGTACAAACATTACGTTTGGTTAAACTTTGATTCTACCATTTAATTTAGGTGAGATATGGTCCCAAGGCGTATTTCAACTTGAAACACGATTTCAACGTTATTAGAGTCTGAAATGAACATTTTTCGTTTACTCGCCTAAATATAGTGATATTTTAAAATTGTTTAAACTTTTTAACTTTACCCTAGGTACAAACATTACGTTTGGTTAAAGTTTGATTCTACCATTTACTTTAGGTGAGATATGGTACCAAGGCGTATTTTAACTTGAAACACGATTTCTGCGGTTTTAGAGTCTGAAACGAACATTTTTCGTTTACAAGGCGTATTTCAACTTGAAACACGATTTCTACGTTTTTAGAGTCTGAAATGAACATTTTTCGTTTACTCGCCTAAATCTGGTGATATTTTAAAATTGTTTAAACTTTTTAACTTTACCCTAGGTACAAACATTACGTTTGGTTAAAGTTTGATTCTACCATTTACTTTAAGTGAGATATGGTCCCAAGGCGTATTTCAACTTGAAACACGATTTCTGCGGTTTTAGAGTCTGAAACGAACATTTTTCGTTTTGAAGGCGTATTTCAACTTGAAACACGATTTCTACGTTTTTAGAGTCTGAAATGAACATTTTTCGTTTACTCGCCTAAATATAGTGATATTTTAAAATTGTTTAAACTTTTTAACTTTACCCTAGGTACAAACATTACGTTTGGTTAAAGTTTGATTCTACCATTTACTTTAGGTGAGATATGGTACCAAGGCGTATTTCAACTTGAAACACGATTTCTACGTTTTTAGAGTCTGAAATGAACATTTTTCGTTTACTCGCCTAAATCTGGTGATATTTTAAAATTGTTTAAACTTTTCAACTTTACCCTAGGTACAAACATTACGTTTGGTTAAAGTTTGATTCTATCATTTACTTTAGGTGAGATATGGTCTCAAGGCGTATTTCAACTTGAAACACGATTTCTACGTTATTAGAGTCTGAAATGAACATTTTTCGTTTACTCGCCTAAATCTGGTGATATTTTAAAATTGTTTAAACTTTTTAACTTTACCCTAGGTACAAACATTACGTTTGGTTAAAGTTTGATTCTACCATTTACTTTAAGTGAGATATGGTCCCAAGGCGTATTTCAACTTGAAACACGATTTCTGCGGTTTTAGAGTCTGAAACGAACATTTTTCGTTTTGAAGGCGTATTTCAACTTGAAACACGATTTCTGCATTATTAGAGTCTGAAACGAACATTTTTCGTTTACTCGCCTAAATATAGTGATATTTTAAAATTGTTTAAACTTTTCAACTTTACCCTAGGTACAAACATTACGTTTGGTTAAACTTTGATTCTACCATTTAATTTAGGTGAGATATGGTCCCAAGGCGTATTTCAACTTGAAACACGATTTCAACGTTATTAGAGTCTGAAATGAACATTTTTCGTTTACTCGCCTAAATATAGTGATATTTTAAAATTGTTTAAACTTTTTAACTTTACCCTAGGTACAAACATTACGTTTGGTTAAAGTTTGATTCTACCATTTACTTTAGGTGAGATATGGTACCAAGGCGTATTTTAACTTGAAACACGATTTCTGCGGTTTTAGAGTCTGAAACGAACATTTTTCGTTTACAAGGCGTATTTCAACTTGAAACACGATTTCTACGTTTTTAGAGTCTGAAATGAACATTTTTCGTTTACTCGCCTAAATCTGGTGATATTTTAAAATTGTTTAAACTTTTTAACTTTACCCTAGGTACAAACATTACGTTTGGTTAAAGTTTGATTCTACCATTTACTTTAAGTGAGATATGGTCCCAAGGCGTATTTCAACTTGAAACACGATTTCTGCGGTTTTAGAGTCTGAAACGAACATTTTTCGTTTTGAAGGCGTATTTCAACTTGAAACACGATTTCTACGTTTTTAGAGTCTGAAATGAACATTTTTCGTTTACTCGCCTAAATATAGTGATATTTTAAAATTGTTTAAACTTTTTAACTTTACCCTAGGTACAAACATTACGTTTGGTTAAAGTTTGATTCTACCATTTACTTTAGGTGAGATATGGTACCAAGGCGTATTTCAACTTGAAACACGATTTCTACGTTTTTAGAGTCTGAAATGAACATTTTTCGTTTACTCGCCTAAATCTGGTGATATTTTAAAATTGTTTAAACTTTTCAACTTTACCCTAGGTACAAACATTACGTTTGGTTAAAGTTTGATTCTATCATTTACTTTAGGTGAGATATGGTCTCAAGGCGTATTTCAACTTGAAACACGATTTCTACGTTATTAGAGTCTGAAATGAACATTTTTCGTTTACTCGCCTAAATCTGGTGATATTTTAAAATTGTTTAAACTTTTTAACTTTACCCTAGGTACAAACATTACGTTTGGTTAAAGTTTGATTCTACCATTTACTTTAAGTGAGATATGGTCCCAAGGCGTATTTCAACTTGAAACACGATTTCTGCGGTTTTAGAGTCTGAAACGAACATTTTTCGTTTTGAAGGCGTATTTCAACTTGAAACACGATTTCTACGTTTTTAGAGTCTGAAATGAACATTTTTCGTTTACTCGCCTAAATATAGTGATATTTTAAAATTGTTTAAACTTTTTAACTTTACCCTAGGTACAAACATTACGTTTGGTTAAAGTTTGATTCTACCATTTACTTTAGGTGAGATATGGTACCAAGGCGTATTTCAACTTGAAACACGATTTCTACGTTTTTAGAGTCTGAAATGAACATTTTTCGTTTACTCGCCTAAATCTGGTGATATTTTAAAAATGTTTAAACTTTTCAACTTTACCCTAGGTACAAACATTACGTTTGGTTAAAGTTTGATTCTACCATTTACTTTAGGTGAGATATGGTCCCAAGGCGTATTTCAACTTGAAACACGATTTCTGCGGTTTTAGAGTCTGAAACGAACATTTTTCGTTTTGAAGGCGTATTTCAACTTGAAACACGATTTCTACGTTTTTAGAGTCTGAAATTAACATTTTTCGTTTACTCGCCTAAATATAGTGATATTTTAAAATTGTTTAAACTTTTTAACTTTACCCTAGGTACAAACATTACGTTTGGTTAAAGTTTGATTCTACCATTTACTTTAGGTGAGATATGGTACCAAGGCGTATTTCAACTTGAAACACGATTTCTGCGGTTTTAGAGTCTGAAACGAACATTTTTCGTTTACAAGGCGTATTTCAACTTGAAACACGATTTCTACGTTTTTAGAGTCTGAAATGAACATTTTTCGTTTACTCGCCTAAATCTGGTGATATTTTAAAATTGTTTAAACTTTTTAACTTTACCCTAGGTACAAACATTACGTTTGGTTAAAGTTTGATTCTACCATTTACTTTAGGTGAGATATGGTACCAAGGCGTATTTCAACTTGAAACACGATTTCTACGTTTTTAGAGTCTGAAATGAACATTTTTCGTTTACTCGCCTAAATCTGGTGATATTTTAAAATTGTTTAAACTTTTCAACTTTACCCTAGGTACAAACATTACGTTTGGTTAAAGTTTGATTCTATCATTTACTTTAGGTGAGATATGGTCTCAAGGCGTATTTCAACTTGAAACACGATTTCTACGTTATTAGAGTCTGAAATGAACATTTTTCGTTTACTCGCCTAAATATAGTGATATTTTAAAATTGTTTAAACTTTTCAACTTTATCCTAGGTACAAACATTACGTTTGGTTAAACTTTGATTCTACCATTTAATTTAGGTGAGATATGGTCCCAAGGCGTATTTCAACTTGAAACACGATTTCAACGTTATTAGAGTCTGAAATGAACATTTTTCGTTTACTCGCCTAAAACTGGTGATATTTTAAAATTGTTTAAACTTTTCAACTTTACCCTAGGTACAAACATTACGTTTGGTTAAAGTTTGATTCTACCATTTACTTTAGGTGAGATATGGTCCCAAGGCGTATTTCAACTTGAAACACGATTTCTACGTTATTAGAGTCTGAAATGAACATTTTTCGTTTACAAGGCGTATTTCAACTTGAAACACGATTTCTACGTTATTAGAGTCTGAAATGAACATTTTTCGTTTACAAGGCGTATTTCAACTTGAAACACGATTTCAACGTTATTAGAGTCTGAAATGAACATTTTTCGTTTACTCGCCTAAATATAGTGATATTTTAAAATTGTTTAAACTTTTTAACTTTACCCTAGGTACAAACATTACGTTTGGTTAAAGTTTGATTCTACCATTTACTTTAGGTGAGATATGGTACCAAGGCGTATTTCAACTTGAAACACGATTTCTGCGGTTTTAGAGTCTGAAACGAACATTTTTCGTTTACAAGGCGTATTTCAACTTGAAACACGATTTCTACGTTTTTAGAGTCTGAAATGAACATTTTTCGTTTACTCGCCTAAATCTGGTGATATTTTAAAATTGTTTAAACTTTTTAACTTTACCCTAGGTACAAACATTACGTTTGGTTAAAGTTTGATTCTACCATTTACTTTAAGTGAGATATGGTCCCAAGGCGTATTTCAACTTGAAACACGATTTCTGCGGTTTTAGAGTCTGAAACGAACATTTTTCGTTTTGAAGGCGTATTTCAACTTGAAACACGATTTCTACGTTTTTAGAGTCTGAAATGAACATTTTTCGTTTACTCGCCTAAATATAGTGATATTTTAAAATTGTTTAAACTTTTTAACTTTACCCTAGGTACAAACATTACGTTTGGTTAAAGTTTGATTCTACCATTTACTTTAGGTGAGATATGGTCCCAAGGCGTATTTCAACTTGAAACACGATTTCTACGTTTTTAGAGTCTGAAATGAACATTTTTCGTTTACTCGCCTAAATATAGTGATATTTTAAAATTGTTTAAACTTTTTAACTTTACGCTAGGTACAAACATTACGTTTGGTTAAAAATTGATTCTACCATTTACTTTAGGTGAGATATGGTACCAAGGCGTATTTCAACTTGAAACACGATTTCTGCGGTTTTAGAGTCTGAAACGAACATTTTTCGTTTACAAGGCGTATTTCAACTTGAAACACGATTTCTACGTTTTTAGAGTCTGAAATGAACATTTTTCGTTTACTCGCCTAAATCTGGTGATATTTTAAAATTGTTTAAACTTTTTAACTTTACCCTAGGCACAAACATTACGTTTGGTTAAAGTTTGATTCTACCATTTACTTTAGGTGAGATCTGGTCCCAAGGCGTATTTCAACTTGAAACACGATTTCTGCGGTTTTAGAGTCTGAAACGAACATTTTTCGTTTTGAAGGCGTATTTCAACTTGAAACACGATTTCTACGTTTTTAGAGTCTGAAATGAACATTTTTCGTTTACTCGCCTAAATATAGTGATATTTTAAAATTGTTTAAACTTTTTAACGTTACCCTAGGTACAAACATTACGTTTGGTTAAAGTTTGATTCTACCATTTTACTTTAGGTGAGATATGGTACCAAGGCGTATTTCAACTTGAAACACGATTTCTACGTTTTTAGAGTCTGAAATGAACATTTTTCGTTTACTCGCCTAAATCTGGTGATATTTTAAAATTGTTTAAACTTTTCAACTTTACCCTAGGTACAAACATTACGTTTGGTTAAAGTTTGATTCTATCATTTACTTTAGGTGAGATATGGTCTCAAGGCGTATTTCAACTTGAAACACGATTTCTACGTTATTAGAGTCTGAAATGAACATTTTTCGTTTACTCGCCTAAATATAGTGATATTTTAAAATTGTTTAAACTTTTCAACTTTACCCTAGGTACAAACATTACGTTTGGTTAAACTTTGATTCTACCATTTAATTTAGGTGAGATATGGTCCCAAGGCGTATTTCAACTTGAAACACGATTTCAACGTTATTAGAATCTGAAATGAACATTTTTCGTTTACTCGCCTAAAACTGGTGATATTTTAAAATTGTTTAAACTTTTCAACTTTACCCTAGGTACAAACATTACGTTTGGTTAAAGTTTGATTCTACCATTTACTTTAGGTGAGATATGGTCCCAAGGCGTATTTCAACTTGAAACACGATTTCTACGTTATTAGAGTCTGAAATGAACATTTTTCGTTTACAAGGCGTATTTCAACTTGAAACACGATTTCTACGTTTTTAGAGTCTGAAATGAACATTTTTCGTTTACTCGCCTAAATCTGGTGATATTTTAAAAATGTTTAAACTTTTCAACTTTACCCTAGGTACAAACATTACGTTTGGTTAAAGTTTGATTCTACCATTTACTTTAGGTGAGATATGGTCCCAAGGCGTATTTCAACTTGAAACACGATTTCTGCGGTTTTAGAGTCTGAAACGAACATTTTTCGTTTTGAAGGCGTATTTCAACTTGAAACACGATTTCTACGTTTTTAGAGTCTGAAATTAACATTTTTCGTTTACTCGCCTAAATATAGTGATATTTTAAAATTGTTTAAACTTTTTAACTTTACCCTAGGTACAAACATTACGTTTGGTTAAAGTTTGATTCTACCATTTACTTTAGGTGAGATATGGTACCAAGGCGTATTTCAACTTGAAACACGATTTCTGCGGTTTTAGAGTCTGAAACGAACATTTTTCGTTTACAAGGCGTATTTCAACTTGAAACACGATTTCTACGTTTTTAGAGTCTGAAATGAACATTTTTCGTTTACTCGCCTAAATCTGGTGATATTTTAAAATTGTTTAAACTTTTTAACTTTACCCTAGGTACAAACATTACGTTTGGTTAAAGTTTGATTCTACCATTTACTTTAGGTGAGATATGGTCCCAAGGCGTATTTCAACTTGAAACACGATTTCTACGTTATTAGAGTCTGAAATGAACATTTTTCGTTTACAAGGCGTATTTCAACTTGACACACGATTTCTGCATTATTAGAGTCTGAAACGAACATTTTTCGTTTACTCGCCTAAATATAGTGATATTTTAAAATTGTTTAAACTTTTCAACTTTACCCTAGGTACAAACATTACGTTTGGTTAAACTTTGATTCTACCATTTAATTTAGGTGAGATATGGTCCCAAGGCGTATTTCAACTTGAAACACGATTTCAACGTTATTAGAGTCTGAAATGAACATTTTTCGTTTACTCGCCTAAATATAGTGATATTTTAAAATTGTTTAAACTTTTTAACTTTACCCTAGGTACAAACATTACGTTTGGTTAAAGTTTGATTCTACCATTTACTTTAGGTGAGATATGGTACCAAGGCGTATTTTAACTTGAAACACGATTTCTGCGGTTTTAGAGTCTGAAACGAACATTTTTCGTTTACAAGGCGTATTTCAACTTGAAACACGATTTCTACGTTTTTAGAGTCTGAAATGAACATTTTTCGTTTACTCGCCTAAATCTGGTGATATTTTAAAATTGTTTAAACTTTTTAACTTTACCCTAGGTACAAACATTACGTTTGGTTAAAGTTTGATTCTACCATTTACTTTAAGTGAGATATGGTCCCAAGGCGTATTTCAACTTGAAACACGATTTCTGCGGTTTTAGAATCTGAAACGAACATTTTTCGTTTTGAAGGCGTATTTCAACTTGAAACACGATTTCTACGTTTTTAGAGTCTGAAATGAACATTTTTCGTTTACTCGCCTAAATATAGTGATATTTTAAAATTGTTTAAACTTTTTAACTTTACCCTAGGTACAAACATTACGTTTGGTTAAAGTTTGATTCTACCATTTACTTTAGGTGAGATATGGTACCAAGGCGTATTTCAACTTGAAACACGATTTCTACGTTTTTAGAGTCTGAAATGAACATTTTTCGTTTACTCGCCTAAATCTGGTGATATTTTAAAATTGTTTAAACTTTTCAACTTTACCCTAGGTACAAACATTACGTTTGGTTAAAGTTTGATTCTATCATTTACTTTAGGTGAGATATGGTCTCAAGGCGTATTTCAACTTGAAACACGATTTCTACGTTATTAGAGTCTGAAATGAACATTTTTCGTTTACTCGCCTAAATCTGGTGATATTTTAAAATTGTTTAAACTTTTTAACTTTACCCTAGGTACAAACATTACGTTTGGTTAAAGTTTGATTCTACCATTTACTTTAAGTGAGATATGGTCCCAAGGCGTATTTCAACTTGAAACACGATTTCTGCGGTTTTAGAGTCTGAAACGAACATTTTTCGTTTTGAAGGCGTATTTCAACTTGAAACACGATTTCTACGTTTTTAGAGTCTGAAATGAACATTTTTCGTTTACTCGCCTAAATATAGTGATATTTTAAAATTGTTTAAACTTTTTAACTTTACCCTAGGTACAAACATTACGTTTGGTTAAAGTTTGATTCTACCATTTACTTTAGGTGAGATATGGTACCAAGGCGTATTTCAACTTGAAACACGATTTCTACGTTTTTAGAGTCTGAAATGAACATTTTTCGTTTACTCGCCTAAATCTGGTGATATTTTAAAATTGTTTAAACTTTTCAACTTTACCCTAGGTACAAACATTACGTTTGGTTAAAGTTTGATTCTATCATTTACTTTAGGTGAGATATGGTCTCAAGGCGTATTTCAACTTGAAACACGATTTCTACGTTATTAGAGTCTGAAATGAACATTTTTCGTTTACTCGCCTAAATATAGTGATATTTTAAAATTGTTTAAACTTTTTAACTTTACCCTAGGTACAAACATTACGTTTGGTTAAAGTTTGATTCTACCATTTACTTTAGGTGAGATATGGTACCAAGGCGTATTTCAACTTGAAACACGATTTCTGCGGTTTTAGAGTCTGAAACGAACATTTTTCGTTTACAAGGCGTATTTCAACTTGAAACACGATTTCTACGTTTTTAGAGTCTGAAATGAACATTTTTCGTTTACTCGCCTAAATCTGGTGATATTTTAAAATTGTTTAAACTTTTTAACTTTACCCTAGGTACAAACATTACGTTTGGTTAAAGTTTGATTCTACCATTTACTTTAAGTGAGATATGGTCCCAAGGCGTATTTCAACTTGAAACACGATTTCTGCGGTTTTAGAGTCTGAAACGAACATTTTTCGTTTTGAAGGCGTATTTCAACTTGAAACACGATTTCTACGTTTTTAGAGTCTGAAATGAACATTTTTCGTTTACTCGCCTAAATATAGTGATATTTTAAAATTGTTTAAACTTTTTAACTTTACCCTAGGTACAAACATTACGTTTGGTTAAAGTTTGATTCTACCATTTACTTTAGGTGAGATATGGTCCCAAGGCGTATTTCAACTTGAAACACGATTTCTACGTTTTTAGAGTCTGAAATGAACATTTTTCGTTTACTCGCCTAAATATAGTGATATTTTAAAATTGTTTAAACTTTTTAACTTTACGCTAGGTACAAACATTACGTTTGGTTAAAAATTGATTCTACCATTTACTTTAGGTGAGATATGGTACCAAGGCGTATTTCAACTTGAAACACGATTTCTGCGGTTTTAGAGTCTGAAACGAACATTTTTCGTTTACAAGGCGTATTTCAACTTGAAACACGATTTCTACGTTTTTAGAGTCTGAAATGAACATTTTTCGTTTACTCGCCTAAATATAGTGATATTTTAAAATTGTTTAAACTTTTTAACGTTACCCTAGGTACAAACATTACGTTTGGTTAAAGTTTGATTCTACCATTTTACTTTAGGTGAGATATGGTACCAAGGCGTATTTCAACTTGAAACACGATTTCTACGTTTTTAGAGTCTGAAATGAACATTTTTCGTTTACTCGCCTAAATCTGGTGATATTTTAAAATTGTTTAAACTTTTCAACTTTACCCTAGGTACAAACATTACGTTTGGTTAAAGTTTGATTCTATCATTTACTTTAGGTGAGATATGGTCTCAAGGCGTATTTCAACTTGAAACACGATTTCTACGTTATTAGAGTCTGAAATGAACATTTTTCGTTTACTCGCCTAAATATAGTGATATTTTAAAATTGTTTAAACTTTTCAACTTTACCCTAGGTACAAACATTACGTTTGGTTAAACTTTGATTCTACCATTTAATTTAGGTGAGATATGGTCCCAAGGCGTATTTCAACTTGAAACACGATTTCAACGTTATTAGAATCTGAAATGAACATTTTTCGTTTACTCGCCTAAAACTGGTGATATTTTAAAATTGTTTAAACTTTTCAACTTTACCCTAGGTACAAACATTACGTTTGGTTAAAGTTTGATTCTACCATTTACTTTAGGTGAGATATGGTCCCAAGGCGTATTTCAACTTGAAACACGATTTCTACGTTATTAGAGTCTGAAATGAACATTTTTCGTTTAAAAGGCGTATTTCAACTTGAAACACGATTTCTACGTTTTTAGAGTCTGAAATGAACATTTTTCGTTTACTCGCCTAAATCTGGTGATATTTTAAAAATGTTTAAACTTTTCAACTTTACCCTAGGTACAAACATTACGTTTGGTTAAAGTTTGATTCTACCATTTACTTTAGGTGAGATATGGTCCCAAGGCGTATTTCAACTTGAAACACGATTTCTGCGGTTTTAGAGTCTGAAACGAACATTTTTCGTTTTGAAGGCGTATTTCAACTTGAAACACGATTTCTACGTTTTTAGAGTCTGAAATTAACATTTTTCGTTTACTCGCCTAAATATAGTGATATTTTAAAATTGTTTAAACTTTTTAACTTTACCCTAGGTACAAACATTACGTTTGGTTAAAGTTTGATTCTACCATTTACTTTAGGTGAGATATGGTACCAAGGCGTATTTCAACTTGAAACACGATTTCTGCGGTTTTAGAGTCTGAAACGAACATTTTTCGTTTTGAAGGCGTATTTCAACTTGAAACACGATTTCTACGTTTTTAGAGTCTGAAATTAACATTTTTCGTTTACTCGCCTAAATATAGTGATATTTTAAAATTGTTTAAACTTTTTAACTTTACCCTAGGTACAAACATTACGTTTGGTTAAAGTTTGATTCTACCATTTAATTTAGGTGAGATATGGTCCCAAGGCGTATTTCAACTTGAAACACGATTTCAACGTTATTAGAGTCTGAAATGAACATTTTTCGTTTACTCGCCTAAATATAGTGATATTTTAAAATTGTTTAAACTTTTTAACTTTACCCTAGGTACAAACATTACGTTTGGTTAAAGTTTGATTCTACCATTTACTTTAGGTGAGATATGGTACCAAGGCGTATTTTAACTTGAAACACGATTTCTGCGGTTTTAGAGTCTGAAACGAACATTTTTCGTTTACAAGGCGTATTTCAACTTGAAACACGATTTCTACGTTTTTAGAGTCTGAAATGAACATTTTTCGTTTACTCGCCTAAATCTGGTGATATTTTAAAATTGTTTAAACTTTTTAACTTTACCCTAGGTACAAACATTACGTTTGGTTAAAGTTTGATTCTACCATTTACTTTAAGTGAGATATGGTCCCAAGGCGTATTTCAACTTGAAACACGATTTCTGCGGTTTTAGAGTCTGAAACGAACATTTTTCGTTTTGAAGGCGTATTTCAACTTGAAACACGATTTCTACGTTTTTAGAGTCTGAAATGAACATTTTTCGTTTACTCGCCTAAATATAGTGATATTTTAAAATTGTTTAAACTTTTTAACTTTACCCTAGGTACAAACATTACGTTTGGTTAAAGTTTGATTCTACCATTTACTTTAGGTGAGATATGGTACCAAGGCGTATTTCAACTTGAAACACGATTTCTACGTTTTTAGAGTCTGAAATGAACATTTTTCGTTTACTCGCCTAAATCTGGTGATATTTTAAAATTGTTTAAACTTTTCAACTTTACCCTAGGTACAAACATTACGTTTGGTTAAAGTTTGATTCTATCATTTACTTTAGGTGAGATATGGTCTCAAGGCGTATTTCAACTTGAAACACGATTTCTACGTTATTAGAGTCTGAAATGAACATTTTTCGTTTACTCGCCTAAATCTGGTGATATTTTAAAATTGTTTAAACTTTTTAACTTTACCCTAGGTACAAACATTACGTTTGGTTAAAGTTTGATTCTACCATTTACTTTAAGTGAGATATGGTCCCAAGGCGTATTTCAACTTGAAACACGATTTCTGCGGTTTTAGAGTCTGAAACGAACATTTTTCGTTTTGAAGGCGTATTTCAACTTGAAACACGATTTCTACGTTTTTAGAGTCTGAAATGAACATTTTTCGTTTACTCGCCTAAATATAGTGATATTTTAAAATTGTTTAAACTTTTTAACTTTACCCTAGGTACAAACATTACGTTTGGTTAAAGTTTGATTCTACCATTTACTTTAGGTGAGATATGGTACCAAGGCGTATTTCAACTTGAAACACGATTTCTACGTTTTTAGAGTCTGAAATGAACATTTTTCGTTTACTCGCCTAAATCTGGTGATATTTTAAAATTGTTTAAACTTTTCAACTTTACCCTAGGTACAAACATTACGTTTGGTTAAAGTTTGATTCTATCATTTACTTTAGGTGAGATATGGTCTCAAGGCGTATTTCAACTTGAAACACGATTTCTACGTTATTAGAGTCTGAAATGAACATTTTTCGTTTACTCGCCTAAATATAGTGATATTTTAAAATTGTTTAAACTTTTTAACTTTACCCTAGGTACAAACATTACGTTTGGTTAAAGTTTGATTCTACCATTTACTTTAGGTGAGATATGGTACCAAGGCGTATTTCAACTTGAAACACGATTTCTGCGGTTTTAGAGTCTGAAACGAACATTTTTCGTTTACAAGGCGTATTTCAACTTGAAACACGATTTCTACGTTTTTAGAGTCTGAAATGAACATTTTTCGTTTACTCGCCTAAATCTGGTGATATTTTAAAATTGTTTAAACTTTTTAACTTTACCCTAGGTACAAACATTACGTTTGGTTAAAGTTTGATTCTACCATTTACTTTAAGTGAGATATGGTCCCAAGGCGTATTTCAACTTGAAACACGATTTCTGCGGTTTTAGAGTCTGAAACGAACATTTTTCGTTTTGAAGGCGTATTTCAACTTGAAACACGATTTCTACGTTTTTAGAGTCTGAAATGAACATTTTTCGTTTACTCGCCTAAATATAGTGATATTTTAAAATTGTTTAAACTTTTTAACTTTACCCTAGGTACAAACATTACGTTTGGTTAAAGTTTGATTCTACCATTTACTTTAGGTGAGATATGGTCCCAAGGCGTATTTCAACTTGAAACACGATTTCTACGTTTTTAGAGTCTGAAATGAACATTTTTCGTTTACTCGCCTAAATATAGTGATATTTTAAAATTGTTTAAACTTTTTAACTTTACGCTAGGTACAAACATTACGTTTGGTTAAAAATTGATTCTACCATTTACTTTAGGTGAGATATGGTACCAAGGCGTATTTCAACTTGAAACACGATTTCTGCGGTTTTAGAGTCTGAAACGAACATTTTTCGTTTACAAGGCGTATTTCAACTTGAAACACGATTTCTACGTTTTTAGAGTCTGAAATGAACATTTTTCGTTTACTCGCCTAAATATAGTGATATTTTAAAATTGTTTAAACTTTTTAACTTTACCCTAGGTACAAACATTACGTTTGGTTAAAGTTTGATTCTACCATTTACTTTAGGTGAGATATGGTACCAAGGCGTATTTCAACTTGAAACACGATTTCTGCGGTTTTAGAGTCTGAAACGAACATTTTTCGTTTACAAGGCGTATTTCAACTTGAAACACGATTTCTACGTTTTTAGAGTCTGAAATGAACATTTTTCGTTTACTCGCCTAAATCTGGTGATATTTTAAAATTGTTTAAACTTTTTAACTTTACCCTAGGTACAAACATTACGTTTGGTTAAAGTTTGATTCTACCATTTACTTTAGGTGAGATATGGTCCCAAGGCGTATTTCAACTTGAAACACGATTTCTACGTTATTAGAGTCTGAAATGAACATTTTTCGTTTACAAGGCGTATTTAAACTTGACACACGATTTCTGCATTATTAGAGTCTGAAACGAACATTTTTCGTTTACTCGCCTAAATATAGTGATATTTTAAAATTGTTTAAACTTTTCAACTTTACCCTAGGTACAAACATTACGTTTGGTTAAACTTTGATTCTACCATTTAATTTAGGTGAGATATGGTCCCAAGGCGTATTTCAACTTGAAACACGATTTCAACGTTATTAGAGTCTGAAATGAACATTTTTCGTTTACTCGCCTAAATATAGTGATATTTTAAAATTGTTTAAACTTTTTAACTTTACCCTAGGTACAAACATTACGTTTGGTTAAAGTTTGATTCTACCATTTACTTTAGGTGAGATATGGTACCAAGGCGTATTTTAACTTGAAACACGATTTCTGCGGTTTTAGAGTCTGAAACGAACATTTTTCGTTTACAAGGCGTATTTCAACTTGAAACACGATTTCTACGTTTTTAGAGTCTGACATGAACATTTTTCGTTTACTCGCCTAAATCTGGTGATATTTTAAAATTGTTTAAACTTTTTAACTTTACCCTAGGTACAAACATTACGTTTGGTTAAAGTTTGATTCTACCATTTACTTTAAGTGAGATATGGTCCCAAGGCGTATTTCAACTTGAAACACGATTTCTGCGGTTTTAGAGTCTGAAACGAACATTTTTCGTTTTGAAGGCGTATTTCAACTTGAAACACGATTTCTACGTTTTTAGAGTCTGAAATGAACATTTTTCGTTTACTCGCCTAAATATAGTGATATTTTAAAATTGTTTAAACTTTTTAACTTTACCCTAGGTACAAACATTACGTTTGGTTAAAGTTTGATTCTACCATTTACTTTAGGTGAGATATGGTACCAAGGCGTATTTCAACTTGAAACACGATTTCTACGTTTTTAGAGTCTGAAATGAACATTTTTCGTTTACTCGCCTAAATCTGGTGATATTTTAAAATTGTTTAAACTTTTCAACTTTACCCTAGGTACAAACATTACGTTTGGTTAAAGTTTGATTCTATCATTTACTTTAGGTGAGATATGGTCTCAAGGCGTATTTCAACTTGAAACACGATTTCTACGTTATTAGAGTCTGAAATGAACATTTTTCGTTTACTCGCCTAAATCTGGTGATATTTTAAAATTGTTTAAACTTTTTAACTTTACCCTAGGTACAAACATTACGTTTGGTTAAAGTTTGATTCTACCATTTACTTTAAGTGAGATATGGTCCCAAGGCGTATTTCAACTTGAAACACGATTTCTGCGGTTTTAGAGTCTGAAACGAACATTTTTCGTTTTGAAGGCGTATTTCAACTTGAAACACGATTTCTACGTTTTTAGAGTCTGAAATGAACATTTTTCGTTTACTCGCCTAAATATAGTGATATTTTAAAATTGTTTAAACTTTTTAACTTTACCCTAGGTACAAACATTACGTTTGGTTAAAGTTTGATTCTACCATTTACTTTAGGTGAGATATGGTACCAAGGCGTATTTCAACTTGAAACACGATTTCTACGTTTTTAGAGTCTGAAATGAACATTTTTCGTTTACTCGCCTAAATCTGGTGATATTTTAAAATTGTTTAAACTTTTCAACTTTACCCTAGGTACAAACATTACGTTTGGTTAAAGTTTGATTCTATCATTTACTTTAGGTGAGATATGGTCTCAAGGCGTATTTCAACTTGAAACACGATTTCTACGTTATTAGAGTCTGAAATGAACATTTTTCGTTTACTCGCCTAAATATAGTGATATTTTAAAATTGTTTAAACTTTTTAACTTTACCCTAGGTACAAACATTACGTTTGGTTAAAGTTTGATTCTACCATTTACTTTAGGTGAGATATGGTACCAAGGCGTATTTCAACTTGAAACACGATTTCTGCGGTTTTAGAGTCTGAAACGAACATTTTTCGTTTACAAGGCGTATTTCAACTTGAAACACGATTTCTACGTTTTTAGAGTCTGAAATGAACATTTTTCGTTTACTCGCCTAAATCTGGTGATATTTTAAAATTGTTTAAACTTTTTAACTTTACCCTAGGTACAAACATTACGTTTGGTTAAAGTTTGATTCTACCATTTACTTTAAGTGAGATATGGTCCCAAGGCGTATTTCAACTTGAAACACGATTTCTGCGGTTTTAGAGTCTGAAACGAACATTTTTCGTTTTGAAGGCGTATTTCAACTTGAAACACGATTTCTACGTTTTTAGAGTCTGAAATGAACATTTTTCGTTTACTCGCCTAAATATAGTGATATTTTAAAATTGTTTAAACTTTTTAACTTTACCCTAGGTACAAACATTACGTTTGGTTAAAGTTTGATTCTACCATTTACTTTAGGTGAGATATGGTCCCAAGGCGTATTTCAACTTGAAACACGATTTCTACGTTTTTAGAGTCTGAAATGAACATTTTTCGTTTACTCGCCTAAATATAGTGATATTTTAAAATTGTTTAAACTTTTTAACTTTACGCTAGGTACAAACATTACGTTTGGTTAAAAATTGATTCTACCATTTACTTTAGGTGAGATATGGTACCAAGGCGTATTTCAACTTGAAACACGATTTCTGCGGTTTTAGAGTCTGAAACGAACATTTTTCGTTTACAAGGCGTATTTCAACTTGAAACACGATTTCTACGTTTTTAGAGTCTGAAATGAACATTTTTCGTTTACTCGCCTAAATCTGGTGATATTTTAAAATTGTTTAAACTTTTTAACTTTACCCTAGGTACAAACATTACGTTTGGTTAAAGTTTGATTCTACCATTTATTTTAGGTGAGATCTGGTCCCAAGGCGTATTTCAACTTGAAACACGATTTCTGCGGTTTTAGAGTCTGAAACGAACATTTTTCGTTTACAAGGCGTATTTCAACTTGAAACACGATTTCTACGTTTTTAGAGTCTGAAATGAACATTTTTCGTTTACTCGCCTAAATATAGTGATATTTTAAAATTGTTTAAACTTTTCAACTTTACCCTAGGTACAAACATTACGTTTGGTTAAAGTTTGATTCTATCATTTACTTTAGGTGAGATATGGTCTCAAGGCGTATTTCAACTTGAAACACGATTTCTACGTTATTAGAGTCTGAAATGAACATTTTTCGTTTACTCGCCTAAATATAGTGATATTTTAAAATTGTTTAAACTTTTCAACTTGACCCTAGGTACAAACATTACGTTTGGTTAAACTTTGATTCTACCATTTAATTTAGGTGAGATATGGTCCCAAGGCGTATTTCAACTTGAAACACGATTTCAACGTTATTAGAATCTGAAATGAACATTTTTCGTTTACTCGCCTAAAACTGGTGATATTTTAAAATTGTTTAAACTTTTCAACTTTACCCTAGGTACAAACATTACGTTTGGTTAAAGTTTGATTCTACCATTTACTTTAGGTGAGATATGGTCCCAAGGCGTATTTCAACTTGAAACACGATTTCTACGTTATTAGAGTCTGAAATGAACATTTTTCGTTTACAAGGCGTATTTCAACTTGAAACACGATTTCTACGTTTTTAGAGTCTGAAATGAACATTTTTCGTTTACTCGCCTAAATCTGGTGATATTTTAAAAATGTTTAAACTTTTCAACTTTACCCTAGGTACAAACATTACGTTTGGTTAAAGTTTGATTCTACCATTTACTTTAGGTGAGATATGGTCCCAAGGCGTATTTCAACTTGAAACACGATTTCTGCGGTTTTAGAGTCTGAAACGAACATTTTTCGTTTTGAAGGCGTATTTCAACTTGAAACACGATTTCTACGTTTTTAGAGTCTGAAATTAACATTTTTCGTTTACTCGCCTAAATATAGTGATATTTTAAAATTGTTTAAACTTTTTAACTTTACCCTAGGTACAAACATTACGTTTGGTTAAAGTTTGATTCTACCATTTACTTTAGGTGAGATATGGTACCAAGGCGTATTTCAACTTGAAACACGATTTCTGCGGTTTTAGAGTCTGAAACGAACATTTTTCGTTTACAAGGCGTATTTCAACTTGAAACACGATTTCTACGTTTTTAGAGTCTGAAATGAACATTTTTCGTTTACTCGCCTAAATCTGGTGATATTTTAAAATTGTTTAAACTTTTTAACTTTACCCTAGGTACAAACATTACGTTTGGTTAAAGTTTGATTCTACCATTTACTTTAGGTGAGATATGGTACCAAGGCGTATTTCAACTTGAAACACGATTTCTACGTTTTTAGAGTCTGAAATGAACATTTTTCGTTTACTCGCCTAAATCTGGTGATATTTTAAAATTGTTTAAACTTTTCAACTTTACCCTAGGTACAAACATTACGTTTGGTTAAAGTTTGATTCTATCATTTACTTTAGGTGAGATATGGTCTCAAGGCGTATTTCAACTTGAAACACGATTTCTACGTTATTAGAGTCTGAAATGAACATTTTTCGTTTACTCGCCTAAATATAGTGATATTTTAAAATTGTTTAAACTTTTCAACTTTATCCTAGGTACAAACATTACGTTTGGTTAAACTTTGATTCTACCATTTAATTTAGGTGAGATATGGTCCCAAGGCGTATTTCAACTTGAAACACGATTTCAACGTTATTAGAGTCTGAAATGAACATTTTTCGTTTACTCGCCTAAACCTGGTGATATTTTAAAATTGTTTAAACTTTTCAACTTTACCCTAGGTACAAACATTACGTTTGGTTAAAGTTTGATTCTACCATTTACTTTAGGTGAGATATGGTCCCAAGGCGTATTTCAACTTGAAACACGATTTCTACGTTATTAGAGTCTGAAATGAACATTTTTCGTTTACAAGGCGTATTTCAACTTGAAACACGATTTCTACGTTATTAGAGTCTGAAATGAACATTTTTCGTTTACAAGGCGTATTTCAACTTGAAACACGATTTCAACGTTATTAGAGTCTGAAATGAACATTTTTCGTTTACTCGCCTAAATATAGTGATATTTTAAAATTGTTTAAACTTTTTAACTTTACCCTAGGTACAAACATTACGTTTGGTTAAAGTTTGATTCTACCATTTACTTTAGGTGAGATATGGTACCAAGGCGTATTTCAACTTGAAACACGATTTCTGCGGTTTTAGAGTCTGAAACGAACATTTTTCGTTTACAAGGCGTATTTCAACTTGAAACACGATTTCTACGTTTTTAGAGTCTGAAATGAACATTTTTCGTTTACTCGCCTAAATCTGGTGATATTTTAAAATTGCTTAAACTTTTTAACTTTACCCTAGGTACAAACATTACGTTTGGTTAAAGTTTGATTCTACCATTTACTTTAAGTGAGATATGGTCCCAAGGCGTATTTCAACTTGAAACACAATTTCTGCGGTTTTAGAGTCTGAAACGAACATTTTTCGTTTTGAAGGCGTATTTCAACTTGAAACACGATTTCTACGTTTTTAGAGTCTGAAATGAACATTTTTCGTTTACTCGCCTAAATATAGTGATATTTTAAAATTGTTTAAACTTTTTAACTTTACCCTAGGTACAAACTTTACGTTTGGTTAAAGTTTGATTCTACCATTTACTTTAGGTGAGATATGGTCCCAAGGCGTATTTCAACTTGAAACACGATTTCTACGTTTTTAGAGTCTGAAATGAACATTTTTCGTTTACTCGCCTAAATATAGTGATATTTTAAAATTGTTTAAACTTTTTAACTTTACGCTAGGTACAAACATTACGTTTGGTTAAAAATTGATTCTACCATTTACTTTAGGTGAGATATGGTACCAAGGCGTATTTCAACTTGAAACACGATTTCTGCGGTTTTAGAGTCTGAAACGAACATTTTTCGTTTACAAGGCGTATTTCAACTTGAAACACGATTTCTACGTTTTTAGAGTCTGAAATGAACATTTTTCGTTTACTCGCCTAAATCTGGTGATATTTTAAAATTGTTTAAACTTTTTAACTTTACCCTAGGTACAAACATTACGTTTGGTTAAAGTTTGATTCTACCATTTACTTTAGGTGAGATCTGGTCCCAAGGCGTATTTCAACTTGAAACACGATTTCTGCGGTTTTAGAGTCTGAAACGAACATTTTTCGTTTTGAAGGCGTATTTCAACTTGAAACACGATTTCTACGTTTTTAGAGTCTGAAATGAACATTTTTCGTTTACTCGCCTAAATATAGTGATATTTTAAAATTGTTTAAACTTTTTAACGTTACCCTAGGTACAAACATTACGTTTGGTTAAAGTTTGATTCTACCATTTTACTTTAGGTGAGATATGGTACCAAGGCGTATTTCAACTTGAAACACGATTTCTACGTTTTTAGAGTCTGAAATAAACATTTTTCGTTTACTCGCCTAAATCTGGTGATATTTTAAAATTGTTTAAACTTTTCAACTTTACCCTAGGTACAAACATTACGTTTGGTTAAAGTTTGATTCTATCATTTACTTTAGGTGAGATATGGTCTCAAGGCGTATTTCAACTTGAAACACGATTTCTACGTTATTAGAGTCTGAAATGAACATTTTTCGTTTACTCGCCTAAATATAGTGATATTTTAAAATTGTTTAAACTTTTCAACTTTACCCTAGGTACAAACATTACGTTTGGTTAAACTTTGATTCTACCATTTAATTTAGGTGAGATATGGTCCCAAGGCGTATTTCAACTTGAAACACGATTTCAACGTTATTAGAATCTGAAATGAACATTTTTCGTTTACTCGCCTAAAACTGGTGATATTTTAAAATTGTTTAAACTTTTCAACTTTACCCTAGGTACAAACATTACGTTTGGTTAAAGTTTGATTCTACCATTTACTTTAGGTGAGATATGGTCCCAAGGCGTATTTCAACTTGAAACACGATTTCTACGTTATTAGAGTCTGAAATGAACATTTTTCGTTTACAAGGCGTATTTCAACTTGAAACACGATTTCTACGTTTTTAGAGTCTGAAATGAACATTTTTCGTTTACTCGCCTAAATCTGGTGATATTTTAAAAATGTTTAAACTTTTCAACTTTACCCTAGGTACAAACATTACGTTTGGTTAAAGTTTGATTCTACCATTTACTTTAGGTGAGATATGGTCCCAAGGCGTATTTCAACTTGAAACACGATTTCTGCGGTTTTAGAGTCTGAAACGAACATTTTTCGTTTTGAAGGCGTATTTCAACTTGAAACACGATTTCTACGTTTTTAGAGTCTGAAATTAACATTTTTCGTTTACTCGCCTAAATATAGTGATATTTTAAAATTGTTTAAACTTTTTAACTTTACCCTAGGTACAAACATTACGTTTGGTTAAAGTTTGATTCTACCATTTACTTTAGGTGAGATATGGTACCAAGGCGTATTTCAACTTGAAACACGATTTCTGCGGTTTTAGAGTCTGAAACGAACATTTTTCGTTTACAAGGCGTATTTCAACTTGAAACACGATTTCTACGTTTTTAGAGTCTGAAATGAACATTTTTCGTTTACTCGCCTAAATCTGGTGATATTTTAAAATTGTTTAAACTTTTTAACTTTACCCTAGGTACAAACATTACGTTTGGTTAAAGTTTGATTCTACCATTTACTTTAGGTGAGATATGGTCCCAAGGCGTATTTCAACTTGAAACACGATTTCTACGTTATTAGAGTCTGAAATGAACATTTTTCGTTTACAAGGCGTATTTCAACTTGACACACGATTTCTGCATTATTAGAGTCTGAAATGAACATTTTTCGTTTACTCGCCTAAATATAGTGATATTTTAAAATTGTTTAAACTTTTTAACTTTACCCTAGGTACAAACATTACGTTTGGTTAAAGTTTGATTCTACCATTTACTTTAGGTGAGATATGGTCCCAAGGCGTATTTCAACTTGAAACACGATTTCTACGTTTTTAGAGTCTGAAATGAACATTTTTCGTTTACAAGGCGTATTTCAACTTGAAACACGATTTCTACGTTTTTAGAGTCTGAAATGAACATTTTTCGTTTACTCGCCTAAATCTGGTGATATTTTAAAAATGTTTAAACTTTTCAACTTTACCCTAGGTACAAACATTACGTTTGGTTAAAGTTTGATTCTACCATTTACTTTAGGTGAGATATGGTCCCAAGGCGTATTTCAACTTGAAACACGATTTCTGCGGTTTTAGAGTCTGAAACGAACATTTTTCGTTTTGAAGGCGTATTTCAACTTGAAACACGATTTCTACGTTTTTAGAGTCTGAAATTAACATTTTTCGTTTACTCGCCTAAATATAGTGATATTTTAAAATTGTTTAAACTTTTTAACTTTACCCTAGGTACAAACATTACGTTTGGTTAAAGTTTGATTCTACCATTTACTTTAGGTGAGATATGGTACCAAGGCGTATTTCAACTTGAAACACGATTTCTGCGGTTTTAGAGTCTGAAACGAACATTTTTCGTTTACAAGGCGTATTTCAACTTGAAACACGATTTCTACGTTTTTAGAGTCTGAAATGAACATTTTTCGTTTACTCGCCTAAATCTGGTGATATTTTAAAATTGTTTAAACTTTTTAACTTTACCCTAGGTACAAACATTACGTTTGGTTAAAGTTTGATTCTACCATTTACTTTAGGTGAGATATGGTCCCAAGGCGTATTTCAACTTGAAACACGATTTCTACGTTATTAGAGTCTGAAATGAACATTTTTCGTTTACAAGGCGTATTTCAACTTGACACACGATTTCTGCATTATTAGAGTCTGAAATGAACATTTTTCGTTTACTCGCCTAAATCTGGTGATATTTTAAAATTGTTTAAACTTTTTAACTTTACCCTAGGTACAAACATTACGTTTGGTTAAAGTTTGATTCTACCATTTACTTTAGGTGAGATCTGGTCCCAAGGCGTATTTCAACTTGAAACACGATTTCTGCGGTTTTAGAGTCTGAAACGAACATTTTTCGTTTTGAAGGCGTATTTCAACTTGAAACACGATTTCTCCGTTTTTAGAGTCTGAAATGAACATTTTTCGTTTACTCGCCTAAATATAGTGATATTTTAAAATTGTTTAAACTTTTTAACGTTACCCTAGGTACAAACATTACGTTTGGTTAAAGTTTGATTCTACCATTTTACTTTAGGTGAGATATGGTACCAAGGCGTATTTCAACTTGAAACACGATTTCTACGTTTTTAGAGTCTGAAATAAACATTTTTCGTTTACTCGCCTAAATCTGGTGATATTTTAAAATTGTTTAAACTTTTCAACTTTACCCTAGGTACAAACATTACGTTTGGTTAAAGTTTGATTCTATCATTTACTTTAGGTGAGATATGGTCTCAAGGCGTATTTCAACTTGAAACACGATTTCTACGTTATTAGAGTCTGAAATGAACATTTTTCGTTTACTCGCCTAAATATAGTGATATTTTAAAATTGTTTAAACTTTTCAACTTTACCCTAGGTACAAACATTACGTTTGGTTAAACTTTGATTCTACCATTTAATTTAGGTGAGATATGGTCCCAAGGCGTATTTCAACTTGAAACACGATTTCAACGTTATTAGAATCTGAAATGAACATTTTTCGTTTACTCGCCTAAAACTGGTGATATTTTAAAATTGTTTAAACTTTTCAACTTTACCCTAGGTACAAACATTACGTTTGGTTAAAGTTTGATTCTACCATTTACTTTAGGTGAGATATGGTCCCAAGGCGTAGTTCAACTTGAAACACGATTTCTACGTTATTAGAGTCTGAAATGAACATTTTTCGTTTACAAGGCGTATTTCAACTTGAAACACGATTTCTACGTTTTTAGAGTCTGAAATGAACATTTTTCGTTTACTCGCCTAAATCTGGTGATATTTAAACTTTTCAACTTTACCCTAGGTACAAACATTACGTTTGGTTAAAGTTTGATTCTACCATTTACTTTAGGTGAGATATGGTCCCAAGGCGTATTTCAACTTGAAACACGATTTCTGCGGTTTTAGAGTCTGAAACGAACATTTTTCGTTTTGAAGGCGTATTTCAACTTGAAACACGATTTCTACGTTTTTAGAGTCTGAAATTAACATTTTTCGTTTACTCGCCTAAATATAGTGATATTTTAAAATTGTTTAAACTTTTTAACTTTACCCTAGGTACAAACATTACGTTTGGTTAAAGTTTGATTCTACCATTTACTTTAGGTGAGATATGGTACCAAGGCGTATTTCAACTTGAAACACGATTTCTGCGGTTTTAGAGTCTGAAACGAACATTTTTCGTTTACAAGGCGTATTTCAACTTGAAACACGATTTCTACGTTTTTAGAGTCTGAAATGAACATTTTTCGTTTACTCGCCTAAATCTGGTGATATTTTAAAATTGTTTAAACTTTTTAACTTTACCCTAGGTACAAACATTACGTTTGGTTAAAGTTTGATTCTACCATTTACTTTAGGTGAGATATGGTCCCAAGGCGTATTTCAACTTGAAACACGATTTCTACGTTATTAGAGTCTGAAATGAACATTTTTCGTTTACAAGGCGTATTTCAACTTGACACACGATTTCTGCATTATTAGAGTCTGAAATGAACATTTTTCGTTTACTCGCCTAAATATAGTGATATTTTAAAATTGTTTAAACTTTTTAACTTTACCCTAGGTACAAACATTACGTTTGGTTAAAGTTTGATTCTACCATTTACTTTAGGTGAGATATGGTCCCAAGGCGTATTTCAACTTGAAACACGATTTCTACGTTTTTAGAGTCTGAAATGAACATTTTTCGTTTACTCGCCTAAATATAGTGATATTTTAAAATTGTTTAAACTTTTCAACTTTACCCTAGGTACAAACATTACGTTTGGTTAAAGTTTGATTCTACCATTTACTTTAGGTGAGATATGGTCCCAAGGCGTATTTCAACTTGAAACACGATTTCTGCGGTTTTAGAGTCTGAAACGAACATTTTTCGTTTTGAAGGCGTATTTCAACTTGAAACACGATTTCTACGTTTTTAGAGTCTGAAATGAACATTTTTCGTTTACTCGCCTAAATATAGTGATATTTTAAAATTGTTTAAACTTTTCAACTTTACCCTAGGTACAAACATTACGTTTGGTTAAAGTTTGATTCTACCATTTACTTTAGGTGAGATATGGTCCCAAGGCGTATTTCAACTTGAAACACGATTTCTACGTTTTTAGAGTCTGAAATGAACATTTTTCGTTTACTCGCCTAAATATAGTGATATTTTAAAATTGTTTAAACTTTTCAACTTTACCCTAGGTACAAACATTACGTTTGGTTAAAGTTTGATTCTACCATTTACTTTAGGTGAGATATGGTCCCAAGGCGTATTTCAACTTGAAACACGATTTCTGCGGTTTTAGAGTCTGAAACGAACATTTTTCGTTTACAAGGCGTATTTCAACTTGAAATTCGATTTCTACGTTTTTAAAGTCTGAAATGAACATTTTTCGTTTACTCGCCTAAATCTGGGGATATTTTAAAATTGTTTAAACTTTTCAACTTTATCCTAGGTACAAACATTACGTTTGGTTAAAGTTTGATTCTACCATTTACTTTAGGTGAGATATGGTCCCAAGGCGTATTTCAACTTGAAACACGATTTCTACGTTATTAGAGTCTGAAATGAACATTTTTCGTTTACAAGGCGTATTTCAACTTGAAACACGATTTCTGCATTATTAGAGTCTGAAACAAACATTTTTCGTTTACTCGCCTAAATATAGTGATATTTTAAAATTGTTTAAACTTTTTAACTTTACCCTAGGTACAAACATTACGTTTGGTTAAAGTTTGATTCTACCATTTACTTTAGGTGAGATATGGTACCAAGGCGTATTTCAACTTGAAACACGATTTCTACGTTTTTAGAGTCTGAAATGAACATTTTTCTTTTACTCGCCTAAATCTGGTGATATTTTAAAATTGTTTAAACTTTTCAACTTTACCCTAGGTACAAACATTACGTTTGGTTAAAGTTTGATTCTACCATTTACTTTAGGTGAGATATGGTCCCAAGGCGTATTTCAATTTGAAACACGATTTCTGCGGTTTTAGAGTCTGAAACGAACATTTTTTGTTTTGAAGGCGTATTTCAACTTGAAACACGATTTCTACGTTTTTAGAGTCTGAAACGAACATTTTTCGTTTTGAAGGCGTATTTCAACTTGAAACACGATTTCTACGTTTTTAGAGTCTGAAATGAACATTTTTCGTTTACTCGCCTAAATATAGTGATATTTTAAAATTGTTTAAACTTTTCAACTTTACCCTAGGTACAAACATTACGTTTGGTTAAAGTTTGATTCTACCATTTACTTTAGGTGAGATATGGTCCCAAGGCGTATTTCAACTTGAAACACGATTTCTGCGGTTTTAGAGTCTGAAACGAACATTTTTCGTTTACAAGGCGTATTTCAACTTGAAACACGATTTCTGCGGTTTTAGAGTCTGAAATGAACATTTTTCGTTTACTCGCCTAAATATAGTGATATTTTAAAATTGTTTAAACTTTTTAACTTTACCCTAGGTACAAACATTACGTTTGGTTAAAGTTTGATTCTACCATTTACTTTAGGTGAGATATGGTCCCAAGGCGTATTTCAACTTGAAACACGATTTCTACGTTTTTAGAGTCTGAAATGAACATTTTTCGTTTACTCGCCTAAATATAGTGATATTTTAAAATTGTTTAAACTTTTCAACTTTATCCTAGGTACAAACATTACGTTTGGTTAAAGTTTGATTCTACCATTTACTTTAGGTGAGATATGGTCCCAAGGCGTATTTCAACTTGAAACACGATTTCTGCGGTTTTAGAGTCTGAAACGAACATTTTTCGTTTACAAGGCGTATTTCAACTTGAAACACGATTTCTACGTTTTTAGAGTCTGAAATGAACATTTTTCGTTTACTCGCCTAAATCTGGTGATATTTTAAAATTGTTTAAACTTTTCAACTTTACCCTAGGTACAAACATTACGTTTGGTTAAAGTTTGATTCTACCATTTACTTTAGGTGAGATATGGTCCCAAGGCGTATTTCAACTTGAAACACGATTTCTACGTTATTAGAGTCTGAAATGAACATTTTTCGTTTACAAGGCGTATTTCAACTTGAAACACGATTTCTGC
Source organism: Pterostichus niger (assembly GCA_947425015.1). Lineage (NCBI taxonomy): Eukaryota > Metazoa > Arthropoda > Insecta > Coleoptera > Carabidae > Pterostichus > Pterostichus niger. The sequence goes on along the minus strand of OX380334.1, from coordinate 30,087,209 downwards.
ATTATTAGCGTCTGAAACAAACATTTTTCGTTTACTCGCCTAAATATAGTGATATTTTAAAATTGTTTAAACTTTTCAACTTTACCCTAGGTACAAACATTACGTATGGTTAAACATTGATTCTACCATTTAATTTAGGTGAGATATGGTCCCAAGGCGTATTTCAACTTGAAACACGATTTCTACGTTATTAGAGTCTGAAATGAACATTTTTCGTTTACAAGGCGTATTTCAACTTAAAGCACGATTTCTGCATTATTAGAGTCTGAAACGAACATTTTTCGTTTACTCGCCTAAATATAGTGATATTTTAAAATTGTTTAAACTTTTCAACTTTACCCTAGGTACAAACATTACGTTTGGTTAAACTTTGATTCTACCATTTAATTTAGGTGAAATATGGTCCCAAGGCGTATTTCAACTTGAAACACGATTTCAACGTTATTAGAGTCTGAAATGAACATTTTTCGTTTACTCGCCTAAATCTGGTGATATTTTAAAATTGTTTAAACTTTTTAACTTTACCCTAGGTACAAACATTACGTTTGGTTAAAGTTTGATTCTACCATTTACTTTAGGTAAAATATGGTCCCAAGGCGTATTTCAACTTGAAACACGATTTCTACGTTTTTAGAGTCTGAAATGAACATTTTTCGTTTACTCGCCTAAATCTGGTGATATTTTAAAATTGTTTAAACTTTTTAACTTTATCCTAGGTACAAACATTACGTTTGGTTAAAGTTTGATTCTACCATTTACTTTAGGTGAGATATGGTACCAAGGCGTATTTCAACTTGAAACACGATTTCTGCGGTTTTAGAGTCTGAAACGAACATTTTTCGTTTACAAGGCGTATTTCAACTTGAAACACGATTTCTACGTTTTTAGAGTCTGAAATGAACATTTTTCGTTTACTCGCCTAAATCTGGTGATATTTTAAAATTGTTTAAACTTTTCAACTTTACCCTAGGTACAAACATTACGTTTGGTTAAAGTTTGATTCTACCATTTACTTTAGGTGAGATATGGTCCCAAGGCGTATTTCAACTTGAAACACGATTTCTGCGGTTTTAGAGTCTGAAACGAACATTTTTCGTTTACAAGGCGTATTTCAACTTGAAACACGATTTCTGCGGTTTTAGAGTCTGAAATGAACATTTTTCGTTTACTCGCCTAAATATAGTGATATTTTAAAATTGTTTAAACTTTTTAACTTTACCCTAGGTACAAACATTACGTTTGGTTAAAGTTTGATTCTACCATTTACTTTAGGTGAGATATGGTCCCAAGGCGTATTTCAACTTGAAACACGATTTCTACGTTTTTAGAGTCTGAAATGAACATTTTTCGTTTACTCGCCTAAATATAGTGATATTTTAAAATTGTTTAAACTTTTCAACTTTATCCTAGGTACAAACATTACGTTTGGTTAAAGTTTGATTCTACCATTTACTTTAGGTGAGATATGGTCCCAAGGCGTATTTCAACTTGAAACACGATTTCTGCGGTTTTAGAGTCTGAAACGAACATTTTTCGTTTACAAGGCGTATTTCAACTTGAAACACGATTTCTACGTTTTTAGAGTCTGAAATGAACATTTTTCGTTTACTCGCCTAAATCTGGTGATATTTTAAAATTGTTTAAACTTTTCAACTTTACCCTAGGTACAAACATTACGTTTGGTTAAAGTTTGATTCTACCATTTACTTTAGGTGAGATTTGGTCCCAAGGCGTATTTCAACTTGAAACACGATTTCTACGTTATTAGAGTCTGAAATGAACATTTTTCGTTTACAAGGCGTATTTCAACTTGAAACACGATTTCTGCATTATTAGCGTCTGAAACAAACATTTTTCGTTTACTCGCCTAAATATAGTGATATTTTAAAATTGTTTAAACTTTTCAACTTTACCCTAGGTACAAACATTACGTATGGTTAAACATTGATTCTACCATTTAATTTAGGTGAGATATGGTCCCAAGGCGTATTTCAACTTGAAACACGATTTCTACGTTATTAGAGTCTGAAATGAACATTTTTCGTTTACAAGGCGTATTTCAACTTAAAGCACGATTTCTGCATTATTAGAGTCTGAAACGAACATTTTTCGTTTACTCGCCTAAATATAGTGATATTTTAAAATTGTTTAAACTTTTCAACTTTACCCTAGGTACAAACATTACGTTTGGTTAAACTTTGATTCTACCATTTAATTTAGGTGAAATATGGTCCCAAGGCGTATTTCAACTTGAAACACGATTTCAACGTTATTAGAGTCTGAAATGAACATTTTTCGTTTACTCGCCTAAATCTGGTGATATTTTAAAATTGTTTAAACTTTTTAACTTTACCCTAGGTACAAACATTACGTTTGGTTAAAGTTTGATTCTACCATTTACTTTAGGTAAAATATGGTCCCAAGGCGTATTTCAACTTGAAACACGATTTCTACGTTTTTAGAGTCTGAAATGAACATTTTTCGTTTACTCGCCTAAATCTGGTGATATTTTAAAATTGTTTAAACTTTTTAACTTTATCCTAGGTACAAACATTACGTTTGGTTAAAGTTTGATTCTACCATTTACTTTAGGTGAGATATGGTACCAAGGCGTATTTCAACTTGAAACACGATTTCTGCGGTTTTAGAGTCTGAAACGAACATTTTTCGTTTACAAGGCGTATTTCAACTTGAAACACGATTTCTACGTTTTTAGAGTCTGAAATGAACATTTTTCGTTTACTCGCCTAAATCTGGTGATATTTTAAAATTGTTTAAACTTTTTAACTTTACCCTAGGTACAAACATTACGTTTGGTTAAAGTTTGATTCTACCATTTACTTTAGGTGAGATATGGTCCCAAGGCGTATTTCAACTTGAAACACGATTTCTGCGGTTTTAGAGTCTGAAACGAACATTTTTCGTTTTGAAGGCGTATTTCAACTTGAAACACGATTTCTACGTTTTTAGAGTCTGAAATGAACATTTTTCGTTTACTCGCCTAAATATAGTGATATTTTAAAATTGTTTAAACTTTTCAACTTTACCCTAGGTACAAACATTACGTATGGTTAAACATTAATTCTACCATTTAATTTAGGTGAGATATGGTCCCAAGGCGTATTTCAACTTGAAACACGATTTCTACGTTATTAGAGTCTGAAATGAACATTTTTCGTTTACAAGGCGTATTTCAACTTGAAACACGATTTCTGCATTATTAGAGTCTGAAACGAACATTTTTCGTTTACTCGCCTAAATATAGTGATATTTTAAAATTGTTTAAACTTTTCAAGTTTACCCTAGGTACAAACATTACGTTTGGATAAACTTTGATTCTACCATTTAATTTAGGTGAGATATGGTCCCAAGGCGTATTTCAACTTGAAACACGATTTCAACGTTATTAGAGTCTGAAATGAACATTTTTCATTTACTCGCCTAAATCTGGTGATATTTTAAAATTGTTTAAACTTTTCAACTTTACCCTAGGTACAAACAATAAGTTTGGTTAAAGTTTGATTCTACCATTTAATTTAGGTAAAATATGGTCCCAAGGCGTATTTCAACTTGAAACACGATTTCTACGTTTTTAGAGTCTGAAATGAACATTTTTCGTTTACTCGCCTAAATATAGTGATATTTTAAAATTGTTTAAACTTTTTAACTTTACCCTAGGTACAAACATTACGTTTGGTTAAAGTTTGATTCTACCATTTACTTTAGGTGAGATATGGTACCAAGGCGTATTTCAACTTGAAACACGATTTCTGCGGTTTTAGAGTCTGAAACAAACATTTTTCGTTTACAAGGTGTATTTCAACTTGAAACACGATTTCTACGTTTTTAGAGTCTGAAATGAACAATTTTCGTTTACTCGCCTAAATCTGGTGATATTTTAAAATTGTTTAAACTTTTTAACTTTACCCTAGGTACAAACATTACGTTTGGTTAAAGTTTGATTCTACCATTTACTTTAGGTGAGATATGGTCCCAAGGCGTATTTCAACTTGAAACACGATTTCTGCGGTTTTAGAGTCTGAAACGAACATTTTTCGTTTTGAAGGCGTATTTCAATTTGAAACACGATTTCTACGTTTCTAGAGTCTGAAATAAACATTTTTCGTTTACAAGGCGTATTTCAACTTGAAACACGATTTCTACGTTTTTAGAGTCTGAAATGAACATTTTTCGTTTACTCGCCTAAATCTGGTGATATTTTAAAAATGTTTAAACTTTTTAACTTTACCCTAGGTACAAACATTACGTTTGGTTAAAGTTTGATTCTACCATTTACTTTAGGTGAGATATGGTCCCAAGGCGTATTTCAACTTGAAACACGATTTCAACGTTATTAGAGTCTGAAATGAACATTTTTCGTTTACTCGCCTAAAACTGGTGATATTTTAAAATAGTTTAAACTTTTCAACTTTACCCTAGGTACAAACATTACGTTTGGTTAAAGTTTGATTCTACCATTTACTTTAGGTGAGATATGGTACCAAGGCGTATTTCAACTTGAAACACGATTTCTGCGGTTTTAGAGTCTGAAATGAACATTTTTCGTTTACAAGGCGTATTTCAACTTGAAACACGATTTCTACGTTTTTAGAGTCTGAAATGAACATTTTTCGTTTACTCGCCTAAATCTGGTGATATTTTAAAATTGTTTAAACTTTTTAACTTTACCCTAGGTACAAACATTACGTTTGGTTAAAGTTTGATTCTACCATTTACTTTAGGTGAGATATTGTCCCAAGGCGTATTTCAACTTGAAACACGATTTCTGCGGTTTTAGAGTCTGAAACGAACATTTTTCGTTTACAAGGCGTATTTCAACTTGAAACACGATTTCTACGTTTTTAGAGTCTGAAATGAACAATTTTCGTTTACTCGCCTAAATCTGGTGATATTTTAAAATTGTTTAAACTTTTTAACTTTACCCTAGGTACAAACATTACGTTTGGTTAAAGTTTGATTCTACCATTTACTTTAGGTGAGATATGGTCCCAAGGCGTATTTCAACTTGAAACACGATTTCTGCGGTTTTAGAGTCTGAAACGAACATTTTTCGTTTTAAAGGCGTATTTCAACTTGAAACACGATTTCTACGTTTTTAGAGTCTGAAATGAACATTTTCCGTTTACTCGCCTAAATATAGTGATATTTTAAAATTGTTTAAACTTTTTAACTTTACCCTAGGTACAAACATTACGTTTGGTTAAAGTTTGATTCTACCATTTACTTTAGGTGAGATATGGTACCAAGGCGTATTTCAACTTGAAACACGATTTCTACGTTTTTAGAGTCTGAAATGAACATTTTTCTTTTACTCGCCTAAATCTGGTGATATTTTAAAATTGTTTAAACTTTTCAACTTTACCCTAGGTACAAACATTACGTTTGGTTAAAGTTTGATTCTACCATTTACTTTAGGTGAGATATGGTCCCAAGGCGTATTTCAACTTGAAACACGATTTCTGCGGTTTTAGAGTCTGAAACGAACATTTTTCGTTTTGAAGGCGTATTTCAACTTGAAACACGATTTCTACGTTTTTAGAGTCTGAAACGAACATTTTTCGTTTTGAAGGCGTATTTCAACTTGAAACACGATTTCTACGTTTTTAGAGTCTGAAATTAACATTTTTCGTTTACTCGCCTAAATATAGTGATATTTTAAAATTGTTTAAACTTTTCAACTTTACCCTAGGTACAAACATTACGTTTGGTTAAAGTTTGATTCTACCATTTACTTTAGGTGAGATATGGTCCCAAGGCGTATTTCAACTTGAAACACGATTTCTGCGGTTTTAGAGTCTGAAACGAACATTTTTCGTTTACTCGCCTAAATATAGTGATATTTTAAAATTGTTTAAACTTTTCAACTTTATCCTAGGTACAAACATTACGTTTGGTTAAAGTTTGATTCTACCATTTACTTTAGGTGAGATATGGTCCCAAGGCGTATTTCAACTTGAAACACGATTTCTGCGGTTTTAGAGTCTGAAACGAACATTTTTCGTTTACAAGGCGTATTTCAACTTGAAACACGATTTCTACGATTTAGAGTCTGAAATGAACATTTTTCGTTTACTCGCCTAAATCTGGTGATATTTTAAAATTGTTTAAACTTTTCAACTTTACCCTAGGTACAAACATTACGTTTGGTTAAAGTTTGATTCTACCATTTACTTTAGGTGAGATATGGTCCCAAGGCGTATTTCAACTTGAAACACGATTTCTACGTTATTAGAGTCTGAAATGAACATTTTTCGTTTACAAGGCGTATTTCAACTTGAAACACGATTTCTGCATTATTAGCGTCTGAAACAAACATTTTTCGTTTACTCGCCTAAATATAGTGATATTTTAAAATTGTTTAAACTTTTCAACTTTACCCTAGGTACAAACATTACGTATGGTTAAACATTGATTCTACCATTTAATTTAGGTGAGATATGGTCCCAAGGCGTATTTCAACTTGAAACACGATTTCTACGTTATTAGAGTCTGAAATGAACATTTTTCGTTTACAAGGCGTATTTCAACTTAAAACACGATTTCTGCATTATTAGAGTCTGAAACGAACATTTTTCGTTTACTCGCCTAAATATAGTGATATTTTAAAATTGTTTAAACTTTTCAACTTTACCCTAGGTACAAACATTACGTTTGGTTAAACTTTGATTCTACCATTTAATTTAGGTGAGATATGGTCCCAAGGCGTATTTCAACTTGAAACACGATTTCAACGTTATTAGAGTCTGAAATGAACATTTTTCGTTTACTCGCCTAAATCTGGTGAAATTTTAAAATTGTTTAAACTTTTCAACTTTACCCTAGGTACAAACAATAAGTTTGGTTAAAGTTTGATTCTACCATTTAATTTAGGTAAAATATGGTCCCAAGGCGTATTTCAACTTGAAACACGATTTCTACGTTTTTAGAGTCTGAAATGAACATTTTTCGTTTACTCGCCTAAATCTGGTGATATTTTAAAATTGTTTAAACTTTTTAACTTTACCCTAGGTACAAACATTACGTTTGGTTAAAGTTTGATTCTACCATTTACTTTAGGTGAGATATGGTACCAAGGCGTATTTCAACTTGAAACACGATTTCTGCGGTTTTAGAGTCTGAAACGAACATTTTTCGTTTACAAGGCGTATTTCAACTTGAAACACGATTTCTACGTTTTTAGAGTCTGAAATGAACATTTTTCGTTTACTCGCCTAAATCTGGTGATATTTTAAAATTGTTTAAACTTTTTAACTTTACCCTAGGTACAAACATTACGTTTGGTTAAAGTTTGATTCTACCATTTACTTTAGGTGAGATATGGTCCCAAGGCGTATTTCAACTTGAAACACGATTTCTGCGGTTTTAGAGTCTGAAACGAACATTTTTCGTTTTGAAGGCGTATTTCAACTTGAAACACGATTTCTACGTTTTTAGAGTCTGAAATGAACATTTTTCGTTTACTCGCCTAAATATAGTGATATTTTAAAATTGTTTAAACTTTTCAACTTTACCCTAGGTACAAACATTACAATGGTTAAACATTGATTCTACCATTTAATTTAGGTGAGATATGGTCCCAAGGCGTATTTCAACTTGAAACACGATTTCTACGTTATTAGAGTCTGAAATGAACATTTTTCGTTTACAAGGCGTATTTCAACTTGAAACACGATTTCTGCATTATTAGAGTCTGAAACGAACATTTTTCGTTTACTCGCCTAAATATAGTGATATTTTAAAATTGTTTAAACTTTTCAACTTTACCCTAGGTACAAACATTACGTTTGGTTAAACTTTGATTCTACCATTTAATTTAGGTGAAATATGGTCCCAAGGCGTATTTCAACTTGAAACACGATTTCAACGTTATTAGAGTCTGAAATGAACATTTTTCGTTTACTCGCCTAAATATAGTGATATTTTAAAATTGTTTAAACTTTTCAACTTTATCCTAGGTACAAACATTACGTTTGGTTAAAGTTTGATTCTACCATTTACTTTAGGTGAGATATGGTCCCAAGGCGTATTTCAACTTGAAACACGATTTCTGCGGTTTTAGAGTCTGAAACGAACATTTTTCGTTTACAAGGCGTATTTCAACTTGAAACACGATTTCTACGTTTTTAGAGTCTGAAATGAACATTTTTCGTTTACTCGCCTAAATCTGGTGATATTTTAAAATTGTTTAAACTTTTCAACTTTACCCTAGGTACAAACATTACGTTTGGTTAAAGTTTGATTCTACCATTTACTTTAGGTGAGATATGGTCCCAAGGCGTATTTCAACTTGAAACACGATTTCTGCGGTTTTAGAGTCTGAAACGAACATTTTTCGTTTACAAGGCGTATTTCAACTTGAAACACGATTTCTACGTTTTTAGAGTCTGAAATGAACATTTTTCGTTTACTCGCCTAAATCTGGTGATATTTTAAAATTGTTTAAACTTTTCAACTTTACCCTAGGTACAAACATTACGTTTGGTTAAAGTTTGATTCTACCATTTACTTTAGGTGAGATATGGTCCCAAGGCGTATTTCAACTTGAAACACGATTTCTGCGGTTTTAGAGTCTGAAACGAACATTTTTCGTTTTGAAGGCGTATTTCAACTTGAAACACGATTTCTACGTTTTTAGAGTCTGAAACGAACATTTTTCGTTTTGAAGGCGTATTTCAACTTGAAACACGATTTCTACGTTTTTAGAGTCTGAAATTAACATTTTTCGTTTACTCGCCTAAATATAGTGATATTTTAAAATTGTTTAAACTTTTCAACTTTACCCTAGGTACAAACATTACGTTTGGTTAAAGTTTGATTCTACCATTTACTTTAGGTGAGATATGGTCCCAAGGCGTATTTCAACTTGAAACACGATTTCTGCGGTTTTAGAGTCTGAAACGAACATTTTTCGTTTACTCGCCTAAATATAGTGATATTTTAAAATTGTTTAAACTTTTCAACTTTATCCTAGGTACAAACATTACGTTTGGTTAAAGTTTGATTCTACCATTTACTTTAGGTGAGATATGGTCCCAAGGCGTATTTCAACTTGAAACACGATTTCTGCGGTTTTAGAGTCTGAAACGAACATTTTTCGTTTACAAGGCGTATTTCAACTTGAAACACGATTTCTACGATTTAGAGTCTGAAATGAACATTTTTCGTTTACTCGCCTAAATCTGGTGATATTTTAAAATTGTTTAAACTTTTCAACTTTACCCTAGGTACAAACATTACGTTTGGTTAAAGTTTGATTCTACCATTTACTTTAGGTGAGATATGGTCCCAAGGCGTATTTCAACTTGAAACACGATTTCTACGTTATTAGAGTCTGAAATGAACATTTTTCGTTTACAAGGCGTATTTCAACTTGAAACACGATTTCTGCATTATTAGCGTCTGAAACAAACATTTTTCGTTTACTCGCCTAAATATAGTGATATTTTAAAATTGTTTAAACTTTTCAACTTTACCCTAGGTACAAACATTACGTATGGTTAAACATTGATTCTACCATTTAATTTAGGTGAGATATGGTCCCAAGGCGTATTTCAACTTGAAACACGATTTCTACGTTATTAGAGTCTGAAATGAACATTTTTCGTTTACAAGGCGTATTTCAACTTAAAACACGATTTCTGCATTATTAGAGTCTGAAACGAACATTTTTCGTTTACTCGCCTAAATATAGTGATATTTTAAAATTGTTTAAACTTTTCAACTTTACCCTAGGTACAAACATTACGTTTGGTTAAACTTTGATTCTACCATTTAATTTAGGTGAGATATGGTCCCAAGGCGTATTTCAACTTGAAACACGATTTCAACGTTATTAGAGTCTGAAATGAACATTTTTCGTTTACTCGCCTAAATCTGGTGAAATTTTAAAATTGTTTAAACTTTTCAACTTTACCCTAGGTACAAACAATAAGTTTGGTTAAAGTTTGATTCTACCATTTAATTTAGGTAAAATATGGTCCCAAGGCGTATTTCAACTTGAAACACGATTTCTACGTTTTTAGAGTCTGAAATGAACATTTTTCGTTTACTCGCCTAAATCTGGTGATATTTTAAAATTGTTTAAACTTTTTAACTTTACCCTAGGTACAAACATTACGTTTGGTTAAAGTTTGATTCTACCATTTACTTTAGGTGAGATATGGTACCAAGGCGTATTTCAACTTGAAACACGATTTCTGCGGTTTTAGAGTCTGAAACGAACATTTTTCGTTTACAAGGCGTATTTCAACTTGAAACACGATTTCTACGTTTTTAGAGTCTGAAATGAACATTTTTCGTTTACTCGCCTAAATCTGGTGATATTTTAAAATTGTTTAAACTTTTTAACTTTACCCTAGGTACAAACATTACGTTTGGTTAAAGTTTGATTCTACCATTTACTTTAGGTGAGATATGGTCCCAAGGCGTATTTCAACTTGAAACACGATTTCTGCGGTTTTAGAGTCTGAAACGAACATTTTTCGTTTTGAAGGCGTATTTCAACTTGAAACACGATTTCTACGTTTTTAGAGTCTGAAATGAACATTTTTCGTTTACTCGCCTAAATATAGTGATATTTTAAAATTGTTTAAACTTTTCAACTTTACCCTAGGTACAAACATTACAATGGTTAAACATTGATTCTACCATTTAATTTAGGTGAGATATGGTCCCAAGGCGTATTTCAACTTGAAACACGATTTCTACGTTATTAGAGTCTGAAATGAACATTTTTCGTTTACAAGGCGTATTTCAACTTGAAACACGATTTCTGCATTATTAGAGTCTGAAACGAACATTTTTCGTTTACTCGCCTAAATATAGTGATATTTTAAAATTGTTTAAACTTTTCAACTTTACCCTAGGTACAAACATTACGTTTGGTTAAACTTTGATTCTACCATTTAATTTAGGTGAGATATGGTCCCAAGGCGTATTTCAACTTGAAACACGATTTCAACGTTATTAGAGTCTGAAATGAACATTTTTCGTTTACTCGCCTAAATATAGTGATATTTTAAAATTGTTTAAACTTTTCAACTTTATCCTAGGTACAAACATTACGTTTGGTTAAAGTTTGATTCTACCATTTACTTTAGGTGAGATATGGTCCCAAGGCGTATTTCAACTTGAAACACGATTTCTGCGGTTTTAGAGTCTGAAACGAACATTTTTCGTTTACAAGGCGTATTTCAACTTGAAACACGATTTCTACGTTTTTAGAGTCTGAAATGAACATTTTTCGTTTACTCGCCTAAATCTGGTGATATTTTAAAATTGTTTAAACTTTTCAACTTTACCCTAGGTACAAACATTACGTTTGGTTAAAGTTTGATTCTACCATTTACTTTAGGTGAGATATGGTCCCAAGGCGTATTTCAACTTGAAACACGATTTCTACGTTATTAGAGTCTGAAATGAACATTTTTCGTTTACAAGGCGTATTTCAACTTGAAACACGATTTCTGCATTATTAGCGTCTGAAACAAACATTTTTCGTTTACTCGCCTAAATATAGTGATATTTTAAAATTGTTTAAACTTTTCAACTTTACCCTAGGTACAAACATTACGTATGGTTAAACATTGATTCTACCATTTAATTTAGGTGAGATATGGTCCCAAGGCGTATTTCAACTTGAAACACGATTTCTACGTTATTAGAGTCTGAAATGAACATTTTTCGTTTACAAGGCGTATTTCAACTTAAAACACGATTTCTGCATTATTAGAGTCTGAAACGAACATTTTTCGTTTACTCGCCTAAATATAGTGATATTTTAAAATTGTTTAAACTTTTCAACTTTACCCTAGGTACAAACATTACGTATGGTTAAACTTTGATTCTACCATTTAATTTAGGTGAGATATGGTCCCAAGGCGTATTTCAACTTGAAACACGATTTCAACGTTATTAGAGTCTGAAATGAACATTTTTCGTTTACTCGCCTAAATCTGGTGAAATTTTAAAATTGTTTAAACTTTTTAACTTTACCCTAGGTACAAACATTACGTTTGGTTAAAGTTTGATTCTACCATTTACTTTAGGTGAGATATGGTACATAGGCGTATTTCAACTTGAAACACGATTTCTGCGGTTTTAGAGTCTGAAATGAACATTTTTCGTTTACTCGCCTAAATCTGGTGATATTTTAAAATTGTTTAAACTTTTTAACTTTACCCTAGGTACAAACATTACGTTTGGTTAAAGTTTGATTCTACCATTTACTTTAGGTGAGATATGGTACCTAGGAGTATTTCAACTTGAAACACGATTTCTGCGGTTTTAGAGTCTGAAATGAACATTTTTCGTTTACTCGCCTAAATCTGGTGATATTTTAAAATTGTTTAAACTTTTTAACTTTACCCTAGGTACAAACATTACGTTTGGTTAAAGTTTGATTCTACCATTTACTTTAGGTGAGATATGGTACCTAGGCGTATTTCAACTTGAAACACGATTTCTGCGGTTTTAGAGTCTGAAACGAACATTTTTCGTTTACAAGGCGTATTTCAACTTGAAACACGATTTCTACGTTTTTAGAGTCTGAAATGAACATTTTTCGTTTACTCGCCTAAATCTGGTGATATTTTAAAATTGTTTAAACTTTTTAACTTTACCCTAGGTACAAACATTACGTTTGGTTAAAGTTTGATTCTACCATTTACTTTAGGTGAGATATGGTCCCAAGGCGTATTTCAACTTGAAACACGATTTCTGCGGTTTTAGAGTCTGAAACGAACATTTTTCGTTTTGAAGGCGTATTTCAACTTGAAACACGATTTCTACGTTTCTAGAGTCTGAAATGAACATTTTTCGTTTACTCGCCTAAATATAGTGATATTTTAAAATTGTTTAAACTTTTCAACTTTACCCTAGGTACAAACATTACGTATGGTTAAACATTGATTCTACCATTTAATTTAGGTGAGATATGGTCCCAAGGCGTATTTCAACTTGAAACACGATTTCTACGTTATTAGAGTCTGAAATGAACATTTTTCGTTTACAAGGCGTATTTCAACTTGAAACACGATTTCTGCATTATTAGAGTCTGAAACGAACATTTTTCGTTTACTCGCCTAAATATAGTGATATTTTAAAATTGTTTAAACTTTTCAACTTTACCCTAGGTACAAACATTACGTTTGGTTAAACTTTGATTCTACCATTTAATTTAGGTGAGATATGGTCCCAAGGCGTATTTCAACTTGAAACACGATTTCAACGTTATTAGAGTCTGAAATGAACATTTTTCGTTTACTCGCCTAAATCTGGTGATATTTTAAAATTGTTTAAACTTTTCAACTTTACCCTAGGTACAAACAATAAGTTTGGTTAAAGTTTGATTCTACCATTTAATTTAGGTAAAATATGGTCCCAAGGCGTATTTCAACTTGAAACACGATTTCTACGTTTTTAGAGTCTGAAATGAACATTTTTCGTTTACTCGCCTAAATATAGTGATATTTTAAAATTGTTTAAACTTTTTAACTTTACCCTAGGTACAAACATTACGTTTGGTTAAAGTTTGATTCTACCATTTACTTTAGGTGAGATATGGTACCAAGGCGTATTTCAACTTGAAACACGATTTCTGCGGTTTTAGAGTCTGAAACGAACATTTTTCGTTTACAAGGCGTATTTCAACTTGAAACACGATTTCTACGTTTTTAGAGTCTGAAATGAACATTTTTCGTTTACTCGCCTAAATCTGGTGATATTTTAAAATTGTTTAAACTTTTTAACTTTACCCTAGGTACAAACATTACGTTTGGTTAAAGTTTGATTCTACCATTTACTTTAGGTGAGATATGGTCCCAAGGCGTATTTCAACTTGAAACACGATTTCTGCGGTTTTAGAGTCTGAAACGAACATTTTTCGTTTTGAAGGCGTATTTCAACTTGAAACACGATTTCTACGTTTTTAGAGTCTGAAATGAACATTTTTCGTTTACTCGCCTAAATATAGTAATATTTTAAAATTGTTTAAACTTTTCAACTTTAGCCTAGGTACAAACATTACGTATGGTTAAACATTGATTCTACCATTTAATTTAGGTGAGATATGGTCCCAAGGCGTATTTCAACTTGAAACACGATTTCTACGTTATTAGAGTCTGAAATGAACATTTTTCGTTTACAAGGCGTATTTCAACTTGAAACACGATTTCTGCATTATTAGAGTCTGAAACGAACATTTTTCGTTTACTCGCCTAAATATAGTGATATTTTAAAATTGTTTAAACTTTTCAACTTTACCCTAGGTACAAACATTACGTTTGGTTAAACTTTGATTCTACCATTTAATTTAGGTGAGATATGGTCCCAAGGCGTATTTCAACTTGAAACACGATTTCAACGTTATTAGAGTCTGAAATGAACATTTTTCGTTTACTCGCCTAAATCTGGTGATATTTTAAAATTGTTTAAACTTTTCAACTTTACCCTAGGTACAAACAATAAGTTTGGTTAAAGTTTGATTCTACCATTTAACTTAGGTAAAATATGGTCCCAAGGCGTATTTCAACTTGAAACACGATTTCTACGTTTTTAGAGTCTGAAATGAACATTTTTCGTTTACTCGCCTAAATATAGTGATATTTTAAAATTGTTTAAACTTTTTAACTTTACCCTAGGTACAAACATTACGTTTGGTTAAAGTTTGATTCTACCATTTACTTTAGGTGAGATATGGTACCAAGGCGTATTGCAACTTGAAACACGATTTCTGCGGTTTTAGAGTCTGAAACAAAAATTTTTCGTTTACAAGGTGTATTTCAACTTGAAACACGATTTCTACGTTTTTAGAGTCTGAAATGAACATTTTTCGTTTACTCGCCTAAATCTGGTGATATTTTAAAAATGTTTAAACTTTTTAACTTTACCCTAGGTACAAACATTACGTTTGGTTAAAGTTTGATTCTACCATTTACTTTAGGTGAGATATGGTCCCAAGGCGTATTTCAACTTGAAACACGATTTCTACGTTTTTAGAGTCTGAAATGAACATTTTTCGTTTACTCGCCTAAATATAGTGATATTTTAAAATTGTTTAAACTTTTCAACTTTACCCTAGGTACAAACATTACGATTGGTTAAAGTTTGATTCTACCATTTACTTTAGGTGAGATATGGTCCCAAGGCGTATTTCAACTTGAAACACGATTTCTACGTTATTAGAGTCTGAAATTAACATTTTTCGTTTACAAGGCGTATTTCAACTTGAAACACGATTTCTGCATTATTAGAGTCTGAAACGAACATTTTTCGTTTACTCGCCTAAATATAGTGATATTTTAAAATTGTTTAAACTTTTCAACTTTACCCTAGGTACAAACATTACGTTTGGTTAAACTTTGATTCTACCATTTAATTTAGGTGAGATATGGTCCCAAGGCGTATTTCAACTTGAAACACGATTTCAACGTTATTAGAGTCTGAAATAAACATTTTTCGTTTACTCGCCTAAATCTGGTGATATTTTAAAATTGTTTAAACTTTTCAACTTTACCCTAGGTACAAACAATAAGTTTGGTTAAAGTTTGATTCTACCATTTAATTTAGGTAAAATATGGTCCCAAGGCGTATTTCAACTTGAAACACGATTTCTACGTTTTTAGAGTCTGAAATGAACATTTTTCGTTTACTCGCCTAAATATAGTGATATTTTAAAATTGTTTAAACTTTTTAACTTTACCCTAGGAACAAACATTACGTTTGGTTAAAGTTTGATTCTACCATTTACTTTAGGTGAGATATGGTACCAAGGCGTATTTCAACTTGAAACACGATTTCTGCGGTTTTAGAGTCTGAAACGAACATTTTTCGTTTACAAGGCGTATTTCAACTTGAAACACGATTTCTACGTTTTTAGAGTCTGAAATGAACATTTTTCGTTTACTCGCCTAAAACTGGTGATATTTTAAAATTGTTTAAACTTTTCAACTTTACCCTAGGTACAAACATTACGTTTGGTTAAAGTTTGATTCTACCATTTACTTTAGGTGAGATATGGTCCCAAGGCGTATTTCAACTTGAAACACGATTTCAACGTTATTAGAGTCTGAAATGAACATTTTTCGTTTACTCGCCTAAATCTGATGATATTTTAAAATTGTTTAAACTTTTCAACTTTACCCTAGGTACAAACAATAAGTTTGGTTAAAGTTTGATTCTACCATTTAATTTAGGTAAAATATGGTCCCAAGGCGTATTTCAACTTGAAACACGATTTCTACGTTTTTAGAGTCTGAAATGAACATTTTTCGTTTACTCGCCTAAATATAGTGATATTTTAAAATTGTTTAAACTTTTTAACTTTACCCTAGGTACAAACATTACGTTTGGTTAAAGTTTGATTCTACCATTTACTTTAGGTGAGATATGGTACCAAGGCGTATTTCAACTTGAAACACGATTTCTGCGGTTTTAGAGTCTGAAACAAACATTTTTCGTTTACAAGGTGTATTTCAACTTGAAACACGATTTCTACGTTTTTAGAGTCTGAAATGAACATTTTTCGTTTACTCGCCTAAATCTGGTGATATTTTAAAATTGTTTAAACTTTTTAACTTTACCCTAGGTACAAACATTACGTTTGGTTAAAGTTTGATTCTACCATTTACTTTAGGTGAGATATGGTACCAAGGCGTATTTCAACTTGAAACACGATTTCTGCGGTTTTAGAGTCTGAAACGAACATTTTTCGTTTTGAAGGCGTATTTCAACTTGAAACACGATTTCTACGTTTTTAGAGTCTGAAATGAACATTTTTCGTTTACAAGGCGTATTTCAACTTGAAACACGATTTCTACGTTTTTAGAGTCTGAAATGAACATTTTTCGTTTACTCGCCTAAATCTGGTGATATTTTAAAAATGTTTAAACTTTTTAACTTTACCCTAGGTACAAACATTACGTTTGGTTAAAGTTTGATTCTACCATTTACTTTAGGTGAGATTTCAACTTGAAACACGATTTCTACGTTATTAGAGTCTGAAATGAACATTTTTCGTTTACAAGGCGTATTTCAACTTGAAACACGATTTCTGCATTATTAGAGTCTGAAATGAACATTTTTCGTTTACTCGCCTAAATATAGTGATATTTTAAAATTGTTTAAACTTTTTAACTTTACCCTAGGTACAAACATTACGTTTGGTTAAAGTTTGATTCTACCATTTACTTTAGGTGAGATATGGTCCCAAGGCGTATTTCAACTTGAAACACGATTTCTACGTTTTTAGAGTCTGAAATGAACATTTTTCGTTTACTCGCCTAAATATAGTGATATTTTAAAATTGTATAAACTTTTCAACTTTACCCTAGGTACAAACATTACGTTTGGTTAAAGTTTGATTCTACCATTTACTTTAGGTGAGATATGGTCCCAAGGCGTATTTCAACTTGAAACACGATTTCTACGTTATTAGAGTCTGAAATGAACATTTTTCGTTTACAAGGCGTATTTCAACTTGAAACACGATTTCTACGTTTTTAGAGTCTGAAATGAACATTTTTCGTTTACTCGCCTAAATCTGGTGATATTTTAAAAATGTTTAAACTTTTTAACTTTACCCTAGGTACAAACATTACGTTTGGTTAAAGTTTGATTCTACCATTTACTTTAGGTGAGATTTCAACTTGAAACACGATTTCTACGTTATTAGAGTCTGAAATGAACATTTTTCGTTTACAAGGCGTATTTCAACTTGAAACACGATTTCTGCATTATTAGAGTCTGAAATGAACATTTTTCGTTTACTCGCCTAAATATAGTGATATTTTAAAATTGTTTAAACTTTTTAACTTTACCCTAGGTACAAACATTACGTTTGGTTAAAGTTTGATTATACCATTTACTTTAGGTGAGATATGGTCCCAAGGCGTATTTCAACTTGAAACACGATTTCTGCGGTTTTAGAGTCTGAAACGAACATTTTTCGTTTACAAGGCGTATTTCAACTTGAAACACGATTTCTACGTTTTTAGAGACTGAAATGAACATTTTTAGTTTACTCGCCTAAATCTGGTGATATTTTAAAATTGTTTAAACTTTTTAACTTTACCCTAGGTACAAACATTACGTTTGGTTAAAGTTTGATTCTACCATTTACTTTAGGTGAGATATGGTCCCAAGGCGTATTTCAACTTGAAACACGATTTCTACGTTATTAGAGTCTGAAATGAACATTTTTCGTTTACAAGGCGTATTTCATTTTGAAACACGATTTCTGCATTATTAGAGTCTGAAACGAACATTTTTCGTTTATTCGCCTAAATATAGTGATATTTTAAAATTGTTTAAACTTTTCAACTTTACCCTAGGTACAAACATTACGTTTGGTTAAACTTTGATTCTACCATTTAATTTAGGTGAGATATGGTCCCAAGGCGTATTTCAACTTGAAACACGATTTCAACGTTATTAGAGTCTGAAATGTACATTTTTCGTTTACTCGCCTAAAACTGGTGATATTTTAAAATTGTTTAAACTTTTCAACTTTACCCTAGGTACAAACATAACGTTTGGTTAAAGTTTGATTCTACCATTTACTTTAGGTGAGATATGGTACCAAGGCGTATTTCAACTTGAAACACGATTTCTGCGGTTTTAGAGTCTGAAATGAACATTTTTCGTTTACAAGGCGTATTTCAACTTGAAACACGATTTCTACGTTTTTAGAGTCTGAAATGAACATTTTTCGTTTACTCGCCTAAATCTGGTGATATTTTAAAATTGTTTAAACTTTTCAACTTTACCCTAGGTACAAACATTACGTTTGGTTAAAGTTTGATTCTACCATTTACTTTAGGTGAGATATGGTCCCAAGGCGTATTTCAACTTGAAACACGATTTCTGCGGTTTTAGAGTCTGAAACGAACATTTTTCGTTTTGAAGGCGTATTTCAACTTGAAACACGATTTCTACGTTTTTAGAGTCTGAAATGAACATTTTTCGTTTACTCGCCTAAATCTGGTGATATTTTAAAATTGTTTAAACTTTTCAACTTTACCCTAGGTACAAACATTACGTATGGTTAAACATTGATTCTACCATTTAATTTAGGTGAGATATGGTCCCAAGGCGTATTTCAACTTGAAACACGATTTCTACGTTATTAGAGTCTGAAATGAACATTTTTCGTTTACAAGGCGTATTTCAACTTAAAACACGATTTCTGCATTATTAGAGTCTGAAACGAACATTTTTCGTTTACTCGCCTAAATATAGTGATATTTTAAAATTGTTTAAACTTTTCAACTTTACCCTAGGTACAAACATTACGTTTGGTTAAACTTTGATTCTACCATTTAATTTAGGTGAGATATGGTCCCAAGGCGTATTTCAACTTGAAACACGATTTCAACGTTATTAGAGTCTGAAATGAACATTTTTCGTTTACTCGCCTAAATCTGGTGATATTTTAAAATTGTTTAAACTTTTCAACTTTACCCTAGGTACAAACAATAAGTTTGGTTAAAGTTTGATTCTACCATTTAATTTAGGTAAAATATGGTCCCAAGGCGTATTTCAACTTGAAACACGATTTCTACGTTTTTAGAGTCTGAAATGAACATTTTTCGTTTACTCGCCTAAATCTGGTGATATTTTAAAATTGTTTAAACTTTTTAACATTACCCTAGGTACAAACATTACGTTTGGTTAAAGTTTGATTCTACCATTTACTTTAGGTAAGATATGGTACCAAGGCGTATTTCAACTTGAAACACGATTTCTGCGGTTTTAGAGTCTGAAACGAACATTTTTCGTTTACAAGGCGTATTTCAACTTGAAACACGATTTCTACGTTTTTAGAGTCTGAAATGAACATTTTTCGTTTACTCGCCTAAATCTGGTGATATTTTAAAATTGTTTAAACTTTTTAACTTTACCCTAGGTACAAACATTACGTTTGGTTAAAGTTTGATTCTACCATTTACTTTAGGTGAGATATGGTCCCAAGGCGTATTTCAACTTGAAACACGATTTCTGCGGTTTTAGAGTCTGAAACGAACATTTTTCGTTTTGAAGGCGTATTTCAACTTGAAACACGATTTCTACGTTTTTAGAGTCTGAAATGAACATTTTTCGTTTACTCGCCTAAATATAGTGATATTTTAAAATTGTTTAAACTTTATAACTTTACCCTAGGTACAAACATTACGTTTGGTTAAAGTTTGATTCTACCATTTACTTTAGGTGAGATATGGTACCAAGGCGTATTTCAACTTGAAACACGATTTCTACGTTTTTAGAGTCTGAAATGAACATTTTTCGTTTACTCGCCTAAATCTGGTGATATTTTAAAATTGTTTAAACTTTTCAACTTTACCCTAGGTACAAACATTACGTTTGGTTAAAGTTTGATTCTATCATTTACTTTAGGTGAAATATGGTCTCAAGGCGTATTTCAACTTGAAACACGATTTCTACGTTATTAGAGTCTGAAATGAACATTTTTCGTTTACTCGCCTAAATATAGTGATATTTTAAAATTATTTAAACTTTTCAACTTTACCCTAGGTACAAACATTACGTTTGGTTAAAGTTTGATTCTACCATTTACTTTAGGTGAGATATGGTCCCAAGGCGTATTTCAACTTGAAACACGATTTCTACGTTATTAGAGTCTGAAATGAACATTTTTCGTTTACAAGGCGTATTTCAACTTGAAACACGATTTCTACGTTTTTAGAGTCTGAAATGAACATTTTTCGTTTACTCGCCTAAATCTGGTGATATTTTAAAAATGTTTAAACTTTTTAACTTTACCCTAGGTACAAACATTACGTTTGGTTAAAGTTTGATTCTACCATTTACTTTAGGTGAGATATGGTCCCAAGGCGTATTTCAACTTGAAACACGATTTCTGCGGTTTTAGAGTCTGAAACGAACATTTTTCGTTTTGAAGGCGTATTTCAACTTGAAACACGATTTCTACGTTTTTAGAGTCTGAAATGAACATTTTTCGTTTACTCGCCTAAATATAGTGATATTTTAAAATTGTTTAAACTTTTTAACTTTACCCTAGGTACAAACATTACGTTTGGTTAAAGTTTGATTCTACCATTTACTTTAGGTGAGATATGGTCCCAAGGCGTATTTCAACTTGAAACACGATTTCTACGTTATTAGAGTCTGAAATGAACATTTTTCGTTTACAAGGCGTATTTCAACTTAAAACACGATTTCTACGTTTTTAGAGTCTGAAATGAACATTTTTCGTTTACTCGCCTAAATCTGGTGATATTTTAAAATTGTTTAAACTTTTTAACTTTACCCTAGGTACAAACATTACGTTTGGTTAAAGTTTGATTCTACCATTTACTTTAGGTGAGATATGGTCCCAAGGCGTATTTCAACTTGAAACACGATTTCTGCGGTTTTAGAGTCTGAAACGAACATTTTTCGTTTACAAGGCGTATTTCAACTTGAAACACGATTTCTACGTTTTTAGAGTCTGAAATGAACATTTTTCGTTTACTCGCCTAAATCTGGTGATATTTTAAAATTGTTTAAACTTTTCAACTTTACCCTAGGTACAAACATTACGTTTGGTTAAAGTTTGATTCTACCATTTACTTTAGGTGAGATATGGTCCCAAGGCGTATTTCAACTTGAAACACGATTTCTGCGGTTTTAGAGTCTGAAACGAACATTTTTCGTTTTGAAGGCGTATTTCAACTTGAAACACGATTTCTACGTTTTTAGAGTCTGAAACGAACATTTTTCGTTTTGAAGGCGTATTTCAACTTGAAACACGATTTCTACGTTTTTAGAGTCTGAAATGAACATTTTTCGTTTACAAGGCGTATTTCAACTTGAAACACGATTTCTACGTTTTTAGAGTCTGAAAGTAACATTTTTCGTTTACTCGCCTAAATATAGTGATATTTTAAAATTGTTTAAACTTTTCAACTTTACCCTAGGTACAAACATTACGTTTGGTTAAAGTTTGATTCTACCATTTACTTTAGGTGAGATATGGTCCCAAGGCGTATTTCAACTTGAAACACGATTTCTGCGGTTTTAGAGTCTGAAACGAACATTTTTCGTTTACAAGGCGTATTTCAACTTGAAACACGATTTCTGCGGTTTTAGAGTCTGAAATGAACATTTTTCGTTTACTCGCCTAAATATAGTGATATTTTAAAATTGTTTAAACTTTTTAACTTTACCCTAGGTACAAACATTACGTTTGGTTAAAGTTTGATTCTACCATTTACTTTAGGTGAGATATGGTCCCAAGGCGTATTTCAACTTGAAACACGATTTCTACGTTTTTAGAGTCTGAAATGAACATTTTTCGTTTACTCGCCTAAATATAGTGATATTTTAAAATTGTTTAAACTTTTCAACTTTACCCTAGGTACAAACATTACGTTTGGTTAAAGTTTGATTCTACCATTTACTTTAGGTGAGATATGGTCCCAAGGCGTATTTCAACTTGAAACACGATTTCTGCGGTTTTAGAGTCTGAAACGAACATTTTTCGTTTACAAGGCGTATTTCAACTTGAAACACGATTTCTACGTTTTTAGAGTCTGAAATGAACATTTTTCGTTTACTCGCCTAAATCTGGTGATATTTTAAAATTGTTTAAACTTTTCAACTTTACCCTAGGTACAAACATTACGTTTGGTTAAAGTTTGATTCTACCATTTACTTTAGGTGAGATATGGTCCCAAGGCGTATTTCAACTTGAAACACGATTTCTACGTTATTAGAGTCTGAAATGAACATTTTTCGTTTACAAGGCGTATTTCAACTTGAAACACGATTTCTGCATTATTAGCGTCTGAAACAAACATTTTTCGTTTACTCGCCTAAATATAGTGATATTTTAAAATTGTTTAAACTTTTCAACTTTACCCTAGGTACAAACATTACGTATGGTTAAACATTGATTCTACCATTTAATTTAGGTGAGATATGGTCCCAAGGCGTATTTCAACTTGAAACACGATTTCTACGTTATTAGAGTCTGAAATGAACATTTTTCGTTTACAAGGCGTATTTCAACTTAAAACACGATTTCTGCATTATTAGAGTCTGAAACGAACATTTTTCGTTTACTCGCCTAAATATAGTGATATTTTAAAATTGTTTAAACTTTTCAACTTTACCCTAGGTACAAACATTAAGTTTGGTTAAACTTTGATTCTACCATTTAATTTAGGTGAGATATGGTCCCAAGGCGTATTTCAACTTGAAACACGATTTCAACGTTATTAGAGTCTGAAATGAACATTTTTCGTTTACTCGCCTAAATCTGGTGATATTTTAAAATTGTTTAAACTTTTCAACTTTACCCTAGGTACAAACAATAAGTTTGGTTAAAGTTTGATTCTACCATTTAATTTAGGTAAAATATGGTCCCAAGGCGTATTTCAACTTGAAACACGATTTCTACGTTTTTAGAGTCTGAAATGAACATTTTTCGTTTACTCGCCTAAATCTGGTGATATTTTAAAATTGTTTAAACTTTTTAACTTTACCCTAGGTACAAACAGTACGTTTGGTTAAAGTTTGATTCTACCATTTACTTTAGGTGAGATATGGTCCCAAGGCGTATTTCAACTTGAAACACGATTTCTACGTTATTAGAGTCTGAAATGAACATTTTTCGTTTACAATGCGTATTTCAACTTGAAACACGATTTCTGCATTATTAGCGTCTGAAACGAACATTTTTCGTTTACTCGCCTAAATATAGTGATATTTTAAAATTGTTTACACTTTTCAACTTTACCCTAGGTACAAACATTACGTATGGTTAAACATTGATTCTACCATTTAATTTAGGTGAGATATGGTCCCAAGGCGTATTTCAACTTGAAACACGATTTCTACGTTATTAGAGTCTGAAATGAACATTTTTCGTTTACAAGGCGTATTTCAACTTGAAACACGATTTCTGCATTATTAGAGTCTGAAACGAACATTTTTCGTTTACTCGCCTAAATATAGTGATATTTTAAAATTGTTTAAACTTTTCAACTTTATCCTAGGTACAAACATTACGTTTGGTTAAACTTTGATTCTACCATTTAATTTAGGTGAGATATGGTCCCAAGGCGTATTTCAACTTGAAACACGATTTCAACGTTATTAGAGTCTGAAATGAACATTTTTCGTTTACTCGCCTAAAACTGGTGATATTTTAATATTGTTTAAACTTTTCAACTTTACCCTAGGTACAAACATTACGTTTGGTTAAAGTTTGATTCTACCATTTACTTTAGGTGAGATATGGTCCCAAGGCGTATTTCAACTTGAAACACGATTTCTGCGGTTTTAGAGTCTGAAACGAACATTTTTCGTTTTGAAGGCGTATTTCAACTTGAAACACGATTTCTACGTTTTTAGAGTCTGAAATGAACATTTTTCGTTTACTCGCCTAAATATAGTGATATTTTAAAATTGTTTAAACTTTTTAACTTTACCCTAGGTACAAACATTACGTTTGGTTAAAGTTTGATTCTACCATTTACTTTAGGTGAGATATGGTCCCAAGGCGTACTTCAACTTGAAACACGATTTCTGCGGTTTTAGAGTCTGAAACGAACATTTTTCGTTTTGAAGGCGTATTTCAACTTGAAACACGATTTCTACGTTTTTAGAGTCTGAAATGAACATTTTTCGTTTACAAGGCGTATTTCAACTTGAAACACGATTTCTACGTTTTTAGAGTCTGAAAGTAACATTTTTCGTTTACTCGCCTAAATATAGTGATATTTTAAAATTGTTTAAACTTTTCAACTTTACCCTAGGTACAAACATTACGTTTGGTTAAAGTTTGATTCTACCATTTACTTTAGGTGAGATATGGTCCCAAGGCGTATTTCAACTTGAAACACGATTTCTGCGGTTTTAGAGTCTGAAACGAACATTTTTCGTTTACAAGGCGTATTTCAACTTGAAACACGATTTCTGCGGTTTTAGAGTCTGAAATGAACATTTTTCGTTTACTCGCCTAAATATAGTGATATTTTAAAATTGTTTAAACTTTTTAACTTTACCCTAGGTACAAACATTACGTTTGGTTAAAGTTTGATTCTACCATTTACTTTAGGTGAGATATGGTCCCAAGGCGTATTTCAACTTGAAACACGATTTCTACGTTTTTAGAGTCTGAAATGAACATTTTTCGTTTACTCGCCTAAATATAGTGATATTTTAAAATTGTTTAAACTTTTCAACTTTACCCTAGGTACAAACATTACGTTTGGTTAAAGTTTGATTCTACCATTTACTTTAGGTGAGATATGGTCCCAAGGCGTATTTCAACTTGAAACACGATTTCTGCGGTTTTAGAGTCTGAAACGAACATTTTTCGTTTACAAGGCGTATTTCAACTTGAAACACGATTTCTACGTTTTTAGAGTCTGAAATGAACATTTTTCGTTTACTCGCCTAAATCTGGTGATATTTTAAAATTGTTTAAACTTTTCAACTTTACCCTAGGTACAAACATTACGTTTGGTTAAAGTTTGATTCTACCATTTACTTTAGGTGAGATATGGTCCCAAGGCGTATTTCAACTTGAAACACGATTTCTACGTTATTAGAGTCTGAAATGAACATTTTTCGTTTACAAGGCGTATTTCAACTTGAAACACGATTTCTGCATTATTAGCGTCTGAAACAAACATTTTTCGTTTACTCGCCTAAATATAGTGATATTTTAAAATTGTTTAAACTTTTCAACTTTACCCTAGGTACAAACATTACGTATGGTTAAACATTGATTCTACCATTTAATTTAGGTGAGATATGGTCCCAAGGCGTATTTCAACTTGAAACACGATTTCTACGTTATTAGAGTCTGAAATGAACATTTTTCGTTTACAAGGCGTATTTCAACTTAAAACACGATTTCTGCATTATTAGAGTCTGAAACGAACATTTTTCGTTTACTCGCCTAAATATAGTGATATTTTAAAATTGTTTAAACTTTTCAACTTTACCCTAGGTACAAACATTAAGTTTGGTTAAACTTTGATTCTACCATTTAATTTAGGTGAGATATGGTCCCAAGGCGTATTTCAACTTGAAACACGATTTCAACGTTATTAGAGTCTGAAATGAACATTTTTCGTTTACTCGCCTAAATCTGGTGATATTTTAAAATTGTTTAAACTTTTCAACTTTACCCTAGGTACAAACAATAAGTTTGGTTAAAGTTTGATTCTACCATTTAATTTAGGTAAAATATGGTCCCAAGGCGTATTTCAACTTGAAACACGATTTCTACGTTTTTAGAGTCTGAAATGAACATTTTTCGTTTACTCGCCTAAATCTGGTGATATTTTAAAATTGTTTAAACTTTTTAACTTTACCCTAGGTACAAACAGTACGTTTGGTTAAAGTTTGATTCTACCATTTACTTTAGGTGAGATATGGTCCCAAGGCGTATTTCAACTTGAAACACGATTTCTACGTTATTAGAGTCTGAAATGAACATTTTTCGTTTACAATGCGTATTTCAACTTGAAACACGATTTCTGCATTATTAGCGTCTGAAACGAACATTTTTCGTTTACTCGCCTAAATATAGTGATATTTTAAAATTGTTTACACTTTTCAACTTTACCCTAGGTACAAACATTACGTATGGTTAAACATTGATTCTACCATTTAATTTAGGTGAGATATGGTCCCAAGGCGTATTTCAACTTGAAACACGATTTCTACGTTATTAGAGTCTGAAATGAACATTTTTCGTTTACAAGGCGTATTTCAACTTGAAACACGATTTCTGCATTATTAGAGTCTGAAACGAACATTTTTCGTTTACTCGCCTAAATATAGTGATATTTTAAAATTGTTTAAACTTTTCAACTTTATCCTAGGTACAAACATTACGTTTGGTTAAACTTTGATTCTACCATTTAATTTAGGTGAGATATGGTCCCAAGGCGTATTTCAACTTGAAACACGATTTCAACGTTATTAGAGTCTGAAATGAACATTTTTCGTTTACTCGCCTAAAACTGGTGATATTTTAATATTGTTTAAACTTTTCAACTTTACCCTAGGTACAAACATTACGTTTGGTTAAAGTTTGATTCTACCATTTACTTTAGGTGAGATATGGTCCCAAGGCGTATTTCAACTTGAAACACGATTTCTGCGGTTTTAGAGTCTGAAACGAACATTTTTCGTTTTGAAGGCGTATTTCAACTTGAAACACGATTTCTACGTTTTTAGAGTCTGAAATGAACATTTTTCGTTTACTCGCCTAAATATAGTGATATTTTAAAATTGTTTAAACTTTTTAACTTTACCCTAGGTACAAACATTACGTTTGGTTAAAGTTTGATTCTACCATTTACTTTAGGTGAGATATGGTCCCAAGGCGTACTTCAACTTGAAACACGATTTCTGCGGTTTTAGAGTCTGAAACGAACATTTTTCGTTTTGAAGGCGTATTTCAACTTGAAACACGATTTCTACGTTTTTAGAGTCTGAAATGAACATTTTTCGTTTACTCGCCTAAATATAGTGATATTTTAAAATTGTTTAAACTTTTTAACTTTACCCTAGGTACAAACATTACGTTTGGTTAAAGTTTGATTCTACTATTTACTTTAGGTGAGATATGGTACCAAGGCGTATTTCAACTTGAAACACGATTTCTACGTTTTTAGAGTCTGAAATGAACATTTTTCGTTTACTCGCCTAAATCTGGTGATATTTTAAAATTGTTTAAACTTTTCAACTTTACCCTAGGTACAAACATTACGTTTGGTTAAAGTTTGATTCTATCATTTACTTTAGGAGAGATATGGTCTCAAGGCGTATTTCAACTTGAAACACGATTTCTACGTTATTAGAGTCTGAAATGAACATTTTTCGTTTACTCGCCTAAATATAGTGATATTTTAAAATTGTTTAAACATTTCAACTTTACCCTAGGTACAAACATTACGTTTGGTTAAACTTTGATTCTACCATTTAATTTAGGTGAGATATGGTCCCAAGGCGTATTTCAACTTGAAACACGATTTCTGCGGTTTTAGAGTCTGAAATGAACATTTTTCGTTTACTCGCCTAAATATAGTGATATTTTAAAATTGTTTAAACTTTTTAACTTTACCCTAGGTACAAACATTACGTTTGGTTAAAGTTTGATTCTACCATTTACTTTAGGTGAGATATGGTCCCAAGGCGTATTTCAACTTGAAACACGATTTCTACGTTTTTAGAGTCTGAAATGAACATTTTTCGTTTACTCGCCTAAATATAGTGATATTTTAAAATTGTTTAAACTTTTCAACTTTACCCTAGGTACAAACATTACGTTTGGTTAAAGTTTGATTCTACCATTTACTTTAGGTGAGATATGGTCCCAAGGCGTATTTCAACTTGAAACACGATTTCTGCGGTTTTAGAGTCTGAAACGAACATTTTTCGTTTACAAGGCGTATTTCAACTTGAAACACGATTTCTACGTTTTTAGAGTCTGAAATGAACATTTTTCGTTTACTCGCCTAAATCTGGTGATATTTTAAAATTGTTTAAACTTTTCAACTTTACCCTAGGTACAAACATTACGTTTGGTTAAAGTTTGATTCTACCATTTACTTTAGGTGAGATATGGTCCCAAGGCGTATTTCAACTTGAAACACGATTTCTACGTTATTAGAGTCTGAAATGAACATTTTTCGTTTACAAGGCGTATTTCAACTTGAAACACGATTTCTGCATTATTAGCGTCTGAAACAAACATTTTTCGTTTACTCGCCTAAATATAGTGATATTTTAAAATTGTTTAAACTTTTCAACTTTACCCTAGGTACAAACATTACGTATGGTTAAACATTGATTCTACCATTTAATTTAGGTGAGATATGGTCCCAAGGCGTATTTCAACTTGAAACACGATTTCTACGTTATTAGAGTCTGAAATGAACATTTTTCGTTTACAAGGCGTATTTCAACTTAAAACACGATTTCTGCATTATTAGAGTCTGAAACGAACATTTTTCGTTTACTCGCCTAAATATAGTGATATTTTAAAATTGTTTAAACTTTTCAACTTTACCCTAGGTACAAACATTACGTTTGGTTAAACTTTGATTCTACCATTTAATTTAGGTGAGATATGGTCCCAAGGCGTATTTCAACTTGAAACACGATTTCAACGTTATTAGAGTCTGAAATGAACATTTTTCGTTTACTCGCCTAAATCTGGTGATATTTTAAAATTGTTTAAACTTTTCAACTTTACCCTAGGTACAAACAATAAGTTTGGTTAAAGTTTGATTCTACCATTTAATTTAGGTAAAATATGGTCCCAAGGCGTATTTCAACTTGAAACACGATTTCTACGTTTTTAGAGTCTGAAATGAACATTTTTCGTTTACTCGCCTAAATCTGGTGATATTTTAAAATTGTTTAAACTTTTTAACTTTACCCTAGGTACAAACAGTACGTTTGGTTAAAGTTTGATTCTACCATTTACTTTAGGTGAGATATGGTCCCAAGGCGTATTTCAACTTGAAACACGATTTCTACGTTATTAGAGTCTGAAATGAACATTTTTCGTTTACAATGCGTATTTCAACTTGAAACACGATTTCTGCATTATTAGCGTCTGAAACGAACATTTTTCGTTTACTCGCCTAAATATAGTGATATTTTAAAATTGTTTACACTTTTCAACTTTACCCTAGGTACAAACATTACGTATGGTTAAACATTGATTCTACCATTTAATTTAGGTGAGATATGGTCCCAAGGCGTATTTCAACTTGAAACACGATTTCTACGTTATTAGAGTCTGAAATGAACATTTTTCGTTTACAAGGCGTATTTCAACTTGAAACACGATTTCTGCATTATTAGAGTCTGAAACGAACATTTTTCGTTTACTCGCCTAAATATAGTGATATTTTAAAATTGTTTAAACTTTTCAACTTTATCCTAGGTACAAACATTACGTTTGGTTAAACTTTGATTCTACCATTTAATTTAGGTGAGATATGGTCCCAAGGCGTATTTCAACTTGAAACACGATTTCAACGTTATTAGAGTCTGAAATGAACATTTTTCGTTTACTCGCCTAAAACTGGTGATATTTTAATATTGTTTAAACTTTTCAACTTTACCCTAGGTACAAACATTACGTTTGGTTAAAGTTTGATTCTACCATTTACTTTAGGTGAGATATGGTCCCAAGGCGTATTTCAACTTGAAACACGATTTCTGCGGTTTTAGAGTCTGAAACGAACATTTTTCGTTTTGAAGGCGTATTTCAACTTGAAACACGATTTCTACGTTTTTAGAGTCTGAAATGAACATTTTTCGTTTACTCGCCTAAATATAGTGATATTTTAAAATTGTTTAAACTTTTTAACTTTACCCTAGGTACAAACATTACGTTTGGTTAAAGTTTGATTCTACCATTTACTTTAGGTGAGATATGGTCCCAAGGCGTACTTCAACTTGAAACACGATTTCTGCGGTTTTAGAGTCTGAAACGAACATTTTTCGTTTTGAAGGCGTATTTCAACTTGAAACACGATTTCTACGTTTTTAGAGTCTGAAATGAACATTTTTCGTTTACTCGCCTAAATATAGTGATATTTTAAAATTGTTTAAACTTTTTAACTTTACCCTAGGTACAAACATTACGTTTGGTTAAAGTTTGATTCTACTATTTACTTTAGGTGAGATATGGTACCAAGGCGTATTTCAACTTGAAACACGATTTCTACGTTTTTAGAGTCTGAAATGAACATTTTTCGTTTACTCGCCTAAATCTGGTGATATTTTAAAATTGTTTAAACTTTTCAACTTTACCCTAGGTACAAACATTACGTTTGGTTAAAGTTTGATTCTATCATTTACTTTAGGAGAGATATGGTCTCAAGGCGTATTTCAACTTGAAACACGATTTCTACGTTATTAGAGTCTGAAATGAACATTTTTCGTTTACTCGCCTAAATATAGTGATATTTTAAAATTGTTTAAACATTTCAACTTTACCCTAGGTACAAACATTACGTTTGGTTAAACTTTGATTCTACCATTTAATTTAGGTGAGATATGGTCCCAAGGCGTATTTCAACTTGAAACACGATTTCAACGTTATTAGAGTCTGAAATGAACATTTTTCGTTTACTCGCCTAAATATAGTGATATTTTAAAATTGTTTAAACTTTTTAACTTTACCCTAGGTACAAACATTACGTTTGGTTAAAGTTTGACTCTACCATTTACTTTAGGTGAGATATGGACCCAAGGCGTATTTCAACTTGAAACACGATTTCTGCGGTTTTAGAGTCTGAAACGAACATTTTTCGTTTTCAAGGCGTATTTCAACTTGAAATTCGATTTCTACGTTTTTAGAGTCTGAAATGAACATTTTTCGTTTACTCGCCTAAATCTGGTGATATTTTAAAAATGTTTAAACTTTTTAACTTTACCCTAGGTACAAACATTACGTTTGGTTAAAGTTTGATTCTACCATTTACTTTAGGTGAGATATGGTCCCAAGGCGTATTTCAACTTGAAACACGATTTCTACGTTATTAGAGTCTGAAATGAACATTTTTCGTTTACAAGGCGTATTTCAACTTGAAACACGATTTCTGCATTATTAGAGTCTGAAATGAACATTTTTCGTTTACTCGCCTAAATCTGGTGATATTTTAAAATTGTTTAAACTTTTTAACTTTACCCTAGGTACAAACATTACGTTTGGTTAAAGTTTGATTCTACCATTTACTTTAGGTGAGATATGGTCCCAAGGCGTATTTCAACTTGAAACACGATTTCTGCGGTTTTAGAGTCTGAAACGAACATTTTTCGTTTTGAAGGCGTATTTTAACTTGAAACACGATTTCTACGTTTTTAGAGTCTGAAATGAACATTTTTCGTTTACTCGCCTAAATATAGTGATATTTTAAAATTGTTTAAACTTTTCAACTTTACCCTAGGTACAAACATTACGTTTGGTTAAAGTTTGATTCTACCATTTACTTTAGGTGAGATATGGTCCCAAGGCGTATTTCAACTTGAAACACGATTTCTACGTTTTTAGAGTCTGAAATGAACATTTTTCGTTTACTCGCCTAAATATAGTGATATTTTAAAATTGTTTAAACTTTTCAACTTTACCCTAGGTACAAACATTACGTTTGGTTAAAGTTTGATTCTACCATTTACTTTAGGTGAGATATGGTCCCAAGGCGTATTTCAACTTGAAACACGATTTCTGCGGTTTTAGAGTCTGAAACGAACATTTTTCGTTTACAAGGCGTATTTCAACTTGAAATTCGATTTCTACGTTTTTAAAGTCTGAAATTAACATTTTTCGTTTACTCGCCTAAATCTGGTGATATTTTAAAATTGTTTAAACTTTTCAACTTTATCCTAGGTACAAACATTACGTTTGGTTAAAGTTTGATTCTACCATTTACTTTAGGTGAGATATGGTCCCAAGGCGTATTTCAACTTGAAACACGATTTCTACGTTATTAGAGTCTGAAATGAACATTTTTCGTTTATTCGCCAAAATATAGTGATATTTTAAAATTGTTTAAACTTTTCAACTTTACCCTAGGTACAAACATTACGTTTGGTTAAAGTTTGATTCTACCATTTACTTTAGGTGAGATATGGTCCCAAGGCGTATTTCAACTTGAAACACGATTTCTACGTTTTTAGAGTCTGAAATGAACATTTTTCGTTTACTCGCCTAAATATAGTGATATTTTAAAATTGTTTAAACTTTTCAACTTTACCTTAGGTACAAACATTACGTTTGGTTAAAGTTTGATTCTACCATTTACTTTAGGTGAGATATGGTCCCAAGGCGTATTTCAACTTGAAACACGATTTCTGCGGTTTTAGAGTCTGAAACGAACATTTTTCGTTTACAAGGCGTATTTCAACTTGAAATTCGATTTCTACGTTTTTAAAGTCTGAAATGAACATTTTTCGTTTACTCGCCTAAATCTGGTGATATTTTAAAATTGTTTAAACTTTTCAACTTTATCCTAGGTACAAACATTACGTTTGG
Source organism: Pterostichus niger (assembly GCA_947425015.1). Lineage (NCBI taxonomy): Eukaryota > Metazoa > Arthropoda > Insecta > Coleoptera > Carabidae > Pterostichus > Pterostichus niger. The sequence continues at coordinate 30,054,148 of OX380334.1, read as the reverse complement.
TTAAAGTTTGATTCTACCATTTACTTTAGGTGAGATATGGTCCCAAGGCGTATTTCAACTTGAAACACGATTTCTACGTTATTAGAGTCTGAAATGAACATTTTTCGTTTACTCGCCTAAATATAGTGATATTTTAAAATTGTTTAAACTTTTCAACTTTACCCTAGGTACAAACATTACGTTTGGTTAAACTTTGATTCTACCATTTAATTCAGGTGAGATATGGTCCCAAGGCGTATTTCAACTTGAAACACGATTTCAACGTTATTAGAGTCTGAAATGAACATTTTTCGTTTACTCGCCTAAAACTGGTGATATTTTAAAATTGTTTAAACTTTTCAACTTTACCCTAGGTACAAACATTACGTTTGGTTAAAGTTTGATTCTACCATTTACTTTAGGTGAGATATGGTCCCAAGGGGTATTTCAACTTGAAACACGATTTCTGCGGTTTTAGAGTCAGAAACGAACATTTTTCGTTTAGTCGTCTAAATACAGTGATATTTGAAAACTGTTTAAACTTATTAACATTACCCTAGGTACAAACATTACGTTTACTTAAAGTGTGATTCTACCAATTAATTTAGATGAGATATGGTCCCAAGTCGTTTGTTAACTTAAAACACTATTTTCTGCGTTATTACAGTCAGAAACGAACATTTTTCGTTTACTCGTCTAAATACAGTGATATTTAAAAATTGTTTAAACTTATTAACTTTACCCTAGGTACAAACATTACGTTTAGTTAAAGTGTGATTCTACCAGTTAATTTAGATGAGATATGGCTCCATGTCGTTTTTCAACTTGAAACACGATTTTCTGCATTATTAGAATCTGAAACGAACATTTTTCGTTTACTCGTCTAAATACAGTGATATTTGAAAATTGTTTAAACTTATTAACTTTACCCTAGGTACAAACATTACGTTTAGTTAAAGTGTGATTCTACCATTTAATTTATGTGAGATATGGCTCCATGTCGTTTTTCAACTTGAAACACGATTTTCTGCATTATTAGAGTCTGAAACGAACATTTTTCGTTTACTCGTCTAAATACATTGATATTTGAAAATTGTTTAAACTTATTAACTTTACCCTAGGTACAAACATAACGTTTACTTAAAGTGTGATTCTACAAATTAATTTAGATGAGATATGGCTCCAAGTCGTTTTTAATTTAAAACACGATTTTCTGCATTATTAGAGTCTGAAACGAACATTTGTCGTTTACTCGTCTAAATACAGTGATATTTGAAAATTGTTTAAACTTATTAACTTTACCCTAGGTACAAACATAACGTTTACTTAAAGTGTGATTCTACCAATTAATTTAGATGAGATATGGTCCCAAGTCGTTTTTCAACTTAAAACACGATTTTCTGCGTTATTACAGTCTGAAACGAACATTTTCCGTTTACTCGTCTAAATACATTGATATTTGAAAATTGTTTAACCTTATTAACTTTACCCTTAGGTACAAACATTACGTTTACTTAAAGTGTGATTCTACCAATTAATTTAGATGAGATATGGTCCCAAGTCGTTTTTCAACTTAAAACACGATTTTCTGCGTTATTACAGTCTGAAACGAACAATTTTCGTTTACTCGTCTAAATACAGTGATATTTGTAAATTATTTAAACTTATTAACTTTACCCTAGGTACCAACATTACGTTTAGTTAAAGTGTGATTCTACCATTTGATTTAGGTGAGATATGGTCCAACGTCATTTTTCTACTTGAAACACGATTTTCTGCGTTATTAGAGTCTGAAACGAACATTTTCGTTTACTCGTCTAAATACAGTGAAAGGTACAAACATAACGTTTAGTTAAAATGTGATTCTACCATTTAATTTAGATGAGATATGGCTCCATGTTGTTTTTCAACTTAAAACACGATTTTCTGCGTTATTACAGTCAGAAACGAACATTTTTCGTTTACTCGTCTAAATACAGTGATATTTAAAAATTGTTTGAACTTATTAACTTTACCCTAGGTACAAACATTACGTTTAGTTAAAGTGTGATTCTACTATTTAATTTAGGTGAGATATGGCTCCATGTCGTTTTTCAACTTGAAACACGATTTTCTGCATTATTAGAATCTGAAACGAACATTTTTCGTTTACTCGTCTAAATACAGTGATATTTGAAAATTGTTTAAACTTATTAACTTTACCCTAGGTACAAACATAACGTTTACTTAAAGTGTGATTCTACCAATTAATTTAGATGAGATATGGTCCCAAGTCGTTTTTCAACTTAAAACACGATTTTCTGCGTTATTACAGTCAGAAACGAACATTTTTCGTTTACTCGTCTAAATAGAGTGACTTGTTTAACCTTTTTAACTTAACCCTAGGTACAAACATAACCTTTACTTAAAGTTTGATTCAACCATTTAATTTATGTGAGATATGGCTCCAAGCCGTTTTTCAACTTAAAACACGATTTTCTGCATTATTAGAGTCTGAAACGAACATTTTTCCTTTACTCATCTAAATACAGTGATATTTGAAAATTGTTTTAACTTTTCAACTTTACCCTAGGTACAAACATTACGTTTAGTTAAAGTGTGATTCTACCATTTAATTTAGGTGAGATACGGCTCCATGTCGTTTTTCAACTTGAAACACGATTTTCTGCATTATTAGATTCTGAAACGAACATTTTTCGTTTACTCGTCTAAATACATTGATATTTGAAAATTGTTTAAACTTATTAACTTTACCCCTAGGTACAAACATTACGTTTACTTAAAGTGTGATTCTACCAATTAATTTAGATGAGATATGGTCCCAAGTCGTTTTTCAACTTAAAACACGATTTTCTGCGTTATTACAGTCTGAAACGAACAATTTTCGTTTACTCGTCTAAATACAGTGATATTTGTAAATTGTTTAAACTTATTAACTTTACTCTAGGTACCAACATTACGTTTAGTTAAAGTGTGATTCTACCATTTGATTTAGGTGAGATATGGTCCAACGTCATTTTTCTACTTGAAACACGATTTTCTGCGTTATTAGAGTCTGAAACGAACATTTTCGTTTACTCGTCTAAATACAGTGAAAGGTACAAACATAACGTTTAGTTAAAATGTGATTCTACCATTTAATTTAGATGAGATATGGCTCCATGTTGTTTTTCAACTTAAAACACGATTTTCTGCGTTATTACAGTCTGAAACGAACATTTTCCGTTTACTCGTCTAAATACATTGATATTTGAAAATTGTTTAACCTTATTAACTTTACCCTTAGGTACAAACATTACGTTTACTTAAAGTGTGATTCTACCAATTAATTTAGATGAGATATGGTCCCAAGTCGTTTTTCAACTTAAAACACGATTTTCTGCGTTATTACAGTCTGAAACGAACAATTTTCGTTTACTCGTCTAAATACAGTGATATTTGTAAATTATTTAAACTTATTAACTTTACCCTAGGTACCAACATTACGTTTAGTTAAAGTGTGATTCTACCATTTGATTTAGGTGAGATATGGTCCAACGTCATTTTTCTACTTGAAACACGATTTTCTGCGTTATTAGAGTCTGAAACGAACATTTTCGTTTACTCGTCTAAATACAGTGAAAGGTACAAACATAACGTTTAGTTAAAATGTGATTCTACCATTTAATTTAGATGAGATATGGCTCCATGTTGTTTTTCAACTTAAAACACGATTTTCTGCGTTATTACAGTCAGAAACGAACATTTTTCGTTTACTCGTCTAAATACAGTGATATTTAAAAATTGTTTGAACTTATTAACTTTACCCTAGGTACAAACATTACGTTTAGTTAAAGTGTGATTCTACTATTTAATTTAGGTGAGATATGGCTCCATGTCGTTTTTCAACTTGAAACACGATTTTCTGCATTATTAGAATCTGAAACGAACATTTTTCGTTTACTCGTCTAAATACAGTGATATTTGAAAATTGTTTAAACTTATTAACTTTACCCTAGGTACAAACATAACGTTTACTTAAAGTGTGATTCTACCAATTAATTTAGATGAGATATGGTCCCAAGTCGTTTTTCAACTTAAAACACGATTTTCTGCGTTATTACAGTCAGAAACGAACATTTTTCGTTTACTCGTCTAAATAGAGTGACTTGTTTAACCTTTTTAACTTAACCCTAGGTACAAACATAACCTTTACTTAAAGTTTGATTCAACCATTTAATTTATGTGAGATATGGCTCCAAGCCGTTTTTCAACTTAAAACACGATTTTCTGCATTATTAGAGTCTGAAACGAACATTTTTCCTTTACTCATCTAAATACAGTGATATTTGAAAATTGTTTTAACTTTTCAACTTTACCCTAGGTACAAACATTACGTTTAGTTAAAGTGTGATTCTACCATTTAATTTAGGTGAGATACGGCTCCATGTCGTTTTTCAACTTGAAACACGATTTTCTGCATTATTAGATTCTGAAACGAACATTTTTCGTTTACTCGTCTAAATACATTGATATTTGAAAATTGTTTAAACTTATTAACTTTACCCCTAGGTACAAACATTACGTTTACTTAAAGTGTGATTCTACCAATTAATTTAGATGAGATATGGTCCCAAGTCGTTTTTCAACTTAAAACACGATTTTCTGCGTTATTACAGTCTGAAACGAACAATTTTCGTTTACTCGTCTAAATACAGTGATATTTGTAAATTGTTTAAACTTATTAACTTTACTCTAGGTACCAACATTACGTTTAGTTAAAGTGTGATTCTACCATTTGATTTAGGTGAGATATGGTCCAACGTCATTTTTCTACTTGAAACACGATTTTCTGCGTTATTAGAGTCTGAAACGAACATTTTCGTTTACTCGTCTAAATACAGTGAAAGGTACAAACATAACGTTTAGTTAAAATGTGATTCTACCATTTAATTTAGATGAGATATGGCTCCATGTTGTTTTTCAACTTAAAACACGATTTTCTGCGTTATTACAGTCTGAAACGAACATTTTCCGTTTACTCGTCTAAATACATTGATATTTGAAAATTGTTTAACCTTATTAACTTTACCCTTAGGTACAAACATTACGTTTACTTAAAGTGTGATTCTACCAATTAATTTAGATGAGATATGGTCCCAAGTCGTTTTTCAACTTAAAACACGATTTTCTGCGTTATTACAGTCTGAAACGAACAATTTTCGTTTACTCGTCTAAATACAGTGATATTTGTAAATTATTTAAACTTATTAACTTTACCCTAGGTACCAACATTACGTTTAGTTAAAGTGTGATTCTACCATTTGATTTAGGTGAGATATGGTCCAACGTCATTTTTCTACTTGAAACACGATTTTCTGCGTTATTAGAGTCTGAAACGAACATTTTCGTTTACTCGTCTAAATACAGTGAAAGGTACAAACATAACGTTTAGTTAAAATGTGATTCTACCATTTAATTTAGATGAGATATGGCTCCATGTTGTTTTTCAACTTAAAACACGATTTTCTGCGTTATTACAGTCAGAAACGAACATTTTTCGTTTACTCGTCTAAATACAGTGATATTTAAAAATTGTTTGAACTTATTAACTTTACCCTAGGTACAAACATTACGTTTAGTTAAAGTGTGATTCTACTATTTAATTTAGGTGAGATATGGCTCCATGTCGTTTTTCAACTTGAAACACGATTTTCTGCATTATTAGAATCTGAAACGAACATTTTTCGTTTACTCGTCTAAATACAGTGATATTTGAAAATTGTTTAAACTTATTAACTTTACCCTAGGTACAAACATAACGTTTACTTAAAGTGTGATTCTACCAATTAATTTAGATGAGATATGGTCCCAAGTCGTTTTTCAACTTAAAACACGATTTTCTGCGTTATTACAGTCAGAAACGAACATTTTTCGTTTACTCGTCTAAATAGAGTGACTTGTTTAACCTTTTTAACTTAACCCTAGGTACAAACATAACCTTTACTTAAAGTGTGATTCTACCATTTAATTTAGGTGAGATACGGCTCCATGTCGTTTTTCAACTTGAAACACGATTTTCTGCATTATTAGATTCTGAAACGAACATTTTTCGTTTACTCGTCTAAACACATTGATATTTGAAAATTGTTTAAACTTATTAACTTTACCCCTAGGTACAAACATTACGTTTACTTAAAGTGTGATTCTACCAATTAATTTAGATGAGATATGGTCCCAAGTCGTTTTTCAACTTAAAACACGATTTTCTGCGTTATTACAGTCTGAAACGAACATTTTTCGTTTACTCGTCTAAATACAGTGATATTTGAAAATTGTTTAAACTTATTAACTTTACCCTAGGTACAAACATTACGTTTACTTAAAGTGTGATTCTACCAATTAATTTAGATGAGATATGGTCCCAAGTCGTTTGTTAACTTAAAACACTATTTTCTGCGTTATTACAGTCAGAAACGAACATTTTTCGTTTACTCGTCTAAATACAGTGATATTTAAAAATTGTTTAAACTTATTAACTTTACCCTAGGTACAAACATTACGTTTAGTTAAAGTGTGATTCTACCAGTTAATTTAGATGAGATATGGCTCCATGTCGTTTTTCAACTTGAAACACGATTTTCTGCATTATTAGAATCTGAAACGAACATTTTTCGTTTACTCGTCTAAATACAGTGATATTTGTAAATTGTTTAAACTTATTAACTTTACTCTAGGTACCAACATTACGTTTAGTTAAAGTGTGATTCTACCATTTGATTTAGGTGAGATATGGTCCAACGTCATTTTTCTACTTGAAACACGATTTTCTGCGTTATTAGAGTCTGAAACGAACATTTTCGTTTACTCGTCTAAATACAGTAATAGGTACAAACATAACGTTTAGTTAAAATGTGATTCTACCATTTAATTTAGATGAGATATGGCTCCATGTTGTTTTTCAACTTAAAACACGATTTTCTGCGTTATTACAGTCTGAAACGAACATTTTTCGTTTACTCGTCTAAATACAGTGATATTTGAAAATTGTTTAAACTTATTAACTTTACCCTAGGTACAAACATTACGTTTACTTAAAGTGTGATTCTACCAATTAATTTAGATGAGATATGGTCCCAAGTCGTTTGTTAACTTAAAACACTATTTTCTGCGTTATTACAGTCAGAAACGAACATTTTTCGTTTACTCGTCTAAATACAGTGATATTTAAAAATTGTTTAAACTTATTAACTTTACCCTAGGTACAAACATTACGTTTAGTTAAAGTGTGATTCAACCAGTTAATTTAGATGAGATATGGCTCCATGTCGTTTTTCAACTTGAAACACGATTTTCTGCATTATTAGAATCTGAAACGAACATTTTTCGTTTACTCGTCTAAATACAGTGATATTTGAAAATTGTTTAAACTTATTAACTTTACCCTAGGTACAAACATAACGTTTACTTAAAGTGTGATTCTACCAATTAATTTAGATGAGATATGGTCCCAAGTCGTTTTTCAACTTAAAACACGATTTTCTGCGTTATTACAGTCAGAAACGAACATTTTTCGTTTACTCGTCTAAATACAGTGATATTTGAAACTTGTTTAAACTTGTTAACTTTACCCTAGGTACAAACATTACGTTTAGTTAAAGTGTGATTCTACCATTTAATTTACGTGAGATATGGCTCAAAGTCATTTTTCAACTTGAAACACGATTTTCTGCATTATTAGAGTCTGAAACGAACATTTTTCGTTTACTCGTCTAAATACAGTAACATTTGAAAATTGTTTAAACTTATTAACTTTACCCTAGGTACAAACATTACGTTTAGTTAAAGTGTGATTCTACCATTTGATTTAGGTGAGATATGGTCCAACGTCATTTGTCTACTTGAAACACGATTTTCTGCGTTATTAGAGTCTGAAACGAACATTTTCGTTTACTCGTCTAAATACAGTAATATTTGAAAATTGTTTAAACTTTTTAAATTTACCCTTGGTACAAACATTACGTGTAGTTAAAGTTTGATTCCACCATTTAATTTAGGTGAGATATGGCTCCAAGTCGTTTTTAATTTGAAACACGATTTTCTGCATTATTAAAGTCTGAAACGAACATTTTTCGTTTACTCGTCTAAATACATTGATATTTGAAATTTGTTTAAACTTATTAACTTTACCCTAGGTACAAACATTAAGTTTACTTAAAGTGTGATTTTACCAATTAATTTAGATGAGATATGGTCCCAAGTCGTTTATCAACTTAAAACACGATTTTCTGCGTTATTACAGTCTGAAACGAACATTTTTCGTTTACTCGTCTAAATACAGTGATATTTGAAAATTGTTTAAACTTATTAACTTTACCCTAGGTACAAACATTACGTTTAGTTAAAGTGTGATTCTACCATTTAATTTACGTGAGATATGGCTCCAAGTCAATCTTCAACTAAAAACACGATTTTCTGTGTTATTACAGTCTGAAACGAACATTTTTCGTTTACTCGTCTAAATACAGTGATATTTGAAAATTGTTTAAACTTATTAACTATACCCTAGGTACAAACATTACGTTTAGTTAAAGTGTGATTCTACCATTTAATTTACGTGAGATATGGCTCAAAGTCATTTTTCAACTTGAAACACGATTTTCTGCATTATTAGAGTCTGAAACGAACATTTTTCGTTTACTCGTCTAAATACAGTAACATTTGAAAATTGTTTAAACTTATTAACTTTACCCTAGGTACAAACATTAAGTTTAGTTAAAGTGTGATTCTACCATTTAATTTAGGTGAGATATGGCTCCATGTCGTTTTTTAACTTAAAACACGATTTTCTGCGTTATTACAGTCTGAAACGAACATTTTTCGTTTACTCGTCTAAATACAGTGATATTTAAAAATTGTTTAAACTTATTAACTTTACCCTAGGTACAAACATTACTTTTACTTAAAGTGTGATTCTACCAGTTAATTTAGATGAGATATGGTCCCAAGTCGTTTTTCAACTTAAAACACGATTTTCTGCATTATTAGAGTCTGAAACGAACATTTTTCGTTTACTCGTCTAAATATAGTGATATTTTAAAATTGTTTAAACTCTTTAACTTTACCCTAGGCCATACTTTACGTTTAGTTAAAGTTTGATTCTACCATTTAATTTAGGTAAAATATGGCTCCATGTCGTTTTTCAAAATGAAACACGATTTTCTGCATTATTAGAGTCTGAAACGAACATTATTCGTTTTCTCGTCTAAATACAGTGATATTTGAAAATTGTTTAGACATTAACTTTACCCTAGGCACAAACATTACGTTTACTTAAAGTTTGATTCTACCATTTAATTTAGGTTAAATATGGCTCCAATCCGTTTTTCAACTTGAAACCCGACTTTCAGCGTTATTAGAGTCTGAAACGAACATTTTTCGTTTACTCGTCTAAATACAGTAACATTTGAAAATTGTTTAAACTTATTAACTTTACCCTAGGTACAAACATTAAGTTTAGTTAAAGTGTGATTCTACCATTTAATTTAGGTGAGATATGGCTCCATGTCGTTTTTTAACTTATAACACGATTTTCTGCGTTATTACAGTCTGAAACGAACATTTTTCGTTTACTCGTCTAAATACAGTAACATTTGAAAATTGTTTAAACTTATTAACTTTACCCTAGGTACAAACATTAAGTTTAGTTAAAGTGTGATTCTACCATTTAATTTAGGTGAGATATGGCTCCATGTCGTTTTTTAACTTAAAACACGATTTTCTGCGTTATTACAGTCTGAAACGAACATTTTTCGTTTACTCGTCTAAATACAGTGATATTTAAAAATTGTTTAAACTTATTAACTTTACCCTAGGTACAAACATTACTTTTACTTAAAGTGTGATTCTACCAGTTAATTTAGATGAGATATGGTCCCAAGTCGTTTTTCAACTTAAAACACGATTTTCTGCATTATTAGAGTCTGAAACGAACATTTTTCGTTTACTCGTCTAAATATAGTGATATTTTAAAATTGTTTAAACTCTTTAACTTTACCCTAGGCCATACTTTACGTTTAGTTAAAGTTTGATTCTACCATTTAATTTAGGTAAAATATGGCTCCATGTCGTTTTTCAAAATGAAACACGATTTTCTGCATTATTAGAGTCTGAAACGAACATTATTCGTTTTCTCGTCTAAATACAGTGATATTTGAAAATTGTTTAGACATTAACTTTACCCTAGGCACAAACATTACGTTTACTTAAAGTTTGATTCTACCATTTAATTTAGGTTAAATATGGCTCCAATCCGTTTTTCAACTTGAAACCCGACTTTCAGCGTTATTAGAGTCTGAAACGAACATTTTTCGTTTACTCGTCTAAATACAGTGATATTTGAAAATTATTTAAACTCTTTAACTTTACCCTAGGTACAAACATTACGTTTAGTTAAAGTGTGATTCTACCAACTAATTTAGATGAGGTATGGTCCCAAGTCGTTTTTCAACTTGAAACACGATTTTCTGCGTTATTACAGTCTGAAACGAACATTTTTCATTTACTCGTCTAAATACAGTGATATTTGAAAATTGTTTAAACTTATTAACTTTACCCTAGGTACAAACATTACGTTAGTAGTATAGGCGGCACTCCCGTGTAGATGACGTGCAGGTGTACTAATTAGGTTATTGACCTTGGAATGGTGGGTGAGGGGAGGTTATGTTATTTGTGAAATTTGGAATGTCGTTTTCGAAGAATTTGATTGTGAGGGGTGAGGTGGGGTTATGTTATTTGTGATTTTTGGAATGACGTTTTCGAAGAATTTGGAAAAGATTTGACTTTCGATCTGGGGAAATTTTATGTACGTATGATTTTTGATGATCTGTAATTATGAAAGAATTTGGAAAAATTTGTATTTGTAAGTTATTTGTCATTAGGGCGAGTTTATATTTAAACTGAAAGTTATTTGTTATTACGGTAAACTTTATATTTAGTTAATGTATGTAGATTTTTATTTTTAGGTTATTTGTAAGTTTTGGAATGTCGTTTTCCGTAATTAAGAAAGAATTTTCAAAAATTTGTTTTTGCGAATTGCTTGTCAACAGAATTAACTTTCTATCTGGGAAAATTTTAGGTACGTATGATTTTTGACGTTTTGTAATTATGAAAGAGTTTGGAAAAATTTGTATTTGTAAGTTATTTAACTTTCTATTTAGTTAATGTACGTAGGTTTTTATTTTTAGATTATTTGTGAATTTTGGATTGTCGTTTTCCGTAATTAAGAAAGAATTTTGAAAGTAAAATATATTTTTGTGAAATATATTTGTATATATCAGCATGATATGTATAAAAGAAGAAAATAAATTATTTTTCTTTCTATTACTATACAAACATCAAGTAGGCTAGTTCGAAGTGCATTAGTGTAAGTATTTTGTATTGTTTATATTATTATTATTTACTATTATTATTATTATACATAATATTAATTTTATTATTTTTATTTACAGAACAATGAATTTTGATAAAATAAATAATTTAGGTTTATTGAAAGATTTGAAACCTACAAAGAAAATTACGGACCTCGTACAAGATGAAAAATATAACGTAGTGAATGCAAAAGCTGTAGAAACAAAGATTGGAAGAAAAGTTAAAGTAGAATTCAAAGACTATGGTTTGACGACATGTCTGATGATGATATAAAATATTTAAACGAATCAAATGGTCGTGTAGCCATGATTTATAAGGGAAAGAAGGATTGCGGTCTAGCCAGAGAAGCTACGTGTATTGTATTTGAAAAATTGTAAATGCTTATACATTTTAATATATTATTATTGAATGTTATTTAATTGTAAACATAAAATACCTATGTATGTATATATTTTTGTGTTTGAATAAATTGTTTTTGTAAGGTATTTGTCATTATGTTAAGGTAGAAAATAGTAGTGAAATGAAAATAAAAACTTGTAAAATTTGTTTAACATTTTCTTCATGTTATAATTGTATAATGTTAAGTAATGAAGATATGCAAAATATTATTAAAGTTAAAAATATAGTTTTAAGAAAAAAGAAGAATTAGAGAAAAAGTTTAATAGTGTAAATATTTTTAATAATTACTTAAATTTAATTAAAAAGTTGGTGTAGATAGTATTAGATATAATAATAATATAGTTAAAGAGATCATTTATAATTATTTAATAGAGTACAATGGAGCTGACAGTCGAGTATTTTGGGATTTATTTAATAATTATAGTTTTAAGGTAACTAGAGACATAGAAAATACAAAAATATTTATGTTACAATATGTTTTTTATTTCAAATAATAGTGGAACATGTATACAACAAAATTATCATTATCAAACTTATTAAATTTATTAAATAATTGCAGAAAATTTGTATGGGTGTAACCATTAATTCTAAACAAAAGATAAACTAAACAGTAATGTCCACAAACTGTTGAGTAGAAATCTTGCAAAACTATAGTATTAAATGTCCAAGTTTTAGTATTTTTTCTTATAAATTCAATATGTTGTTTGATATACGGCGGTCGTCCATAGCTATCGAAGTAAATTCCGTGTCCATGGCGGTCAATGTAAATTGCTATCCAATGTGTTCCAGGCCTTGTATCAGGGTCGGTATTTACAATCATTGCGCATGGGTAGTTAACATAATTTGGTAATTTATTTGCAGCACAAACACCGTAATAAGAGACATTTTTTAAGTGGCGTTGAAGTACTGTCTGTATCTGAACAGCATTCATTTTCCAAATTTGAAATGTACCACTGTCGCAAAAGATTTACGTTCTTCACAGCACATATCATTCCTTCATGCGGTCTGGGTATTATGCAAGCACTAACATCGAAATTATTATTTAATATCTTTAATGAAGGGCATCCTAATTCTGATAATTCGTTTAAATCTTCTCTTTCTAGTACTTTTCCAATAATTTTACTTTTTTCTTCTCCCTTAACATATATTTTATCCGAAGACTGTATAATGTTTTTCAATATTATTGACAACTGACTGTAATGCACATATCCGTAATTCCAATCATATCCGTGATGATTATATTTTAACCACTTAGCTTGTGACACTGCCTTGACTGACAATTCCTTTTCATTAAAAGGAGGTTTAAATACGAAATGGTGAAAATATGCACCTGTTGTTGATATTACGGCAAGTTCCTTTATTATAAAATCTTCAGTATTTCCGTAAAAACCCTGAACATCAACTATATAACTTGTCATAATGAAGGTTTCTAATTAACTGAACTTATTTTATGTGGTTAAAATAATTTATTATAATAAACAATAGTAGAAATACAACATAATACAAAAATAACAATATAATTAACTTCCATAATCTACAATAACATTTCTATTTTTATCAATTTCTATAATATTATCAAATTCAGCGTAAATTACACAGTTTACAGTTTGTGTAAGAGCTTGTTCAAATCCAACTTCCAACCGTAGAGAACCATGACGTGTTAAATTCCAGTGCATCATAGAATTAGCGGCCAAATCAGGTGTTAAATCAAATGCTACCAAACAATATCCATCCGGATAACTTTCCCTGTCAATTTCATTTCCATTGTTTCCAAAGTGTATACCAGTGCCCGAAAATAAGGAATTGTACATTTGAATATAGGCTTTATCGCCGGTGAACTTTGGTTGCAAAGGTTTCGATGGTAATTGCTGGCCATTAACATATAATGATAAATAGTTCATTTGGAAATTTTCAAAATTGAATGGATTGACTACATAATCACCATTGAATGCTTTATTTGTCACGAACCCGACTATACATCTTTTAGGTAATTGCCCTAAGAAGATATTATCTATGGATTTACCCTGAACACCTATTGGGATTGTAACGGCTTTACATTCGGCTCTAGTGATGGGATATTTAACAGTTGTCATTTCTAAAGCCTTGTTATGAGCAAGTAATATGCTAGGATTTAATTTCATTCTTCGAACAAATAATGTGGCTTCGTTTATTTGCATTTTGTAATTAGTCGCTGTAGATATTAAATGAAAGCTGTCGCGAGATCGCACTAATCTTACACGCATTTCAACGCCATTAATTAAAAATTTTTCCTGATTAAACATATCTGCATGAAGATGTCCAATCATATCAACACTTTTACTTTGTTCAATAAATTTTTTGCGTTTCAAATATCCAGAATTTCCTCCAACGTCCGTGTTATTCATTTTTTGGGCGTCATCTTTATACCACATTGATGAAGTTAGATGCGATTTTTTGGCGTCTTTCCCATAGTTTAACAAAGTTTCAATATATGATCTATATGCATAAGTATTATTTGGTGGGGAAATAAGTTTCTGATTTAAATATACATCAACTTGACTAAAAATTGAATGAAGCCAATTGTTAACAGGTCCCACATTATCGGTTTCTTGTAACACAGTGTTATCAGATTTAGTAATCTTTACATTTACATATAACATAGTTTGCGATAAGTCTAAATATTCTTCTCCATGTCCAGGTATAACAAATTCAAGGGGGCCATCATCGGTAATGGATGATAATGGTTTATAATTAACCCACTGACCGTACTCGATACTAGTTTGTGTAGGGGGTAACGCAAATAAATCTAATTCCGTTTTTACACACTCGCACGATTGGGCATGTAAGAAAGCCATTTTCTAGTCGAATATATCTATTTCTCTGCCGCGTTTCTTCTTCTTCTTTTCACTTGCAAGTAATGTGCGAGACTGAATACGTTTGTTTACTAGTTTCTTCTTTTTATACCCCGAACCATTCATTAACGTTTCAATTTTATTTTCAGCTTTGCGCTTCAGGTTAACTCCAGCCTCAGAAATGCGTTTTTTGAATGATTCTTTTATAGGCTGATTTTCACTGAGGTCTCCCAAAAACTGTACACCAGAATGTAATGCTTCTTTACCAATAATTCCAGCACCTTTTTTAATTAACGGCATAATACTTCTAAATAAACCGCTGAAAAAACTGCCAAGACCATGACCACGCTGGAGTTGATTTCCTCTAAAAACCGTTCCAATTCCACTACCAGCTTGCTGGCTGTAATACATATGATACGGACAGGTTTTCATAATGCACGACGTCTAAAGTGTAACTTCACACATAACGTTCCGAACTGGAATGGAGCGGCGTTCCCCTCGATACATCTTATATCAATTTCAATATTTGAAAATTCTCTTCTAAGCACTGGTATATAATGCGGTTGTGCATATGTAATTGTTTTATTTGAACCAAAAACATATTTATCCGTATTGACGTGGGTAATTCTTAACAGTGGCGTAACAACGTCTCCTACGAATTGAGGTTCAATTATGTCACAGTATACATATAACTGCGAAGGTATTCCTAGTATCAAGTTCGGTAAATTAATTGATGACTTTTGTTGATAAATATCTATAAAGGGTGAAAATCCTAACTGAAGGGCTAATTTTGGAGACATTTTCATGGAACATACATTTGGATTTTTAAATTTCACCTGAACACGTTTTTCTGATTTAATATATGTAAATGCCACCAAACTATTAATATTAGATTGCTTATTAATTTCATGTAACAAATCATCAATATTTTCATAATTTTTTGCAGTGATGTAACATTTTTCAAGTTCTATTTTCACACTGTTCTCTTGTTTATTTTCTATTTTCATCATGATTTTAATTTTATTTTCACGATCATTTACATTGTAAAAAGAACATGGATAACTAATTTCTGACAATGCTACTTCCCAAGATTCATTTAACTTTATTTGTTGTGGTAGCTGTGTTGTATATCGAGTAGTTTTTATTATTAGAAAAATATTGCATTGAGCTGTTACTTGGTAAGGTTAAGAAGAATTCGTTTTCATTCATTGTTTAATAATTGAACACTACTTGCAGGTATCCACGAATTAAATTTATCGCTATATCCGCGCCACTTGACAAGTAATTTCTTACTGCGACCGGTTCCTTTAGTTTCTAATATCTTATCTATTTTATATGTAGCATCTGAAGTCATCAAAACATGTTGTAATTCCTGTTCATAAAAACTACCTTCGATATTTTCATTGTTTAAATCGGTCAATTTGTAAACTATAGGATTTCTTTTAACAAGTGATCGAATTTTAAACAATTCATCACTCCAGTTAGACTCATAACCTTTTTCAAAAGTATTCTTTGATTTTGATATACGAACCAAATCATTTATTTTAAATTTTGACTTTTGTTTATCAAATTTCTTGTTTAATCCATATTGATTTGTCCACGTTTGTAATATATTTGTATCATTTACTTCTGAGGGTGCCATTTTGATTGACCTATGTTTTGAATTATTATACGCCGAAACAAGATTTTGTAATACGTTGACATATCGGTATGTGTTTTTATAAGTAAAGTATCGGTACATTTTGGATTTGAGAGTTCGGTTTAATCGCTCCACTAATGATGCTTTTATATCATTATTATTTGTAACATAATATTTAATATTGTTTTTTCGTAAGAATGTTCTGACTGACTTTGCAATAAATTCAGATCCTTTATCAGTTTGCAAGAAAATTGGCTTGCGTTCCTCAAATATTTCTGTAAACGCTTTCACCACAGAACTTGGTTTCTTATCTTTTAATGGTAAAGCCCAGGCATATCTGCTAAATACGTCAATTAGGTACAGTTAAAATATATTTGTACCCATCATTATATTTGTTAAGCTTTCTCATGTCATTAAGATCGGCTTGAAAGAGATCGTTCATATTTGAAACTTTATATTTATTTCTTGCAAAACGTTTTCTTATCGGTTTATGTAGAGTGTATGCATCTTGGGCACTTAGCCATTTATGAATTTTTGTTACATCATATTCTCCTTTTACAGCATTAACAAGGTTCGCGGCACTAGAAAATCCTGCTGGATTTTTGAGGTTGTAATATATATTTGCTAACTTTTTATTCATATTTTTAAAATGAATATCGTTTCCACTTGTTTATGTGGGTTTTTGTAGTAGCGGTGTCAACTGGGTATGAATCGTGAACGTCGAACAAGATTTTTCTTTTATATCCGATAGGTGAGCCTATAGACTGTAAATATTTCTTTCGTTGCGGATTATTTATTAATTCAATAGGTATATTAATAGATTGTAATGCTTTGGTAAAATCTTGCCAGCCTGTTGGATTACTGAATTTTCGAGGTCTAACAATATCCGCAACTAAATCGGAAATATTAGAATTTGGTATATCAACGTTATTTATTTTTACTGCACCTTTATCATTCCACGTAACTATATTATCTAATTTAATTTTTTCCACTAATATGCGCGCTTTTGATTGAAATTTTTTCGGAATAACTTTAAGAATTTCTTCAATTTCATCCGGTTTGTGTGGTTCTTGTTTCAACTCTGAGCTAGCATTATGACTAATTGTTGTTTTTATATGTTCTTTTCCGAAATAATTATCGTCAATGATTGGTAGTTTTATAGGATCCCTAGCATTTTTTTGAAAGTACAAATATCGCTGCAGTATTTCTTGATATAATGGCCACTTTTCGTGAACAGGTAGTTTTGAATTTAATATTTTATGCATATCATTATCAAGCTGATTGAATGCATTGCCAATATTATTAGTACACTCGCTATTGTTACTATCTTTTTGTAAACGATTTAAATTTTCAGGTGATATTAATATCATTTTTTTAGCATACTCCATGATTTAATTTTTTATAAAACTGCTTAAAATACCAGTAATTATAGGTGCTAACAAAAATGGCAGAAATGCACCACCCGACTGTACCAGTATACGTTTCTTCTTTTTCCAATTGTCACCACGTTTGATAAGTTTTCGTAAAATGTTTTTATGACGACCTAGTACAGATTGTTGTTTACTACTGAGAGGAGTTTTACCATGTATTGTGTTATAAATACACTCGCAGATACAACGAACAGAATTAGAATCTGTGCATTTTAGTAAAGCCATTCGATAACTGGGTTTGAGCTTATGAAGAGCTCGTAATAAATCCGCGTTGTTAATTACTGTTTTAGACATGACGGCGTTATAATTGCTGGAAAATCTAAACTGTTTCTTTTATACTTTTTACGCGGTATATAAACATATGTCAAACCGTCACGTGATGTTCTGAAACGTAACCATTCAGGAGTGGTTTGTTTTAAATCGAAGATTAAATACCCGTGTGGTTCCGATGTAGCGTCGTTATATGCTTCTTGTATATACTTAGTATTTTCTGGACAAACTTGTCGTGAAAGATGATTAATTTGAGCTTTATCTCTAGGATTTTTAAAACAAATTATGTAATTAGCATTCAGTGACATATCTCTTTGGCCTTTACCCTGATGAAATAAATTTTGAGTTAGAAAAAAAACCGATAAATTTTTATGATGGGACCATTTTGTAAATATGTCCACAATGCGATCGTCTGCTTCTCTCATGAGATCATCAATTATCATTAATTGTGGTTTATTTCCATCGATACTTTCTATGTCAGGTAAACCTTCTATGAATTCAACGTTTTTAATATTTTCAAATAGCTTTTGCCAGCTACCGTAGTGCCAAAATACTTTTTCAAAACTTGTATCGCTGATATCACGCATATTACTTATAAAATTATTAACAAAATATGATTTTCCACTGCCTGAGGGACCTGCGACTATAGCTGAAAAAGGATGTTTAAACTGTATGCTCATGTTGTTTACACAAATGTTCAAATTTAACTAACAAATTTAATTGAATTTCACACTATTTATAAAAAATATACAACAATATAGCTAATTAACAAGGGTTATATCCTATTTATATATTTCAACACAACTTTGCTTTTATTAACATTTCTAGTATCGTCACAAATTAGGTATACAATAAACTTAACCAAATAAAAGATCATTCTGATGATACACAACTTGAAAATACAAATGCACAAAATATTTTAAAATAAAATTAGTAAAATATATATCATACACTATTACATATTATACATATTTACTACCAGCTAACATTATACTACACTAATTGTTCATTCTATTTCTTTTAAATCCGTATGGTATTGAATCGTAATTTTCAATTAAACGACGTTTCATAAAATTAATTTTGTATTTTTTTTGTTCTCTTTTACTAACTACGGTATGATTTTGTGTACATTTAATATTATTTGAAATTAACACTATTGGATCTGCCTCAGCAACATTATTTGTAATTAAATTTTTTAAAGAATCAAAATTTAGAATTTGTGAATTCTTGTAATTTAATGTAAACCCTTTAATTTTACAAACTTCTTTCACTAACTTATCTTTTGTACAAAATACTTTATATCCGTAATTTTTCGGTCCGCCCGAAACAAATTCAGTAATATAGCTACCCGGACCATAACATTCTAACTCATCTGTTAAATCTCCCAAAAAATTACCTACAGGTGGTTCATATTCATTGGGTAAACATCTATAAATAATTGAATCAGTATCGTAATAAAGAACTCTTCGATCTAAAAGAGCTAGGAATTCGTAGAGACGCAAACGGGCTTGTGCCGTGGTGTAAGCGGCGATGACCACATTCACTGTTCGTAGTTGTTCGGCCGCTTCTGTCTCATGGCCCCAGCTGGCGTACGCCATCTGATCACCCGCCGGGATAATGCTGTGTACGTCAACCGCGGGGTTCGCAAGAAGTTCGTATAGTTCTTCAGGACTCGAAAGGACCGAAGTACGTTTCATATTTTCTTTTTGGGCGAATTTTCCTGTAAATAATTTTAAAATTAGTCATTAGTTTTATTTATATACATATAATGTAAAATATCTTACCCCAAAAAGAATTGAGCATAAGTTTACTCAACGATCTCTTTCCTTCGTTTTTCTGAATATTTTTCGGATCAAGTTCGATCCCCTCCTGTGTAAAGTACTCCTGAATATAAAGTTGTTTTGAGACTTCATCAACACATTCAGTCGGATATCCCGATGACTCTTGTTTTATTTTTAAAAAATTGTCTATATAATTAACAAATAAACCGCCAGACTTTGTATTTTTATCATACATGGTAACATTGTAGTGCCACACCTCATATATTTTAATAATTTTGTACCCATATTGAATTGCTTTACGAATTTCATCTACAACCCATGTGCCATCAAACTCTCTTTCTTCTTTCGTATGGGAACATTCTTCCTGCACAAGATTGTCACAACATGTTCGACATAATGCAAACATTAATTTACCGTGAATTTTGCGGGGTAAAATCGGATGGTATAAATGAATAGGAGGTAAAACTGTACATTTAATTAGCCCTTCTACACGATCAATATTATTATCAGGTCCTACTATATGATTACAGTCGTCACCAACATATACGGTAGGATGGCCTATCGGATATTTACCGTATTTGCAAACATATGGATAAAGCGAACATACGTCGACATATTTAATTTTCTCCTGTCCTTCTGTTTTATAATACATGGATGTATTTCCTGTACGACCACCAAAGAAAGCATCTCGTGGATTTAATGGTAATTTTATTAATAAAGGATGATTTTTCAAAGTAATTTCCAAATTTTTGTCGTTTCTTAAAATTTTGTTAAACTCACACTCCCATATTTCTACAATAGTATATCCATGATTACGCAGTTGAAATGATTTTTCTCTTGTACTTTCTAACCTCGAGTTTAAAGTTTCTTTTGATGTTGTAAATAACGGTTTATCGCGATTTGTACGGTAACATAAGTCATGGCCATGCCAAAAACAACCATAGAATTCAAATACTAATTTCGAAGGTGCATAATAACCGTCAACCTTAAATTTTCCTTCTAAAACAATTTCTTTACCATTACCTGCATGTCTGATTTTAATATTTCTATTTAACTCTTCATAAATTAACCACTGTAATCCAATTTTTGATTGATTGTCGCAAAGTCTATACCCGCGCGGTGGAATAATACCTATAGTGTTAGGTTTTAAAAATTTTCTCCTAAACACACGATTACAGGCTGAAGCTATCGTGACTGCCTCGGTGAATGGACACACAGCGCAATCGTTTAAAAAATTAGATCTAAATTTGAGGCATGCACGGCGAAGTATGTCAACATCTGAAATACAATATTCTATGATTTCTTTTTTCATATCGAATACAGTCTGATTATTAACTTGACTATTGTACCATTCCAAAAAAGATTTACGAGAACTAGAATCCATGAAATCTGCACCATAGTACTCAAGCGCAGGCAAAGAACCGATATAATTTTGATTTTCTTGTTTATTAAAATAATGCGGAAAATAACCTTTTTTTATTGACGCCGGTAAATCCATTGCTTTAGTTAATTTTGCCAAAGACATTGGTAAATAATTAATTGAGTCAATAAATCTAATTTGTTTATTAATATCCAATAGTAAAATCTTTGTTCCATTTAAAATAATTTTTGGTTTTATATTTAAATGTTCCACGATATATTTCAAAATAAATTGAATGTCGAAACTTTTACCATTATGGGCAATGCATGTTACAGTTTTAAAGGAAATTCGAGGAAGTAATACATACTGCATGAACTGAATGATTGGGTTTTCTTTAAATATATGCTGTCTAACACCACAAGATGTACACTCGATATTAATGTCTTCAATGTTACAGCACTCGTCGCACGATTGTTGCACAACACACAAATTAACTTCATGTTCTTTATTGTCTTGATTACCGTCACTATATTGTTTTTCTTGTCTCGTCTCCAAATCGAAATATATAAATAAATGATTAGCGGTTTTTACAGGTTTTTTATCCACTTTTATAAAACATTTATGATCTTGTGATTTATATTCGTAACATAATTTACAAAAAGTTTCTCCACACTCGTGTTGTCTTTTATTATTATTATTAGTGTGATATATTTTGAAACACTTGTTGCACATTTTTATATTTTTACAGCGTGCAGTATTTAAATGACTATTGAAACATTCTTGTCCACGAAAACGTCTATTGCATGCTGTACACAAAACTGAAACTGTATTACTTGGACAAGGCGGTGTACGATAACAATAATCACATCGATATTCACACCTATGTCGATTTATGTGATAATAGGGTTTGTGACATGGTTCACAGAAGTAGCTACATGCAAAAGCCGCTGTTAAACTTTTTATTACTGAAAAATGTGACTGATGGTGTAACAAGTTTATTCTTGGTAGATTCGTACCTCGAGCTCCTTCAAAAAGTACAACTCCCTCCTGGTTGAATTCATACACTACTATATTAAACTGTTTATAATGCTTTTGAAATTCTGTTAATTCTAATATACCGGCACCATCTTCAGGAATTCGAACATCAGCATTTATGCATAATTCGCGAGCTCTTTGTAATTGAATATTGTCAACATTCTTCGCAATCTTTTTAAAATGTGTCATATTTGTTACCCAAGCTTCCCCTACAATTAAGGCTCGCGGTAGGCATAGATTATCATCATTATTTATTTCTACAATGCCTTGTTTTTGTTTACATAATTCAGCAAAACTAAGTCCGTGCTTTCGTGATCTACCTTTACCTGTAGGTACACTAACTCGCGTCAATTCAACACAAAATTCTCCATTGGAAAAGATTTCGGCATTACTTTGAAGAATTCTTGCTATAGCATTTCAGACTACATCCATAGATAGTTGATCTGCACGTCTGAAACTTAACCAAGCAGGACCGTCTTCTAAACGAGGAGTGTTAAATGTAAATCCTACATAATCCGCTGGAGGAACTTCTCTTAAAACATATGTTACTAATTCATTCAGGCTTTCTTCAAACCATGAAATAGGATTTACAGTAGAGGGCGGATCAAGCATTTTAAAAATAACACGTTTACCTCTCATATTGAAATGTTTAACTTGCCGATCAATCTCACTAATAATTTTAAAACGTTCCTGGCTCGCCACTGATGTTGTTGAAACATTTACACTATCGCTCGTAACTCCTGAACCAAGTTGCGGTGTTGCTAGCGAGTCTTCTAATAAATTTTCGCATATTTGAAAAAAGTTGTTGTAATTCTCTTCACTAGTTGACAGGGCTTCATTATCACTCACTTCACCACAAATATCTAATATTGTTTGTAAATTATTGAAATCTTCATCAGACATTTTTCTGGTTTCAATCTCAAACACACGTACAAATAAAATAGCAACACTACTGTTAGGATAGATACCAAATTAAATTTATATTCAGGTGTTTCTCAGTTTTAAAGAATATTGGTAATTGATTTTTAATGGATTTACGTAAAATCAGTGGTACTGAGAAATTTAAATGTATAAGCATTTAAAATTTTTCAAATATAATAACAAAGCAAACGCTATTTTCAACCCAATCATATTTCAATACTACATACATTAACTAAATAGAAAGTTTGCCGTAATAACAAATAACTTTCAGTTTAAATATAGACTCGCCCTAATGACAAATAACTTACAAAAACAATTTATTCAAACACAAAAATATATACATACATAGGTATTTTATGTTTACAATTAAATAACATTCAATAATAATATATTAAAATGTATAAGCATTTACAATTTTTCAAATACAATACACGTAGCTTCTCTGGCTAGACCGCAATCCTTCTTTCCCTTATAAATCATGGCTACACGACCATTTGATTCGTTTAAATATTTTATATCATCATCAGACATGTCGTCAAACCATAGTCTTTGAATTCTACTTTAACTTTTCTTCCAATCTTTGTTTCTACAGCTTTTGCATTCACTACGTTATATTTTTCATCTTGTACGAGGTCCGTAATTTTCTTTGTAGGTTTCAAATCTTTCAATAAACCTAAATTATTTATTTTATCAAAATTCATTGTTCTGTAAATAAAAATAATAAAATTAATATTATGTATAATAATAATAATAGTAAATAATAATAATATAAACAATACAAAATACTTACACTAATGCACTTCGAACTAGCCTACTTGATGTTTGTATAGTAATAGAAAGAAAAATAATTTATTTTCTTCTTTTATACATATCATGCTGATATATACAAATATATTTCACAAAAATATATTTTACTTTCAAAATTCTTTCTTAATTACGGAAAACGACAATCCAAAATTCACAAATAACCTAAAAATAAAAACCTACGTACATTAACTAAATAGAAAGTTAAATAACTTACAAATACAAATTTTTCCAAACTCTTTCATAATTACAAAACGTCAAAAATCATACGTACCTAAAATTTTCCCAGATAGAAAGTTAATTCTGTTGACAAGCAATTCGCAAAACAAATTTTTGAAAATTCTTTCTTAATTACGGAAAACGACATTCCAAAACTTACAAATAACCTAAAAATAAAAATCTACATACATTAACTAAATATAAAGTTTACCGTAATAACAAATAACTTTCAGTTTAAATATAAACTCGCCCTAATGACAAATAACTTACAAATACAAATTTTTCCAAATTCTTTCATAATTACAGATCATCAAAAATCATACGTACATAAAATTTCCCCAGATCGAAAGTCAAATCTTTTCCAAATTCTTCGAAAACGACATTCCAAAAATCACAAATAACATAACCCCACCTCACCCCTCACAATCAAATTCTACGAAAACGACATTCCAAATTTCACAAATAACATAACCTCCCCTCACCCACCATTCCAAGGTCAATAACCTAATTAGTACACCTGCACGTCATCTACACGGGAGTGCCGCCTATACTACTTACGTTTAGTTAAATTGTGATTCTACCAATTAATTTAGATGAGATATGGTCCCAAGTCATTTTTCAACTTAAAACACGATTTTCAGCGTTATTACAGTCTGACACGAACATTTTTCGTTTACTCGTCTAAATACAGTGATATTTGAAAATTGTTTAAACTTATTAACTTTACCCTAGGTACAAACATTACTTTTACTTAAAGTGTGATTCTACCAGTTAATTTAGATGAGATATGGTCCCAAGTCGTTTTTCAACCTAAAACACGATTTTCTGCATTATTTGAGTCTGAAACGAACATTTTTCGTTTACTCGTCTAAATACAGTGATATTTGAAAATTGTTTAAACTTATTAACTTTACCCTAGGTACAAACATTACGTTTACTTAAAGTGTGATTCTACCAATTAATTTAGATGAGATATGGTCCCAAGTCGTTTATCAACTTAAAACACGATTTTCTGCGTTATTACAGTCTGAAACGAACATTTTTCGTTTACTCGTCTAAATACAGTGATATTTGAAAATTGTTTAAACTTATTAACTTTACCCTAGGTACAAACATTACGTTTAGTTAAAGTGTGATTCTACCATTTAATTTACGTGAGATATGGCTCCAAGTCAATCTTCAACTTAAAACACGATTTTCTGTGTTATTACAATCTGAAACGAACATTTTTCGTTTACTCGTCTAAATACAGTGATATTTGAAAATTGTTTAAACTTATTAACTATACCCTAGGTACAAACATTACGTTTAGTTAAAGTGTGATTCTACCATTTAATTTACGTGAGATATGGCTCAAAGTCATTTTTCAACTTGAAACACGATTTTCTGCATTATTAGAGTCTGAAACGAACATTTTTCGTTTACTCGTCTAAATACAGTAACATTTGAAAATTGTTTAAACTTATTAACTTTACCCTAGGTACAAACATTAAGTTTAGTTAAAGTGTGATTCTACCATTTAATTTAGGTGAGATATGGCTCCATGTCGTTTTTTAACTTAAAACACGATTTTCTGCGTTATTACAGTCTGAAACGAACATTTTTCGTTTACTCGTCTAAATACAGTGATTTTTAAAAATTGTTTAAACTTATTAACTTTACCCTAGGTACAAACATTACTTTTACTTAAAGTGTGATTCTACCAGTTAATTTAGATGAGATATGGTCCCAAGTCGTTTTTCAACTGAAAACACGATTTTCTGCATTATTAGAGTCTGAAACGAACATTTTTCGTTTACTCGTCTAAATACAGTGATATTTGTAAATTGTTTAAACTTATTAACTTTACCCTAGGTACAAACATAACGTTTAGTTAAAGTTTGATTCTACCATTTAATTTAGGTGAGATATGGTCCCAAGTCATTTTTCAACTTGAAACACGATTTTCTGCATTATTAGAGTCTGAAACGAACATTTTTCGTTTACTCGTCTAAATACAGTGATATTTGAAAATTGTTTAAATTTATTAACTTTACCCTAGGTACAAACATTACGTTTAGTTAAAGTGTGATTCTACCATTTAATTTAGGTGAGATATGGCTCCATGTCGTTTCTTAACTTAAAACACGATTTTCTGCTTTATTACAGTCTGAAACGAACATTTTTCATTTACTCATCTAAATACAGTGATATTTGAAAATTGTTTAATTACTTATTAACTTTACCCTAGGTACAAACATTACGTTTAGTTAAAGTGTGATTCTACCAATTAATTTAGTTGAGATATGGTCCCAAGTCATTTTTCAACTTAAAACACGATTTTCTGCGTTATTACAGTCTGAAACGAACATTTTTCGTTTACTCGTCTAAATACAGTGATATTTGAAAATTGTTTAAACTTATGAACTATACCCTAGGTACAAACATTACGTTTAGTTAAAGTGTGATTTTACCATTTAATTTAGGTGAGATATGGCTCCATGTCGTTTTTTAACTTAAAACACGATTTTCTGCGTTATTACAGTCTGAAACGAACATTTTTCGTTTACTCGTCTAAATACATTGATATTTGAAAATTGTTTAAACTTATTAACTTTACCCTAGGTACAAACATAACGTTTAGTTAAAGTTTGATTCTACCATTTAATTTAGGTGAGATATGGTCCCAAGTCATTTTTCAACTTGAAACACGATTTTCTGCATTATTAGAGTCTGAAACAAACATTTTTCGTTTACTCGTCTAAATACAGTGATATTTGAAAATTGTTTAAACTTATTAACTATACCCTAGATACAAACATTACGTTTAGTTAAAGTGTGATTCTACCATTTAATTTACGTGAGATATGGCTCAAAGTCATTTTTCAACTTGAAACACGATTTTCTGCATTATTAGAGTCTGAAACGAACATTTTTCGTTTACTCGTCTAAATACAGTAACATTTGAAAATTGTTTAAACTTATTAACTTTACCCTAGGTACAAACATTAAGTTTAGTTAAAGTGTGATTCTACCATTTAATTTAGGTGAGATATGGCTCCATGTCGTTTTTTAACTTAAAACACGATTTTCTGCGTTATTACAGTCTGAAACGAACATTTTTCGTTTACTCGTCTAAATACAGTGATATTTAAAAATTATTTAAACTTATTAACTTTACCCTAGGTACAAACATTACTTTTACTTAAAGTGTGATTCTACCAGTTAATTTAGATGAGATATGGTCCCAAGTCGTTTTTAAACTGAAAACACGATTTTCTGCATTATTAGAGTCTGAAACGAACATTTTTCGTTTACTCGTCTAAATACAGTGATATTTGTAAATTGTTTAAACTTATTAACTTTACCCTAGGTACAAACATAGCGTTTAGTTAAAGTTTGATTCTACCATTTAATTTAGGTGAGATATGGTCCCAAGTCATTTTTCAACTTGAAACACGATTTTCTGCATTATTAGAGTCTGAAACGAACATTTTTCGTTTACTCGTCTAAATACAGTGATATTTGAAAATTGTTTAAACTTATTAACTTTACCCTAGGTACAAATATTACGTTTAGTTAAAGTGTGATTCTACCATTTAATTTAGGTGAGATATGGCTCCATGTCGTTTCTTAACTTAAAACACGATTTTCTGCTTTATTACAGTTTGAAACGAACATTTTTCATTTACTCATCTAAATACAGTGATATTTGAAAATTGTTTAATTACTTATTAACTTTACCCTAGGTACAAACATTACGTTTAGTTAAAGTGTGATTCTACCAATTAATTTAGTTGAGATATGGTCCCAAGTCATTTTTCAACTTAAAACACGATTTTCTGCGTTATTACAGTCTGAAACGAACATTTTTCGTTTACTCGTCTAAATACAGTGATATTTGAAAATTGTTTAAACTTATGAACTATACCCTAGGTACAAACATTACGTTTAGTTAAAGTGTGATTTTACCATTTAATTTAGGTGAGATATGGCTCCATGTCGTTTTTTAACTTAAAACACGATTTTCTGCGTTATTACAGTCTGAAACGAACATTTTTCGTTTACTCGTCTAAATACATTGATATTTGAAAATTGTTTAAACTTATTAACTTTACCCTAGGTACAAACATTACGTTTACTTAAAGTGTGATTCTACCAATTAATTTAGATGAGATATGGTCCCAAGTCGTTTTTCAACTTAAAACACGATTTTCTGCGTTATTACAGTCTGAAACGAACAATTTTCGTTTACTCGTCTTAATACAGTGATATTTGTAAATTGTTTAAACTTATTAACTCTACCCTAGGTACCAACATTACGTTTAGTTAAAGTGTGATTCTACCATTTGATTTAGGTGAGATATGGTCCAACGTCATTTTTCTACTTGAAACACGATTTTCTGCGCTATTAGAGTCTGAATCGAACATTTTCGTTTACTCGTCTAAATACAGTAATATTTGAAAATTGTTTAAACTTTTTAAATTTACCCTAGGTACAAACATTACGTGTAGTTAAAGTTTGATTCCGCCATTTAATTTAGGTGAGATATGGCTCCAAGTCGTTTTTAATTTGAAACACGATTTTCTGCATTATTAGAGTCTGAAACGAACATTTTTCGTTTACTCGTCTAAATACAGTGATATTTGAAAATTGTTTAAACTTATTAACTTTACCCTAGGTACAAACATTACGTTTAGATAAAGTGTGATTCTACCATTTAATTTAGGTGAGATATGGCTCCATGTCGTTTTTCAACTTGAAACACGATTTTCTGCATTATTAGAGTCTGAAACGAACATTTTTCGTTTACTCGTCTAAATACAGTGATATTTGAAAATTGTTTAAACTTATTAACTTTACCCTAGGTACAAACATTACGATTAGTTAAAGTGTGATTCTACCATTTAATTTTGGTGAGATATGGCTCCATGTCGTTTTTCAACTTGAAACACGATTTTCTGCATTATTAGAGTCTGAAACGAACAATTTTCGTTTACTCGTCTAAATACAGTGATATTTGAAAATTGTTTAAACTTTTTAACTTCACCCTAGGTACAAACATTACGATTAGTTAAAGTGTGATTCTACCATTTTATTTAGGTGAGATATGGCTCCATGTCTTTTTTTAACTTAAAACACGATTTTCTGCGTTATTACAGTCTGAAACGAACATTTTTCGTTTACTCGTCTAAATACAGTGATATTTGAAAATTGTTTAAACTTATTAACTTTACCCTAGGTACAAACATTGCTTTTACTTAAAGTGTGATTCTACCAGTTAATTTAGATGAGATATGGTCCCAAGTCGTTTTTCAACTTAAAACACGATTTTCTGCATTATTACAGTCTGAAACGAACATTTTTCGTTTACTCGTCTAAATACAGTGATATTTGAAAATTGTTTAAACTTATTAACTTTACCCTAGGTACAAACATTACGATTAGTTAAAGTGTGATTCTACCATTTAATTTAGGTGAGATATGGCTCCATGTCGTTTTTCAACTTGAAACACGATTTTCTGCATTATTAGAGTCTGAAACGAACAATTTTCGTTTACTCGTCTAAATACAGTGATATTTGAAAATTGTTTAAACTTTTTAACTTCACCCTAGGTACAAACATTACGATTAGTTAAAGTGTGATTCTACCATTTTATTTAGGTGAGATATGGCTCCATGTCTTTTTTTAACTTAAAACACGATTTTCTGCGTTATTACAGTCTGAAACGAACATTTTTCGTTTACTCGTCTAAATACAGTGATATTTGAAAATTGTTTAAACTTATTAACTTTACCCTAGGTACAAACATTGCTTTTACTTAAAGTGTGATTCTACCAGTTAATTTAGATGAGATATGGTCCCAAGTCGTTTATCAACTTAAAACACGATTTTCTGCGTTATTACAGTCTGAAACGAACATTTTTCGTTTACTCGTCTAAATACAGTGATATTTAAAAATTATTTAAACTTATTAACTTTACCCTAGGTACAAACATTACTTTTACTTAAAGTGTGATTCTACCAGTTAATTTAGATGAGATATGGTCCCAAGTCGTTTTTAAACTGAAAACACGATTTTCTGCATTATTAGAGTCTGAAACGAACATTTTTCGTTTACTCGTCTAAATACAGTAACATTTGAAAATTGTTTAAACTTATTAACTTTACCCTAGGTACAAACATTGCGTTTAGTTAAAATGTGATTCTACCATTTAATTTAGGTGAGATATGGCTCCATGTCGTTTTTTAACTTAAAACACGATTTTCTGCGTTATTACAGTCTGAAACGAACATTTTTCGTTTACTCGTCTAAATACAGTGATATTTGAAAATTGTTTAAACTTATTAACTTTACCCTAGGTACAAACATTACTTTTACTTAAAGTGTGATTCTACCAGTTAATTTAGATGAGATATGGTCCCAAGTCGTTTTTCAACTTAAAACACGATTTTCTGCATTATTACAGTCTGACACGAACATTTTTCGTTTACTCGTCTAAATACAGTGATATTTGAAAATTGTTTAAACTTATTAACTTTACCCTAGGTACAAACATTACGTTTACTTAAAGTGTGATTCTACCAATTAATTTAGATGAGATATGGTCCCAAGTCGTTTATCAACATAAAACACGATTTTCTGCGTTATTACAGTCTGAAACGAACATTTTTCGTTTACTCGTCTAAATACAGTGATATTTGAAAATTGTTTAAATTTATTAACTTTACCCTAGGTACAAATGTTACGTTTAGTTAAAGTGTGATTCTACCATTTAATTTACGTGAGATATGGCTCCAAGTCATTTTTCGACTTAAAACACGATTTTCTGCGTTATTACAGTCTGAAACGAACATTTTTCGTTTACTCGTCTAAATACAGTGATATTTGAAAATTGTTTAAACTTATTAACTTTACCCTAGGTACAAACATTACGTTTACTTAAAGTGTGATTCTACCAATTAATTTAGATGAAATATGGTCCCAAGTCGTTTTTCAACTTAAAACACGATTTTCTGCGTTATTACAGTCTGAAACGAACATTTTTCGTTTACTCGTCTAAATACAGTAATATTTGTAAATTGTTTAAACTTATTAACTTTACCCTAGGTATAAACATTACGTTTAGTTAAAGTGTGATTCTACCATTTAATTTAGGTGAGATATGGCTCCATGTCGTTTTTCAACTTGAAACACGATTTTCTGCGTTATTAGAGTCTGAAACGAACAATTTTCGTTTACTCGTATCTCGCATAACTCAAAAACGGTAAGCCGTAGAAAATTGAAACTATATATTTAGGACTGGTATAACATCTGGTTGTGCACCTCCTTTTTTGGTCATTATACAACTACCGGAAGTGGTACTTTACTTGAAGCCTATAATAGATTTTCATAAAAAACTATATTCAAATATAATTTAAAACTTTCCAAATTTGGTATATAAGTCTACTATATCAATGGAAATAACATAATAGATTTTGGATAAAATAGACTAACCGGAAGTGGCACATTACATGAAGCTGCTAACAGTTTTCCTTGAAAAAAATGGTATTATTTTAATTTTAGAGATAAATACTGCAAATAAAAGTTTTAGAGAACTAAATTCTGCGTCTAGCGCATTAAGAATTTTTAAATTAGCTTTTTGCATAAACGAGATATCTAAATTTAAATATTATATATTTTTTATTTAAAAAAAAAATAAGTTTGCTATGGATTAGAACAAAAAATTTAATGTCAAATATGTGCAATTAAAAAAATATCCATAGTTTAATACGCGTACAAGGAAATCATGTGGTGTCCACATCAGATTTTTTTATTCGTATTAATGGCACCTTAAACAAAGTAAAAATTCTGAATGCCACTAATTTTTGTGAATGGAGCTTTATTATTTTTTGTTGTTGCTAATTTTACATTCTCCAGAAATCATTTTCTCCTAATGTGGATGTACAGCTGATACGGCAGTGCGCTCCAACAGCACAAATTGGAGAGCTGGACACCTATACCAACAATTTTCAGCAAAATACTGTTTGTTGGGATATGAGTAAAAAAAAAACCTAATTTAATTTATTTAAGAATATTTTTATAGCTAAAGTTTGACTTTCTCTATACCTTCTAATACATAAAAAATAACATTTAATATTAGCTTACATTTGTTCGATGTCATCATTTGTATCACAAAACTCACGTTGTTTTGTCAGTTGTTCCATTTCGGCATATGTAAATGGATGTTTGCTCTTCAAATGATTTTTCAGGTTAGTGGTGTTGCCTTTATAATTTATATAATTATATAATTTAATATAATTTTATTACATTAATTGCAAGATGCATGATCTATATTTTTAGTAAAGTAATTCCATAGAATACTTCGCTTGGAAGATGAAGTCATCATAGTAGCTATTACTGAAATTTTATAATAAATTTTGGGTTTTTTTGTTCAACTATAAAATAGTATAGTAATATATAAGTGATGTAAAGCTTCAATAATTCGGATCAATTAAAATTGATACAATCCGGATTAGCGAAAAAGCGAAAAGCGAAATTAATGATAATATTTCTTATAACTACTATTATACATATTATTTTCAAGAAAATGTAAGTAACACAAAACTTTTGAGATAATTGTTACAAATATATTACACCAGAATTTTCTGCTAACGCTGTATTATCACCACTATCCAATTTTTGCCAGCTGTCCTGTTTTCAGCCTGCGTTAACGTTTTGAACGGTCTTTGATTCAAACTGATTTTATTAAAAATTACATATTTTAATTTTAATTTTAGCCGGATTTCAAGAACATCGGATTAGTTTAGTAGAGGTTCGGATTATCGAAGCTTTGCTGTACACTCGTATACATAAATATATACATGACGCAAACAAAAACTGGAAAAATTATATATCTCAGTATCTCAGATGATATAGAAAAATTATTATGAAAAAAAGATTTTTATAATAAATGAGTGATACTTTTTCTTTCTTTATCAACACAAACTTTACAAGATCAAAATGGAACATATTAATTTAGTAAAAAGTGTATGAAAGTAATTATTAATATGTACGAGTATGGTAACGAAAAGTATATTATAAGAAAAAAATTATATAGAAATTAATATTATAATAAACATTTATTATTATTAAAGTTTAAGCGATACTTTTAATTATTTTAACTAAACGATCACTAATTATAAGTATTTATTTCCCAATTTTTGTTATTTTCACAAGTTATCACCGTAATTACCTGATTGTCTGATTACGTGACTTAGTGACTAAATAACTCAAGAATATATGCGATAACTTCGTAACTGACACTAGAATGTTACCTCTCTGCTCGTCTTACAAAACAGAACGCTGTGATATCGCCGTTGTGCGAGCGCCGACTTTCTGCGCACCATGACCATGACTCATCACGACCACACACGTTACAATATTATATTTTTTAATATTTTTTTTGTAAATTTGTTTAATCAATTAATCAAATAATCGATTAATCAAACAACCGATTAATCAAATAATCGATTAATCAAATAATCGATTAATCAAATAATCGATTAATCAAATAATCAATTAATCAAATAATCGATTAATCAAATAATCGATTAATCAAACATTTGATTAATCGATTATTTAAAAAATAATAATCGTTTGATCGATTAATCGATTAATCGATTAAATTTGATTAATCGATTATTTTGCACAGCCCTAGCCTAGACCATCGTCTAAATATAGGGATATTTTAAAATTGTTCAAACTTTTTATCTTTATCCTAGCTACAAACTATACATTTAGTTAAAGTGTGATTCTACCATTTAATTTAGGTGAGAAATGGCTCCAAGTCGTTATTTCAACTTGAAACACAATTTTCTGCTATATTTAGATATAGAGATATTTTAAAATTGTTTAAACTTTTTACTTTACCCTAGGTACAAACATTACGTTCTACCATTTAATTTATGTGAGATATGGCTCCAAATCATTTAAACTTGGAACACGATTTTCTGCGTTATTAGAGTCTGAAACGAACATTTTTCGATTACTCGTCTAAATATAGTGCTATTTTAAAATTGTTTAAACTTTTTAACTTTACCTTAGGTACAAACATTACGTTTAGTTAAATTTTGATTCTACCATTTAATTTAGGTGAGATATGGTTTTAAGTCATTTTTCGCTTGAAACACGATTCTCTGCGTTATTAGAGTCTGAAACGAACATTTTTCGTTTACTCGTCTAAATACAGTGATATTTGAAAATTGTTTAAACTTTTTAACTTTACCCTAGCTACAAACTATACGTTTAGTTAAAGTGTGATTCTACCATTTTATTTAGTTGTGAAATGGCTCCAAGTCGTTATTTCAACTTGAAGCACGATTTTCTGCGTTATTAGAGTCTGAAACGAACATTTTTCGTTTACTCGTCTAAATATAGTGATATTTTAAAATTGTTTAAACTTTTTAACTATACCTTAGCTACAAACTATACGTTTAGTTAAAGTGTGATTCTACCACTTAATTTAGGTGAGATATGACTCCAAGTTGTTATTTCAACTTGAAACACTATTTTCTGCGTTATTAGAGTCTGAAACGAACATTTTTCGTTTACTCGTATAAATATAGTGCTATTTTAAAATTGTTTAAACTTTTAACTTTAACCTAGGTACAGACATTACGTTCAGTTAAAGTGTGATTCTACCATTTTATTTAGGTGTGAAATGGCTCCAAGTCGTTATTTCAACTTGAAACACGATTCTCTGCGTTATTAGAGTCTGAAACGAACATTTTTCGATTACTCGTATAAATATAGTGCTATTTTAAAATTGTTTAAACTTTTAACTTTAACCTAGGTACAGACATTACGTTTAGTTAAAGTGTGATTCTACCATTTTATTTATTTGAGAAATGGCTCCAAGTCGTTATTTCAACTTGAAACACGATTACTCTGCGTTATTAGAGTCTGAAACGAACATTTTTCGATTACTCGTCTAAATATAATGATATTTTAAAATTGTTTAAACTTTTTAACTTTTCCCTAGCTACAAACTATACGTTTAGTTAAAGTGTGATTCTACCATTTTATTTAGTTGTGAAATGGCTCCAAGTCGTTATTTCAACTTGAAACACGATTTTCTGCGTTATTAGAGTCTGAAACGAACATTTTTCGTTTACTCGTATAAATATAGTGCTATTTTAAAATTGTTTAAACTTTTAACTTTAACCTAGGTACAGACATTACGTTTAATTAAAGTGTGATTCTACCATTTTATTTAGGTGTGAAATGGCTTCAAGTCGTTATTTCAACTTGAAACACGATTCTCTGCGTTATTAGAGTCTGAAACGAACATTTTTCGTTTACTCGTCTAAATATAATGATATTTTAAAATTGTTTAAACTTTTTAACTTTACCCTAGCTACAAACTATACGTTTAGTTAAAGTGTGATTCTACCATTTTATTTAGTTGTGAAATGGCTCCAAGTCGTTATTTCAACTTGAAGCACGATTTTCTGCGTTAAAGTGTGATTCTACCATTTTATTTAGTTGTGAAATGGCTCCAAGTCGTTATTTCAACTTGAATGTCTGAAACGAACATTTTTCGTTTACTCGTCTAAATATAGTGATATTTTAAAATTGTTTAAACTTTTTAACTTTACCTTAGCTACAAACTATACGTTTAGTTAAAGTGTGAATCTACCACTTAATTTCCTTTCCATAAAAGTTAGATGCAAAATAAACTATTCTATTATCTTTCCACTTGTAAACAGAAATATCCGTATTAGAAACTCTGTAGTCATAGTCGTCTCGATTCAATTTTTTATTTTGTTTCATTGCTCCTAATAGTACCACAGGCTAAAGTTTGATTTAATTTCAATGTCTCAAGTGAGTTTATGGAAGTGAAATAATTATCCGCGTAAATAATTTTATTTATATTCCAGTCCGGTTGGCTGAGGGATAAAACAACACGCTCTCCAAGACCATATTGTTGAAATTCTTTTTCTAACTCTTCATTTTTACCCTGGTAAACTTCGAAACTAGAAATAAAACCTTTCTGGTCGCCAACACACCACAATTTGTAACCACGTTTTACTGGTTGTTGTGGATTATATTGCTTCAAAGAGCTTCTGCCTTTGAATCTGATTATGCTTTCATCTATGCTAATACATCTAGTAGTTTTATACATAGACTTAAAAATTTTATTTAGAGTTGTCGCCAAGGGTCTTTGTATATTTTGTCTTTATTTTGCCGTGGAATAGCACTGTTATCATTACAATGCAAGTAGCGCAGAATTTGCTCAAATCTATTTCTCGTCATACAGTTAGGAACACCTAAATCAGAACTGCTGTTCCAGTAAAGTTTCCATGATGGTAGCTGGAGATTGATTCTGTATCTTGCGTGAGCAGTTGCGTGATTAAATTTGCGTTAGTACAATGAATGACGTCACCGATTCTTTTCTAGTGTCGAACATAGGGAATTCCGTGCTTTACGTTTTCGCGCCAAGTTTAGTGTTGGTAATGGTTTTGAAACTAGAACTGTCAGTTGCAATCCCATGTCATTGTCAACATCGTTTTGTAGTTTTTTATACGATTTTATTATGGCAGAAGATAGAAAACGTGATATGAACTCTACAGAGGAGCAAAAACAAATTAAAATATAAAGAATTTTCCTTTTCCTAATTGTATTTGGAAAAGGTTATAATGCTTTTAATTAATAAACATAGAATTATAATATACTTACATGTATATGTATATCATCAACTCGTTCTAATTCAAAAATACCCAAAATGACAAGAAAGTAAAAGACAAACATAATGTTAGAATGAGACAGGTAGTGTCGCAAGTAACAAACAAGACCTACGGAGGTCACGCATTTATATTTGCGTGTCTCGCAAGAAGTGACGTCATACCCATTAGTTCTTTAAATGTCCGATAGATGGTTTACTATATGCATGTGACATATCTGTATTAGTATGGGTGCCGCAAGTAGTCACGCAAGATACAGAATCAGGCTCCTGATGATAGGACATCATAAAATTTATTTCGATAAAAGAAAGCAGTTCATTTTTTGTTAAATTTAGAGGTTTATTTTGTTGGGTATCATATAAATTGCTTTGAAAAACAATATCATCTATTGACTTTTCAGGAATATGTCGGTAGCTGTCTCACAATCATCAAAAATTGCGTCAATAGGACCCTCATGTTGCTCATATTTTGGAATTATAGTTGTTTTATTTTTTTTACCATTTTCTATCTGGAATTGGAATACTTGTTTCTTCACAGCTTTGATTTTCAAGGTCCTGTAGTTCAACATCCTGTACAATTTTTTTGGAACGAGTATTCATATTAGGCACTGTATTTTCTTTGTTTATATTCGACGAGGTACATGAAGTTTTTATTCCGGTTTGTGTTGTAGAAGTGGATGCTTCAGTTTCATCTCTTTCGGTCCAATTAGTATTTGGAATATTATTTTCTTCACAACATTGTTGTTCAACTTCCACTACTTCAATATCGTATTGTTTTTCATGAGTGACACTTTGTGTCGCAGTGGATTTTTCCGAATTCTTTGATATACATTTGCGAAAGAAGTTGGCAAAATAGACTCTTCATCATTTGTATATATTTAAAACATCTCTATTCAAATAATAGACAAAAGTTCGCTTTAGTTTCTAAATTCGCAGAATGTTGGGTTTAAAGTTGTAAAACTACTAATGTCAATATTTCACCTAATTTAAAAGCTAGGTTTAAAGTTATTTTAAGTCTATTGACACACGAAAATGATTTACGATTTAAAAATATTTACTTATACTCTAAGTCATTAAATCAACCGAAATACATGTTTCTAAAGGAATGTGTAACCGGGATAAAAGGCATGGGATATTTTCCATTTAGTGACAATGAGAAAATAGTAAGTTGGCAAAATAGACTCCTCATCATTAGTATCAACTTCATCAACTGCATCTGGTTCTTCATCGGTAAGAACATTATTATCTAACGGCAAATCTTCAAGAAGTATTTCGTTGAGCAGTTCTTCCAGCTCCTTGTCCGATAAATCTTTTTTCTGGGCCCATTTAATTTTTTCTCAGCCATTCCTAATTCTTGACGGTACTTTTGTGTCCGCTTTTCAAAACCCGAAAACCTAGAAGAAATATAAACCGAATGCCATACAAATATAATTAATATTATTAATAAAATATGAGAGAAAGCAAATATATATTTACCAGTAAACAAGAATACGCAGGGCATAAACACTCAATTAATGCAAAAACATACAGCGTTTAGCATTTCTTATTATTTAAAATGCTCATATGATGATTCTTTGTCTGAATTTAAATTATATCGGGGTAGTGATTGTATGAAAAAATTTATAGAACAATTACAAAACATTGCTGTAAAAGTAAACGCTATTACTAATAATGTAATACCTATAATATTAAACGATTTTGATAGAGTTAATTTTGAAAATACCCACATATGTGGTGAAAATTTCACCTCCGAAAAGAAAAAAATTCTAGAACATAATCATTTTACTGGCGAATATCATAATTCGTGTAACTTAAAATATAGAAAATCACACATAATTCCTGTTGTATTTCATAATTTATCTGGGTACGATGCACATTTTATTATTAAAAACATTGGCACGCAAATAGAAGAAAATATATCAATTCTACCCATAAATAAAGAGCGATACATATCATTCACAAAATGTCAAAAATACCAAAATTCAATTAAAATTTATTGATTCATTTTGATTTATGGCGTCGAGCCTTCATAAATTGTCTTCCTATTTAAGTGATGATGAAAAGCTAATAAGTCGTAGTCAATATAATTCGTATGATGAATTTAAAATGATTATGAAAAAAGGTATATGTCCCTATGAATACATAGATTCATGAGGAAAACTTGAAGAAACACAATTACCCTCACAAAAACAATTTTATAGTAGCTTAAAGGGTGAGGGGGTAACAGATCATGAATATAAATTTGCAGTTAATGTGTGGAATACTTTTCACATTAAAACTTTGGGTGAATATGCAGATCTATACTTAAAAACAGATGTGTTACTGCTTGCAGATGTTTTTGAAAATTTTTGCGATACATACATGGAAACGTATGGATTAGATGCATTGCATTATTATACGGCCCCCGGCTTAGCATTTGATGCTATGCTAAAAATAACTAAGGTTAAATTAAAATTATTAACAGACGTGGATCAAATTTTATTTCTAGAAAAAGGTATTCGTGGTGGTTTATCCCAATGTTCTAATCGATACGCAAAAGCAAACAATAAATACATGGGTGATCAATATGATCAAACTAAACAAGAATCACATATCATGTATTATGACATTATATGGGGCAGCTATGAGAATGTTTTTACCGTATGGTGATTTTGAGTTGGTTGATGAACTAAATTTTTATAGTATTAATTTAGAAAATTTATCTGCTGAGTCTGACACTGGTTATATTTTTGAAGTAGATTTAGAATATCCTAAGGAATTATATGAATTACACAAATATTTACCCCTTTGTACTGAGCATTTTATACCACCACAGTCAAAAACAGAAAAATTTATAGCAAATTTATATAATAAAAATAATTATTTAATTCATTATGAAACTTTACAACAAAGTTTGGATTTAGGGCTAAAAATTCAAAAAATTTTGAAGTTTAAGCAGAGTCCATGGCTTCGAAAATACATTGATGTAAACACCGAATTAGGTAAAGAATCTACAATATTTTTTTAATCTATAAGCTAATGAACAATGCGATTTTTGGAAAAACTATGGAAAATGAAAAAAGTAAAACTAGTTACTAAATGGGAAGGGCGTTACGGTGTAAAATCATACATTTCACAACCAAATTTTCACTCTTGCACAATATTAGATGATGATGTTGTATTAATAGAAATGTCTAAAAATATGTAATTTTTAACAAACCCATATATGTAAAGCTTGTCCCAGAAAAAATTGTCGCCTGTAATTTTTAACTAAAAACCTTGTAAAGAAATTATTTTTTTTTAAACTATTGAAGACTTTATTAATCAACAACTAAATAGTACATAATAGGAAATATTTACATTTTATTTATGATTCATCCAAAAGTTGCGCAATTTCCTTTTCATAAAAAATATGTACAGCATAATCAGATTTTATTTTTGTAATTTGTTTGAAATTGAAATTATCGACAGAATTTGCTTGTTTCTTATATTTCAATAACTTCTGCTTCATATGGGCCCTATATTTTTTGTTTGGGCGCAATTCAGGACAATATGTAGGATTTTCAGATTTATGTACAAATTCTATGTGGTTTCTTTTATACCAATCAATGATATTTTTTGTGTAGTGACATGTTGCCAAATATGGCCAAACTAGTATTGGTGTGTTATGAAGCCTTATAAAGGGCAATAATCGTCTTTCAAAACACTCGCTTAAATATCTTTCGCCATTGATTGTCGTTGTCGATAAATAAGGCATAGTGCGTTTGCCACAGGAACAAATAACCTGCCATACAAGCATCTTTTTTGAGAATTTTTCTATTTTAATTACCTTCAATTAGCTACTAACAATAATAATGACCTGGTCGAAATTTTAATTCAAGTTAACAATACGTTTCGACATCCATGATAACACATAATTTTTTTGATATCACTTTAAAGTAAAGTTTTCTTGATCTTGATTTTGTGTTAGTTTCTTGCTTAGCATTCCTGTTAGACACTTTTGTTTTTTTTAAACACTTTATAGAATTCTTTAGCTTAATTCTCTGGACTGTTGATTGACCAGTTCCAAATTTCTTAGCCATATCTCTCACAGAAAGATTTTTATTTTTACACAAAGCCTTCAAGACATTTTTTCAATATTTTAATCTACAAATTCAGATTTGCATCCACTTCCACATTTTTTTTGGTATTACCCGTTTCATTATATCATCTTAACACCCTTTGAACAGTCCATGTTGTAGATTTTAACTATGAAGCTACTTTTCTTGTGGATACTTGCCTATTTTGAACACATTTGTACAAAATATTTTCGCGTAATTCTTAGTGTTTCGATATCTTTGTAGAATTTAGTATGAAAGTTGTCAACTAATTGTTTTTGTATAATGCATAGCCAACTAATAAAAACGCATCACATAAAAATTTGTATATCTGTAAAAGCAGTATACGAAAAGGCCCAAATCTAAGCGACAATTTTTTCTGGGACAAGCTTTAGCTTTTGCTATATTAGATTTGGCAAAATCATGTTTATATTATTTTCACTATAACTATATAATGCGAGATTATAGTGAAAATACAAAGATGTTATACACAGATACAGATAGTTTAATATACCATTTTAATAATATTGTAGCGAGTACGGCCCTGTTCCGTCTGGAACAGTCGACGCGTCATAGTCTACAGCGCGTTCACTGCTGTCTCATACGCAATAGACAAGACCGAACCTGTTCGCGCTGCGTCATGCTTCTACCGTGTTCCAGAGGTACTCGTATGTTCTGGAATATCTTGCTCCAGTATATAAGGGAGAGTTTCGGCCGGCAAGATTCATTCTGTATTCGAAGTGTGGACAGTGCAAGTCGTTGCTAAATACTTTGTTGTGAATATAAATACGTGTTGAATATAAATATATGTCTTAGTAGTTGTACCACATTAGTTACGTTTTAAATAAATATTTTGTTAGTGTTTTCATTACTCGTGTTTTATTTAATAATAAACTTCACCGAACCCGAAATTGTAATAAACGTTACAATATTAATATTTATGAAATAATGAAGCGTGATATTAGTAGATACGTCTGATTAAAGGGAAAATAATATTTTTAATATGCCTCGTGTAAACAAAACAGTTATAGCGTTAATGAAGGATAAAAATAATGGAAATATAATAACTAAATTTATTGGATTGCGATCTAAAATGTATAGTTTTAAGGTTTCACAAAATGATGGTAAAAACAAACTAAATAAAAAAGCAAAGGGCATAACGTCTGCAACGTTGAAAACAATAACGTTTGAAGATTGTTATAACTGTTTAGTTAACAATACATCAATATCAAAAAATCAAATTACTATTTCATCTAAAAAACATAAAGTACACACAATTAAACAAACAAAAATATTTAAGTCCCCATGATGATAAGAGAATTGTAAATTATCTATTTACAAATACTTATCCATGGGGATATAAATTTAAGTAATATTTTAAATAATATTTAGTTTGTATAGATCTGTTGTTTAATAAACATGTTTAGAATAGAAAGATCGTCAAAACTTCTTTCTGGTTAGCGTGTCCAATTGTTGCCAAAACTTTAGTCCGCGAGGCCGCGAGACTAACTTGTTTGTACATGCGTTGCTGACGTGTGCGCCGTTCGGCCCGTTACTATGGCAACGCCGACGTCACAACATTCCAAAGTACCCCTTCTCCTGGATACAAGGCGAGTAAGTGCTGAACAGAAGAGAGGGGCGACATTCGAGTTGCGTTCCAGGGGGCTGACAGCCATATGGGATTCGTTGTGATAGAAGTGTGTTTCTGGATATAAATAAAGAGGCACTATACGCCGTGTATTTACTTGGTGTTACGCTAGATGGCAGCAAAATGACTGTTTCAAATTTCAAACTGACTTCCAAAACAACAACAATTTTAACTGTCACTTTGTTCGCTGCTGTTGTTGTATACGCTTCGTTCATAGTTCTTTTCTCAAACTTTACTTCGTGTCCAGTTTGTGTTTTGATTGTTTCTGTGATTGGTAAAACTTGAGTTGAGGGCCAAACCTGAAGTTGGCTGCAGAACAAGCTGTTTCTGGCTTGAATTCAGGAGTACCAATTAAAAAAAAACACCCCTAACCATGCCAAACCTAGTACAGAACGCATTTTTATGATAAATATACTTGAAATGCGAATTTTATTACAAACAAAATTTTGTTTTAAAGATAAATTTTATGACAGAACAATTCGAATCCAGGCGTCATCCGAATTGTTCTGTCATAAAATTTAACTTAAAAAAAAAACACCCCTAACCATGCCAAACCTAGTACAGAACGCATTTTTATGATAAATATACTTCGCATTTCAAATTGTCCGGCTTTTGACGTTAAGTTGGTATTCCTGAATTCAAGCCAGAAGCAGCTTGTTCTGCACCCAACTTCAGGTTTGGCCCCCAAGTCAAGTTTAGCCCATCCGATTATAGAGGGTTACCCTGCTATATTATAAAATTCTTGTTTGGTTTTCTCTAAATTGTCCAATTTTAAAAATTCATATAAATGCGATGCCAGAGCCACAGATACATTTCTAATTATTTTACTGACGCACTGTTGCGAAACGCAATGTAGATCACCTGAAAAAAATCAAATATATAATTCTAATCCAAGGAACCTATATACATATGTGTTTTTAACGTATTGTAATTTTTTTCGCATTACAAAACACTTAATTGTGGTTATGTATTGTGTCATATGACAGCTGCGAGTAAATAGACGTACGCTTGCGCACATATACTGAATAACTGGCGCGTAAATTAAATTTGTACTTACCGTTATCTTCCTGGTACAATCCCTTGGCAAAGTACCGCAGTGTTATACAAACTTGCATTTCAACAGTAATTATATTCCGTCGTTCTTGCAATGGCTCCAATGCATCTTGTACTATATTTACTAAATTCTTCACTGTTTCTTTCGTAAAATGATATCTTCGTTTAAATTCTCTCGCACTTAACAAAATAAATGGATTTTTGCGTTCCATAAATAAAATTACTCTTCTTTTATGCCTATTTACTTCAAGAACTGTGCGAGTCGCACATATTTTTCTAAAAGCGTCAGCCA
Organism: Pterostichus niger; assembly: GCA_947425015.1. Taxonomy (NCBI): domain Eukaryota; kingdom Metazoa; phylum Arthropoda; class Insecta; order Coleoptera; family Carabidae; genus Pterostichus; species Pterostichus niger. Next base: position 30,010,296 of record OX380334.1, on the reverse strand, counting down.
TGTTTGTTTTAAAACACTGCTTAAAACAGCCATGAACTGTTCTAAATCAAGATACTAAACAATTGCTTAAAACATGCTTAAAACAGCCAAAAACAGGGCTCGTAGTACGTATATTTAGAACACCCAAAAACAACGCTCTTAAAACACCCAAAAACAGAGCTCGTGGTACCAGCCAATTATGTTTCTAATGACATTTAAGAATAAATTGATCACAGTTTTTGGCCATTTTCCTCGAAATCACTTTTATAACTCTTTCATTGATACCAAACACGATGGGTTTCTATAAACCTTTGGAAAACAATTGATTATGAGTCAGTCACAATTTTTTACCATTCTTCTCAAAATCTCTCTTTAAAACCTTTTATTTGATACGGAACATGTCAAATTATAAATGACATTTAATAAACAATTGGGAATTAGTCGATTATAATTTTTAATTATTCTGCTCAAAATCTCTCTTTTAGGTCTGGTTGCATACAACGTTGTCAATTAATTACATTGTTAACTACAGGAAAGTTAAATTAGAATACAAAGACGCATCTAAGAAATGTATAATTTTTTTACAGTTCAATATTTATTATAAACGTTATAATTTCTACAGTAAGCATTATACTAACAATTATTTGTTACAAATATTTTTTACCATATGCTAATATTAATTAGTTATAACATAAAAATCTGAAATTTTGTAAAAGCCATCTTTGCTATTGTTAATTTTTAACATCCTCTACACACGCTCTATGTAACCGGGGCTTAATTTGATACCAAACACAATGGCTAGTACCACAAGTTTTGATTTTAGGTGTTCTAAGAGCACGGTTTTAAAGTGTTAAAGATATCTAAAACACTGCTCTTAAAACCAAAAAAACGAGCTTTTTGTACCAGCCATTATGTCTCTAATGACTTATAGAAAAAAATGACAATTAGTTCATCACAAGTTTTAATAATTACACTGTTTACAGATTTCTAATATCATTAAAAAACAACAATTGACAATTAATCTATTACAATTTCCAATCGAAAAAATTTAATTCCGTGTGCGTCTTCTATCAAAGACCTTTTCTTGATAACAAAAACGATACGTTTTATAGCACTTTTACTAAAACATTTGGTAATCGATAATTTTTATTTTTTTTCCTTCTAGCTTCCTGGCGGACCAACTGCTAACGTCATATGCCGCAATTACGCCCTGATCCTGCGTTTTAGTTCTTAGAGTCAACAGCAACGCGAGTTTCTCGGGACGGTCACCCATCCAAATACTCCCCGCGCGCAACGTTGCTTAACTCGCGTTATCGCATAGATCAGTTCCAACGAGTTGAGCCATGCGAGTTCTACAAAAGATCTTTCATAGGATGCTAAATATAAGATATTTAAAAGCGCTCAATAAAATAATTGTCGATCGAAAAAAATCCATTTTGCACACAAGCCCGTCAACGGACATTTCATTTAATACCAAAGACGATAGATTTTGAAACACAATAAAATAATTGTCGGTAGAAATATTAGAAGTACCCAATTGATTCCAATTCAAGTTATCTATTTTTTCCAAAAAGTACATTGCGAATTGTAATAAAACTGGCTATTCATTCCTGCCATGTACATTAAATATTTCTTCTCTAAAATGTGTAATATTTAATTAATTAATCATGTAAAATGTGACATGGCCACTGACAAACGTCAAAACATCTGTAGATGTTGTTCATAAAAAATATAATAGCGCCACACTGTTAGTTGATTTTGTTCAAAAATTATTAAAAAAAAAACTAAAAACTCTCCATGCTTGACCTCTAACCAACCGTGTAGGCTGAAGAAATGAGCAACTGACTGTGATGAAGTCATGTTCGTCTTACAAATATTTAAGGCAAGTTAAGCCAAAATAAGAACATTTTGTTACATAACATACAAGATGATTACTTCATGTATGTTTATTAAACACAACAAATCTAATATGTGGAAATATAATCATACGCCTAATTGTTCTATTGTTTTTAAAATTAACAAATCAAATTATTTACAAATGTTAAATATATTAAAAACAATGGAAAAATCAAGTGAATGAGAATATAGATATCGGCATACCAGATTTATTGAGTATAATAAATATACCCGAATTAATCATCTGAGAGACTAGATCATTATGTAAATATAAAAGACAAGCTAAAGTGGCTGAAAATAATTAAAATGTAGGAATTGTTCACGCGTTTGTTCATTACAAGAAAAACAATTAGGGTGCTGATCCTCTACCTGGAATAGAAAAAGAATGCAAGAAAAAATATTGAGATAAGACAGATAAGAAATGGGGATTATTCCAAAAGACTATAATTTTACAGATGGTTTGTACGAAAACAAACAGCAGAGCCGTTCCGACCCGAGGGTGCAAAGCTGAGATTATATATAGGAAGAAACAATTTTCAAATAATGAAAATTGTAAAAAAATATTTTTTTTATTATTTCATTATGAACCTGAAAACTAAATAAAAATTTAATAATCGCACAGCTATATAGTAAAGAATTGTTCTTAGAATATTTGCCAATTTGAACTGAAAAGAACTTTGTTTTCTATTAGAGTTCTTTACGTGGTTTTATGTAACATATATTGTAACTTAATAAATAACTTTAAAAATTTAATTTCAAAATATTTAAATACAAAAGTAACATACAGCTTCAAGTTATACATTTTAAAGTATAATATGAAAATCTAAGTATCTAAAGCTAAATAATTTACTAAATATGGAACTTACAGCTGCACAACAATATATTAAATATATTTTTTTTTACAAAAGCATATATTATTTATTATAATGTATGAACACATATATTTCGGTATTTAATATCTGAATTGTCCTTTGCGAGCCCTTCCGTTATGATATATACGCAATGGTGTGTAAGAACCATTTCCGTTCATACCTGTGAATTTTAATAATAAATTAGTTATTTTTATAACAAATTTTAGCGTACAATAAATTACTCTGCATGATAGTTGGTGGTGATTTTGGAGGGCCGTTGGCCGCTGCTACACAGGACGGCCTGATGAATATGTGATATACAATTAAATAAGTGGTAGCTATGACAGCAGCTGCAATCGCCATATACGGGTAAATGTACTGCAATGATTCGTGCGCGACCTCTGATGAATGCGCTAAATTTCCAAAGATTGCTCCAATACATCGCCCTGGAAAAATATTTCTAATCAGGAAAAAATATTCAAATTATTCATAAACATACCTAAACAGAAATGCGCGATGACAGGTATAGCTTGACCAGTTACAGTGAAACGACGAGGAATTAAATGTCGAAAATATAAAACAGCCGTTATCCACATCAAAATTAAAGTAAATACTTCCATTGATTCACTAATCAATATCCACCATGGCTCTGTTATCATTCCAGTCCCTAAAACGATTTAAAAATTATTTTTATTGCAAAATTAAACAGGAAATTAAAATTAAATTTTAACAGAAAGTTTCTTAGTATATATATATATATATATATACAGGGTGAGTCTGGGAAGACGCCCCCCCCCCCTTTAACTTTTTTATTATGAGTAATAGAAAAAAAATGGTTCATATGAAAGTTTTATTATTTTAAATATACTATTTGATGGCAGATGTAGATATTTTTTATAAAGTCAGGTTTACAAGATACGACTATCAAATTTTATTTTTTAAATAGCAACCTATAATTATTTTACTAAAATAAAAACCGCCATTTTTTTCTCTTTTCAACGGTGTATTAGTTTCTATTAATGCATCTGAAAAAATTCGAGAAAAATAAGAAAATTGAGAAATACTAGAAATAATTTTTATACAAATATTATAGGTGGCTATGTGAAAATAAACAAGGATTTTCAGATAATGCATATTATGTCTATTTACGCAACCATTACTTTTAAAAGTAGCCTCATCCGTAAATAAAATATTAGATAATAGCAGCGGATTTCGTCTAATATTTTCCATCGCCCAATTGCAAAATCGAATTCTATTAATAAAATCTTCACCGTGCAATTCTTGTGTAAGGTTAATATGGTAAGGATGAAATTTATGTTTTCTTAAAATTCTAGACGCAGAACTTTGGCTAATGTCAATTAAATTTGATAAATTCCTCGTACTGACATGAGGATTTTCGTAAACAGAAGCCAAAACCATAATTTCGGTTTCTTCATTTACTATAATATTAGATGTATTTCGTTTTGGTTTTTCTACTGAACCTGTTTCTCGAAATCGGGTAAAAATCCTCCTCAGTGATCTTAAACTCGGTTGCCGACGTCTAGGAAACCGCTCCCGGTAAATTCTTTTTGCCCTTCTCATGATTCCAGTCGATTCACCAATTATTAGAATCATATCTATTAATTCTTCTTTCGTAAACATTTGAAAACGTTTTTTTTTATTGTTTGCAAAATAAGTTAAATAAAGTAACCAGCAAATGTATACTTTTTTGACATTAATTTAACACTGTTACATTTTGTTTATTTTCACATAGCCACCTATAATATTTGTATAAAAATTATTTCTAGTATTTCTCAAGTTTCTTATTTTTCTCGAATTTTTTCAGATACATTAATAAAAACTAATACACCGTTGAAAAGAGAAAAAAATGGCGGTTTTTATTTTAGTAAAATAATTATAGGTTGCTATCTAAAAAATAAAAGTTGATAGTCGTATCTTGTAAACCTGACTTTATAAAAAATATCTACATCTGCCATCAAATAGTATATTTAAAATAATAAAACTTTCATATGAACCATTTTTTTCTATTACTCATAATAAAAAAGTTAAAGGGGGGGGGGGCGTCTTCCCAGACTCACCCTGTATATATATATATATATTTATACCTGTATATATATATATATATATATATATATTTATACCTGTATATCTAATTATATAGAATATAAACGCTGTAATAAGAATGTTGGTGTGTCCGCAATAGTCAACTATTTTTTCGGCGTACCACAAGAACGGAATGGCTGGCAGAGCACCTATTGATATTGTTAGTCCTACTAATACTGGTGATCCCGACAAGTCTGTTAAATGCCATGGTAAGTATGAATCCAAGGCGCTCCAGAATATTCCAAGTAGGAACAATACAAAAATTAAAGCGCCAGTTTCGAATTTGTAATGCTTGACTGAAGACATTGGAAGCGCTAACATTCCGGATTTCGTATGCCACCACCATTCTGGCGGACTTAATGGCATTCCACTACAACAGAAAATATTTTATAATCTAGAATGATTATTTAGTATATATATATATATAAATATCATACTTTGCAAATAACAAAATTAATGCTCCTAGGACCATGAAAACAGCAAACATTATAATAGCTATAGCATGTGCTGAGCCAGTAGGCATAACATCCTGTGCTAAATATCCAACTAAAGGTGCAGAGATTGCAAAACCTAATGTTCCCCATGCTAACTGCCTGCCAACATCGCCTCTGCCTGAAGATGTTTCTCTTGTTGCTATTATGATAGCAGCATCAAAAAGTACAAGAGCAGCTGTAGGGAACATGTCAGCGATAGACCGGATGATTAAATATGTCCAAAATGTGTATTCAGGATCACCGATTGTTTTTATACACTGACTCTCCGCTAGAATGCTGGTTGGTTTGTCGTATGGCTCTTCCACATCACACTGGATAACTGGATGACAGCTATTGTTTGAGGGATCGAATAAATTCCTAGCTATTTCATCGCTTATTCTTCCAGAGAAATATCCTCCTTTAAAAATAAAAGCATTAATATTTTTAAATCATCTAAGCTACCAGTATTTAATATTTAAATATCATACTTAATTTATATTTGCACCAATCATTATCATCATAGTTCGTATTTTCAAGTTTAACGTTTAAAGTAATATTTTGGGTATCCTTTGTAAATACTTGACAAATAATTTCACCGAATGTGTTATTGTAACATAAATGTGGGGGTTCTATAGGTGTCGAAATATTTAGTCTTTTTTTTCTTGATTCCTGTAGAAATGTATTATATTCAATTACAAATAAAACTTAACTTTGTTTAATATTACATTGTCATCAGAAGCATTCGCATTCAACTCAGCTAATTCCGCATCTGCACTCTCCGCTTCATAGTTTTCGTATGCCGGGTGACCCTCGGGTACGTCTCTTTCCTCACTGGCATCGGTTGCTTCAATAGGAAGGTCTGGATATAACGCCTTGTTAAATACACTAGTGTTTTTAGATGAAGGAGGTGCATGACAAGCATAGCGACAGTTGCTTAGTAATAGATCCCCTGTCTGGAAATTAATGTTTTAAATAACTACACGAATCTTTTGACATTGTCGTAAATATTACTTTTTCGGATGTACTCCATTGATAACATGTTCGTTGTTCTGTACATCTTTCTTGCAATATTACACCTCCACTGTAATCACTTGTAAAACTAACGTGTGGTCTTCTCGTCTAAACATATAAGTGAATAATATATTTGTTGCAAGCATATATATATATATATATATATATATATATATTAATCATACTTTACAATTAGTATAATAACACAACAATAATTATTTAATTATTAATTTATTATAATAATTATGTGGATCTTGAGAATATATATATATATATATATATATATATATATATATATATATATATATATATATATATATATATATATATATGTATATATATATATATATATATATATATTAATCATACTTTACAATTAGTATAATAACACAACAATAATTATTTAATTATTAATTTATTATAATAATTATGTGGATCTTGAGAACCCTAGTTCGATCCCCACAGCCGACACACAATTTTCACTAAACTAAATCTACCCCTGTGAAATATATAACTTACAGAGATCTGCTTTATTTTATATTTAATTATTTTTTGAATTTTTTTATAAATATAGTAATGAACAGGTAAATGCACATGTAAGGCGAACAATACAGAAATAAGCATTAAAATATTTGCTTGTGACAATATGACCTTTTCGACATGTTTTCCCTATTTTCGTAATAATTTGTGATTTTTCAAGTAATCCGGATTGCTAGTTTAAAGTAAAGCTCGTATGGACAGACAGTGTGCTGAATGTCAAGCTCATTGTTGCTCCTAGTAAACAACTGACTATATGGACCCCCGACATCCAGTGGCAGCGCTAGGCTCTGAAATCTAGAGGGGCCAGTAGGGATCCGGCAGAAAAGTAGGGGACATATATTTTTTATCATTTTAATCATAAATAACAATGTTGTCAATATGAAATATATTTGGTACCAAACAAATATAAATATAATATATAATCTCTTATAGTATGCTCTCCTACAACACCCCAACTAAATTTACCACTCACATCAGTCTATTACAACACGTCAAAAATGTCACATAAAACACGTGAAATAACACAAAATCGGCGCTCCTTACTGTAACGTGCTAAAATACAGTCGAGCGTCTCTTACAGCACGAATCTCTTACAACACGAAACGAGATAGCGCGTGCTGTAGGAGATTCTACTGTATAAATAATAAACAAAAAAAGCATATTCTTTAAAAATAAAACCAAAAAGTTCTCTAATGTAATTAAAAGAAAATATAATAAATACTAAACACAGCAGTTATTTAGTTATACTAATTTAAACCTTCGGTTTTTATTTAAACTTGCAAATTTGTCTACAACTTCATTAAGATCTATTAATTTTGATATGTCTTTTTCTACACTTAACATACTAATGTTGTGTAATCTTTCATTTATCATTCTTGTTCTTAAATAACTTTTAATTCTTTTTAAAGAGGAAAATGATCTTTCACAAGAAGCTGTTGATACAGGCGTTAAAAACAAATTTTTACCAAATTATAAATGCATTCAAATGCATGCTTTATTGTTCAACGGATGGAAGAAATTCCATGAGTAATTGAATATTTTTATTTTCCTCCCTACACAAAAGTTTTTTAAGTAGCGTTATTTGTGTATAAACAATCACAACTTATGTTATACTGTTCTGCTAATTTAGTTAAATGAAGTTAATTGAGGAATAAATCATCTGTGCGGTCAAAACCTTGTAATGATTTTAAAATAGTATAATTTTTTGTAAATCTTTCTTTTAATTCAATATAATTTTATGTAGTACAGGGATGTATTATTTAAGTTTGACAACATCTTTCTCATTTTTTACTTCTATGTCAACAGAATCATCTATTTCACAATCTACTATAAACTCTTGTAACCTTTTTGGAATAGATTCCATTCTTTCTGGTTTGTCAAAAAAGTCTGTTCTATCTAAACCAAGAAAAAAAAAATTATTTGCAGATTTCCATATAGAATTCCATTCATTATCATTGTTACGTAAGTTTTGAAATTCATTAATTGTTTCTTGAACTAAATTTAAACCTTTTACATAATTCATATCAGAGGATTGGAGATAATTAGATAAAGTTGTAACTAATTTTAAAATTTTTAGAAAAAATAATAAATAAATTTGTAAAAGTAAACCCTTTGCGCATCTTCTATCCTTTTTTACATCAGAAATAAGATTGTTTAATGTTACAAAAATAGATTCAATTGTTTCTAAAACAGTCTCGCATGCTCTGAACTGAACAGTCCATCGCGTATCACTTATACTTTTTAATTCTCGAGCCTGTTTTTAAGATAAATTTGTATTTACGTATTTAAAAATAGAGGATGGACGACCATTGTACGTAAAAAAAAAATCAGACGATGTAAAGGAATCAAAATATTTTGCAATAATGTCTGACGAAACAAAAGACTTGAGTAAAGATGAACAAATAACTGTTATAGTCCGGTACTTGCATCGAAATGCAATTCAGAAAAGATTTGTAGGGTTTAAAGTGCAAACGGTATGCTAGATGCTGCTAGTTTTGCAAATTATATAAAAACAATATTAGATGAAAATAATATTTCATTAAGCAATTGTATAGCACAAGGATACGATGGTACTACTGTAATAAGTGGTCATTTAGGTGGCGTGCAAAATCATATTAAAAGTATTGTTCCGCAAGCAGTATATATTCATTGTTTTAACCATAAATTAAATTTAGTTGTTTTTGATTGTTGCCAACATTTGAAAAACTCGGCTATTCTAATCTTGAAAAATTATATACATTTATATCAAACTCTACAATTAATTCTCTATTTTTAAATACTCAAAAGCAAATTTATCCTACAAAACAGGCTCGAGAATTAAAAAGGATATGTGGGAATGACAAATGAAAGATTAAACAACATTAGTATATTAAGTGTAGAAAAAGACATATAAAAATTAATAGACCTTAATGAAGTTGTAGACAAATTTGCAAATTTAGATAAAAACCGAAGTATAACTAAATCACTGCTGTGTTTTGCATTTATCATATTTTCTTTTAATTGTATTAAAGAACCTTTTTTGTTTTATTTTTAAATATGCTTAAGTTTATTATTTATACAGTAGAATCTCCTACAGCACGCGCTAACTCGTTTCGTGTTGTAAAAGATTCGTGCAGTAGGAGACGCTCGACTGCATTATAGCACGTTAAAATAAGAAGCGCCGATTTTGTGTTATTTCACGTGTTATAATATGTGAGATTTTTGACGTGTTGTAATAGACTGATGTGAGTCGTAAATTTAGTTGACGTGTTGTAGGAGAGCATGCTATAAGAGATTCTACTCTAAATAATATTTATATTTGTTTGGTACCAAATAAATTCAATATTGACAACATTGTTATTTATTATTAAAATGATAAAAAATATATGCCCCCATAATTTTCTTCCTGGTCCCTACTGACCCCCCTAGATTTCAGAGCCTAGCGCCGCCACTGTCTAGCGTACATGTAAATAATAAACACTCACATAAAGTTTTGAGCTAGTGTCTGTTTTCTTTAATTTCATTTTGGTATTGATCATTCACCATATGTTTCTTTAATTTCATATAATTTACATATTTTATAACTGACATTTTATGTTGTTCAGATTTATCATGTTTTACTAGTCCTTTACTTGAATCAAGTGCATTCTTCCAGTTGCGAAACCCTTCATTCGGAAATGTTTGCTTGATTTACACCATGGAAAAATCGGCAGTATAAACAAAAAACACTGTCTTTTAAAACACTATACATTTTTTAAACCACGTTGATTTAAAGCTTCTCTTTCTTTCACCTTGTTTAACTTTTAGTTACTGCGATAGTATCGGCTAACGTGGTCCTTCTTTAGGAGTCTGTCCAGAAACAGTAAGAATTGTTTGTTCTGGTTCAGGTCTCACTGTTAGGGTATGTACGCCAGTTTCATTTTCATCACTTATATCATCCTCACTAGTTTTATTTTCACAAGTGGACTTTTGTTTTTAAACAAAGTTCAGTTTAAAAAGTAGGGGCGGGGGCCCAATGATTAATTTGGTTCCAGGTTCCCGATTGCCTTAATCCGACCCTGTATACTATTCGCTTCTTATTATTTTAACTTATAATTTGCAAGTAATTAAATAAATAATATTAAATATAACGGAGTTTCACAGTACTTAAATACTATTGATCTTTGAATTTACTTGTAAGTGTTCTACCAAGTACGTGTTATTGCCTGATATATTGACTAAAATAAATATACCGCGATTTTATTAAATAATTTTTTTATAATTTATGCGATACGAATATTATAAAAAACAAGAAAATTAGGTATATACAACAAAGAGATATGCAATATTTCTATTTATGCAGAAAAGTCCGAAATAAGTATTTATTTACACTTACAAATTTAAAACTAATATTACATTTTATATGATGAGGAAAAAACTCAATTCGATTCAAAATACGAGAGTAAGTACCTGTGTTATAAATGAAGACGAAGCTTTTTTTCTCAATTTTTGTTTTTATTTATTTATCATAATCTCATTTCAGGACGATACACTTTTCCCAACGTCCCTGCCATTTATTTAACCCCTCCAAAAAAAATTGATTTTACAAATCCCGCAAAATAGGCTTCTGTTGCGGCGATGACTTCCTCATTTGAGCTGATTTTGTTTCCCGCGAGCCACGTTTTCATGTTGGGGAACAGAAAAAAATCGTAGGGAGTCAGGTCGGGCGAGTACGGTTGGTGCAACAGTTCGTACCGCAATTCATGCAGTTTGGCCGCGACGATACCGGATGAGTGAGCAGGGGCATTGTCGTGGTGGAACAGAACTTTTTTCTTTGCCAAATGAGGCCGTGTCTCCTTTAATTTCTCGTTGAATCGATCCAACACGTCACTGTAATACTTTCCTGTGATCGTGCGTCCATTCTCCAAGAAGTCCATGAGGATTATTCAATTCGAATCCCAAAAAATCGTGGCGATGACCTTTCCAGCAGGTTCACCCGGGTAAATACATTGTTTTGACTGCTGTTTGGTCTCTGGCGTGTAGTGATGGATCCAGGTTCCATCGACGGTGACGACTCGACGCATAAACTCCTTCGGATTTCGCTTAAAGAGGTCCAAACTCTGCTTCGCCATTGTCTTCCGTATCTGCTTGTTGTCCACCGTAAGCAATCGCGGCACCCACCGGGCCGGCAGCTTTCTCATGCCTAAATCATCATGTAAAATATTAAATGCCAATCCGTGCGACACGCCAACAGCTTCTGCTACTGCACGCAGTTTCATTCGGCGATCAGCGAGAATCATAACGTGGACCTTTTCAACGATTTCCTCAGTAACCACGTCTGCCGGGCATCCTGGGCGCTCTTTATTAAAAACAGATGTACGGCCGCGTTTAAATTGATTAAACCAATATATTACGGTTGTCATTGATGATGAAAGGTCCCCATAAACAACATCCCGCTTCTCTTTTATTTCTTCGCAAGTTTTTCTTCCAAAAATAAAAAGCAAATTATGGACCGATATTGTTCTTTTTCTATTTTATTTAAAAACACCAAACACCCTTAATACAAATGATTGTCTAATCAGAACTAACCTATGAATCAGTCTCAAACTATGGATGGCAGTTCTTAGTGGGAATGCCACCGCCCCTCAACAACGCCATCTGTCTTCAAACACAGGTGCTTATTGACCCACCCTTGTATACACAAGCAAATTAGATATGTAATTGCGTAAAATTATAAACTCAAATTATTATCACCATATCTCGTTACTAAGATAACTTCAAAAATATCATACCGGAGTTTTTGAATTAAATTTATTTCTATCAGTAGCACAGACAGAATATTTTACCAAGGATGTAATGAATCGTTTATTTTATTGTGTAATATTAACATGTTAATACCTCCTTAGCTATGAATGCTAACAATTATTTTTTTTCAATTAAAAATGTATTATATGTTTTCTTACTTATATAAACAGTCGCAATAGTATATTATGTTACTAGGAGTAGAAAGCAGTCTTTTTTATTGAGCTCAGATGTTTGCGGCCGAGCGAAATAAAAAAGAGCATTCTACTCCGAGTAGCATATACTATTTTTTCTTCAAGCATTCTAACGTAAATTTAAAGAATAAAATATAAATTATTTATTTTTTTCCCTAACTCGCTTTATTAACAGTTATGTTAAATGTACAGTTTTCTATTTTACAATTTTGAATATTTAAACCACTACTGGCAGTATTTGTATCGATAGTTCCAATATCCTAATAGATAGAAGCTGTATAAATTTCATTGTTTATTTCCGTACCTTGATTACTTCCAAATGTAACAAGTATGTTGCAAGTCATTTCTGTCGAAGTATCAAATAACTCAATATTTTCAAAAATGCTATTAGTTTAGTGTATTTACATATGTTTACGTTATGTTTGATATTTAATTCAGCCTTAATCATTGAGGAAAGTAAGTTAGCATAACATTCTCAGCGAAATTCTTCACATTTTGTTCTCTAGTCCAATTGACAAATCTCTCATAAGCGAAATCATAAACCTTACGTGATTTTTCAGGAATCAATGTTTGAATGACTGACTTTGCGATTTCTGCTATTGCTGGAAGTGTAAATTGCATTTCATCCACTTCTTGAGACATTTTTTTTGTGAAACAAATAACGATATTTATCACTACTGGCTGTCAGTCAGTTAACCTCACTTCACTTCAGTTGCCAACATTAGATATTGAAATTGTCGTACGGAACACTCAAAATTATGGGTTGTGACTCCTAATTATGTTCACGATATTTTTTTATATATATTTTGTCATTTTAAGTACGCTGTACGATAGTAACTTACTATCGTACATCGTACAATTCCCCTAATTATCCTACATGTATGATAATTATCGTACGATTGGTAACGTTGAGCCAGTAGCCGGGCTGCCCTAGCAAGTGCTGCTGCCTGTGGTATATTTTATAACTAACATTATTGTATTAGTACAATAATGAATTTCATTATTGTACTAATAACATAATGACTTAGTTCTACATAGTGTGTGTAGTAGCATAATATGAATATTGTTGTATGCTTGAAGAAAAAAATATTTTTCCTGTTTTTTAAAAAAAACTTATTATTTTAAGATAAAATAAACCATATTACGACACACGTAACATTATTCGAGAATTTTAAAGAATTCGCTCTATAACATTACTGGTATCTTAAATTACTATTACCGCCCATGGGTGATAAAGATAAATTTGATATTATTGTTATGGTAACAATATATTAGTCTTCACAAATAATAATAAAAAAAACGACATTATTGTTTTGACAACAATAAATTCATTATCACACTTGAGAGATAAATTTAAAAATATTTAGGTAATTTTATCTGAAACTAACAAGAAAATAAACATTTGCCTGACCTTTAAGAATCAGGAAAGCTTTGCTTTGCATGCTTAGTCAGGAAAATAACATATTGTCTGCCTAGGCAGGTAATGAAAGAAACGTGAGTATAGATTCTAAACAAAAACTTCGACCTAAAAACTTTACTCTTGGTACATAAATAACTATTAATTGAATATCAAATAATTGATTATATTTTTTCACTGTTCACCTATTGTGTTATCTTCACGACTAGTACCATAATAATCGACATTACGATCTCTAGACTATAAAAAACTATTATATAATATTACTGTAATATCTTACCTTCAGTCTTTCTGCGGCAGGTACTGATAACAGTAATAAATAAAATAACGCAGCTAATATAAGCGTGACAGCAATCAAAATTCTTATATATTTTCCGAATTTATTTTTTAAGTTGCCACCAGCTTTACTGGCCAGCATATCGGCTAAGGGCCCCACAACTACAGGGCCTATTAAAGCTATGCATGGTGCTACAATTGATATAATTCGAGCTTCACTTAACGTTAATCCAGTCTCCAACATGTGTAATGGCAGGAAGGGAAATAAACATCCTAACCCTGAAATTAAAATATATATTAACAAAAACAATACTATGATTGATGAGTTTGTTTGATCATTGACTATGAAAAAATTTAAATAACAGTTATGAATCGAATGAAGTGAAAATCATAAGAAATATTTGGTAGAAATTATGAAATAATGTTGAGTCAATAATAACTTTTATATAAATGTCCTGGCCAACTGACTTATCTTAAATTGCTAAATTTTTAATTAAATATGTAGAAGGGGGAGTGCAAATAGACAAAAGTCAGCAATTCTTTACGACAATGATACAAAATTCAAAACAGTCAAACATCAAATACATAAGTTATTTATAAAATAAATTCTTGTAGGTTGTTGCAATCATATAGTAATACTCGTTTAAATTTCATTACGGAGTTTACACTACTGGAGAAAATTATTGCATTTTTTTAAAATTTTTGAAAATAATTTTCTGTAATACTTATACTTTTTGATTGCAAATTATCTTATTTTGAAGTACCCTGTATATCAGTATTATCTACCAGGCATTGTTATCGAGGGGTTCGATTCCTACAGTCGACAAACAATTTTCACCCCATTAAAAATTACCCGTGATGAAACGGCTGACAACCGCACTATACGCGTTAGATCTGCTATGTATATATATATATACAGAGACAAGTTCGAACCTGTTCTCTCTGCGTCATGCTTGTACAGTGTTCCAGAAGCTCTGGAATATTGTAGATCTTGTTTCAGTATAAATTCACTACCGTACATCACTTAGGCACTAACACACCTTTATAAACACACAATCTAGCATCTCTGAATACATTCACGTTCTGAGTAAAGGTTCCCAGAGCTCCCAATATCTTGCATCCAGCAGATACTCTTCTTTCAATCTCTCGATCAATACATCCTGCTCTCGAAAACACAGTCCCCAAGTATACAAACTCATTGACTTAACCCAATCTTACACCATTCACCGAAACACTGCAATCAGTCACCAAATCACTCTACCCAAATATTAACACTTTACATTTATCAACATTTAGTAATAGATTACAACCTTTACCTATTTCATTTATATTTAGAATCATTCTTCTCAAATGCTCTTCAAATTCATCCGTTTCAACTACATAATCAGCACCGTCAGTACGGTGGTGTGGATAGCAATATGGAATTCGAATCCGAAGATCCCGGGTTCGAAACTCATTCAAGCAAAAATTTTTATGAACTACCACATTGCGGCTCGGTGAGTACGGGCCCTGTACTGTAATTGGGATTAAATTCCTGTTGTACAGAGTAACATAAATAAATTAAAAAAATAAGCTAACACAGGCACTACACTACCACCAAAAAGTACACCATCTACCCCATTCAATGATTATCGTAACAGCACATCCATATACAAATTAAACAATCATGGAGACATCCCACAACCTTGTTTCACGTCAACATCAATACAAAACCAATCACTCAATCTACCATCGACTCTCACCGCAGCCTCACTATCTGCGTACAATGCACGAATCGCTCCCAATAAATTACCATTTATATCGTATTGAAGAAGTACATACTACAGAATATATCGATGAACATTATCATATGGTTTTTTTGAAGATCGAGAAAGCCACCGAACACCTTCTTGTTGTAAAAATCCACCTTGCATATTACTCATCTTTGAGATTGTTAAGGTTCGTACTTCGTGAATAAGAATATTCCCACACAACTTCCCTACCACACTCAACAAACTTATCACACGGATATTAGTACAATCACTCGAACTACCTTTGCCCTTAAATAAAGAACAAATGATAGCACGTTTCCAATCATCAGGAGCCACACACCGTTTCAAACAAAAACTAAACAAATAAACTAACCAATCAAATAATCTTTCACCACCATACTTCAACATCTCATTCGATATACCATTCTTCAAACGTAACAATGCAAAACTAAGATAACTCTGATCTATATTTTATTTACCACTTCTAACATTTTCTGTTGCATTTTTACTACAACAATTCGGTCCATTTACGCAACCTTATAAATCTCTAAAATACCGTTTTCAATCACTCTCACATCACCAAACTTACTCAATACTTTCTCAGAAATGCTTCTCTTTACTACCACCCAATCATTCAAATCACCACATATGATAACTTGGATCACACGAATCAATCACACTATCTAACAAATTCCAAAATCTGTCTTTTTCAAGATCACTTTCGGATTCAGTTGAGCCATAAACTGACACAACGAGGATTCTATGAGAGCCTACCTTAAGTCTCAGCCAAAGAATTCGCGATGAAATACAACTATAATCCCTTACAAACGGTTTCATTCTATCACTAATAAGCACTCCTACACCATGCTTTGTCCGTTCATTCTCAGCAACACCCGACCACAAGCAAAACAATCCATCTACTTCTTCCTCATTACAGCCTTTCCTCTTAGTCTCGCTCCCACAAAACATCTACTTATTATACATATGTACATCATATTCACCAATTCATTTTTTTTTCCATTTATACCCCTACGTACCAAACTTAAATTAATCAAATTTCGCTCTTTATTCCTCATTTGAAGAAAAGATAACAGAAATAGGGTTCTCTCGGTAAAAGTGAAGAAGTAGCTTCCCAGGTATATCCTTATCTATAAAAGAAAGACGATATAAATTACATTCACACACCTGTCAAAAGTCAATCATACCTAAAAACAAATAAAAATTAACCATATCTAAGCACGTAACTAATATAAACAAATAACGATATGAAAGTAAATATACAGAAAAAACTAAACTTTTGTAAAAATCAAAGGTAACACTTATCTTAGTATAAGGATATGCAGGAAGACTGGTGATAAGCAATATATGATTTCGCTGGCAAAAATTATATAAAAACTAATATTTTTGGTGTCAGGGATACCTAGCTAACTATAACTTTTTCTTGTTAGGCAATGAGTTTATCAGTAATATATATTTTTTAATTTCTTAAATTTGTATATTACGAAGAAAGGGAACGAACCACAAGTAAAACAATGCACATAGGGTATCACGTCAGTCATTTTTGGAGTATCAAACTAATATATACGACCGCTGCCATCATGAATCATAAATAATATTTTTCTCTTTTAGTAAGATTCTAGAAAATCTAATATATTTCTATTTGAATAAAAAAAACTATGAAATAATGAAATACATTTTAAAAATGTATCAATATGTCATTAATTAAAAGTAAATACTATATAAAAACCTGAGTATTTTCGCCGTTATTTCAATCAAATGTAGCATAGCGATCGTTTTGGAACAGAACATGTATCGTGCGATTAAAGGTTAAATTTAAAATTATAATTGTACAATTCTGTGATAAATTGATAAGTTGTATAAATCCGTAAATCTATAAATAATAAACCAAATCACATCAATATTTATTGATAAACAGAAAATATTTAGTAAAGTCATATATTTCGTTACGATTTTGTTAATCATTTACAGATTTATCTAACTATACAAAACTTTTGGATTTGCACAGAATGCCACAAAAATATCTTACAAATTCTGACAAACTGTAAATGTAAAAATGTTTATTATTTCAGTAAATTAAGTATATTTAACGTTAAATTAATGTTTAAGTAGGAACTAATTGTAATTCATAAAAGTAATGTTTGCGAAAAATCTTCTATCTGGCTCAATACAAATGGAAATATATCTTGAGAGTAATTTAATATTAATTATCTCACTTAACACTACAGAAATATCGTAATGAAAACCTTTTTTATGAAACTCGAAATAATATTTCCGACTGATATTAATAAAAAAAAGTTAATATAAATAATATTTGATGTTCTCCTGATTTGAATTTTATATTAATAAAATTGTTGAAAAACTTACAAACATTTATTCATATAATCGTAAAAGTTAGAAATTATGAACCTATCGGAGCACGAATATTAGTACATAATATTATTCAAAAAGTGAAATAAAAGCAGAGTCAAGTTATGATTATGTAATGAAAAATTATTGTACGGAGTAAAATTTTCGAATTTTTGTACTCACCAGCAAAAAACACGAACAGAACACATTTAAGTGATATAAGATTATAATTTATTTTCTCAGTTATTTTCTCCATGATTATTTCTTCTGTAGTTCATGTAGTTATGTCATCGATTTAATAATCTTAAAAATTCCATCTAACGGTAACACATTCGAGTTTAAATTTCATTCATTTCAAAATTCTTCAACCTGCAACAAATATAAAAAATAATTATTTAATGATTGGTTTCATATTTATAAATAAGATTAATATAAATAAATAAGTTTACAATATGTACTGCATTACCAATTTTAATTAATGTCAAGAATGCAAACTTAAAAGGTTGTTTTATTACATGAACATATTTTATTGCATGATGTCATTATGGGCACAGGCTGTTCATATTCAGATATTTTTCCTCTAATTTTTTTATTCGTTTCTTGAGAAGTCGTTATTACTGAAGCAAGGTAAACCACTGTTCCGATTACATATATTGCAGCATAAATACATTTTGTGTTATGTTATCAACGCTAAATATAGATTATTATTGGTTTAGTTTTATAATAACGATTATCTATTGTTCATAAATTTTTATAGATCAAAATATTTTACTGAGTAAAAAGTAGCATTTTGTTCAATAACTTTACAAAAGAGAAAGACGAGTCATCCAGGCTAATCCCACAGACCTAAATCTTTTAATTAATACTTACAGAATTTACTCATCTACAAACTATACAATTTTATTAAGGGATCTAACTAATTTTATGCAAATTATTTTGTAATATTTTTTTTTTTTAATTATACACCATAATTATTATGGGCACATTTATATGTACCAGTGACGCATATACGAAAGGTGTGCAAATTTCAAGATATCTGGCTCAGAACATCAGTATATATAGAAATACATACGTATATATATATATAACCTCTTGTATTTTGGTAACTAGAAGGAATAGGACCTATATTCTTATAACATTTTTGGCTCAAAATGACCTCAGCAATAAGCTGTTAAAGTTTGTTACACTAGTCCTGAAACACCCTGTATATATATATATATATATATATATATATATATATATATATATATATAATAATAATAATAATATATATCATCACGCCTTTTACCCATTATTGGTTGTGGCATATATATATATATACAAACAATTTTCACCAAATTAAATCTACCCCTGTGGCTCCCCGTCCACTAATATCTTTGGGG
This sequence comes from Pterostichus niger, assembly GCA_947425015.1. Classification (NCBI taxonomy): domain Eukaryota; kingdom Metazoa; phylum Arthropoda; class Insecta; order Coleoptera; family Carabidae; genus Pterostichus; species Pterostichus niger. Next base: position 29,990,797 of record OX380334.1, on the reverse strand, counting down.
GCCGTGATTTGACGATCTGCTTAGGCAAAGTGCCACACCCAGTAATGGGTAAAAGGCGTGATGATATATTTATATATTTTTCTAAATTTATATCTATATATATATATATATATATGTACCTAACTTGAATTCTTCCGGGTATCTTCTCGCGTTGGTCTGGTTTGGTTCTGAGAAGAACCGTTGTTTAGACGACGTTTCGGCAAGGTCTCACTTGCCATCTTCAGGTCTTGGATTGATTCCGTGTTCTCGATCTGGTGTTAGGTCTTGACCTGAAGATGGCAAGTGAGACCTTGCCGAAACGTCGTCTAAACAACGGTTCTTCTCAGAACCAAACCAGACCAACGCGAGAAGATACCCGGAAGAATTCAAGTTACATCAATAACACTCGCGGAAATTTAAAATTCAACATATATATACATATATTGGCACATCACTTGTTATAGGTCTATGATTATTTTAAGAAGGGAATTTTAAAATTGGTTCATTTCTTACATTTGAATCTGTGTCCAGTCATAATTTTTTGTTCCTAATATTTAAAACAAATTGCAAATATGATAAATATTCAACAAATAAAGAAATATTGAGAAACTTTTGAAGTAGTCAAATATTTATTTGCTTCGTTAAACTTGATTTATAAAATAAATAAAATTTGAAAACATCATAACATTGAAAATGAAAGTAAGTATAAACCTTTAAAATTATCCTAAATATTCCACGAAACTCTATCAAGCACTTTATTGTTAAATTTAAAGAATATATGTATGTGTCCACAATGTTTAATCATTTCTATTAATAGAAGTGCGGTATTGATATTGCTCGTTAATGAGATAAAGTTAGAACTGGTTATGCGATTCATTTTTGAAAATAGTCATTCAATCTGCAGAACCACAGAAAGGCTAACGATGATGTCACTGATATTTCAGTGAATTATAAGACAGCTTCTTTCTCTGTCTAATTTCTTTTGGCTTATTGTGATAACCTACGCCGGCTTGAGCCTGAGAATTGCGAAACTCTTATGTTATACAGCTATTCCTTGAACCCACGCTGTTGACTGCAAACAAGCTATGATGTCATGAAGAGAGCAGCGCTGCGTCGCTTTGCTTTGTATTTGTTCAGTTCGTCGTAATTTATTTGTTTCTGTCAAGGACACGAAGGAATGATAATTATAAGGAATTTTGATGGGTGACTGAATGATTTTATACAACAATGATTTTATAATTTGGTTCAAGGATTTAAAGTAAAATGGTTGTGAATTAAATAAATGTTTATTATTATTTCTATATACATCTTTTTATATTTAAGTTCAAATTCTAAATATTTAATTTCATGCCTAGTAATAAAAATAACAATTTTTTAATTTCACTTTTGTATTTTTGGAGCGCATAAAATGAAATTTATTGAATAAATAACATCCGTGTATCATTGCTGGAATAAAATGGTAAAGAACTCTTGGTCAGGTAAGTGAAAAAATTAAGAGAAATCAAAGCATAAATAGGAGAAATTATATCAACTATTATTTATCTATACGGTATCTAGCAGATACGTTATCCATCACATTATCTTAACATTAATAAATAGGTCATCCAAAAAGGAAAATTGTATTTATTACCTACTCTTGCTTTTATTTGAAGCATTTTTTTTTTAAATAATTAAACAGATTTTTTTTGTTAATTGCTTATACTTAGATTTTTATGTTAATATCATACATAGGGGAAATCGGTGTCAATTCTAACAGGTGTCAAACTAACAAGAGTGGATAACAGAGCCATCTTTTCGAAGTAAGTTAAAACGTGCTTACAGAGTGAAGCTGAAAGAGTCCTATCTCTTTGGTGTTCAGTGTGATTACATACGCGCTCATGAATGTCTGTCATTTTACAAAAAAGTAAATGCAGATGGTAACATACATTGTTTATTAAACACTATATAAGTTCTCTTTGAAATATTTGAAGGTAAAGGTCAGTTTATGAATTATATTTACTTTTATTTTTCATTGATAGCATTTCGAGTCATTACCTATTAAATACAAAAAAGCAAATAATATCTTTATAGGTTAAGCGGTGTCAGTTGTAACACATGGCACGGTGTCGATTGTACCGTGTTACAATTGACACCCGTTCATGTGCTTTTCTAATAAATAATCTTCTCTATAGTTTAATGAAAATGCTTAGGCCCAGGTCAAGAAAGACCGACAGAGGATTAATACATAAAATAATTTATGTGAACGTCAGGCGTAACAATTTACAGCCTAAGATACGGTAAAATCCTTACAACAAGGTGTTTACTCTCGAACAGGAATCATAGCTTGTAAAATATTGTAAAAACACTGTGGATTTATATTACGGGCTTACTACAAAGGAACTACGCAAATTAGCGTTTCAGTTTGCAAGTGTTAATAAGTTTACCCATCCTCCAAAATGGAATGAAACCGAACACGCAATTGAAGATTGACTGGTAGTCTTCCTAAGACGAAATCCTCATTTAACTCTTCGTTCACCCCAAGCTACTAACCTGTCACGTGTTATGAATTTTAATAAAGAAAACGTATCGAACTTCTATAATAAACTGTCAATTGTTTTGGAAAGGCATAGTTTTGAACCCCAAAACATTTACAACATTGACGAAACCGTTGTTTTCACAGTTCAAAAGCCGTCTAAGATAATAGTTAAAAAGGGAACATAGCGAGTAGGGTCTATAACATATCAAGAACGCGGAACACTAGTGACTGTATGTGTATCTGTAAACGCAGTTGGTAACACGGTTCCTCCAATGTTTATATTCTCACGTGTAATATTTTAAAGACCATTTTATTAGAAATGGGCCCGTAGGATGTACAAGGAGCGGAAATAAGTCAGGATGGATGCAAGAAAATGAATTTCTTGATTTGATGAAACATTAAACTAATAAAGTGCTAATATTATTAGACAACCACTCTTCCCACGTTTCCATATCCTTAATAGAGTATTGCAGAGCCAATTTCATTACCTTACTGTCATTTTCCCCGCACACTTCCAACCAGATGCAACCACTAGATTGAAGAATATATGGTCCATTCAAAAAGTATCTTAACATCGCTGCAGATCAGTGGATGAAAAATAATCCAGAAAAACGTATGACCATCTATGATTTACCTTCAACTGTAAAAGCGTCACTTCGTTTAGCTACTAAATCAAGTAATATTATTGCTGGTTTCTCTTGCTTTGGAATATGACCCTGTAACCGAGAGATTTTTAGGAATTGTGATTTTGCTCCATCTGTTGTAACCGACAGACCATTAGATAACAAGGATTCAACGACTGAAAATGATATACCTAGAATTCAAAATGAGACTCAACAATAAATCATATCCGTCCAGAAAGACAACTAGCACCATCGACTGCTAGACACACTACTTCTTCGCCACAATTACTACCGATCTGTAATATTTCCACAAAATTAATTACGCCTGAGGTTCTGAAGCCATTACCTAAAGCCGATTTCAGTAAACCCAAAAAGGAAGAGGTATAAAACGAAAAACTGCAATACTGACGGATACGCCAGAGAAACTCTTAATTGAAGAACAAAATTTTAAAAAAATCCAATTAAGCAAGGGCTTGATCATGATCAAAATATCAGGGACAAACCGCTACTATCGAAAACACAAAAGATCAAGAGCAAAGAAATGAAAACAGTCCCGAAAGTAACAGTCGCAGATAACTCTTCAGATAACTCCGATGAGGAAACTCACTGTTTGGTAAGTAGTGGCCCATATTCTTCGAGCACAGAAGATTGGTTGCAGTGTCGAGAATGTAAAAAATGGCCACATTTAAATTGTGCGAACAAAAACCCATTTTATGTTTGCCTAAACTGCTATTCCGACAACGATCATCACCAGCAGAATATGTACTTTGTTTCATTTTAGTTTGTTCACAATTTGGTAATTAATGATAAACAAATGTTTTTTTATTTCAATAATTTCTTCTTTTATCTGTTATCTTATCTTCTTTCATCTCTGTTAATATTTGTTACAATCAACACTGGACCTGTTTTTATTGACACCAGTTAGGTGGCAATTGAAACATTTATAGTCTCTGCCTAAAAATCCTTATACTATTATATTTGTCACGTTTTCAGAAGTTTCAAATTCTAAAAATTATTGACTAAGGTTGACAAGTTCTCATGCAGGTAATTTCAAAATTTCGAAACGTAACATTAACTCGTGAAAAATTTAAATTTTGTTACAATTGAAACCGGTCTCCCCTACATAAATTGTAAAAATATGCAAGTTCTACAATAATTTTATTTTTTTTTTGGAAAAAGTTATAGTGAATCTATTAAAAAAAAATGTTACGAATAAATATTTAATTAGTGGGACACATAGTACAAGTTAAAAAAATTGGGAAAATATGGATTTTCGATTCAAATATTGAAACTGAGTATAAAGTTATAACTCTCATTGAGTAAAGAGTTATAACTCTCATTGAGTAAAGAGTTATAATGGTATGTCACGGGTATCTTGGAAAATTTGAAATTATGGTTGTGCCTTTAGTATAAGTTAAATAATACAAGGACAAATTATATAAATAAATGTTTTGACTTCAATTATTTTTCTCCCCCATCAAAGAAATAATACAGAAAATTATTCCGTTCCTTCATAATTAATAAAGTAAAGTACGTTATTGGACAAATTAACCTAATTGCGATAATCTTGTTTAAATTCCTTAAAATAATTTGCCAGTCTAGCATTTTCTTTTCTGTGAATAAATTTAAATTTGGTTGGTTACATATAGGGAATGCAATACCGGGATCCCGGACATAATTTGTCCGGTATTCAAACAGGTATTTAGCATAAAAATACCGGTTTTTCGGTATTTTTTCAATTGAAGTATAAGATACAATTTAGTGGAATGTTATTATTATTAATTACTTTAACGTTTAACTCCTTTTAAAAATTATGATAATGAAGAGTTTGCAAGCTTGTTGCGGGGAATCCCAAATAATGGAACAGTGGAACGTTACATATTTGTCAAGTATTAACTTGCCGATCGCCAATTCGTAGTCGTTCGTTAGCAAATAGCAAAAAGCAAGGAGTTGAGCAACTAATCAGGAAGGAAATGATATATTTTGAAGAGGAAGGTATTAAGGGCGTGAATTTACAATTACCATACGAGATACGATTATTACTAACAATAGCACTAACAAGTGTGAAATCAGAAACGGCATTTTCAGCCGCATCTCAAATATGCACAAGAATAAGATCCAGATTAAATGACGACACACTCGATTATATTTGTTTACTAAAAGATTATGTTAATTCCATTAAAGCAAAAAAGTTAAAGTTTATGTTGTTTATTTTACATATATAGAATTACCTATCTTTATTTTTTGATATTGTTCAATTTTATTTATATTTTATAATTATTAAAATAAAATGTAAATTTTTTATTAAATTTGACATTCCCTTAATCTATATAACACACGCAAACACCACACCCTACTGTAAATAAATGTTAAATAGTTTCAATTTTTAAAAATTTATCAATACCGGTATCCCGATTCTCAAAACGAAAATACCGAGATACCGGTATTGAAATTTTTGACCGGTATTGCATTCCCTAGTTACATAGGACTTGAAAAGTTATATTAAGTCTGAGTAAGAATTTCTTGGCCAACATACAATGCTTCCCACGTCATGTTAATATCATAATTGTTGATTACGTCATTGGGTTACGAACAGTCATCGCGTGCCAGTTTTATTCATTCCCTAGTTACTCTATTATTACTGCGTGTGGTTGCTCTAATTTATAAAATGAAATTACAAAAATTTACGAACATGGACACCAAGTTGTTTTTCATTACTCGTATATAAATATACAAGATTTAATAGGATATGTATATATCTTGCTGATGTGTACCTTACATCATAAAGTAATCTTATATATTTGCATCATTCTGTTTCGTACTTAACGAAAGAATATTTTATATAAGTATTATTTTTAATATTGTACTTAAAAAATATATAATGAAAATACAGAATAAATATTTTTACAAACAGGAAATATATAGGCATACCGAGAAAAATAAAAAATAAAAAACATTTTTATATGTCATCATTTTTAATTAATTTTAAATTAGTTTTTTTGTTCATTCTCTGCAATAAAAGCCTCCAGTTTAATTATACAAGTGTAACTATCTTTATTTATAAGTGTAATTAACTACGGTGAGTATTCTAAAGCAATCAATCAGTTTTTGGGATTAGCAGTAAATAAAAAAATAAAAAAATAAGTATATCATCACGCCTTTTACCCATTAAGGGTGTGGCACTCTGCCTAAGCAGATCTCGGTAAGTGATATATTTTTTTGCGTGAAGTGCGGCTGCCAACCGTCAAATCACGGCCCCCAAAGATATTAGTGGAGGGAGAGCCACAGGGGTAGATTTAAATTGTAGCAGTAAAAAATGCTAATATTGCTACTTCATTAACTTTATCGTCAGAAATTCCACAAGGACGGTGTTTTGCAGGCCTATGAAGTGAGCCAATAGTTTCTGCCTTTTCAAAATATGATTTAACGACAGGCGAGTTGAAAGCATCTTCTAAGGTATAAACTGTCTACTTCATTTGAGAATTATATATATATATATATATATATATATATATATATATATATATATATATATATATATATATATATACACATTTTTATTTAAACTAAAAATCTTAATACCAACAAATAATACTTGTAAAAATTAAATAAAAGTTTACACTTTATTTATAACTAAAAATACAAAAGTTGTCTTGAAAAAACCCAGTTATAATAAAAATTTATGCATGTAAAAGAGTTGATTAAAGAATTATATAAGTTTATCTTAAATTGTAAGGATTACAATTATTACATACATAAAAGAAAAATTCAAATTTGCTTATGTCAAAAGATTAAAATAAAAAATACTGGAGTTAGTATAATCTGAAAAAAATAATAATTGCAGTAAAAATAGAAAATAATGAGTTTTTTTAAATATAAATTTATACCTTGTTCTCTTTTTATTGTACTTGACCATCATTATCTTCATTCACGACATCCACAGATCTATAAAAATAATATATTTTAACCAATTTTGTTACCTTTTCCACGCCTAGTTTATTACTAAGTTTAGACCATACAAGTCCGTATGAACCGAAAGTACGTTCAATTCCTACAGAACGCGCAGGGCACATCTGCAATTTTATTATGAAATAGAAAAATTCCTCATTATTTTTCATTTTCACAACTTGCCACCAATTAGAAGTTGATAGTTCATTAATGGCATTACTTAAAACCGTTGATTACGGATACATGTCATTATCCTTAATTTTAAAAGACATATATGGAACTGAAGTGGTACGCATCTATATCAAATTTATACAATTTATTTAAATGTTGTATCATGTTATGGCCATAACAGTACTTTTGATTTTTGTCTCAATTGGTATATAGGAATTGTCATGGGGCCACTTATAACCTTTTTTTTCTTATATATTAATTGTATTTTCTATATTATATTATGTTTACTCATTATTTTTAATTCTAAGTTCTAATCTAAATCCATATTTCGTGTAACTCATTTTCAATCAGATTTTCATAAACGTCGTCTAATTCGAACAGCTTTAGTTCAAAGTCATGTTTGTATGTTGTATAGACCATTTTATAGTTTCCTTAAAACCCAAAATCATGTTACTGTCACACTAAATTATATTCATTACCTATATTTATTCCCTATACTTCTAATCCTCGAGTTTAAAACTACAATTGGTGATAGATATTATCCAGACTTAGGTTACAACCATATGACACTAGATTTAGATCAATTTAAAAAATTAGGAAACAAAGCCTTGAGCGTTTTAGTAATGTACAGCTAGGCTCCGCAGCCCTTGAAGAAAAGTATTTTTTTAAACTTCTCACTTTATACACCACCTGGTCGAGTATTGATATAGTAAAAATTTACATGTGATAAATTTTTATAAAATGATTTGCTTTCAACTCGTTTTTGATTCATTTTTCATGTTCTCTTAGACCTTTCATTAAAACTGAAATAAGTATATTTTCTATAATTTTTAGGTCAAAACGATTGACAATCAATCGGTTACAATTTTTGGCTATCACTTACATCGGATATGGCTCCTCAAAACTTCAAATTTGATAGCAAACGCTTTGAAGTTTCTAAAGGCTGTTTGCCTGACCTAGTTCAGAACGCATTTTTATGGTAAAACGTAACAAATTGTGATTTCCAGGTCAACCGAGTCTGACAATATGATGATACATTTTATTCGTTTAAATGCTTGTATATAAAGAAAAAATGTTAAAATTAATATAAATTCCAAGTACATTTTAATGTATCTGCCAATATTTCCAATTTTTTCTTAGTAATTGTAGATTTAAAAATTCGCAATTGATGGTAATAATTGTAGTCGGTAAACCGTATTTGGATGCTATGTACGGCGGGAGATATTTTGTGTGTTGGAAATGTTATGTTAAATGTTAAAACATCGTTATACCGTATGTATGTATATGTTTGTATTTGTTATTGATTGTTTACTAATAATAACAATAAATAACTATAATTGCAATAATATATGAAATTATAAATATAAATAAATAAATATATCATCACGCCTTTTACCCATCACTGGGTGTGGCACTCTGCCTAAGCAGATCTCGGTAAGTGATATATTTTATCGCGTGAAGTGCGGTTACCAGCCGTCAAATCACGGCCTCCAAAGATATTAGTGGAGGAGGAGCCACAGGGGTAGATTTTTTAAATTGGTGAAAATTGTTTGTCGGCTGTGGGGATCGAACCAGGGTTCTCAAGATCCACAGGCCGACTCGATACCACTGAGCCACCTACCCCATATATATATATATATATATGAAATTATAACAATAGTTTATAACAATTATATGGAAAAACGCAAGTTTTTTTAAATATCTTGCACATTATGTGCACGAAAATTCGGTTTAGACAGTAGCAATGTGTAGGGTATAGAATTTAAATGTGGCGTATAGGGATTTCAATGTTATTTTCTAAATATTGCTGTATATCTTTACCTATTCACTTTAGAGCAAAAGCGTAAATACAAAAGTTGTTCAGAATTAAAAACTGCATCCAACGATTTATTGATATACAACGATCTTGTCACGAGATACAGGTAAATTAAAATTTACATCTTTAAGCTGTTTACAGAGTGCCATGAAAAAAAAAACCAATAATAGTATGTTTAGTATTCTTTGAGTTTGACAGTTTGTGTTCTTTTAATTGTTACTTTTGTTTCTTTAAGATTAAAATAATGAAAAGATTTACTACAAATGAAAATGAATTCGGTATGAAAAATTAGGGAAACCCAAATAAATATTAATTGTGAAGGGTAGCTTAAAATAATTAATTTTTATACAAATAAAGAAAATTAAAATTCATTATTTCATCCATATCTTATTTCATTAATTATTAAGTATTAAGACAATATTACAGAGAAATTCATAAATGCAAGAGACAATGTTATTTGAATTAAATGTTCAAACAAATCGCCATTAACGGCCAAGCAATACCCTAATCTATTAAAAAATTCCTTGCATACAGAGCTTAATTGTGTTTGAGTAATATTGTTGCACTCTTCAACAATTGCATTTTTTAAATCAATAATATGACAATATTGCGTTTATAAATTTTCTGCTTTAAGTACGGCCATAAAAATAAATCACACGGGGCTAGATTGGGTGATCTAGCTGGCCAATTAATTGGACCTCCTCTACCAATCCAAGAATTTGAAAAATATTCATTTAAATATGATTCAACATTCCTACTACAAAGTGCCGGACATCCATCTTGTTGATACCGTACAACATTATCTTGGACAGAATATTCCTCTAATTGCAGACCAATGTCATTTTGCAGCATATCCAAGTATTTATCACTATTTAAATTGTTTTCAATGAAAAATGGTCCAATTATAAATCTTCCAAAAATTCCAGCCCAGACGTTAACTTTCTCTGGATATTGGGTATGTGTTGTTAAAATTAAATGAGGATTTGCTTGGCTCCAATACCGATAATTTTGTGTATTTGGTTCTACATGTAAAGTGAATGTAGATTCATCAGTAAAACAAATTAATTTCAAAAGATCTGTCTAAATTACATTTTTCCATAATAATTTCACAAAACACGCTTCTTGTAATTTTATCAGCTTCAAAAATTTCTTGGTGCGTTGGGTATTTGTAAGAATAATATTTTTCTTTTTTTAATACTTTATGTACTGTTAAAGGATACAAATTTAATTCAGCAGCTATTTGACGCACACTAACATTTGGATTTTCAGTGACACAAAGGATATTCAGTTTGTTTGTGATGTCCTTCGTTGATATTCCTACAATCCTTGCAAAGTTTTATCACAGAGCCAGTTTCATTAAGTTGTTGAATTATTCTGTGAATGGCCATAATGCAAGGAATAGGACGGTTTTAAAAAAAATTGCTGAATTAATCCCTCACTCGAGCAATCGAATTTCCACCAAAATACCATCTTACACACTGAACTTTTTCATTTGTAGTAAATCTTTCCATTATTTTAATCTTAAAGAAACCAAAGTAACAATTAAAAGAACACAACCTGTCAAACTCAAAGAATTCTAGCTCGTGACAAGATCGTCGTATATCAATAAATAAGGGCTCGTTGGACGCAGTTTTTAATTCTGAACAACTTTTGTGTTTAAAACTTTTGCTCTAAAATTAATAGGGAAAAATTTATGGCGTAATGAAAATTTTACCATTGAATTTACTATATAACAAAAAAAAGGAAACACCCGGTATATATATATATATATATATATATATATATATATATATATATATATATATATATATACAGGGTGAGTCTGGGAAGACGCCCCCCCCCCTTTAACTTTTTTATTATGAGTAATAGAAAAAAATGGTTCATATGAAAGTTTTATTCTTTTAAATATACTATTTGATGGCAGATGTAGATATTTTTTATAAAGTCAGGTTTACAAGATACGACTATCAACTTTTATTTTTTAAATAGCAACCTATAATTATTTTACTAAAATAAAACCGCCATTTTTTTCTCTTTTCAACGGTGTATTAGTTTTTACTAATGTATCTGAAAAATTCGAGAAAAATAAGAAAATTGAGAAATACTAGAAATAATTTTTATACAAATATTATAGGTGGCTATGTGAAAATAAACAAAATGTAACAGTGTTATACAACTTAACAAACTAAAGCAACAAATTCAGTAACAAAAACAACTTAAAACAAATTATTTTCACATAGCCATTTTATTTGTATAAAAATTATTTCTAGTATTTCTCAATTTTCTTATTTTTCTCGAATTTTTTCAGATACATTAATAAAAACTAATACACCGTTGAAAAGAGAAAAAAATGGCGGTTTTTATTTTAGTAAAATAATTATAGGTTGCTATTTAAAAAATAAAAGTTGATAGTCGTATCTTGTAAACCTGACTTTATAAAAAATATCTACATCTGCCATCAAATAGTATATTTAAAATAATAAAACTTTCATATGAACCATTTTTTTCTATTACTCATAATAAAAAAGACTCACCCTGTATATATATATATATATATATATATATATATATATATATATATATATATATATATATATATATATATATATATATAGCATATCAATATATCAATTTAAATCATGAAAGAAGTAATAATAAAACAAAAATAATATGTATATAAAGTAATTTCGAAGAAAAAATTAAACGTGTCTCGTATACGATGTACTATATTCAGTTTAGTACGTGTGAGCATACTGGGATTTGCTTTGCAAGACCTTACGTCTACTTTGTCATTCTACTTAAGAACAGATACTAGATTTTTTCAAACTATAAAATTATTACTGCTTAGCAGTTGTTAGCAAAACAAACAAAAATACGAGTCTACTAATTTTATGCAAATCTTAAAATAAAAAAATACAAGAAACCACCATACGATTAGTGCCGAGTTAAGTAGAGACAATATGCAATCCAAATGTTGATATGAGGTATATATGTATTTCCAAATGAGTAATAAAATGTGTAACACGAACATACAGTATCCACATATAAAAACATATACCCACCTGTTATAGTTTATAAAAACATAAAAGTGGGTCAGTCCGCTGGCTGCGTGCAGCCTTTGGCGTTTGCATTCGCTTTCGGTTCAGTGGGTTAAGTATAAAACTGAACAGTGAAGTAATCGAGCGTGTGTTGTATCTGTGTCTCTTCAAATAAACCTATGCTCTGATTATTTACATTTTCACATTTAGGTATCTAGTCAAGCGGTACTTAAAAACAACACATCAATTTTCGTTTCTATTTATTAATCGATTTAGCACACATATCCATATTATACAGAATGTGTTTTTGTTTTGCCACTATTGAAATTTATACAACCGTTGGTAAAATTACCAAGGTAATGCTATTTTAAGAAACGATTTTAATCAACGATGTAGGCTTTTATTTTGCATGGTACCTTTTTGAGATATAACACAAATTTATAATTTTTAAATAGAATAATTTAATAATTAAATGTATTTTCATTAATTTTCAAAGTTTCTTTTTATTTCAATTTTGCTTATGATTTCTAAATATGTATAATATTCACTATCTATATTTGTGTTACATATAGTATTGGATAAGCTTTAATTCTTAACAGAAACAGTAATGGGTGGGTGGCTCAGTGGTATTGAGTCGGCCTGTGGATTTAAGAATCCGGGTTCGATTTCTACAGCGGACAAAGAGTTTTCATCACGTTAAAACTACTCCTGTGGCACCCTCTCCACTAATATTTGTATAATTTTCATTGAAAATAAATAAATATATTAAAAATTAAAAATATACATACAAAAAATTCGAGAAATCATGTTGAGATTCTCAGACGAGACGCCCATGATTGAGACAATAAAAAATCGAAACGAGAGAATGTCTACTCTATTCGAGATGAGACCAAACGTATCATTTCTAGTCTCGTTTCGTCCGAACCACTAGTGGTGTATCAGGATAGAAGCGATTGGCGAAGATTAATTGCGGGATAAATATGATGAATTAAGACAAGCGTAGGTGATATTAGATTCGTTGTTTAATTATTTCGTTCGGGTATTTACCTGCAATTGTATGAAATTCACTTCCAATAACAGGCGGAGAGAGAAATTCTCTTCTTTTCTTATGATTTGATTCGTTTTCTGCTATCACAATTGAATGTCTAACTACAATTGTGTGAAATTTGTTTTTAAAAAACAAGTGCAGTGTATGCTCCCTGCCTTTCTTATCTTTTTAGATTCACTGTTAGAAGAGTGGTTGTGAATAGAGATGATTAGAGCATGAGGAACATACGTCAAATGAAACACATATAAAGAAGCGAATGGATGCATGTGATTGAAGGTTTATGTGATGAAAGATTCCAAGTTCGAGGAATTAATGAAGGTTTAAGTATTTATAATCATTTTAATTCTATCTTAAATTACATGTAAATTTAGTTGATTTATTATAATTAAATCAATTTATTATAATAATTTCAGTCAGAATGGTGTATGTTTTCTCGTTAAAAAGAATGGAAACATTCCATCCAGTAAACGTGAGAATAGCAACACTACTGTTGGAAGTCAACGACAAACAAAAAATTTATTTAATTCAAGTACACGCTCCTACCAATACATCTTCACAAGAAGAAATTCTACAATTCTACGAAAATTTAGATGTAGCCCTTGAAGAAAATACGGGTTAATCAACGCAAGTTTTCATAATGGGTGACTTAAACGCAAAAATAGGCGGGAGACAAATAGGAGAAAAATCAATACTCGACACCTGGAAATACGGCCCAAGAAAGAAAGAGGAAGTATACTAGTACAATTCGCAACTCAAGATAACCTCAAAATAATAAACTCATTCTTTCCAAAGGATAACGGAAGAAAATGGACATGGAAGTCTCCATCAGGACACAAAAATTATATAGATATCATAATAATTCAAGATAAAAGAAACATTTTAAATATGGAATCCTAAACAACATTATCTTTATATCAAACCACATACTGGTAAGAGCTACTCGAAGAATTAATAAAAAAACGACAAGGAGAACTTTCAAAAAACTTCCCAAGAGACCTGCCACTCAAATAGAAGAAGCCGACTTTAAAATAATATTAACGAATAATTTAAAATACTTGTAAAATACGCAACCAAATTCCGACACAATGTCTGTCCAAGTGCTTATGACACCCTGGAAAACAGTATTGTAAAAGCACCCAGTGAAATCAAGCTCACAAAAAAGAGCAATACATCGAAATTCAACGAAGACACGAAAAAGCTAATGAAGAAAAATTATGAATTAGAAATAATAAAAAACAAATCTCCATTACAGAAAATAGAACTATCAGAAACCCGCAAATTGGTAAAGAAATACTTAAGAAGAGAGATACAACTAGGAGAAGACAAACTGATAAATGAGCTAGTAAACACTCACTACTCAACCAAAAACTGTAACAAGAACTATTCACTAGTATGCAATGGGTCCCCAAAATAAATAAGGGTCCCTCCATATTATTTCAGCAAAGAGAAATTCTGGAAACGGCTACCTCTTTTTATGAGGAATTGTACTCACTTGATACAACAGAGATAAAAACTCCACCATTCCTTATAGAAGAAATAGAAGCTGCAACAAACGACCTGAAGACTAATAAAAGTCCGGGTGAAGGAAATATATACAACGAACTAATCAAATTAGGCAAAGAAGAACATTTAAGACCTCTACCGAAACTGTTCAACAAAATTTTAATAACAGACGAAATACCCGAACAATGGATAAATATCCAAATAATTTTACTACATAAAAAGGCGATAAAGCGGACATAACAAACTACAGACCAATTAATCTGATACCCATCATCTACAAACTATTTGCAAAGTTTATCCAATGAATAATTAAAAGAGATCTAGAAGAATATCAATCTGATGAACTTTAGAAACAAAAAAAAACAACATTAACCAACCTGCACATAATCAAGTTATAGAAAAAACTAACGACTATTAAATCACTCTATATTTAGCTGATATCGATTTTCATAAAGATTTTGCTACAATAAACCACAGTCACATCTGGATAGCACTAAAAATGCAAGCGTCGATGCAAAATATATATAAATACTCCGCAACATCTATAAAAACAACAGATGTCGAATTAAACTAGACAAATTGGGCAGATCATTTGAAATAAATAGAGGTGTGAAGCAAGGAGATCTCTTATTCCCAGATTTATTTAACTGTGTACTACAATATGCGCTACATGACTTAAAATTGAAAGAAAGGCATACATCGAAATAGACTCACAAACTTGAGATTTGCTGATGATATCGTTATTTTGGCTAAGACACCAGAACAACTTCAAACACAACTAACCGACCTAAATCTGCACTGCAAAAAAATAGGTTTGCATGTCAACTTCGAAAAAACACAAGTAACGGCCAACCACCAAGAAACACCAATAATACTAGACTCTAGAATCATTAAATACGTAAAAGAGTACACAAATCTAGGTCCAACAATCTCATTCCACGACATACTCATCAACAAAGAAATCGACAAACGTATCTCAAATGCCTGGAAAAAATATTGGCCATTGAAAAATATCTTTAAAAACAAAAAAAAATTGCTTCACACGAAAAGGAAAATATTTGACATTTGCATCAGTCCTATACTTACGTATGGATTCCAAACCTGGGCAAATGACTAAAAAACAAACAAGTAAATAAAATTTCAACAAAACCGCATGATAAGAACAATGCTAAGTATTTCATGGAAAGACAAAATACGTGCCCAAGATTTATATCAACGCTCAAAAATAGCAGACGTGACGTTTACAATAAAAGCTCTGAAATGGAGTTGAGCCGGACACGCAATGAAACAAGATAGAGGATGGTGTAGAGAAACAACAGATTGGGTTACGCTGAACAAAAGAAGAACTAGAGCACGTAGAAAACTAAAATGGCACTATGACTTCAAAATAATTGTAGGTAAACACCTAGCCAACCAAGGCAAGACATCGGGAAACATTTCAAACCTTTATTCGATAGGGAAATTATTCAACTAAACTTAACTTTTTATAAGATACATTAAACAAAAGTAACTGTATATATAGCTATGTGTATTTGCACAAATAATATGTATTATAGGATGATAATAAAGGTTATAATAATAATAATATTATAATAATTTCAACTAAAAAAAAAACTAACAACACCTAAGTAGCACCTACTGAATAAATAGGATATTATTCACCTAACCTAACCATTTTTGGGACCGTAGACAACTTTTTTAATTATAAAGTAAATGAAATGAAAATATATGTGTATCTAGTATAGTAGAAGTTGGCCACATTAAATAAAAAATTATAATCGTAGAGCCCTGAGTCATCAACGTTAACCGAATTATACAAAGTGTTTGAAAAACGTTTATTATTGAACAATATTTTTTTTATTTGCAGAGTATAGTATCCAAATTATTAGAGATAGACAAAATTTGCTTAAAGTTCGTTTAACACTATAATTAAAATTATATTTATTTCAATATGGAATTTAATATAATAATAATTTGATATTTTAAATTAGTTTTAAAATGACACTATCTACGTAACACATAAAAAAATCTTGTGATAAAATAGTATTGGGTAATATTTTATCATTTCCTTACTTTATGGAAAAACGTTTGATTTTTTACTCAAAGACGCTAAAATCGACAAACACAAGTGAAATAATATTAATTAAAAAAACGAAATTAGAGGTTTGGTACCGATAGATATTTTAACGTTTAAAGCATTTTGCGCATTTTGTTCGTACAGATTCTATAAGAGAAAATATGATATGTCTTATTTTACGCATTCAAATAAATGTATGATAACGATACTTATTTTTCAGTTTTAATTCTCGTACTAATATGAGCTTAATTTTCTTAATCGTCCATCGAGCTTTACAGAACTGCCAAAAATATTGTATAACATTTCAGTGTGATAATTTTTTAATACAATTCTGCAAAAAGCGTGTATCAAGTTTTGGGCTGAATGATTGCCGAATTGCATGCTGTTAGATTGTTGTGGGGATATTTCAAAAATTTATCAAGATCACAAGAGCTGATCAGAAAAGTTCGAGAAGAATACAATATTATGACACAACAAATAATAAATGTAAGATACCGTACGTAGAAGTATATGGAAGGAGAAGGCTAACACGTAGAAGTGCTATAAAATATTATTAGTTTTTAATCAAAATACACTTGTTTTAGCAATTTTTATTTGCTGTTTAAAATGAAATTTGTAAAAAAAATCATTTGGCAAACGCTTTTATATTTTAAAAATTTATTCTGGAGATTTCTTTCAAATAGAGTTTTTAACAGTCTCTAATTACTTGGATACTTTACTCTTGGCAGCAAATAAAAAATGTTATTACTGAACATCCGGTATGCGATAAATATGATTTCATGATTAATGGGTTTTAAGGGAAACAAAACTTTTTCAATTCTATAATTTTGTATTAACAACAATAAACTTTTTTTCTACATGTTAACACTTTTTCAAACACTCTATATTATGACTCTATTAAATTTACTTATCAGTCATATTTTATCATATTTTTACTGAAATTTCATATTGGTCCAAACGACATATCCCTGGCCATTATTGTGGTTGGGGAAGTCCTGCTTTGCCCACAGCAGTTTATAAGTATACTCTTAAACTAAGCGTAGATAAGAATGTTGTATGTAAACGTCAAGCATTTCCTAATGGCGAAAATAGCTCAAGTAAGCAATTTTTCTAACTTCTGTTAGTTTTATCTAGTCTTTAAAGCTGTTAAAAAATTGAATTGTAAAGTATTAACTCTCACTCTCTCATCAAATGTTGTGACATCTAGTTGGTAGTAGAAAGGCTCTCGGATTGCAAATTTATTTAGTAAAACTAATTTTTGTTTGTTGTTAAACTGACCGATTGTAAAGTAAATATTGTTGTGCGTTGAATAAGATCGAAGTTGAATTGTTTGTAAATTTATCTTTGGATTAAATAGACTCACGGATTTAAAATTAGAATATTGTATTATATAAGTTTCATTTCTTGTGGGAATTTAAAATAGAAATTATTACATTATTTTTAATAGTCAGTTAACCTTGCTATTATCATTTATAATAATTAACAAATTAAAAATAATTCAAATTTGTTGAATTTTTATATCAAGACAACATTTGTAATTTATCGATTTTTTTATTTGTAATCAAGATAAATATTTTTTATGTAATATTTTGCAACCTGTACTATTACTACTACTACTACTACAAATAATTGTGTAACCGCTGTATGTATATTTATTTATAAATATTTATGAGTTAGATAGGTCAATGACAATGTGACAGTCTGTAAATTTGAGAACCAGAATTACTCCTGTGGTTCCCCTTCCACTAAAATC
Source organism: Pterostichus niger (assembly GCA_947425015.1). Taxonomy (NCBI): domain Eukaryota; kingdom Metazoa; phylum Arthropoda; class Insecta; order Coleoptera; family Carabidae; genus Pterostichus; species Pterostichus niger. The sequence continues at coordinate 29,972,326 of OX380334.1, read as the reverse complement.
TTTGGAGGCCGTGATTATTCGGCTAGTAACCGTACTATACGCTTAAAATATATTTCTGATTAAGATCTGTCGCAGCAAAATGCCACACCCAGTAAAGGACGTGATATTTAAATTTATTTTGTTCAGTGGTATGGATGTGATAGAAAGCATACCGAACTTTTAATGGCTATTCTAAATCATGACAGCATTAAATATGAATAGTAGTGTACCTGAATGACTCATCATTATTTTTAAGCATGCTCTACGTGATGATATCATATTTCTGACATTTACAAGAGATATTTAGTGCCATGCATCTTTATAGGAAAAAGTTTTTTTTAACCTGTAAATTATGAACTCAATTATAACCTTCTGCATCTAAATCAAACCTACATTTTTTTTAAAATTTAGCTATTATTGAAATTAAGTTTAAAATGTGGAGATGACAGTTAAACGTTACCTACACATTTGTTTACATTTACTTCAGTTCCAGAGAGGTAAGTATGTAAATAATATCAATTGTTATATATTGATATAGAAATATACTATTGTTATTTTATTCATTTGTATCTGAAACCCTAAAACTCCTTACATGGATTATGCTTGTGATCATAATGTGCAAAAAACAAAACAAAGATTCTACTCAAACGGTTTGAAAATTTAATGAGAATGTATGATGTACGGAAAACATAATTACTTAAAATTTTGAAGAAAATGGCAACAACGAATACATATTGTCGGCGAATTATTAAAAGAACATGGTCACACAGTACTTTGCTTTCCATCATACCTTTGTGAATTGTATCCGGAAGAACCAAAAAATGTGTTCATCATTCAGCATCTCTCTTCATTTGATTCCATTCGGATTATTTTATAAATGATTCTGCAGTTTTCGTTTCATAAGCCATAAATGGCGTTAGCGTAGAAATGTTATTTTGAACAAAAAATGGATACAAACGATGAAAAACAAATACTAATGAGAATATCACTCTAAATTACGTAAACAGCAACATTAGCAGCTGTTAAATTATTATCAACTAAATAAAGAAGTTATTATATTATATTGTATTGTAACTTAACCTTAAAATGTTCAAATAATTAATATTACATTTTTCAGCTCGCGAACGCAAAAGATAAGATTTTTTTGTTAAATTACAAAAAATGTTCGAAATGACCACCGTTATTGTCAATACAATACTGAAGGCGTCGATGAATTGAATCCTCTTCTCTTTCTAGCATCTGTCTTTTGTTGCAGGTAGCATATATAATACTGTGTGTTATAGTGATAGGCTTCGAGTACTAGATCCTGGTTGTGTCTCGACACTATCCAAAAATCCTTTTCAACATTCTGTTGCTATGTGATCAGAGCGTATTCTACCACAGTCTTGAACTGCAGGTTTAAAGCATCCATTATCTCGTAGATGCTGAATAACGTGTACAAATGTGCAAAAAATTGGAAGATGACGATCGGAAAACGCTCCAACTAAATTTGACTGGCTTGAACAGCGTTTCACCATACCACCATAAGTCATCACAATGTTGTGTACTCGCTGTTTGCAAAGACAGATATTTTTACAGATTAACTTTAATAATATATATTATTATTGTAACGACCGTGGGGAATAGAATTTTAAAATTAATAGGTTTCCGATATAAGAAAATTGACAAATAATTTATTTAGACGAAATAGTTTGATCCTTATGATATAATAGCTAAAAGTTGGAATTATAGAACACGTGTTTGTGATTTAGACGTACTCGCATCACGAGGAAAACGAGTAATTATTTTACATCCTAGAACACAAAATGGTTAGGTACCAAATCCACTTTTATTATATGAAAAAAATAATCGAGATTTTGTGGACTATCACGATAACATGACAGCGGATATTTTTGAAGTTTGATTCAGGAAGAAATTACTAAAAAATATTCCTGATAACACTGTTATTGCAATGGAAAATGCAAGTTATCATTCCCGATTACAAAATAAACTGCCTAGTACTGACAGCAAAATAGCTAATATTCAAGAATATTTGATTTAAAAAATGATATTTTTGAAGCGAATTATACAAGAATAAAATTGACGTAAGTTGTGAAAACCAAAGTTACGAAGAAACAGAATGTGTGCGATTTAATGGTAAAGGAATATGGTCATACGGTCATACGATTACCACACTATTATTGTTTTTTTAACCCTATAGAATTGATATAAAACCAACTGAAAAATAACATTAAAAAATAGAATTTTGAGCTTACGAACAGTGAGCCTATAATATTAGTAATAAAACGAGTAGTTGACAACATTTTAAACGAACAATGGAAAAATAGTGCTGGACATGCGATAAATGTTGAAAATGCTAATAAAACGAGTAGTCAACAATATTTTAAACGAACAATGGATAAATAGTGTTAGGCATATAATAGATATTAAGAATGAATACCTAACATTGATACCGAAGTAAATAAATTCATAATACATGTCAGTGATAACAGTGATTTTGATGAATGTGAAGAAATATATATATATATATATATATATATATATATATATATATATATATATACCGGGTGTAACACGAAAAGTGAAACATAGGCGTTTAACATGGCAAATCAGTTTTTCCGTGCGCATTGCTTCCCTAATTATTTTAGGAAAAAATGTTTCAAATAAATGTTGTAAAGCATAAAATTCTACATCCGAATCAATAAACAAAATTCATTTTGACTACTTCATAACTGCAGAAATTAAATTTGAAAATTCACGTAATTTCAATTTAATAATAATAGCCATGGAATTAAAAACAAGAGATGAACAAATGCGCTTTATACATTAGTGTCATTTTCCAAGAGATACCCATTTTCAAAAAACCAGACCCGCACCCTGTGGGTATCCAACCAGACCTGATTGATACCCGCTCATTGAGTATCCAATTTGACCCGACCCAATGGATTTCCCATCCGGCCTGACCCATGGGCATCCAATCTGACCCGTCCCGATGGATTTCAATACCGGCTCGATCCTATCCTGTCTCTGAAGGAGGTATATAATTGATAATCCAGTCTAATTAGCCCTAATGGTGGGGAATGATGTGCGTGACTGTACGATGACACTCACTAAGCTTTGTGTATACCTTATTCACATCACATCGTCATCACACGCCCTGATTATATATGCGTATAATTTGTATAATTGTTCACCTTCAGTTAATATTTCGTCATCGCTGTATACATATTTCAATTATATGAAAAGCGTCATTTATTCATTCAATTCAAGTCATATCTCTCGTCAGTTCCCCGTCATATTATAAATTATATATATATATATATATATATATATATATATATATATATATATATATATATATATATATATATATATATATATATATATATATATATATATATATATATATATATATATATATATATATATATATATATAATATATATAATATATTTATTTATTTATTTATTTATTTAATATATAATTCATAATCAGCACATCAAAATATATAAGCCCTAAAAGCTTATTAAATCTTTTTTAAACACTCCATATATTTAATGTATACTAATATATACAGGCTGTCAAAGTAAACGTGCTCTCATCATTAGAATCTCGAGAACGGTAGGAAATACGATGTCAGTTAAATTAGACAAAAGTTACTTCACTAGCAGACCCTTAGTCATGTTTTACTTTTCTTGATAAAATGCATATGTCATTAAATATAAATGAAGTTGTAAATTTTGTCAATTTATAGTATTAGTTATAATTATTATAAATGAATTGGTATATTATTTAGTACTTTCTGAGAGTATTTTTAAATGAATCAATTCCTTTCTACTCTGTGGCGGCGCTAGCGGAAAATACAGGGGCGCTTGCCCCCCTAAAATTTTCAGTAGTCCTCACTGAAAGAACAGAAACAAAACATTGTTATACAGCATAATTTTTTTGCATCATTGCACATTTATCTAAAAATCTCGATCTGCATTTAACCATGATTATTATTGGTGTTATATTAAACGCGCTGCCGAACTTGTCCAAACTGGTCAAATTAATTGTGCGAGTCCGATAGCAACGCAATGAACTTGTAATTACTTAAGATTGTTCTACACTTTACTTACTCGTCCACGTGCAAGTTCAAACATGTTTTACAAATTTTGGTATTTATACGAGTGATGAAAATCTCAATGCTCATTCGTTATTTTGTGGTCAAAGAGAAAAGTAAAAGTAAATATGAAGCGCACAAATAATATTAAAAATTATTTTTTATACTAGCGTATTATAACAACAACTTTTCGATTATCATTTTAAGCACTAGTGTTTAAAAGTGACAGTTTAATGCGTAAAAAAAATTACACCAACTGTCAAATATTATGTAAGTTTCTTCATACAATTTTTTTGATTTTCCTGGAACCAGTATAGCCAATGCAGCCACTAAACCATTTTCAATATCAGAATCAATCTCTGAGTCACTCATTTTAAGTAAATTTATTACCAAAAATTCTCAATAAACAAACGAACACGTTGACATCAATGTTTATTAAACAACATATTGAATCGCATAGCAATAAAAAGATGAAACTGATGCCTGCCTACTTTTAAATTTTCAACAATTCAAAATGTTGACATTTGAGAATAATAAATAATCTGTTTTAAATCGCTAGTATAAAAAATCTTGTATGGAATACGTTGTGAAATCGTGTTTTAAGCACTAGACGTTTTATCCAACTCGGTTACGCCTCGTAGGATAATTTTCAAGTCGCGTGCTTAAAACAAAATTCTTTCGCAATTTATTACATAAATAGCTATTATATCAGAAATTAAAAAAATAAATACACTTTCCTGCCTTCGACCAGTATCGGCAGTACAAGTCCTAATTTAGAAAATATATTAAAAATGAATAAAATGGTGACATCTTGTAACTTAAGTGCTACTGAAGAAAGTGATAGTGAGTCTAGTTCTTGTGAAAATAAAAAAAGTGAGGGTGATGTATGTGATGACAATGAAACTGGCGTACATACCCCAACAGTGAGACCTGAACCAGAACAAACAATTCTTACTGTTTCTGGACCTAGCGACTTGTCACAGACTCCTGAGGCAGGACCACGTCAGCCGATACTATCGCAGTATCCAAAAGTTAAACAAGGTGAATGAATGAGAAGCTTTAAATCAACGTGGTTTAAAAAACTTACATGGTTGTACAGTGTTTTAAAAGACAGTGTTTTTTTATAATGCCGATATTTCCATGGTGTGATGATGATGTCCCATCATTCCGTTTCGGAACTTAGGGGCCGGGCACACCGAGCCGCAGGTTTTTTTTACACTGCCGTACTGCCGGTTTGTTTAGTCAGATTATTTAAGGCGTATAAGTGACTAGCTTATAGCGCCCGAGTGTGATAAATACATGTAAATGTATTTTTATATTTTACGACAAATCACACATTGTCGACAGGCGGATTCGAGCTGACGAACTTTGGTTCGGGTGACGTCACAGTATGTTAAGAGATGTGCCTTAACACGCTCGGCCACCGCGTCTGTATTTCCATGATGTAAATCAAGCAAACATTTTTGTGTACGAAGGGTTTCGCAACTGGAAGTATGCACTTGATTCAAGTAAAGGACTAGTAAAATATGATAAATCTGAACAACATAAAATGTGTGTTATAAAATATGTAAATTATATGAAATTAAAGAAACATATGTGAATGATCAATACCAAAATAAAATTAAAGAAAACAGACACTACATCAAAACTTTATGAGTGTATATTATTTACATGTACGCAAGATATTGCTCAACGTGGTCATGATAAAAGTGTTTTAAGTTTAAATAAAGGTAATTTAAGAGAATTAATGTTATTGACAAGTAAACATGACACAATTACAAAAAAATTACAGGATAGTTCACAGAAAGCTAAATACCTACATCATGATATCCAAAATTTATTAATTTCTATCATGGTGACCATTGTACGTAAAAAACTTGCAGACGATGTAAAGGAATCAAAATCTTTTGCAATAATATCTGACGAAACAAAAGACTTGAGTAAAGATGAACAAATAACTGTTATAGTCCGGTACTTGCATCCAAATGCAATTCAGGAGACGTTTTTAGGGTTTAAAAGTGCTAACGGTATGTTAGATTCTGCTAGTTTTGAAAATTACATAAAAAACAATAGAAGATGAAAATAATATTTCAATAACCAATTGTATAGCACAAGGATACGATAGTGCTGCTGTAATGAGTAGTCATTTAGGTGGCGTGCAAAATCATATTAAAAGTATTGTTCCGCAAGCAGTATATATTCATTGTTTTAAGCATAAATTAAATTTAGTTGTTGATTGTTGCAAACATTTGAAAAAGTCGCCTATTTATTTGTCTAATCTTGAAAAATTATATACATTTATGTCAAACTCTACAATTCATTCTTTATTTTTAAATATGCAAAAACTAACTTATCCTAAAAACGGGCTCGAGAATTAAAAAGGAAATGTGATACGCGATGGACTGTTCAGTTCAGTGCATGCGAGACTGTTTTAGAAACAATTGAATCTATTTTTGTAACATTAAACAATCTTATTTCTAAGGATAGAAGATGTGACGCAAAGGGTTTACTTATACAAATTGATAAAGAAATTATTGTTTTTCTGCTTATTTTTATAAAAATTTTAAAATTCGTTACAACTGTATCTAATTATCTCCAATCCCCTAATATGAATTATGTAAGAGGTATAAATTTAGTTCCAGAAACAATTAATGAATTTCAAAACTTACGTAACAATGATAATGAATGGAATTCTATAAGGAAATCTACAAATAATAATTTTTTTTGTCTCTTGGTTTAGATAAAACAGACTTTTTTGACAAACCAAAAAGAATGAAATCTATTCCAAAAAGGTTACAAGAGTTTATAGTAGATTGTGAAATAGATAGTAAAAATGAGAAAGATGTCAAACTTAAGTTATACATCCCTATACTACATAAAATTATAATTGAATTAAAAGAAAGATTTACAAAATATTATACTATTTTAAAATCATTACAAGCTTTTGACCGCACAGATAATTTATTCCTCAATAAAATTCATTTAACAACATTAACAGAACATTATAACATAATTTGTGATTGTTCAGACTCAGAAATAACGCTAGTTAAGAAACTTTTGTGTAGGGAGGAAAATAATAGTTATTTATTATACAAGCGGTATAAATGTATGTTTAATGAGCGGTAAACCGCAAGCGCGTTAATACCGCGAGTTGAACATACATTTTAATCGCGAGTGTAATACAACTATTTATTCAATTTGGCCTTAATAAACTTCTCTAATTTGAGTGTAGAATTTTTTAATATAAAGACAAAATCTTGAAATGTCACTAATCGCTGATTGTGAGTTTTGTTGTTACGTTGCCATGGGTTGTTCCAATTTTCTTTTCTTGTAAACAATTCAACCCATGGCAACGTAACAACAAAACTCACAATCAGCGATTAGTGACATTTCAAGATTTTGACTTCATATAAAAAAAATCCTATACTCAAATTGGAGAAGTGTATTAAGGCAAAATTGAATAAATAGTTGTATAAAGTCGTGAACAACGAATTAGTTAGTGCTACGAGAAGTGAAAACTTTGAAAGTGGCAGTGTTCAAAACTGCAACATTTTTTCATAAGCGAACCCTTGCAAGACCTAACTTCGTTAATGAGAAAATGAAATGCTTAGTTAAACTTGTTCTTGTACCTGTAATGTTTCGTATGTATAATTATATAATAAATTTTTGATTTATTTTAATTGACATATATTTGACACTTTTAAACCGCTAGTGAAATAAACATTTTAAACCGCTAGCGAAATTAAATTTTCCAATGGCTGTTTATAAAACTACAACTTTAATGGTCTGTATCCAAGTAATTAAACATGTGTTTATAAGGCAAAATTGAATAAAAATATTAAATCACTCATGGAATTTCTGCCATCTGTTGAACAATAAAACATGCATTTGAATGCATTTATAATTTGGTAAAAATTTGTATTTTAACGCCTGTATCAACAGCTTCTTGTGAAAGATCATTTTCCTCTTTAAAAAGAATTAAAAGTTATTTAAGAACAAGAATGACAAATGAAAGGTTAAACAGCATTAGTATATTAAGTGTAGAAAAAGACATATCAAAATTAATAGACCTTAATGAAGTTGTAGACAAATTTGCAAGTTTAAATAAAACCGAAGGATTAAATTAGTATATTAGTACGTCAGTACTGTGGTGTGGATAGCAATACGGAATTCGAATCCGGAGATCCCGAGTTCGAATCTTACTCAAGCTAAAAATTATATAAACTACTACACTGTGGCTCGGTGAGTGCGGACCCTGTACTGTAATTGGGATTAAATTCCTGTTGTACAGAGTAACAAATAAATAAATAAATAAATAAATATCTGTCCCGCGTGATGGCCGAGCGGGCTGAGGGCCTGAATCACTACCATAAGGTCGTGGGTTCGGGTCCCGCCCGCGGTGGCCATACAAGGGACATATCGGCATATGACCTAAGTAGTTGGTCCGATATATAAAGTAAAAAAAAATAAATATCTAAAGCACTGCTGTGTTTTGTATTTATCATATTTTCTTTTAATTGTGTTAGAGAACATTTTTTGTTTGATTTTTTAAGAATATGCTTGTTTTTGTTTATTATTTATACAGTAGAATCTCCTACAGCAACTAACTCTTTTCGTGCAGTAGGAGATGCTCGATTATAGCACGTTACAGTAAGAAGCGCCGATTTTGTGTTATTTCACGTGTTATGCCTATGGCACACTGGTCGATGAGCGTCGATGAGCATCGATAAGCTCTTCGATGAAACAACAGAACGCACCCGTCATCGACGAAAATTAGAGGCTCCTCTATTTCCATCGAAGAGCTCATCGATGAAACGAACGTATCTCATTTCACTCGTATCTTTTGTGTCTCACTTCACGTTAGCATATTTTTGAAATTTAGTTTTTCTTTCTCAACTTTTGAAGCTTTTATTGTTTGTCAATGAAGAGTGCGTTCTGTTGTTTCATCGAAGAGCTTATCGATGCTCATCGACGCTCATCGACCAGTGTGCCATTGGCATTATATGTGAGATTTTTGACGTGTTGTAATAGACTGATGTGAGTCGTAAATTTAGTTGGGGTGTTGTAGGAGAGCATGCTATAAGAGATTATATATTATATTTATATTTGTTTGGTACCAAATAAATTTCATATTGACAACATTGTTATTTATTATTAAAATGATAAAAAATATATGTCCCCTAATTTTCTTCCTGGTCCCTACTGCCTAGATTTCAGAGCCTAGCGCCGCCACTGATTCTATTGATTTGAAGATAATAGTAAACTATGACACCGTTAAATCAAGTTTTTTATTTTGCTTTTTAACGATATAAAACACTTACATTTTCAATTATTTAAGTAGGCCATGAAGTATTTACACAAATCTGTAAATAATTAAAACAACCTCACCAATATTTGTTGATAAGTAGAAAATATTTAATAAAGTCTTAAGTTTATTTGCAAAGTTCATCATATTTTTTTACGAATCTATAAATCTTTAATCACATATCTTTAAAAAACGGGAAGGGCACATTAATATTTGCGTTTATATCTTAATCCGATCTTGCTTCCCACTAAACAGTCTCTGTTTGGTGCGTGAGATGCCATTGCCTTCGGTGCGGTCATATTTATCAAATTATTCAATGTAATGTTATAAAACTATTTATTATTCGTTATCAACGAAATATTACAAATTAAACAACTCCTACTCTGGATAAAAAGAAACCTTACTAAGCACGAAAAATAAATGCCATCTACAAAACATGGTTTCAATCAATACATTCATTCACTCACAGGTATTGTCGTACCAGTTATATCTTAAATTTATAAACTAAAAATACAACAAAAATTATACTTTCTACTACTATACATATTTCCAAAATTAATTGAGTAAGAATAATTTTTTGTCTATTTTTTAGGAATGTACCTACCTATGCCATAAATAGAAAATATTGCATTGAATGGGTTGTATGAATAAAAGGGAGTATTTCAGAATGGGCATATTCTTTTGGCATATATTCCGTAGTACGGTAGTGTAGATAGCAATATGGAATTCGAATCTGGAGATCCCGAGTTCGAATCTCACTCAAGCTAAAAATTATATGAACTACCACACTGCGGCTCGGTGAGTGCGGGCTCCGTACTGTAATTGGGATTAAATTCCTATTGTACAGAGTAACATAAATAAATAAATATCATATGAATAAAACCTGGTTTTACGGGTATACTTATATCTTGAGAATATACTCGCAGCTCATTAAAGACCTATGAGTATAAACTCTACACTTCACAAGTTAAAGAAACGAATATGTTGCCTTGTTACGGTAATGGGAGAAAAATGTTAATGTTAATCTTATCAATGAAAAATTTTATATTACCGACGAACATTTTATTGAAATTATTGAAAAGTGTGGGTGTCATGGAGCCACCAATAATCTGTTTTTTTCTTCTATATTAATGTGTTTTCTATATTATATTATATCTACTCATTATTTTTAATTCAAAGTTCTAATCTAAGTCCATATTTCATGTAACTCATATTCAATCGGATTGTAAATTATCATAAATATCGTCTACTTTGAACAGCTTTAATTAAAAAACAAGTTTGTATGTTTTCTAGACAAATTTATAGTTCCCTTAAACCCCAAAATCACGTTACTGTCACATCAAATCATATTCATTACCTAGATTTATTCTCTACACTCCTTATCTTCGAGTTCAAGCTACAACCCGGTAACAGATATTATCCAGACTTAGGACATAACCATATGACACTAGATTTCGATCGGTTTTGAAATTTAAAAAACAAAGTCTTGAGCGTTTTAGTAACGTCTTATAATATCTGTAACCAATGAAATTTAAGAACGACTACTTCTGGCAGTAAAAACCCCCATGGAGGGCGTGACATTGAACTCATTTTTCCCTTATAGATCTTAAAAGAATAGATCATTCCTGACTCCCATTCAACTCAAGTTGTCACAATCGTTTACATTCGTTCATATTCATATATGTATGTATATAAATAGAGTATATAATATGTAAATAAATATTAAAACAAACTTCATTATTTAAATTCAGACAAATTCTAAATAATAACTAAAAACTTGTGAAAGAAGTGGGATCTAAATTATTCAAATATAACTAATAAATGATTAATATTGTGAAACTCGAAGGATGGATAGCAGAAAGAAAAGGAAGTGATATATCCTTCAAAATAAATAAATCTGAGTCGTTTTTCCATATCAATGGGATATTTTTAATCATTCTCAAACTCCTGCAAAACAAAAATATAAATAGATGTATCAAGCAATTTACCTATTCCTGAGTGCAGCACACTGTTGCTCTCAGTATGAGATGTATTTTGCGCAGTTATCTCTCTAATCGCAAGGGGACTCACCGAAAAAAGTCATAAAATCGTTTTGCAAATTTATTTCAAGCATTTAGTTGCAGAAAGGCTTGTGGCTACTTGTGATTATGTTGATTTTTTTATTTCATTCAATGTTTATTTCTTGTGATATTAGACCGTTTTCACTTTTCTTTCAGAATCATGTTAAAACTTAGAGCGCCATCTATTCCGAATTGGAAAAAAAGTTTCAGATAAAATTAACTTAATCTACACTGCAGAATTATTCAGTATATTGAAAACCAGTGAGCTCATAAATGAATCAAATCAAGAGGAGAGGTATGCCATATACACTGATTCACTAAGTGCATTCCAAGCACTTCAAAAATTGAATACAACAACTGCCATGATACAGGAAATACAACAAAATATACACAAGGCAATTGAACAAGGAAAAAAAATAACAATCATATGGATACCATCGCATATAGGAATTACTGGAAATGAGAAAGCAGACTATCATGCCAAGTTAGCAACTCTAGACACGCCAGAACTTAACATTCCAGTACCAACATATGACATGAACAGCACGATTAAAGAAAAAGTCAAAGACAAATGGAACAATGACTGGAATATACCGCAAAACAACAAATTAAGATTGATAAACACGGAGACTAAAGTATGGAAGACACCCAAGACCAGAAGAGAGCAAGTTGTCATCAATAGATTGAGGATTGGACACACAAATATTACACACCAACACATCATGAAAAGAGAAAATCTCCCGATATGTCTGACATGCAACCAAAACTTTACTGTATCACACATTATACAAGAGTGCCAAAAATACCAGGACAAACGGACAGAACATAAAATCCCGCACACACTAAACGAAGCCCTAGGAGACAATACTAATATCATATCAAATGTTATAGAATATTTAAAATCCAGCCAGTTATATAATCAAATATAAGACATTGTAATACACACTGTAACCAGGTACTAATAGCCCTAGCAGCTGAAGTACCTGTAAATATATAAATACAAAAAAACAACTTATTTTTCTCGCAGAATACGAATCTATAAATGGGGGTTCCCATTTCAGGTTTCAAAGTAACCCCCCGCCCCACCCCCTGGGGGTGGGAGTTGGGGTTTCTGTTTGGTGTGCTTAGATAGGTTTTTGCAAAATATGAAACACGTGTTTTTTTTGTTTCTTGATTCGATGTGTATTTCTCGAGATATTACACCGTTCCGGAACTTTTTTAACACCCTGTATATATGTTATGTATATGTTTGACGTTAGACCCTGATAATACTATATCCACTATAGTACAATTTTAAAAATTGATTTTTTTCGCAGATTGTGTAAGCCATATTTATTCAAACGTTGACATTTTATCTGTCACAACGTTAAACGTTGATGTTTTGACAGATAAAACGTCAAGCATTTATTTATTATTTTTGTTCAATATTTTCAACGTAATTTTAAAAATTTTCATATTTAATTTATGTCGTTACAAAGCACGTAAAAGTAATTATGTTTATTGATTTAGATGCAGAATTCGATGCCCTAAATTATTTATTTGACGCGTTTTTGCTTAAAATAATTAGGGAAGCAGGATATTGCAAAGAAACTGATTTCTTATGTTAAATTCCTATGACCAGCTGAGCAGCGAGTCACCACCCTGTATATACATATATATATATATATACAGGGTGTTGACCGCGACCCCGGAACATAGGACTTTAAGGTGAAGCATCCGCTTAATTAAATCTTAAGTTAGCTGCAGAACACTTGATCTGACTTGATCTCTTTCAAATAATATATCTTTGTTTTTATGAATGAAACTTACGATGAATTGTACATTATTTTAAAGCCAATACTTCAAGGTATAATATACATATTATTAAATTTATGCACAATTAATTGATAGAAAACGGTTCAAAAATGGACATGAATTTCTCAGAAATGCCGAGTACGATTTTCTTTAATTTTTTTGCATATTTAAGAATATGGTCCTCTATAACATATACAATTTTTATCCAATTTGAATTTGTAACTTTTGAGAAAAAAAAATAAACATGCGAAAAAACGCTCAAAAGCAGGCTTTTTCGGATATTTTTATATTTTTTTCAAAAGTTACAAATTCAAATTGGCTAAAAAAATATGTGTTATAGAAAACTATGTTCTTAAATATACAGAATTTTTTAAACAAAATCGTACTCGGCATTTTTCAGAAATTCAGACTCGAAATTTTGATATCTTGACCTTCTGCATTTCAATTCAAATTTTTTTGTTTTATAAATATTTCACATTCTTTATATTGTACATATCAAAAAGTAGAATGTTGTGAGATTATTCTGCACTACTTGTTCCTTCATTTAGATGAGAATAAGTATACAAAATATTTTTTTGATATTTGAATTTGTTGCAGCAACTTTGCGAAATACTCATTTTACGCACTTGATGTGTGCTTTGTCGTACACTCAGCGCAAAAATGAACATCTAGATTGACAGCTGTCATTCATATGATATATTTCACAATGTAAATATATACATGTTATGAATGAGTATTTCAGAATTTGTGGTTTGACATATATCTATTTTATTTTTCGTATTATATTACACTAATATTCGAAGTTATTAGTACGATACATCAGGTTTTACTGCAAACATTTGATCAATTTTAGCAGAGCAGATTAGTAGAACAGTATGGTTAGTAATATTGAAATGGATTATTTGTTTCAAAAACAGATATTTTTTAATTTAACGTTTATAGACAACAATTTTTATTCTAACCTTAAATATTTCACAAAGGAAGTAGGAATTTATTTATATTTCTTACAGATTATAAGATGAATGATAACATAAAACAGAACAAATATACCTCCTCGATGCAAAATTAAAAATACGTACATAAATTTACAAACAAATGCTTGTGGAAAAAATTATTTTCATATTTGGATATATAAAAAAGCATCTACAACTCTGATAGTGCATGTATTTTGTTTAATTGAAGCGTTTACATGTTTTCAATACATTTTAGGATTACAGTACGTAATCATGATTAGAAAATACATGCGATATGAGAACTGCGATTCTAAAGTCAGAATATTCAAGTTGCCGTAATGTCGTTTTTATGTCATAATACAAATAAAATACTATATGTTATTACATTTTAGTATTTATTGTGTTAACATATCATTTAGAATTATTTTCTGTTATTTGAAATAATTTTCTTGAAACTCTTCACGTTTGTATAATTTTAAACTACGTGCCAATGCCCCTACCACTGTTTAGCATAGACTCATACTTGGTTTTTTATGATTGGTTAGATCAACATTTTTGTTAAATCACAAGAAACCCTACTTACACGATAACAAATTGTTGGTTAACTAACTTTAGGCCGTATGCTTCACCTTAACATGTAAAATCATACTTTCTTAATTTCCTGCTTCCCTAATTATTTTAGGTAAAAAAACTTCAAATAAGAGTTGTAGAGCATAAAATTTCTACATCAGAATCAATAAACAGAATTAATTTTACATGCCCTATAACGGCAGAAATTAATATGAAAATATTAAAAATTAGCTCAAAAATCGAGTTAGCCTTGGACATGAAACAAAATTGTAAACAAAAGATTGACGATTTATCTGTCAGAAGAATATTATTTTTCTTGTTTCATGAGTTTAGTGTCAGTAATTATTTATTAGTATTCCATTTATAAAGTTACTTATTAGAAAAAATGGTGGCCAATTACGAGTACACAATTAGTGAAAGAAATGAATTTCTTAGGTTGTATTATGGTAAAGCCACTCTAGAATTTTTTAAAAATGCATTTTTTTTTATTTGCTTAAATTATAGTTTAAACCCTTAGGAATAAAGGACAATTAATTTAAATGCCGCGCGGAAGTATTTCAGAGGCAAAAAAGCATATATCTATTAGTACTAGTATATATTTGGGAAAAAAGCCGCGCGCTAAGCGAACACTTGTGGGCACCGAGCGATCGCTCAGCGGTCACTCGAAACCTTCTTGCGGCGTGTTCGTTTTCATTGCTCACTGACGCTGCAAAAAAGGCTCGAATGGCGCACAAATCTTCGAGAAAAGAGCAGGACGATGAAGAACTACATTTGGAAGGACAATTTTATGGCGCAGGCTTTGCAGATTAGAGGTAAATACAATATTTCTATGAAAAATATGACTCGAAACTTTAAACGCGTTTTTCTCGAAATCATATTTTCAAAATCGGGCGAAAAGAAATCTGAAATACTAATTGATGGATCGTGCTGAATCTTTTTATTTCTTATTCTAGATATAAAATACTCAAAAACTACGGGGGCTTTTTTTTAAAGTTCTTCATTCGTTTTTTATGGTTGTTTTTATACAGAAATTTAGTCCCGAATAATGAACTTTTTTTTCAAACGTGCGCCATTTTGTTAAAAATCTAAATTTTCAAAATCCAGCCCGTAGTTTTTTAGAGTATACATCAGAGATTAAGAAAACATATCCCTTTTTGTTCCAGGTCCATTGCTGTTCCCGGAATGTTTTCGCCCGATTAGCCCTACGCGCCGAGATTAGTCTTTTTTATTTCTGACGACAATTTTGAATATTTTCTTTTTAAAAAAATTGAAATAAAGTTTAAAGAGCACTAAATAAAGATCCAAAAACAGTTCTTAAGCAGCACGTATAGATTTCGTTAAAAAAATCTAGAAAATGACCCTTTTTTCCTTGTCTAGAGTGGCCTTACCCCTTGAGAGATAGTGCGAGATATATTTGCGGGTTCCTATCCTCACAAGTCAATTCCTTCAATTCACACAATTCAAAGAGTTATTAATAATCAAATTAAATATGGATCAGTGTTCCATCCATGCCACAGTTGCATTAAAAACATGTTGCACCAGAAGAAGAAATTGAGATTGATGATAACGTTAATGAAATAAATATTCTAGCTTCGGTATCGAATAATCCTAGTGTGAGTACAAGAGAATTTGCATCGGGATTAGGAATACATCACACCACGGCCTTCAAAATATTAAAAAACATAAATACAAGTCTTTTAAATATTCTCGCCATCAAGAAATTTTTGAACATGATTGAGTAAACCGCATGATATTTTGCGAAACGATAATGGAAAAGGCGAATGCTGACAGAAATTTTATCAAAAATATTTGCTTTTCTGATGAATCCATATTTAGCATTAATGGAGAACCAAATGTTCAAAATTATCGTAGTTGGCACAAAGAAAATCAACATTTAATTTTAAATAACCATTCTCAATATCGCGAAAGTGTGAATGTTTGGATTGGAATGTTAGGTTTTAATATTATAGGACCTTCTTTTATTGATAGTACACGAAATTCCCAGAAATATTTGGAGTTACTCCAGACAGAGATTGGGCTTGCTCTGGATAATGTTGCAGGGGGAAATACGATTTGGTTTCAGCAATAAAATTATTGGTCCTTTTTTTATTAATCGATTAAATGGAAACAATTATTTAGAATTATTACGAGAAATAGTGGGACCGGAAATAGCCCACGCAAATAATGAGTATGTGTGGTTCCAGCACGACGGCTGTCCTGCCCATAATACAAGAGAAGTTGTAAATTATCTGAATGATACGTTTCCAGAAAGTTGGATAGGGCATGGAGGGCCAGTTAACTGGCCAGCACGGTCTCCAGATTTAAATCCCTGTGACTTTTTTTATAGGGACACTTAAAGTCTTGCGTTTATAAAAAAAGATACAATGCCATCCAAGAACTTAAAAACGCTGTTGTAGGCGAATGCAACAAAATAAATATTAGACAGTTGTGCAATGTTAAAAATGTTTCTACAATAGTTTAGGCTACTGCTTAGCACAAAACGGAGGACTTTTCGAACATCTTTTGTAATTTAATATTATTTCTAAATAAATAAAATAATTATTTGCGTAAAAATTCTATTATTTATTATAATAAATATTAAAAAAATATAAAATAAAATTATCCATTTTCAATAATGATATAACAACAATCACCTTTGTCACTTAAATAAATCACAAATCCATTTAAAACTAAACTTTTCTGACAGTTAAAACGTCATACATTTGTTTATCATTTTGTCTCAATTCCATGGCTATCACTATAAAGTAGAAATTCTTATAAAATATTAATGCGATTATTTCGCTTACAAAATGTGCAAAATAAAATCTGAAATCTGATTTAGATCCATAATTTCAAGCTCTACAACTTTTATTTGAAGCATTTTTGTCTAAAATCAATTGGCCACTTTTGCGCAAGGAAAAACTGATTTCCCATGTAAAACGCCTATGGCCAGGTTTTCATGTTACACCCGGTATATATATATATATATTTATATATATATATATATTTATATATATATATATATATATATATATATATATATATATATATATATATATATATATATATATATATATATATATATATTGATTACTTCATTCCTGTTGCTACAGCAAGTAAAACTTTGAGAAGAGTTTGAAAATGACATCTCTGGTAACTGAACTTGTTCGATACGGTATTCTCTAATGGCCCAATAACTAACTGATTTCACTTCTTTCAAGCTATACTTTTCTTAGTTTGTAAAATATTATTTAATGAACGCATTGCTATTTTTAAATGTGATTAAATATTATCTATTTGTAAAAAACATGTTTATTAAATAGGTTGATAAGTTTGTAAACATGTTCACTATTTTAACTTACTACAGGACAATATATATATTTACTTATGCTACTCTGTACAATAGTAACTTAATCCCAAATGCATACCAAGCCGCAGTGTGGTACTTTATATATATATATATATATATATATATATATATATATATATATATATATATAATATATACGAAGTGTTTATTTCAAACGGTGCACCATTGCTATCTCGAGAAGTGTAGGAACTACAAAGTCGGTTAAATTAGCAAACAATTTATATTTTATAAAACTACTTTAATGAGCAAGAATTTTTTAGACCAGTGGTTCTCAAAATACGAGGTGCAATGTTCTTATTTTAAATGGGAACTTATTTTGTTATTATGTTTTTGTGCGGGAGGGAATATAATTCTTAATTCCTTTGAATTACAAAATTTAAGAAATTTAATTCTGAATTCCTTTGATTCAAATATTACAATTTTCTTTTCGAAGAATTGACATTAATTTAACTCAAATCGCATAAGAATCAGCTTGCTGTGAAAGAAACAAATGAACAAATCATAATATTATTCACCAAATTAACGAAATTCTTTACAAAATAGTCGTTTTGACATTTAATAATTAAACTAACAAAAATATTACGTACTATTAGTATTTTAATCGTTCTCTAAGCGAAGGAGTCCAAATATTTAAATCAATGGTAACATAATTACCAGAAATATTAAAATTACATTTAAACTGGCTGCTTCCATGCTTAGGGTGGAACTCGCTAGCCTCATTTGCCTTAATTTCCAGCCAAAATTTACGCCTAAATGTGTATTAGGTACTCTTTCTAAATATAAAATAAATATAATTTTAAAAGATATCATTATCGACCAACTATTTTATTAATTTTATTCAGTTCTACTACATTAATTCAAAAATTTAAAAAAAACAGCATTTAAATACATTATTATTATTATTATTATTATTGTTTTCACGGTAACATTTTGTACCATATTCGCCATACTCACTTCATTTTGAACTGTACTTTTGATATTGAAACATTTGTCAATATTTCAAAGATAAGAAAAATAAGGTTTCAAACACTATTATAACTATATTATTACGAGGACAAAATAATAAAAAAAACCTGACACATTGCATTAATTAAAAGTTTTAATAAACTAAACAATAAATCAATCCGGGTACATAAATATAAATCGATGATGAAATAGTAAATATTGAAATAATATGTTCTTTTTGAACAATTAGTGCATTTCAATGACTGTATACAACTTACAAAAGAAAATATTTTGCAAACTTACTATACTTACTAAATTTATTTTTCCAGAGGTATCCTATAGTTTACAGTTCAAAATCAGTGATTATTTTTAATAGTACAAATCCCTCTGTGGTATTCTTAGTCAAATCGGATTCGTTCGTATATTATCGGAAATTGACGGAGTTTTACGGCGTACGGACTAGTGCTGACAAAATTTGAGGATTAAAAAAAGACAGGTCCTAGTAGGACAAGACCGGTCCTAAAAAAGACCGGATTAACTAAATGGTTAAAAGACCGGTTAAAGACCGGCCACAGTACTGAATCGGATTGCTCACGAACATACATACATACATTATAATAACAACTTTTCTAGTCGGTTGTACCAATATGACCTTTAACCTACTTCATTTAACCTATCAATCAACACTGGAGATTTAAATATGGACTGCGTGTCAGCACGCAGACTAGATTCCAAAAAAAGAGCAGTAATTTTCACGCACGATATCATCAATCTTCGCACTAGCACATTGATAAGGGTATGGATTTCTAAAATTTTATTGTAACTGAATATTTAATCATTAATAATTAATGTGATATGCATTCACATCTTTTGCATCAACTCCGTATTAGCAGAAACTAGAAATCATTTTGATTTTTGTATTTACAGATGTGTCAAATTATTTCTTTTATTTCTCATGGTCCTCTGTAAACAAATTAAAGATGGCAATTTTAATTTAAGTCTATTTCGAAACATACTATATCAATAAATTTGAACTTGTTGCATGCATATTTTAATTATGAAAATATATTGTACTTACACTTTGAGTTCAACAAATAATAGGAAACAAATCGCGTTAAATGAATATTTTACGAATGCATTTCCTACGGACCGGGCATCTATCTGTTTCATAGGAAATGCAATGATAAAATTTTCATTTGACGATAATTATTCACTATTGATTTTAGAACAAAAGAAAATACAAAAGATGTTCAGAATTAAAGACTGTATCCAATGAACCCAAATTACTAATAAAAGTTCGTGTGACAAGATTAAAATTGCCATGTTGAAGCAGCTAGAGTGCCATAAGAAATAAAAGAATCAATATAATTTTGTATTGATATCTGTAAAATTGACATTTAATAAATCTGTTAAATTATTTGCGGAAAGTGATAATTTTCTGAATGCATGGAATCCGTAACAACCTTTGATATTATTTAAAAAATAAATAATTTCTTACAGAGTAAAATGCTAAATTGTCATAGGACAAATAGTATGTAATACATGTGTTAAAAGGCCATTGGAAAATTTGTGTGAATAGAACACACACTTTCTACTGATATTCTCAAAACTTGTATTACTATACATATACTTCTTTTATTACTTATGGCACTCTCTAAACAGCTTCAACATGGCAATCAATTTTTAAACCTAAACATCTTTTGTATTTACACTATTGTTTTAAAATTAATAGGAAACAATGTATCGTCAATTGAAAATTTTACCATGGATTATAAAGGTTGTTAAAAACGTCTAAAACTATAAAAATATATACATTTCGATGTCCTGATTCCAAATCAAAGAGATATTTTCAAAATTCGCTAAATTAATATCCGGATTCTTGAAGTGAACATTTTTAGTGTCACTCTCGATGACACTAGTCAATGAGAAATCTTGAATAAAAATTATAATGAATTATTTAATCACGTAACTAACGTTCTATAACAAATAAATTAATGTACTTTTCATATTCTCTACATAATATCAACGAAGAAATGACTACCTACGGGTATTCAACAAAATAACTTTGTTTTTATTTATGTATTTATGAGTAAATAGTTACAGCACTGTAAAATTGATCAATATTGCATAGTTGTAGATCAAAGAAAATCACTATTTAAAAATTCCATGGTTTAGTATGACCTACATATAAAAAATAAAAGTTGATGTCAGTAACTCTTAAATGGACAGAT
This sequence comes from Pterostichus niger, assembly GCA_947425015.1. Classification (NCBI taxonomy): domain Eukaryota; kingdom Metazoa; phylum Arthropoda; class Insecta; order Coleoptera; family Carabidae; genus Pterostichus; species Pterostichus niger. Next base: position 29,951,017 of record OX380334.1, on the reverse strand, counting down.
ATATTTATTTGAGTCTTTCTGCAAATTCAAGAAAGTGTAAACCAGAATCTCATATTATTTCATATAAGTTATAAACAGAAAAGATGCTCACAAAATTTATATCTAGTGATCTATGCATTTAACTTAAAAAACAAATACATGATCAAACAAATGGGATAACTTTTATCTAATTTAACTAGTTTCGTAGATCATATGGTTCTCGAGATTCCAATGAATTCACACTTTAAATTACTTTTTTAACTATGGAAAATACAATGTTAAAATTTTAATTTCGTTCTAAATGTTTACCTATTAATTTGAAAGCAATAGATGTTCAGAATTAAAAACTGCATATATGCACATAATCGAAATATTATTTCTTATGAATAATTAATTACCAGCGGCACTTACATGTTTCTAATTCTTATTAAATGCGATAGCCCATATATTTGCTGGAGTAGGGCACATAACGCTGATAATATGAATAGAAATATCTACATTATCTACAGATAAAATGCGTTAGGACGATTACATTATGCTACATATAATGAATTACGCGTTAGTCTATAAGTACCTAATATAATTTTTAATTTATCCATCGTCAAAAAACAAATCAACAATAATTTTTTAGTCTGTTAATTGCACTTACAAGAATGTATAATTTAGTTTATAAAACTTATGACGCTTATTTTTCTTTAGAAAGAATTGTCTGGTAGCTGAACAATTCAAAGAATAAAGAAGGCAACTATTTTACCGATGTGTCATTAATTTATTTTTAATGTTTTTATCATTTACTTGTCATACTACATACTTTATTTTTAGTTTACAAATACATATATCTAGAAAAATGTATAGGTATGTAACTTATAAAAAATACATTCCAATTTTTATACTTACAAGTACCTTCAAAGCTATTATAGCTTTTTTCTAACTTATTTATTCTTCAGGTATATCGTCTATACTTAATTATATTACAAAGTATGTGTTTTATTCGGTAAATATTTGTTTTAGATGTAGAGCGATAATAATACAATGGGTCTGCTTCTACAGCGAGTTTTATTCATTATTGTACATGAACAAACGACAATTACATCGATGAGTTTTAAAATTTAATGTATTAAATAATTATTTCATTCATTAAAGATATAATAATTTCCTCGTTTCCTAAACTAATTAATGTCTTTTTTAATAATATTACTCATATAAAAATGCTTTGATAATATAAGAATAAACTATAAGAACTTTACGGCCTACTACATACCTTAGAAAAATCAACAATCCAAAAACATGGGAAAAAACGGTGAAAGGTAATCACAGAATTATCACATTCATTAAAAGTCACTAATGAAATCAACGATAAAATTGAAGAACTTTAACTGTTTCGTTATAGTCTGTTCGTTCGCCACCTTGTCAAATGCTTTCCTAACAGCAACTAGTTGTAAGCACGCCAGCAACAAGTGCGTTCGCCAATGCGCAGTTCCTCTGTTTGAGGCTAACAACTGTAGATGCGTGCCACTGCGTGAGGCTAGCAGTTAGATGACTTACCTGCGCTATGATCAGGCAGTGGCGTTGTCAATGGGGCAAATTATCGGGTCCCCATTCCCTACCGTGGGGATTTTTAAATAAAATTTTTAAATATAAGTTTTATTTGCATTTACCTATTTCAATTCTTTCAAAATTATATTATTTCAAACACACTTACATTTCTTACCAAAAATTAAATTTAAACTTCTTTCGGACGCAACAAATTTTTGTCATAAAACAGTCGCAATAATACACAGTTGACTTGACTTGAAATAATTGCGGATGTACTGGGATTTTTGTATAATATTTGTTTTTAATTAATGACTTATTGATTCTCCTTTCGAAAGTAATAAATTCTTTATTTCATTATTTTTTATTCAAAAAAATTTCGTCAAAATATAAAAATATTGTAAAGATAGCGATCGCATGTACTATTAGTTTGATACATAGTTCCAAAAGAAACAGACGTGAATGGTGTTGTGAATCGTTTTACCTGCTGTTCATTGCCTTTTTTATAATATAAAAATGTAAGAAACCCACTCCGTAATAACAAAAAGACCTAGGTCTCCCTGGCGCCGAAAATATTTGTGCTTGTATTATTTTGATAGTCATACGACTGACGGTAGGTTAAAATCTAAGTCAACTTACAATTATTTTAATTTGATCAAATATGTAGTTATAAAAGATATTTTTTTCGAAATAACAAATCTCATTGGCTTGTAGCACAAGCTCTGTTTTTGCCTGTTTTAAGAGCAATGTTTTTGGATGCTTTAAACCATGCTCTTAAAACATCCAAAACAAAGCTTGTGGTACCAGCCAAGGTTTTTCTACGATCGGGGTAGAAATTTGGCTTTTATGACACAAAAACCATGATTGATGTTCGGTTCGTACCTTGTACCACGCACAAAAGTGGCGTCTGCCAACCAAAGTGTCTCACCCACGCTCCACTCACTTGTAATTAATTTACTACTTAACAGTCATGTATCAGAAATCATTGCGCTCGCTTCGTTCATTTATCAATATTTTTATTCACCTTTATATATAATATAATAAATAATTTATAATAAACAACTTAAAACGATAGTAGTCTTATCCCTTGAACTTGTGGTTCACTATTATTATTGTAAAATATCTGTTAAATTAACGGTTTTTATATGTAATTTGTTTCTAAAATTATATAAATAATATAAATATTGTATGATCTAACAAAATTTTGCCTCCGCCTATTTCACAACTACTGGCTACGCCGCTGGGACCAGGTGTATGTGTGTTGTTCTGTTGTTTGCCTGCTGTGTGCACATGTGGTATAGTGATATGATGAATAATTTTTTCTGCCTCTATTTCCGTCATTCCAGGATGAAACTAATATTATTTGTATCTATGTAATATAATAAGTGTACTTATCGTAAGATATTGAAAATATAATATTTCATAAAAAAATTATTTAATAATTCCGGTCAATTTACACCCAAAATTTTCCAATCAACCACGTAAACAAAAAAAAAATAACCAAAACAGATGCAGCATTCAAATCTCTATTACTTTTAGATAAAGCATTTTACTTTCAAATAATTTAGTACGCAATAGCAGTGTTACATTATTTACAGATTGTGAATATTTAGTTAAGCCGTTGGGATAATTTTTATGCATATTAAAACACAATACTGTTAATTTAATTTCAGGCTTTATTTGAAAGCATAAAGTTATATATTTAGATATAATTATATCAAATATTTAAAAAATAATAATGTAAGAGGCCTCAAAACATATGCAAAGTCAGAATGATTTAGTTCAATACAGGCGCGGTAGCAGTGGCGGCGCTAGCGGGGGGTCAGGGGGGCCTTGCCCTCTTAAAATTTTCAGTGGCCCCCTGGTTGCCATTCTACAAAATTTTGCTAGTAATATTGCTTTTCACATCTTAATATTAAAAAAAGACAGAAACACTGAAAGAAACACACAAAAAAAACATTGTTATACAGCAAAATTTTATATGGACATTTTATCTAAAAATCACTATCTGCATTTAACCATGATTATTATTGGTGTTATAATAAACGCGCTGCCGAACTTGTCAAATTCATTGTGCAAGTCCGATAGCGACGCAATGAACTTGTAATTACTTGTTAAGATTATTCTATACTTTACTTACTCGTCCACGTGCATAATTTAGCAAGTTCAAACATGTTTTACAAATTTTGGTATTTATACATCTCAATGCTCATTCGGTATTTTGTGGTCAAAGAGTAAAGTAAAAATAAATATGAAGCGCACAAATTAAAAATTATTTTTTATCAGAGTCAAATGAAAAAATAATAAAAACTGATACTTTCCTGCCTTCGACAAGTAGCGGCAGTACAAGCAGTAATTTAGAAAATATATTAAAAACGAATGAAATGGTGACATCTTGTAACTTAAGTGCTACTGAAGAAAGTGATATTAGTGAGTCTAGTTCTTGTGAAAATAAAACTAGTGAGGGTGATATATGTGATGACAATGAAACTGGCGTACATACCCTAACAGTGAGACCTGAACCAGAACAAACAATTCTTACTGTTTCTGGACCTAGCGACTTGTCACAGACTCCTGAAGAAGGACCACGTCAGCCGATACTATCGCAGTATCCAAAAGTTAAACAAGGTGAAAGAATGAGAAGCTTTAAATCAACGTGGTTTAAAAAATGTACATGGTTGGAGTATAGTGTTTTAAAAGATAGTGTTTTTTGTTTATACTGCCGATTTTTCCATGGTGTAAATGAAGCAAACATTTTTGGGAATGAAGGGTTTCGCAACTGGAAGAATGCACTTGATTCAAGTAAAGGACTAGTAAAACATGATAATTTGGAACAACATAAAATGTTTGTTATAAAATATGTAAATTATATGAAATTAAAGAAACAGAAAATAAATATTGAACAAATGGTGAATAATCAATCCCAAAATAAAATTAAAGAAAACAGACACTACACCAAAACTTTATGAGTGTTTATTATTTACATGTACAAGATATTGCTCAACGTGGTCATGATGAAAGTGTTTTAAGTTTAAATAAAGGTAATTTAAGAGAGTTAATGTTATTGATAAGTAATCATGACACCATTGTACAAAAAAAGTTACAGGATAGTTCGAGAATGCAAAATACCTACATCATGATATCCAAAATTTATTAATCTCTATTATGGCGACCATTGTACGTAAAAAAATTTCAGACGATGTAAAGTAATTAAAATTATTTGCAATAATGTCTGACGAAATAAAAGACTTGAGTAAAGATGAACAAATAACTATTATAGTCCAGTACTTGCATCAAAATGCAATTCAGGAGAGGTTTTTAGGGTTGATGCTGCTAGTTTTGCAAATTATATAAAAACAATATAAGATGAAAATAATATTTCATTAAGCAATTGTATAGCACAAGGATACGATGGTGCTGCTGTAATGAGTGGTCATTTAGGTGGCGTGAAAATCATATTAAAAGTATTGTTCCGCAAGCAGTATATAGTCATTGTTTTAAGCATAAATTAAATTTAGTTGTTGTTGATTGTTGCAAACATTTCAAAAAGTCGCCTATTTTTTTTTCTAATCTTGAAAAATTATATACATTTATGTCAAACTCTGCAATTCATCCTCTATTTTTAAATACGCAAAAACAAATTTATCCTACAAAACTGGCTCGAGAATTAAAAAGGATATGTGATACGCGATGGACTGTTCAGTTCAGAGCATGCGAGACTGTTTTAGAAACAATTGAATCTGTAACATTAAACAATCTTATTTCTAAAACTGATGTAAAAAAGGATAGAAGATGTGAACAAAAGGTTTTCTTTTACAAATTGGTAAAGAATTTATTGTTTTACTGCTTATTTATTTAAAAATTTTATAATTAGTTACAACTGTATTTAATTATCTCCAATTCCCTGATATGAATTATGTAAAAGGTTTAAATTTAGTTCAAGAGACAATCAATAAATTTCAAAACTTACGAAACAATGATAATGAATGGAATTCTATATAGAAATCTGCAAATAATATTTTTTTGTCTCTTGGTTTAGATAAAACAGACTTTTTTGACAAACCAAAAAGAATGAAATCTATTCCAAAAAGGTTACAAGAGTTTATAGTAGATTGTGAAATAGATGATTCTGTAGACATAGAAGTAAAAAATGAGAAAGATGTCAAACTTAAGTTATACATCCCTATACTACATAAAATTATAATTGAATTAAAAGAAAGATTTACAAAAAATTATACTATTTTAAAATCATTACAAGCTTTTGACAATAAAATTCATTTAACTAAATTAGCAGAACATTATAACATAAGTTGTGATTGTTTAGACTCGGAAATAACGCTAGTTAAGAAACTTTTGTGTAGGGAGGAAAATTAAAATATTAAATCACTCATAAAGGACTTAAAGGGGATCCCATGGGAAGACCATCTTTTTGTTGATAAAAGCGGTTATTAAATTCGAAATAATTTTGTTCTAAACAAATGTCCAAAAGAGCTAAAATTTCATTTTTTAACTTCAAATTCACGTTGTCTTTATTAGCTGAAATCTTTATGGACAATTTTGAAAAATCAATTTTTAATTCTAAGGCTAAAATTATTAACGAGATCAAATTCTGGTACCGTTACGAAGATGACATAATCTGTTTATTCTCAGGCTCTGACAGACAATTACAAATATTAGTATCACTTCTCAATAGTCAAAATAAAGCCATTCAATTTACCATTAAAAAAGAAGAGAATTGCCAGATAAATTTCCTTGACATCACTATTAAACGGTTAAAATCATCTTTTGAATATAAAATCTATAGAAAACCTACTTATACAGACACCATTATACCAGCACACTCAAACCATCCTAACAATATTAAAATGTCTTCCCTAAATTGTTATGTACACAGACTGTTAAATATTCCTTTATCTACAGTCAACTTTAATTTAGAACGCAACACTATCAAACAAATAGCTTATAATAACGGTTTCAACCCTTGTATAATCGATAAGTTAATTTCTAAGAAGAACAAGAAAATCATGTTTAATAAAATCTACGGAGATCATTCTTAAAATTCAGAGTGTAAACCATATTGTAAATTGCTTTTTGTAAACAATATCAGTAACAACATAGGTTATCAACTAAAGAATTCTAATATTAATGCAGCCTATTATAACAACTATACTATTAAGCATATTTTAGTCAATAACAAATTAACCATTAAAGATAAATTAGATAATAGTAGTATTTATAAACTAAATTGTAACGATTGTAACGCTATTTAAATTGGTCAGACAGGGAGATCTTTTAAGATTAGGTTTTACGAACATATGAGATCCTTCAAATTTAAACAAAACTGACTCCAATATGGCGATACATCTGAATGAAAAAAATCATACCTGCAACATTGACAATTTGGAAATTTTACACTTTACCAATAAAGGACGTTGAATGAACTTCTTAGAAGCATTTGAAATTCAGAAAGCTATTCATAGCGGCTTAAATGTCCTCAATGACCAGTTGGATTTGTTTCATTCGGATAGTATCAAGATCTTTGTAAATGAACTGTACCGTTAATCACTGTACTATATAAACTGTGTGTAACTTGTATTTTAATCAGTCAACGTTCTGAAGATGGCCTAATAAGCCGAAATCGATCAACTTGTTAATAAATAATTTTGTGAAACTACATCAAGTGTCTACGTTCTTTATTCTTATTCATAATGTTTCACCAAGTGCCAACGGCTCATACTTTTGATATTAGTATTTTTTTTCTTTTTTAAACTGTTCACCATGGTATTTCTTGAAATATTTGTTTAGTTTTATTACTTTATTCATCCACTGCTTTGTTGGTTGAATAAGCCCCCCGTACGACAATTGACGAACCCAAGATGGTAAATCGTATTCCTGAATATTTTTCGTGTTCTTCGTGTAGTCACCTAGTTCTGGATTTGTATCTCTAAATTTTTTCGCTAAATAGCCGGCTATGTACTCGAGTGCATCTCTTGTTTCGTTTTCATTGTCGACAGATGAAGAAGACACACTTAATGAATGACTGTTGTCAGAGTCAGAATCGTAATATATTTTTTCTAAGACTACTTAGAAATCTGCTCATTGTATGTTTGTTGTTGCTATGGAAATGAGGTACATTGCAAGACATCGTGCGAAATGAATTTGTTTTGTAGTCATTTCAGTACAGGTCATTTCATTTCAGCACAGGTGCATTTTTCTTTTAAATTACACATGAAAAATATAAAAACGCATGCGTAAAAAATAAAATAGATGTAAATTAGAGAATTATTATTATTTATTGTTGGTTATATTAAATGTAATGTTTTGACAGTTGTTAAATATTATGTTATTAAGATCGGTTTTATTCACATTTAAATTATTAAGATTTTCCAAATTATTATTATTATTAAATGTTATATATTAGTTCTGTCAAAAATGATAAATTATTTCAAATTTAAAACTGGCGCGCTTCGGCAAATCATTCCAGTCTGAATTTCGGCAGTATGCCGTATTCCAGCTGTCAATAATAAACTGAGAATGGTTGAAGAATTTATTTTATTTTAGTATAATATTATAAACAGAAATATTTATTGAATCACTTATTTAGTTATTTATTATTAGTGATATTGAATGTAATATTGTTACAATTATTAAAAATCATTTTGGTGAACATGAACTTTTAAGGTTATGGTTTAAGTTGTTTTGATTGTCAACGCTAATAGTTGTTGATGTCGAAGATCTATTATATATCACATTTTATATATATCCACATTTTTATTTATATTGAGAGTAGTTCTCAACATGGAATACTGTGTCCATAAAGTTGAAGCTTTGCATAATTTCGATAAAGAACCAAAATAAGCCATGAGCACATTTTCGGAATATGATGTTACGTTTTCATCATTTCGCCAGTCCATAAATAATTTATATGTAACTTCATATTTTTTTCTAGATTTTTCGGGTAATAAATTTAAGGAAGTTATTTTTGCTGCTTCTAAGATATTTGGTGGTGTGAAATCAACATTCTCGTCGCTATCACTCTCCATTTTTACCTCACAATATACAAAATATTAAAAGACGTTTATAAAAACCGAACTGTTATTTAATTTTTGTTACGCTAGGATACTAACTTAGGATTGACAGACATTGAAATGGTGAAACCGGCCGTTGCTAGGATACTTATTTAGAATTTTCAAATATTGGAATGGTGAAAGCAGGACAAATTTATTGTTAAAATATAAATTAAAAAATAATACTGTAGTCGTAGTCGCATGGAATGTCCATTTCATGCTGGTTGTACAATATACTATTATCATGAGGGTTGTCTAATAATTCTGGATCGTTAAGAATTACATCTGCTTGTTTACAAATAATCGCTAAAAGATATTCATCATTTGATAGATCTTCAGTATTCACTTCTGTATGTAAGATTCCTGGATTTTTACCTAAAATAATCAAACGCATTCTCTTTATCGCATTTAAGGGACTGGGATGTTCATCAGCTCCGCCTCGACTTCGTACTTGAAATAAAAAGTTCTCTAAACTATCCTGATTTAATTTGTTAGTGCAAATATAAGAAATATTGTATTTGATCTTCATATCATTATACAGATCTTTTAATGAAGAAATCGAAATCAAAATACCTTTTTGAAACGTTTGAAGGGTTTTGTATCCTCTTGGTTTCATGGTTTCTATCATTGTATACATTTGATCAAGATATTTATTTTGCTGATCGAAGTGAATCCCATATGCTCTTTTGGTGGGTATTTTACCGTTACATACAAAGCTATTAAAAGTATCAAACCAAATATTGACTGTTTCAATAAAATTTGCTAGATTATCAGCTAATACTTTATTTGGTCCCGGTTTGTATCTTCTTAAAGCTGTTGCAGTGCTATGAGAAAGTAATTCCGCAGCCATTCTCACATTTTGTCTTTTAGTTTTTTCCAATGTTAAATGTTTGCGCGTTACCTTGTACAATACGTTAACTTCTGCATGTGTTTTATCTAGCAAGTGATGCAGAGGAGATTTGTCAATTTCGATGTTGTTTTCTAGGTAAAATCCATGATCTAATAGCCAGTTTCGCGTTAATTTTAGAAGATGTGGTGCACCCGCAAAAATATAAATAAATTGGTTTGTGTCAGGATGAAGAAAATGATAGTTTTCAATAGTGATATTTAGTTCTTTCCATAGTCCAATGTTTCCTCCACCGCAATCAAGTGGTACAAGCAACAACATTATAACCAATTTTATACAATGCTTGTATCACTGAATATAAGATAGATTTTGTTACTTTGGTATCGAAAGCGCAATACACTGGCTGTTTCCATTTTGAAAATAATCCTCGCACCATAATAATTTGCATTTGTGAGTGTGGACCCATTACTTCATAATTTCGTGCATCATACTCTAATTAGGATTTCACCTTCATTTCATCGAATTGTAAGACCGCAACTTTTTCGCGTAAATATATGTATGCCTTTTTAGTGTAGTGAAAGCAATTGCTATATTTTCCGGATTCCATACTACGCGTTTTTTATTATTTAATATAATGTTAATTTGTTGGCTCGTCAAACATTTTGAAAGTACTTCTACAATTTTAGCTTTGGTGTAAGAATGTGTTGGTCTCACTTTCTTTTCCCTGTAATATTTTACTTGTCTTTCGAGACTCTTTATTCTTAATCTGCTTCTTCGCTGCAACTGGAAAAATTGTGCCTGTAATTTTTCATATTTATTCTTCCAATTATCACAATCTGTGTGTTCATTAGTTGACACTTGTATTGATACTGGCATATTTTCATCAGTTACTCCTTTTTCGGTAATATGAATTTCATCTTGAGACATAATCTTATTTATAATGTCTTCTTTATTTTTTACATTATCTCTATTTTCCTTTCGTTGTCTTCTTGCTAAATTTGAGGTAGTATTATTATTAATCCATGAAGTAGCTGATTGTAGCAAAACTGAAGGAACTGAACCTGGTGTTAAGAGCAACCGTTTACGTGTACCTAATAAATTTAAATAGTAACAAAATATTTTTTTTATGAAATAATATTAAATTATAAAACATACCAAGCAGCTCATTACGAAAATCTCTCTGATAATCATCAAGTCCAAAGTGTTCCGAGCAAATTCGGCTTGTGTCTGGATTAAATTTATCATTTCTTTTGCATTTGACAATCCATTCAAGGCGAATCTTTTCTTCTCTTGGAAATACATGATATGAAATGTTTTCGGTTTTCGAACTATAATTTTTGCATGTGAAAATAGCACAACTTTTTCCTCCTTTTCTTTTCTTCGGTTCACTCATGTCTACATTTATGTACTTTGTAATTAGTAAAATAAAAAGTAAAATATATTTTTCATATAACTTACTTAGCGATATCAGTACGTAGAATGGTATAATTATATTTAATAGTGCAATAACTATAGAGATTAAGTATGTTATTGTTATTAACACAATAAACTAAATAAACTAAATAAAGTTAATAATTAGTAATCCAAATAAGTTGTACAGACGTTTATCTAAAATAATACGTTGCATCTAGCTACCATAATACAGTTCTAGAACTTTTATTTAATTGTTTTTGCTCTGATTTTTTTCTTGTTAGTCAGCTTTTGTCCCACGTTTGTTGCTGCACTAATTATTTACCTACTGACCAGAAAAGTAGACTTAACTTTTATTTTTCATTATCGACAATTTTGGTCGAAGTTTTCTGTTCTGAAATAAATTGACTGGTTCAGTATTTTAGCTTCATCTATATATATAATAAGTAATATAGGAGTCCAGCCCTGTTTTTCACAATCTTTCAGGTTCATTGCATCAGATTTGTTTCTCATAGTGAAACATGAGAGACATTGCTGAGTAAGGTAGTTTCTGCATTTTATCAAGAACATGTGTAGTTAGTTGTCAGCAGGGATGTGCGTGTAGTCTACTGCAAGTAATCTACGCCATTCTCTACGTGTAAACAATCATGTAGTCTACGTCTTCATTTTTCATGTAAACAATGTAGACTATATAGACAATGAAAACACCTGTGTTCACTTAAGTCAGATTCGAAATTTTATCCCTAGAACTAGGGAATTTTAAATGTTGTTAGAGATTTTTATTTTTATTCTAGGGATTACATGAAAAAAAAATTAGTTGTGCAGGGAAAAACGTTCAAAATTTATCAACTGGTTACTGTTAAAAATAGCGCCAAAGAAAACTCCGTCAGGTTGATCGATTTTAAAAATGACAGTTCGCCCAAGACCCAAGACAGACATTCGTCTAGTAATGTGCGAGCACTTGCTTTATTAGTTTTATTATATAAAGACCGATAATGACCCGAGCTTACGAATACAAATACATGTAATAGTTGCAAAGGAATAAATTTAGGTTATGTTGAATATTACAACTTTCAGATGCATTGTCTACAATGTTTACATTGTCTACGTCGCTAGAATTGTCTACGTGTAGATGTATACCATTAAAGATTACACGTAGATGCACATCTCTGGTTGTCAGATTCTGTTAGTAACTTGTACTGTAAACACGCTGTACTGATGTGTTGAAAAAATTAATAATTTATTATATTGAATCAATCAATATATTTGGCGCAGTCGGTAGGACCGTGAAATATTAATATCTCAAAAATTCTGCAAGAATTCAATTCGTTATAAAATATCGATAGTCAGTTTCTACTTTTAATTCGCGATTCGAATATAATCAAATAATCGTCTCCCGAAGAAACTAACTGCATAAGTGCCAGCAAAGCTAGTGCCATAAGTTATTGCAAAAGACATTATTTCAAACATAAAAAATCTCATCACACAAGCAATCCTAGAGGCCTGAATGCCGTCGTCATAGTCTGAGCATCATCCCATTCTCCAGTGTGAACCAGAATTCTCGACAACGAAGGAACCGGCATCAACATCAACATCAGAAGAGCAGATCTGTCCCTGTCTTCCAATCTGCCGAGAGAACATCGGAAAGAAGACAACAACCTCAATGATTAAAGAAGTAATACTATTACTGTAAGTTTATTTACATAATTGTCATAATCACTGTATACACAAATTCACTGACAATTCCAATCCAAACCTGGATTCTTTACTCGAAGTACTAAATAATTTAAATATTAACATTGACACAATGCCTGAAACAGGACTTCCGGGCCAGCGGACGGCACAAATCGCCACAGAACCTCTGAAAAAACAACAAACAATTAACGATTTAGTTAGCGCTATAACTAAATATAACGGTAATCCTAAATTCCTTACGTGTTTCATAACTCAAACAGACGAAATTATTGAATTAATTAATAGCTTGCAACCTAACGCAATCCAAGTAAAATTAATATTATTCCATATTAAAGCGAAACTAACAGTTCGCGCAGAAGTATTAATAAACGATCAAAAATTCGATACATGGAAAGAGCTCCGCAAATTTCTTATTGCAAAATACGATGATAAACAGCAGTCTCCAACCATCGCATGTAACATGGTTGATCTCCAACAAGGAAAACTTACAACATTCGAATATTTGAAAGAAATTCTAAAAAATTTCGACCGTGCAGTAGCAAAAATTAACTTGTGCAATCTTGTGCCTGACGCAAAAGAAGGCATAATTGCTTTTATTCAATCCATAGCCGTACACTCGTTCATTTCAAATTGTAAAGATCCTTACAAAAATAACCTCGCTACTCGCAATCTTTCTTCTCTAAAAGAAATTGAAAACCTCCTTACAAATGACTTCCAATATTTACACGAAAATCAACACCAAAATTTAAATAAACCTAAACCAATTTATAAACCCACATCATATAACTTTAACCTTCCTGCCCAACAAAAATCACAACCCACATATCAAAAATATCAATCTCCGATGCAAAAATTTCCAACACCTCAAAGAACACAACAAGTGTACCAAACTAAACCATTCGCCCCACGAGCAAATATCCGAAACTCACAATTCATAAATTCATGAGTACACAAACTCGACCAGTCCGTCCACAAAATTATTTCCAACAAAATCAGCCATAACGAAACTTCGTATTTGAGGAACTATTTAATCAAAATCATGAAAATAATTAATTCGAAAATACAGAAAACGAATATGAATATATGGAACAAATCGACACTCAAAATGTTCCCCAACTCGATTCACAAGAATCGAATCTTTAACGAATAATTTTAGCAAACTCCCATTTATTCAAATTAATAATTTTAAAATATTTTTAGATACAGGCTCAACTCAAAATTACATACACCCAAAATTAATTAAACCCGATACAATAAAATTTTGTGAATATTTTACAATTTATACTTGTAACGGTACATCGTCCGGAACTGAATTTACCTATTTCCAATTTAAGTACTTAAACATTAAAACCTACATTTTCAATTTTCATAAAGATTTTGATATTTTATTGGACATACCCGGCATCGAATTACTTAAAACTAAATTTAATTTTGAAAAAGTACCCAGAAATCTACAAACAAGAGGTACACACAAATTGAAAAAATGTTGAAGGACGACGTAATTCAACATTCTTACCCCCCCTGGTCGTCCCCCATTTGGGTAGTCAGAAATTTCGCGTTGTGATAGACTACCGTAAACTCAACGACAAAACTATTGACGACAAATTCCCCATCCCAGACGTAACTGGCATCCTCGACAAACTCGGAAAATCTAACTACTTCACAACCATTAACTTAACTTCCGGCTTCCACCAAATAGAAGACAATCCCGAAGACATTCCTAAAACCGCCTTCTCAACCAACAGCGGAATTACGAATTTAAGCGTATGCCCTTTGGGCTAAAGAACGTCCCCGCTACTTTCCAGCGCTTGATGAATTTTGTTTTAAAAGATTTGGTAAATAAGATATGCTTCGTATATCTCGATGATATTATTATTCTCGGTACATCTTTCGAAGAACATTTAATAAATAATGAAAAAGTTTTTAAAAAATTGCGCGAAGCAAATCTCAAAATTCAATTGGATAAATGTGAATTCATACGTAAGGAAGTAGCATATTTAGGCCACATCATTACAACTGAGGGGATTAAACCAAATCCCTTTAATCGCAAGAGCGATCGTCGTCGACACCATCACCACGGTGTTTGCTGTCTGAGTCAACACCAGCTCTCCAAGTATTTCTAATGATTTGTTTAAAATATCGATCGGTACCAATTCCCAATTAGCGCAGGAATGCAATAAGAGCAGGACAGCTGCTCTCTGGCGAAGCTCATTCTGTTTAAATTCCTCGACTCCGGTTCTGCAGGTTCCAATCTCTTCTCTCCACGGAGGGTTTCATGTCGTTGTGGATGAGTATCCAGTGCTCGCATTTCTCTCCGATTACGCCTGGAACAAACAATAAACAGTTACTATTAATTGTAATTGCTAATTACCGCTAACTTTTGTTTAGCTAATCGATAATAAACATGGCTTCCTTCCTAGGTGCCTCCCCCTCATTCCCCTCATTCACCAGCACTCAATTCAATACAATGACCGCTAGTCTATTCAGGGAGATTCATTTTCATTATTTTAGGACAGAACATTTATTTATATCCAACTTTAACTTGAAATATTTTTGACCAAAATAATTGCGGAAGGTTTAACAATTAAAAATATAGTTAATTACCCTTCATAATAACTGACACTAGCTAACAATTTACTAGCGTTATCATTAACAAATATCTATTCATCATTATTATTTTAAACTGAATATGAATTTATTTCACAAATTCTCAAATAAATATTAAACAAATAATTAAAAAATAACAATGTTCTTACATTATTGATGTTGAGAGCAGCAGATTTAATATTCAAACTCGTCTTTGCTGATGCCTCCGGGGTGTTGATACACGCTGAGGATACTTGCAGGTCCCGTGATGTCCCTATAAACATAAAAACAATATATTAATAACACACTTCATAACATTTATTAAAGTTAATAATGATAACAGAGAAAACAATTAATAGAATAGCTCTAAAATGCATTAAAAAAGAACCTACCATTTAGAAGGCTTTCGTATGCCATCACCAACTACTAAATGGCTGAATTGAGTAAACATTATTAAGACTGTATTAGTAAACGCTGCTTGTTGAGTGCAGGTAAACGCACAGACTTGTTTAATTATTGTTTCAGCAGCCATCAAATCAATACTTTTACCAATTTAAATATATAGAAAGCAAATGATAATAAATAACATAAATACGTATTTAGCCATTAACAATATTTGAATTAAATTTTTATAAATGAAAATTGAGAAAGATACTCAAAATGAATGGAATATTGTTTTGAAATAATAATATCAATTGGCAAAACCAACTAGTTAAATACATTATTAAGATGTCGTAACACTTGTAGCTGTTATGTATTACAAAGTACATTTTACACTATTTTTAAGTACAAATATCTATCGAAAATATTAGAATAATGTTCTCGTTAACTATTTACCAGAATTTTGTTATAACGTACAATTATTTATCCAGCAACATTCAACAACACAGCGTCATACAAGACTAAATTTATGGAATAAACAGGTTCAGTTCGGTAAATTTATCGTTTGAACAAATCAAATACTTTTATAAATTTATATAAAATAAAGAAAATACTTTCAAATTTAGTACTTTTACTAATTTTCATGTATAAAAAGTAATATATATCGTCAGAATAACATCTATACTTACGAAAGGCACTATATTTTATTAATATTTATTGATATTTTTACTTAAAACCACTAATTTTCTAGCAGCAAATCTAGTTACCTCGCTTGCAAGCAGAGATGTGCATCTACGTGTAATCTTTAATTGTATACATCTACACGTAATCTTTAATTGTATACATCTACACGTAGACAATACGTCGACAATTCTAGCGACGTAGACAATGTAAACAATGTAGATAATGAATCTGGAGGTTGATTCTGTATCTTGCGCGAGCAGTTGCGTGATTAAATTTGCGTTAGTACAATGTATGACGTCACTGATTCTTTTCTGGTGTCGAGCATAGGGAATTTCGTGCTTTACGTTTTCGCGCCAAGTTTAGTGTTGGTAATGGTTTTGAAACTATAACTGTCAGTTGCAATCACATGTCATGTTTGTCAACATCGTTTTGTAGTTTTTTTTATAAGATTTTATTATGGCAGAAGATAGAAAACGTGATATGAACGCTACAGAGGAGCAGAGATATGCATCTACGTGTAATCTTTAATTGTCTACATCTACACATAGACAATACGTCGACAATTCTAGCGACGTAGACAATGTAAACAATGTAGATCATGCATCTGACAGTTGTAAAATTGAACATAACCTAAATTTATTCCTTTGTAACTATTGCATGTATTCGTATTCATGAGCTCGGGTCATTATCGGTCTTTATATAATAAAACTAATAAAGCAAGTGCTCGTACATTACTAGACGAATGTCTGTCTTGGGTCTTGGACGAACTGTCATATTTTTAAAAACGATCAACGCGCCATCTCACCAGACGGAGTTTTCTTTGGCGCTATTTTTAACAGAAACCAGTTGACAAATTTTGAACGTTTTGCCCTGCACAACTAATTTTTTTCATGTAATCCCTAGAATAAAAATAAAAATTTCTAACAACTTTTAAAATTCCCTAGTTCTAGGGATAACATTTCTAATCTGACTTAAGTGAACACAGGTGTTTTCATTGTCTACATAGTCTACATTGTTTACATGAAAAATGAAGACGTAGACTACATGATTGTTTACACGTAGAGAATGGCGTAGATTACTTACAGTAGACTAAACGCACATCCCTGCAGAGGAGCAAAAACAAATTTTAATAAACTTTATGGCAGATAACGTTGATAACGCAAAATGACAAGAAAGTAAAAGACAAACATAATGTTAGAATGAGACAGGTAGTGTCGCAAGTAAGAAACAGGACCTACGGAGGTCACGCATCTATATTTGCGTGCCTCGCAAGAAGTGACGTCATACCCATTAGTTCTTTAAATGTCCGATAGATGGTTTACTATATGCATGTGACATATCTGTGTTAGTATGGGTGCCGCAAGTAGTCACGCAAGATACAGAATCAGGCTCCTGACAGTTGTAAAATTCAACATAACCTAAATTTATTCCTTTGTAACTATTACATGTATTCGTATTCGTAAGCTCGGGTCATTATCGGTCTTTATATAATAAAACTAATAAAGCAAGTGCTGGTACATTACTAGACGAATGTCTGTCTTGGGTCTTGGGGGCGAACTGTCATATTTTTAAAATCGATCAACGCGCCATCTCACCAGACGGAGTTTTCTTTAGCGCTATTTTTAACAGTAACCAGTTGACAAATTTTCAACGTTTTGCCCTGCACAACTAATTTTTTTTTCATGTAATAAAAATCGCTAACAACATTTAAAATTCCCTAGTTCTAGGGATAAAATATCGAATCTGACTTAAGTGAACACAGGTGTTTTCATTGTCTACATAGTCTACATTGTTTACATGAAAAATGAAGACGTAGACTACATGATTGTTTACACGTAGAGAATGGCGTAGATTACTTGCAGTAGACTACACGCACATCCCTGCTGACAACTAACTACACATGTTCTTGATAAAATGCAGAAACTACCTTACTCAGCAATGTCTCTCATGTTTCACTATGAGAAACAAATCTGATGCAATGAACCTGAAAGATTGTGAAAGATTACTTGCAGTAGACTACACGCACATCCCTGCTTGCAAGTTATGAACTGTGTAGTCGACGCAGCGCCAGCGAACTTCCGCGCAAACCAGTGCACATCAAAATGTCTTGGAGTGTATTTTATGTATAAAAATTAGAATTTATTGAAAATGACATATATTTAATAACATTAATTCAAAAATTGTTTTTTAATTAGTGTTTATGAATTTCATCAGTAATTTAAATACTTAAATACAGAAATAAGTATGTATACATTGAATTTAAAAAAAAACTAGTACTTAAAATATGATAAAATTTACAATAAAGAAATAGGGGAACAATTCTTGAATTTCTATCGTACTTTAATAAAAAAAATCAAAATAATAAATTTAATAGGGATGGTTTTATCGGCATCTATTGCTAGGTATAAGTATGTCCATAACGCCTCATTTCAACTAACTTTTCACATGTTTGTGGATAGTTTATTGAATTAAACGTAATTGTTTATATGTGTAAGAAGTTTCATAGCTGAGAATTAAATAGGGGTGGTTTTAACGAAATCTATTGCCAGGTATAAATATATCCATAACACCTCATTTAACTAAAATTTCACTTTTTTGTTCATTACTTATTGTAGTACATGTAATTGTTTATATGTGTACGAAAAGTTACGGAAAAATTGTCATTCATATTTTCTCTCAAAAAATTAATAAAATTATAGGCAGTTCAAATTTTCAATTCTCTTCAAATTTAAAAGATACACTCCATTTAAATATTGTAAAGAAAACTTTTAAAACTCATATATTTGAAATATGTGAAACAATTACCCAAAAGGATAACAGTATTTGTGAACTTTATTTATAAAATACAATAACCGCTAGTATAAATAATCGTTGAAGGATGATTTAATTAAATTTATTTATATCAATAATTTAGTTGAAATATATTTGTATAAAATAATGCCGGAACGTTTAACAATGAAACATCTAGTTAATCATCCGTAATTTGTTTGTTTTTTATACTAACTGTCATTGTATCACAATGTTTCAGTAGCTGATAATCTGCTAATAACCTGTCAGCTAGCAAAGTATTATGTTACAGATGAGAACGATTCATCATTATAATTTAAAGTGAATCATTCATTATTATATTATTAAACAAATAAAAAATATGTTGTAAAGATAATTATTATATCTTATGAAATTGGGTAACATTCAGTCATCCTGTCACACCATCCTTGCGTCAACCACAATCTCAATCTACCATCAACTCTCACCGCAGCCTCGCTACCAAACACCTCTCACTTCTACACTTCAACATCTCATTCGATACACCATCCAAACTCTCTCATCTATATTCCATTCATCATCTCTAATATTTTCATTACAACCATTCCGTCCATTTACACAATCTATTCCTAACATCTGATTCTCACCATCTCTTCACACTCAACTCAACCAAAACATTCTTTTTCCATATTTCACTCATCAAATCATCAAAATGCGCCTTACTTTCTCTTTCCTAACACATTTATTCATCACGTAAACACCTGGTCAATTTAAAACAACATATTTATTACTGTTTACATCAGACTTTTACCCAAATCATTTCAAAAGGGACTCATTTAAATATAATTTTTAATATCTACGAATAGTAAATAAGCTTCCCGGATTAAATTACCTCTAGTTATTTGGGTGAACCGATTATGAATAATTTAGGACTGAAATGTTGGTGCTCGATTAAATACAACCCTCGCGGGATAGTTTGATACCGGATAATTAAGTAAACAATGCGTATTGCTCCCCAAATTATTTTAGAGGAAATTGTTTCAAGTAAATGTTGTAGAGCATACAAATCTGTATTTAAATCAATAAACAATATTAATTTCGCATGCTTTATATAACTGCAAAAACTAGTTTTCTCTTTTCAATATAAATTATTTGAAATGATTAAATATTAATTCTGTCTGTTTTCTCAACGTTTAAAATTTAAATATTGTAAAGAATCCTTTTTAGAACTCATTTGCTAAATATTGGAAACAATTTATTTATATTCAACTTTTACTTCAAACATTAATAATTTTAGAGAGACTTAATAATATAGTTAATTACCCTTAATACTAACAAACAATTTGTCACTAGCTAATAATTTACTAGAGTTATCATCATTAAACAATATCTAGTGGATTGTCAGTTACTATTTACTATAATTATTTTAAAGTTGCTTACATTGATGTTGAGATGACACCAGCTGCTCCATGATAATACTGAAGCTGCAGGAGATGCTTGCTGGTCCAGTTATGTCCCTATAAACTGTGACGAAGTGTGCTCGTCACAAAGTTTGTTATATAGATCACGTTCGCGAAAACGCCTATATCTCACACCGTAACTTCGCGACTTCGTCGCATGCCACCTTCCGTTTTAGGAACTCTTGTGCGACCACCGAACCAATCACTTTGGCGTCTGTCGTGAGAAATCCGAGATGTTACAGTGAGGCGTTTTGCGTGCACGGCCGGAGTTCACACCGTAACTTCGCGATTTCGTCGCGTGCCACCTTCCGTTTTAGGAACTTTTGTGCGACCACCGAACAAATCACTTTGGCGTCTGTCGTGAGCAATCCGAGACGTTACAGTGAGGCGTTATGCGTGTACGGCCGGAGTTCACCACGTCGAATTCCGCGAGACGCGTCGCGGAATCATTTCCGACACACCAGCCGTCGTCCAGGGAACCCCACCGTCGCGGTGTCGATTTTCCGGAAAAGCGAAAAACCACTCATCGCGATCATTACGAGTCGACCAGCCGCTATTACGGGAACCCCACCGCCGCGACGCCCGGCGTCGATTTTCGACTTAACCGCGATTTCGCCGTTTCCGAACCTGCAGGCCTACACCGCGGGCCCTGACCGTCGCTCCGGACATACCGGCGTCCCGACACCGGGCGTCGATTTCTTGAAAGTCCGTAGATTTACGTCGCACGCCCCGTACGATCCTTTCAGCACCTCCGCCCGCCATTTCCGGCATTTTTGGCGTCGTTTCCCAAAAACGTCGCCTCTGTATTCCCCGATCCCTCCTCGGTATATCCTACACCTGCTGATAATCAACGACATTTCTGTAGTGACACCAGTGCTTAATAAAGACTCAATTCGTCATTTTTCACCAACTTTGTGTTTCTTTCTGAAAACCCTATTGTCTCCGAAACCGCTATCCGACCGTTGGCGCCCGAGCAACCTCACGCCAACATTTTGTCGACGAGTCCGCCATAACTCGTCACAAAACAATGTATTAGTAATATAAAATTAGAGAAAACAAACATCAAGAAATTTTGATGATTAATGAATCTGAAACAGACACTCATACACTTCTTGTTCTTAGACTAGTTTTCAATGATGGTTTCTTTGTTGTCTATAATTATGAAGGCCTTGTAACAAGGCAGAAATGTATTAAAGTGAAATGTCCCTAGTCACATCTGCACATGGCGACGTTTGTTCGGCAAGTGAACAAACACTAATTAATTAGCCATTAACTACTGTTTACCTTGAAACATGCAAGATATACACTTCAAATATCATTTTACTTTTAATATTATTATAAATAAATATAGTTATATTTTTATTTATAAACACAAAAGTAAAATAATAACTTTGAAATATTTTATCGTTCATGTACCAGATGTACCTACGTACGGAAAATATGTCCAGGCCGTGTCTCAATTAAATTGTAAACAAATTATTCATAATTTCTTATTTTTATATACGATATAAAATAATTGCAATAAATGTTTTACTTCTTTTTAACAAATTTGTACAACTCCTAACTTTATGCAAATTTGAATCTGATTTATTTTCATGGACTACATACTTTTTAGACTAATTGAAAAATATAAATAAATAATACTATCACTTATCTTACTAATAGAGATATTTTAAAAGTACAAAGAAACAAAAAATAAAGCCCCAAAAATATAAATCAAAAACCATCTCACCTGTTCTGAGCTTTCATTTTGCAAATTACAACCACTGCCTTAGAGCTTCCTAAAACCTGGTGCACCAGTTCTCAAGTGCTCTTTTTTCTCCTTGGTTTTGTCGATGATTTGTGGTGATTGTAAACTAAGTCTTCCATAATAAATGGTTTTAAAGTCGATAAATGTTGTTTTCATTCCCTTACATCTATCTATGGTTTGTGCATGAAATCCATACCTAAAAACGACATTGGCGCATTATAAATTAATTTAAATTCAAATTTACTTAGTCTCCTACATTTTGTTGGTAATTAACAATATTTTAGTTTAAAATCACATCATTTTACAAATGTAATATACTTGTCAAATATCAGTTTCTGACAACTAACATACTACTGCCAACTATTCATAAAACCTCGAACTAAACCAGTGGCGCAGTATGCATCAAAATTATTGAGTGTTTATATTATAAAAATAATTTGATTTCTAATCAATAAAAACTACTCTATATTATTTATTAATAATTATTATTAACGTTCATAACATATTTTTTTGTTATAAACAGCATTTAACCCCGAAAATTAATATTTTAATGTCCTTGCCCCCAAAGTAGTCACACGGATTTTTTTACCCGCCTAAGTAATTTAGTGATAAATTAATTCCCTAGTTTTGACATTTATATTTGAATTCAAAATGATTGATTGAAAAACTATATAAACTTATTTTAAAACAAATATGTATATAATTTAAACGTAAAATAATTAAACTAAAATAGTTTTATGCTTCAATTAATTTCATTAAACGTAGATTTTAGCGGAATGAAAAGTTTTTCATATAAAATTCATGAGATTTTGTAAAGAATATTAGACTATTCCAAGTTCATGAATGAAACAAACTCTAAAAGGTTCAGTATGCACATTCCTAATCTGCAATTGCAGATTTTGGGCAATTACAATCCATCATATTAGTTTTTTAATTAACAAATATATAAGTGTATGGTTAATGACTGAAAATATGTTTACAAATTAATTGAAGCACGAGAAAATTAATTTTTTACGCAATTTACCACATCAAAAATACTTATAGAAGAATATTTAATTGTCCAACAAAATTATTTAGGCCAAGGGCTCAATTAAATGGCTTTTACACAGATGTACGGAACGTAGGTTTATATTGAAACCAATTCACTCATCAGATTCATCAAAGAATCAATCTTCAACAAACATTTTCATAATAAAAATATGATTAAATATAGTTCAAATATGGAGAATTCAAAATTTAAAACCAATTTCAATTATCTTTACTAGTTTAAAAGTTACAGCCGTTTTAAAAAATGTTCAATTGTACATGTTTCAGTCGACATTTTATGATTTGCCTCAGAAAAATAATAAAATTAACCATATTCACAGCCACTTTAAATTTTAAAAGATACACTCACTTGTAAAAGTAATGGTAGTGGAGCGTCCGGACACGCCATCAAACGTCAAGTCCCCGGGGCCATCATCTCCATTGGTGGTTCCTCCAGCTCGGTTTTCTCGTACTTTAGATTCTCCGTAGACTTCTTGCAGCTGTCTAAAGTTTTATTAATTAATTACTTGAAAGTAAAATTATATCATCACACCTTTTACCCATTATTGGGTCAAATCACAGCCACCAAAGATGTTAGTGGTGAAATTTGTAGGTCATTGTTTTAAATGATGATAAATACGTACAATTAAATATTGTAAAGAAAACTTTTAAAACTCATAATATTTTAAATATTGAAAACAATTACCCAAAAAGGTAAAAGTATTTGATTAACTTTATTTTAAAAATACAAGGACTGCTAGTGAAAAGAAAAATACTTGTAATATATTAGATAGAATTATAGTTGCTCACCATTAATACTAATCAGTAGCAAAACGTTTCACTAACTTACAACTTACTAGCATGATTATTTTCAAGTGAAATAATGAAAAAATAACAAGTTTTTTACATTTGCAAGAGATGTGATATGAACGCCATCTCTGGTCAGCGTTTTGTTTGCAAGTGCGGAGCTCATGCTCGTTGCATGATTACTCAGAGCGACTAATTGCCACTAATTGATTACACAACTCATTACATTGAAACTTACACAACATGTCTACATTTCAAATAAAATATTACTCATTTTACTTTTTTCATTAATTATTATAAATTATTATTGTTATATTTTAAGTAAACAAATTTAAAACGTGAAACGTCAACACACCAGCATTCCAAATATTTCTAATGATTTGTTTAAAATATCGATCGGTACTAATGCGTCCCCGATTCCCAATTAGCGCAGGAATGCAATAAGAGCATGACAGTTGCTGCTCTCTTTGACAAAATGTATTTAAAGAAAAGAAAAGTCCGTAGGCGTGCGTCAGTAGTGAGTTGTTGACGCACCTCGCTTGCACTTCTACAGCTAGCTCTCTGACAAAGCTCATTCTGTTTAAATTCCCCGACTCCTGTTCTGCAGGTTCCAATCCCTTCACTCAGGATGGGCCCGAAGATGTCAACTCTTGGGCCAAAATAGCTCTTCAACGAAGGGTTTCATGTCGTTGTGGATAAGTATCCAGTGGATGCATTGCTCTCCGATTACGCCTGGAAGAAAGAATAAACAGTTACTATTAATTGTAATTACTAATTGCAATTACTAATTGGATATGCAACTTAATCCTAATTACTCAGACACAACCGTATTTTATTGAAACCGCTAACTTTTGTTTAGCTAATCGATAATAAACATAGCTTCCTTCCTGAGCACGGAATGAAATAGTCGTCTTCCGGAAGGTTTAACAATTAAATATATAATTAATCACCCTTCATAAGAACTGACACTAGTTAACAATTTACTAGCGTTATCATTAAAAAATATCTAGTTCCTATTCACCATTATTATTTTAAACTGAATAATTAAAAAATAACAATATTCTTACAATGATGTTGAGAGCAGCAGATTTAATATTCAAACTCGTCTTTGCTGATGCTTCCGGGGTGTTGATAATGTCCACGATGATACCAGCTCTGATGATACTACTCCAGAATGGCATCAACTTCGATAACCCTGGTATGATAATGCTGAGGCCGCTGAGGATGCTTGCAGGTTCCGTGATGTCCCTATAAACATAAAAACAATATATTAGTAGCACACTTCATAACATTTATTAAAGTTAATAATGATAACAGAGAAAACAATTAATAGAATAGCTCTAAAATGCTTTTAAAAAAGAACCTACCATTTAGAAGACTTTCGAATGCTATCAACAACTGCCGACAATGCACAACTTTTTCACTAACTACAAAATAGTTGAATTGAGTGAAAATTTCTTGTTCAGCGCAGTTGAACTTGAATACGCACAGACTTGCCTAATTATCGTTTAAACAGCCACCAAATCAATACTTTTACCAATTTAAATATATAGAAAGCAAATGATAATAAATAACATGAATACGTATTTAGCCATTAACAATATTTGAATTAAATTTTTATAAATGAAAATTGAGAAAGATACTCAAAATGAATAGAATATTGTTTTGAAATAATAATAACAATTGGCAAAACCAACTATTTAAATACATTATTAAGATGTCGTAACACTTGTAGCTGTTATGTATTACAAAGTACATGTTTCAGCCGACATTTTATTATTTCTCTCAGAAAAATAATAAAATTAACGATATTTACAGCCAATTTAAATTTTAAAAGATACACTCACTTGAAAAAGTAATGGAACTGTTAGCGTAACTTTTTAACGTAAGGACTTTATTTATTAATTGATTATGGTTTCTACATTAATCTTCTGTTTAGGTGGATTACGAGTGCAGTTGGATAAGAACTTCATTTAAATAGATATTAAACTATGCATTTCATTCTGTTTGTGGTGAGAAGTGATAGTAAGTGGTTGTGTATCGTGTTACTGTTAGGTGGGAGATTGCTGGAGAACGAATTGGTGAGTTGAGTCAAGTGGTGTTACCACACGTGGTGTATGAGTATGTGATCCTATTCCTTGTATATGCTGCGGTCACTCCAGGGAAGTCCCCTGCGGGGTTGACGGGGAGTGACAGCCAAGTATGCAGCCAACGAAGCACGACCCGCTAGCCCTCGTGCCAACGGTGCCCTGCCTGCCATCTATAGTGTTAATTCAGGAGGTGCCCAACGTTTCGCTAACACCCAGCGATTGCGGGTGGAGTGTGGGTTTCTACTTGGCTTTCAATCCACACTCCCGGTGCCCAGGTTAGGCAATCCGGTGGGTGGGTGTTGAACACGGTTTCTGGTCACTCTGGTTGGCGCTGTCCTTGAGACGACTCTCAGAGTGGCGTGTTGTTGTATGTGTGTTATTTCGAGGGATCACGTGTGTGCGTGTGTGTGTGTGGTGGCTGTTCGACTCCTCACTGAGTACTTTCTTATGTTGTTTCTCTTTTCAGCCGGATAACTGTACACCTGAGTCCCGCTGAGGCAGCATCCATTACGTCATTAAAGTTGATTTGTAGTATTATAGATTATAGTTTATTAAATACACGGGTTAGGTAACATATTTGGTTTTAATATATTTTATTTCAGCCCTAACCAAATTCATCTTTTAATATTTCAGAAGTGGGATCTGAATAACGTTTTCTTCATTTATGCATAGCTGGATTAAACAACTGGGCCAGCGTTACACCATGTCATCGCATAGGAACGGACCTTATTCTCAGAATGAACGTCATAGTAGGCGCCCGTCATCGTCACCTGAGAGAAGCACTGAAAACAGTCTACAGCAAATGTCGGAGATCATGTTGCAGCTCACCCAAAACGTACAGCGCATGCACGAGACGCAATTATCAACTCAATCGCCCAATTTTTCTGGTCGCCCAGAGAGCCGTGAGGCTATACCATTCTTCAATCCTTCAGATACAGGATTATCAAGCGAGAAATGGCTGCAGAAAATAGAGGATTTACGTGCAATGTATAAATGGGACGAAACCACTACTATAATGTATGTGACATCTCGACTTAAGGGATACGCAGAAACATGGTATAAGGGACTGCAGACGATTAATTATTCTTGGGCCACTTGGAAGACCATGCTGTTAGGGGCATTCCCTTCGCAGAAAGACTACTTCCAGCTGTTGCAAGAAATGATGGCTCGCACTAAGAAGCCGGATGAACCAATACTGCAGTATTACTACGAGAAACTCGCTTTGTTAAACGCTTGCGATATTACGGAAGAGAAGGCCGTCTCCTGCATCATTGGAGGATTTTTTGATGAAAATATTCGCGCTGCTGCTCTGTCAAGAGACTGCAAGAAGCCGGAGTCACTCCTGTTGTTTTTGAAAACCCTAAAGGATAATGCAACAACGAGAAACTCTTCAAATTCTAGACGCGATATAGGTCGTTTGCACCCCAAGAACAAACGATCGTACTCTACCGCTAACCAGATCAACCACGGAGTAGCGGATATACGTTGTTTTTCTTGCGGACTGATAGGCCACAAGCGTGCGCAGTGTCCAAAACGTCAACGAAGACCGGAGAGTAAAGGACAACATAGAGACAAATACAACAGTAATAGAAATCAACATAGAC
Source organism: Pterostichus niger (assembly GCA_947425015.1). NCBI lineage: Eukaryota > Metazoa > Arthropoda > Insecta > Coleoptera > Carabidae > Pterostichus > Pterostichus niger. Next base: position 29,923,332 of record OX380334.1, on the reverse strand, counting down.
ATCAACATCAACCTCAGCAGACTCAGCGTCATCAACAGCAACATCAGCAGCAAGAAAGAAGTGTCATGACTACTAGTATTAAGGTAAGCGGTAACAGTAAGTATTTTTTTGATGTTGAAGTGAGTGGGCAAGAATCGAAGGCATACGTTGATATGGGATCTACTTGTATTACTATGAAGGAATCAACAGCAAAACAACTGAAGTTGCCATTCAACAAAAACAAGACTTACACACTACGTGGTTTTGGAAACGGACATGTGAAAACATTAGGTGAAACCGAAAAACAGAGGTTGAAGATCGATGAAGTAGAATTGGAGGTATTCTTCAATATCGTGCCTGATACTGTTCAGTCAATACCCATCATAGTTGGACAACCTTTTACGGAGTCACCGGATGTGGTCGTGTACAAGGATTCGGATCGGTTAAGGTTCTACAAAAGAACGAATTTACCATTCTGTGAAATTGAGGTAGCCCCGCGCAAAAAGATAAACTTATGGGTAAAAAACGCAACCGTCATCCCTCCAGGATATGTGGGACATGTGATCTGCCATTCGGAGGATAAAGGAGAAATCTTTGTTGACTTGAGCGTACGAGCACCGGAAGGACATGAACATGTTATTCCAAGGACGATCGTGCAAGTTGGAGCTGATTTGGAATGTGTTCTTCCCATTGTGAATTTATCGGATTCGGATATAACGTTTCGAAAGAATAAAGTTGTGAGTAGAGGATGGAAATGCCAAGCAGACAACAAAGAAATGCAGATGACCCAAGGGGATGATTTTTTCGAAGATGATCTACATGTAGGAAAGGACATTAGTAAGGATCAGCGAGAACAACTGGTATGTCTTTTAAAAGAATATAAAGATTGTTTCGCAAAAACGGTAAAAGATATTCGATGCACGAACGCGACAGAAGTGGACATAATTTTGACCGACGATACACCTATTACTTACAGACCTTACAGATTGTCAATTTCGGAAAGAAAACAAGTCCAAGGAATGGTACAAGAACTTCTAGATGCCAACATTATTAGAGAGTCAACTTCACCTTTTTCGGCGCCGATTTTACTGGTGCGGAAAAAGAACGGAGACGCACGAATGTGTATAGATTACAGACAACTTAACAAGATAACAGTGAAAGACCGATACCCTTTACCGAGGATTGATGACCAACTAGATCGATTACAAGGAGCAAAGTACTTCACATCTTTAGATATGACGTCAGGATACTACCAAATACCGATCGCGGAAAGCTCAAAGTACAAAACTGCATTTGTAACACCGGATGGACACTACGAGTTTAATCGCCTTCCTTTCGGATTATCTAACGGACCTTCGGTATTTCAGCGTTTGGTGAATAAAGTTTTAGGTTCTTGCCGTAACACTATCGCCATGGCTTACTTGGATGACATCATATGTCCATCGTCATCATTTGAAGAAGGGATTCAACGTTTAACAACTTTGTTTGACATCTTTAGGGCGAATAACTTAACACTAAATATGAAGAAATGTTTCTTTTTTCAGAGCGCGATAAGGTATTTAGGTTTTGAGATAAATCGAAATGGAGTTAGACCTGGAAAAGAGAAAATAAAAGCTGTCTACGCTTTTCAGCCCCCAATGAACGTACATCAGGTACGACAATTTGTAGGACTGACAAGCTACTTTCGTCATTTCATTAAAGATTACGCAAAAATATGCAGACCAATCACCAACTTAACAAAAAAGGACACACCATGGAATTGGGGAGATCAAGAACAGGCAGCGTTCGAGACACTGAGAGTAAAATTAACAGAAAGACCACTTCTACAACTCTACAAATCGGACGCAGAGACCGAAGTGCATACAGATGCCAGTAAGTTAGGCTTAGGTGGAATCCTACTACAAAAGAACAACACTGGAAAACTGCATCCAGTTGCCTACTACAGTCGCCAGACATCACCAACCGAAACGAAATACCATTCGTACGAGTTGGAAACGCTAGCAGTCGTAGAAACGCTGAAAAAGTTCAGAGTGTACTTGATTGGAATTCGCTTCAAGTTGGTTACCGACTGCAATGCACTACGAACAGCAAGCACAAAAAAGGACTTAATACCACGCATTGGAAGATGGTGGCTAGACCTGCAAGAATTTACGTTCGATATTGAATATCGTCCGGGTCTGCGAATGGCTCACGTTGACGCGCTCAGTAGAAATCCCGTGAGAGATGAAGAATTGTCTGAAGAACTGAATATATTTCACATCGAACAAGCAGATTGGATACTCGCCGGACAGATGACGGACGAAAAACTAAAACTCATTAAGGACATTTTAAGCAAAACGCCGCAAACGGAATACGAAAAAAGTATTTTTAAGAACTATTGCTTACGAGATGAGCGTGTTTATAGGATCACTACTACCGGCATCCAGTGGGTTGTGCCCAAAGGGCAACGATTGCAGATAGTTCGTGCATGTCATGATGATTTCGGACATTTTGGCTTGGATAAAACCTTGAGAAAAATTTGCGAGACGTACTGGTTCCCAGGTATGAGAAGGTTTGTGAAAAAGTATATCGACTGTTGTATTCGATGCCTATACAACAAACAACCACGAGGTAAACAGCCAGGATTGTTAAATCCGATTGAAAAGCTACCAATTCCTTTCCACACAGTCCACATCGACCATCTAGGACCATTTGTTAAAAGTAAGGCAGGAAATGCTCACATTATAGTCGTCGTCGATGGATTTACAAAATACGTCAATTTGAAAGCAGTGAGAAACACAAAAACCAAACACGTGATTAAATTTCTAGATCAGATACATCAGACTTTTGGAATCCCAACTAGACTAATCTCAGACCGAGGAACAGCATTTACTTCTAAACAGTTTACAAAGTATTGTCGTGATAAAGGTCTCAAGCATATCAGGAATGCGGTCGCAACACCACGCGCAAATGGACAATGCGAAAGAGTTAATGCAACCGTACTTTCAACATTAGCTACCACTGCACTAGATGATATAAGCTGGGATAAACAGTTAAATGAGATTCAATTTGCTATTAACAACACTGTTAGCTCAACTACGAAGAAGACTCCAAGTGAGTTACTTTTTGGTTACCGCCCAAGAGCACCATCTGACTCAATTTTAAGTGCAGAGGTACAGCAAGAGACACCAACAATAAGCAATTTAGAGGAAACCCGACAACAAATTGCAGAGAGCATGCTAGAGAAGCCACGGCAACAGAAAGAAAGATATGACAAACATAGACGCATTGGGCAGAAGTACTGCGAAGGAGACCTAGTGCTGATTAAGAAACAAGTTGTTTCGGAAGGAACGAGTAAAAAATTACTTGCTCCATATGCCGGACCTTTTCAGATCAAGAAAATATTACCGAACGATAGGTACTTAGTAGAGGATTTATTGGGAACAAAAAGAAATAGCAGAGGAAAATACAGCAACATTGTTGCAATTGATAGAATGAAGTCATACATTCCTAAAGAAGGACTAGAAGAATCGTCAGAGGACAACAGTGCTTCTGATGATGACACTTTAGGAGTTGCAGATTGATTCCTCGAGGACGAGAAATGGTCAGGACAGCCGAACTGTTAGCGTAACTTTTTAACGTAAGGACTTTATTTATTAATTGATTATGGTTTCTACATTAATCTTCCGTTTAGGTGGATTACGAGTGCAGTTGGATAAGAACTTCATTTAAATAGATATTAAACTATGCATTTCATTCTGTTTGTGGTGAGAAGTGATAGTAAGTGGTTGTGTATCGTGTTACTGTTAGGTGGGAGATTGCTGGAGAACGAATTGGTGAGTTGAGTCAAGTGGTGTTACCACACGTGGTGTATGAGTATGTGATCCTATTCCTTGTATATGCTGCGGTCACTCCAGGGAAGTCCCCTGCGGGGTTGACGGGGAGTGACAGCCAAGTATGCAGCCAACGAAGCACGACCCGCTAGCCCTCGTGCCAACGGTGCCCTGCCTGCCATCTATAGTGTTAATTCAGGAGGTGCCCAACGTTTCGCTAACACCCAGCGATTGCGGGTGGAGTGTGGGTTTCTACTTGGCTTTCAATCCACACTCCCGGTGCCCAGGTTAGGCAATCCGGTGGGTGGGTGTTGAACACGGTTTCTATTGGGATCAGGTTATCAGAGTAAATTTCACTATAGGAATGTACAGTACGAAATAGTATTATTATTGAAAAACAAGTGTTCGTTACATGAATTTTGACAGACATATCATATATATCATATATGTAGAGAGTCAACACCTGGCGCTTCGATCACTCGTGAGAAGCGCTGTAGTCGAGCGCGGTAAATAACAAATTGTTCCAACACTCCCGCTTTGTTTGTATCGCGTTTATATAAGTCAGTCTTCATGTTCGCGAGATTTTTCCTTCTCGAATATCCCGAGAGCCTCTCGGTGGTACGCATGTAGCTGCCTCGGCAATGCTTTGGTGAATATGTCGGCTTGCTGCTCCTTCGATGGAGTGTACTTCAGTTCAAAGGCCTTCTCGTCGTACCTCTCTCGAATATAGTGAAATCTCACGTCGATGTGTTTGACACGCTTGTGAAAAACAGGATTTTTGATTAGACATATTGCACTCTGATTATCCATCAGGAGAGTTGTCTTGATTTCCGCGACACCCAGGAGCTCTTTGAGAAGGCGTTGCAACCAGACTATTTGCTTGGCAGTCTGACACGCCGCCATGTATTCTGCATCCGTCGTGGAAAGTGCGACCGACTGCTGACGCTGCGAGTTCCAGGCAATTGTGCTGGACGCAAACTTCACAGCGTACCCCGTCGTCGAGCGTCGCGTCTGTACGTCTCCCGCATAATCTGCGTCGCTGTACGCGAGCAGTGTTTTCTCTTTATCGCACTTGTACTGAAGACCATGACTCGTTGTTCCTTTCAGGTACTTCAAGATTCTCTTGACGCTTTTCCAGTGAGTAGCCGTTGGTTTCTCGAGGTGTCTGCTCGCCTGGTTCACGGCGAATGAGATGTCCGGCCTCGTGGCGACCGATAGGTACATCAGGCTTCCCACAGCCTCGCGATACGGCGCCGTAGTGAGCTCGTCCTGAGCTCCTGCTTGCGCGAGCGCGCACGGATCGTGATTTGGGTCCGCTGGAATTGAGATCGGGTTCGCATCTTCCATTCTGTACCGCTCGAGGACTCTTCTCGCGTACGCTCCTTGATGCAGGAAGATCGACCCGTCGGCCTCCCGCTCAATGTGTATTCCCAGGAATAGGTTTACATCATTGTGTTTTATCTCGAATTCTTTTTCGAGCTCGTTGAGAAGTTCACCAATCAACTCTTGGTCCTGGGCAGCGATTAATCCATCGTCGATGTAGATTGCCAATATTATGCTCTTGTTCTCGGTGGATCTTGTGAAGACGCATGGATCTGCGTCGGAAGCCTTCAAGTCGAATTTCTTGAGAAAACTCGTGAACCGGCGGTTCCAGCATCTGGAGGATTGCTTCAGCCCGTAGAGGCTACGTTTCAGCTTGCACACTTTTCCGCTTCCGTCGTTGAATCCCTCCGGCTGTTGCATATAGATCACTTCGTCGATCTCACCGTACAAAAAAGCAGTTTTCACATCGAATTGTTTCAGCTGCAGACGCTCACTAGCAGCGACTGCGAGAATGGCTCGGATCGAGTCGAACCGAACAACAGGACTGTGTGTTTCTTGATAATCAATGCCTTCTCTTTGCCGAAAACCTCGAGCAACAAGCCTAGCTTTGTGGCGTTGCACGTTGCCGTTTTCGTCTCGTTTTAGTTTGAACGTCCATTTGCAATCAATTACACTTGCGCTCGCCGGTTTCTTCACAAGTTCCCAGACGTTGTTTCTTGCAAGTGACTCAAACTCTTCGTTCATGGCTTTTCTCCACTTCTCCGTCTCGGCACTCTGTATTGCTTCTTTGTAAGAGAGCGGTTCCTCTGCCTCGGTTAGAAAAAAGTTGTATGGAAGATCGCGATATCTCTGAGGTAGCCTCAGCGCTCCTCGATCTCGGAGGAAGTATCTCTCGTTTTGTGGCAAGTCGCCACGATCGTCTGCTTCGGCATTCCTCGCGCGTTCTTCGAACTCAACTGCTGCGTCGGGTTCGGCTTGCGGAGGCACTTCGTCATTCGCTCGCTGTCGAACTTCCGGTTCCTCGATTTGTTCGTCGTCGCTGTCTAAATCTTCCTGCTCGTTCGCGAAGCGTTCTTCGCCCAGCCACACTTCGTCGTCGTCGCGTTCGCTCGGCGCGGTAATATCGCCAGATCTTCCGGAGAAGACGACGTCCCTCGCTGTCTCGATTTTGTTGTTGTCGGGGAACCACACGCGGAATCCCTTCGTTTCGTCTCCGTAACCGATAAAGAATCCTTTTCTTGCTTTCGCGTCCAAAGCGCGACGCTGTTCTTTCGGTACGTGAACGTAAATCTCTTCTCCAAACGCGTGCAGCTGGTTCAGGTTTGGTTTTAGTTGGAACCACAATTCCCATGGAGTCGCACCCTTGACGCTGCTGGTTCCGGTGCGATTCAACGTGTCGACGGCTGTGTTCACAGCTTCCGCCCAGAATTCCGCGCGAAATCCACCGCTGAGGAGCAAAGTGCGTCCTGCTTCTTTCAGGGTGCGATTGTCTCGCTCCGCGGATCCGTTCTGCTCCGGAGTGTAAGCCACCGTTCTCTGGTGTCTTATCCCGAGAGTGCTCGTCAACTTTTCCATCTCTCGATTGACGAATTCCAATCCGTTGTCGGTCCTGAAGATTTTTACCCCGAGTGGGCACTGTTTCTCTGCTTTCTTCAGGAATTTCTCGACGCATCCGGTTGTTTCCGCCTTGCTGGCTATGAAATACACCGCACGGTAGTGCGAGTAATCATCTTTCAGAAGCAGATAATACTTCGAGCCGCCAAGCGACGGAGTCGGCATCGGGCCGCAGAGATCGGCATGGATTATTTCGCCGATGGTCTTCGTTTTCGTTTGGCTCTCCGGAAACGGAAGTCGATGCATCTTCCCGACGGTGCATGCCTCGCAGAAAGAATCTTTCTCACCTTTCTTCGATATCTGGAATCTGTCGAGAATCTGCCATTCTTTCAGCGTGACGGAGGAAGCTGCGTGAGCTTCCGGTGGATCCAGTCTCCATCTTGACTCGGCGATCTCGAATTGCATGATGTACATCTTTGCTCTCCGTATTCCCATGGCGATTGTGCGGCCGTCTCTCACGAGCTTACATACCGCGTCCGTTGACTGCATCTTGAGGCCCTTGTCCAACGCAGCTCCAACTGAGAACAAATTATATTTTAATTTTGGGACATGCAAGACGTCAACGAGATGGTTTTCGTTCCATTCGTCTCCGTTGAACATTGTGACATTTATGTTGCCTTTCCCGAGAGCCACAATATAGCCGCCGTCGCCGACGAGAACCGGCATGGGAGAATCGAACGTCTCGTACGTAACGAACCAGTCTCTTCGGTTCGCCATGTGATCGCTGGCGCCGGAGTCCAACACCCAGCCTGCGTCTCTCACTCGTAGCTTCGGTTCTGCAGTGAGAGCTTCGCACACCAATCCCTCGCCATGCAGCTTCTTCTTCGCAGCGTTGTCGTCCCTCTTCGGATTTTGTCGATTGTCGTCTCCTTTTCGCAGCGAGCAATCTCTGGCCCAATGTCCAGGTTCTCCGCACACGTAACAGTTTGACGATTGTTTCGGCCTCGATGATCCTCTCGAAGCTCCTCCTCGGCCTCGTTTTGACTTCCCTCGTTGCGCATTGGACGACAAGGCGTTACCACTTTTGTCCTCGCGTGATGCATGCCTCGACTCCTCCGACATAAGTCTGGCTTTCAGATTATCCAGCGTGCGGTCTCCCGCCGCCGTTGATTCCCATGCGGTCACAAAGTGTTTGTAGTTGGCGGGCAGCGTCATGAGAATTTTTGTTATTATCATCGAATCTGAAATTTGTTCACCCATTAATTTTAATCTGTGAGAAATCTCCTCAAGTTTGGCGATGTGCGTTGCAATGTCGTCTGAGCTCTTCTTTGTTGCATTGTACCAGCTCTGCTGCAACATGTGCACGCTCGCCTCGGACTTTTGCTCATAGATCGACGTTAATTTCTGCCACATCTCCGTCGCCGTCATGCAGTTGATGATGTGCAGAGTCGGCTGGTCGCCGATGGTCGTCACAATCAATTTTTGTGCCGTCGCGTCAGCCTTAAGCCACCTGTCGGTCGCCTTTGCGTATGCGGCTCGTACCGCTTCGCCCGCATCTTGTTCCGGAGCCTCGGGTTTTGTCTCGATTCCCTGTGCGACATTCCAAGCTCCGTGCGCATTGAGGAGAACTCGAATCTGGAATTTCCAGATGCCCCACGTATCACAGTTTTTCAGTTTCGTCACTCTTGACAATTCACCGTCCATTGTTTCTCGTTATATTTTCCACTTCGCACGTTGGCTGGGAGATAACCTCCAATGTTCGGCTTCGAGAGATCGCTTTTTATCTCTGCTAATAACTGTTCACCTCAAAAAATATATCACGTACTATACTCCTGGGCCCATAACCTATTGGGATCAGGTTATCAGAGTAAATTTCACTATAGGAATGTACAGTACGAAATAGTATTATTATTGAAAAACAAGTGTTCGTTACATGAATTTTGACAGACATATCATATATATCATATATGTAGAGAGTCAACACCTGGCGCTTCGATCACTCGTGAGAAGCGCTGTAGTCGAGCGCGGTAAATAACAAATTGTTCCAACAGTTTCTGGTCACTCTGGTTGGCGCTGTCCTTGAGACGACTCTCAGAGTGGCGTGTTGTTGTATGTGTGTTATTTCGAGGGATCACGTGTGTGCGTGTGTGTGTGTGGTGGCTGTTCGACTCCTCACTGAGTACTTTCTTATGTTGTTTCTCTTTTCAGCCGGATAACTGTACACCTGAGTCCCGCTGAGGCAGCATCCATTACGTCATTAAAGTTGATTTGTAGTATTATAGATTATAGTTTATTAAATACACGGGTTAGGTAACATATTTGGTTTTAATATATTTTATTTCAGCCCTAACCAAATTCATCTTTTAATATTTCAGAAGTGGGATCTGAATAACGTTTTCTTCATTTATGCATAGCTGGATTAAACAACTGGGCCAGCGTTACACCATGTCATCGCATAGGAACGGACCTTATTCTCAGAATGAACGTCATAGTAGGCGCCCGTCATCGTCACCTGAGAGAAGCACTGAAAACAGTCTACAGCAAATGTCGGAGATCATGTTGCAGCTCACCCAAAACGTACAGCGCATGCACGAGACGCAATTATCAACTCAATCGCCCAATTTTTCTGGTCGCCCAGAGAGCCGTGAGGCTATACCATTCTTCAATCCTTCAGATACAGGATTATCAAGCGAGAAATGGCTGCAGAAAATAGAGGATTTACGTGCAATGTATAAATGGGACGAAACCACTACTATAATGTATGTGACATCTCGACTTAAGGGATACGCAGAAACATGGTATAAGGGACTGCAGACGATTAATTATTCTTGGGCCACTTGGAAGACCATGCTGTTAGGGGCATTCCCTTCGCAGAAAGACTACTTCCAGCTGTTGCAAGAAATGATGGCTCGCACTAAGAAGCCGGATGAACCAATACTGCAGTATTACTACGAGAAACTCGCTTTGTTAAACGCTTGCGATATTACGGAAGAGAAGGCCGTCTCCTGCATCATTGGAGGATTTTTTGATGAAAATATTCGCGCTGCTGCTCTGTCAAGAGACTGCAAGAAGCCGGAGTCACTCCTGTTGTTTTTGAAAACCCTAAAGGATAATGCAACAACGAGAAACTCTTCAAATTCTAGACGCGATATAGGTCGTTTGCACCCCAAGAACAAACGATCGTACTCTACCGCTAACCAGATCAACCACGGAGTAGCGGATATACGTTGTTTTTCTTGCGGACTGATAGGCCACAAGCGTGCGCAGTGTCCAAAACGTCAACGAAGACCGGAGAGTAAAGGACAACATAGAGACAAATACAACAGTAATAGAAATCAACATAGACATCAACATCAACCTCAGCAGACTCAGCGTCATCAACAGCAACATCAGCAGCAAGAAAGAAGTGTCATGACTACTAGTATTAAGGTAAGCGGTAACAGTAAGTATTTTTTTGATGTTGAAGTGAGTGGGCAAGAATCGAAGGCATACGTTGATATGGGATCTACTTGTATTACTATGAAGGAATCAACAGCAAAACAACTGAAGTTGCCATTCAACAAAAACAAGACTTACACACTACGTGGTTTTGGAAACGGACATGTGAAAACATTAGGTGAAACCGAAAAACAGAGGTTGAAGATCGATGAAGTAGAATTGGAGGTATTCTTCAATATCGTGCCTGATACTGTTCAGTCAATACCCATCATAGTTGGACAACCTTTTACGGAGTCACCGGATGTGGTCGTGTACAAGGATTCGGATCGGTTAAGGTTCTACAAAAGAACGAATTTACCATTCTGTGAAATTGAGGTAGCCCCGCGCAAAAAGATAAACTTATGGGTAAAAAACGCAACCGTCATCCCTCCAGGATATGTGGGACATGTGATCTGCCATTCGGAGGATAAAGGAGAAATCTTTGTTGACTTGAGCGTACGAGCACCGGAAGGACATGAACATGTTATTCCAAGGACGATCGTGCAAGTTGGAGCTGATTTGGAATGTGTTCTTCCCATTGTGAATTTATCGGATTCGGATATAACGTTTCGAAAGAATAAAGTTGTGAGTAGAGGATGGAAATGCCAAGCAGACAACAAAGAAATGCAGATGACCCAAGGGGATGATTTTTTCGAAGATGATCTACATGTAGGAAAGGACATTAGTAAGGATCAGCGAGAACAACTGGTATGTCTTTTAAAAGAATATAAAGATTGTTTCGCAAAAACGGTAAAAGATATTCGATGCACGAACGCGACAGAAGTGGACATAATTTTGACCGACGATACACCTATTACTTACAGACCTTACAGATTGTCAATTTCGGAAAGAAAACAAGTCCAAGGAATGGTACAAGAACTTCTAGATGCCAACATTATTAGAGAGTCAACTTCACCTTTTTCGGCGCCGATTTTACTGGTGCGGAAAAAGAACGGAGACGCACGAATGTGTATAGATTACAGACAACTTAACAAGATAACAGTGAAAGACCGATACCCTTTACCGAGGATTGATGACCAACTAGATCGATTACAAGGAGCAAAGTACTTCACATCTTTAGATATGACGTCAGGATACTACCAAATACCGATCGCGGAAAGCTCAAAGTACAAAACTGCATTTGTAACACCGGATGGACACTACGAGTTTAATCGCCTTCCTTTCGGATTATCTAACGGACCTTCGGTATTTCAGCGTTTGGTGAATAAAGTTTTAGGTTCTTGCCGTAACACTATCGCCATGGCTTACTTGGATGACATCATATGTCCATCGTCATCATTTGAAGAAGGGATTCAACGTTTAACAACTTTGTTTGACATCTTTAGGGCGAATAACTTAACACTAAATATGAAGAAATGTTTCTTTTTTCAGAGCGCGATAAGGTATTTAGGTTTTGAGATAAATCGAAATGGAGTTAGACCTGGAAAAGAGAAAATAAAAGCTGTCTACGCTTTTCAGCCCCCAATGAACGTACATCAGGTACGACAATTTGTAGGACTGACAAGCTACTTTCGTCATTTCATTAAAGATTACGCAAAAATATGCAGACCAATCACCAACTTAACAAAAAAGGACACACCATGGAATTGGGGAGATCAAGAACAGGCAGCGTTCGAGACACTGAGAGTAAAATTAACAGAAAGACCACTTCTACAACTCTACAAATCGGACGCAGAGACCGAAGTGCATACAGATGCCAGTAAGTTAGGCTTAGGTGGAATCCTACTACAAAAGAACAACACTGGAAAACTGCATCCAGTTGCCTACTACAGTCGCCAGACATCACCAACCGAAACGAAATACCATTCGTACGAGTTGGAAACGCTAGCAGTCGTAGAAACGCTGAAAAAGTTCAGAGTGTACTTGATTGGAATTCGCTTCAAGTTGGTTACCGACTGCAATGCACTACGAACAGCAAGCACAAAAAAGGACTTAATACCACGCATTGGAAGATGGTGGCTAGACCTGCAAGAATTTACGTTCGATATTGAATATCGTCCGGGTCTGCGAATGGCTCACGTTGACGCGCTCAGTAGAAATCCCGTGAGAGATGAAGAATTGTCTGAAGAACTGAATATATTTCACATCGAACAAGCAGATTGGATACTCGCCGGACAGATGACGGACGAAAAACTAAAACTCATTAAGGACATTTTAAGCAAAACGCCGCAAACGGAATACGAAAAAAGTATTTTTAAGAACTATTGCTTACGAGATGAGCGTGTTTATAGGATCACTACTACCGGCATCCAGTGGGTTGTGCCCAAAGGGCAACGATTGCAGATAGTTCGTGCATGTCATGATGATTTCGGACATTTTGGCTTGGATAAAACCTTGAGAAAAATTTGCGAGACGTACTGGTTCCCAGGTATGAGAAGGTTTGTGAAAAAGTATATCGACTGTTGTATTCGATGCCTATACAACAAACAACCACGAGGTAAACAGCCAGGATTGTTAAATCCGATTGAAAAGCTACCAATTCCTTTCCACACAGTCCACATCGACCATCTAGGACCATTTGTTAAAAGTAAGGCAGGAAATGCTCACATTATAGTCGTCGTCGATGGATTTACAAAATACGTCAATTTGAAAGCAGTGAGAAACACAAAAACCAAACACGTGATTAAATTTCTAGATCAGATACATCAGACTTTTGGAATCCCAACTAGACTAATCTCAGACCGAGGAACAGCATTTACTTCTAAACAGTTTACAAAGTATTGTCGTGATAAAGGTCTCAAGCATATCAGGAATGCGGTCGCAACACCACGCGCAAATGGACAATGCGAAAGAGTTAATGCAACCGTACTTTCAACATTAGCTACCACTGCACTAGATGATATAAGCTGGGATAAACAGTTAAATGAGATTCAATTTGCTATTAACAACACTGTTAGCTCAACTACGAAGAAGACTCCAAGTGAGTTACTTTTTGGTTACCGCCCAAGAGCACCATCTGACTCAATTTTAAGTGCAGAGGTACAGCAAGAGACACCAACAATAAGCAATTTAGAGGAAACCCGACAACAAATTGCAGAGAGCATGCTAGAGAAGCCACGGCAACAGAAAGAAAGATATGACAAACATAGACGCATTGGGCAGAAGTACTGCGAAGGAGACCTAGTGCTGATTAAGAAACAAGTTGTTTCGGAAGGAACGAGTAAAAAATTACTTGCTCCATATGCCGGACCTTTTCAGATCAAGAAAATATTACCGAACGATAGGTACTTAGTAGAGGATTTATTGGGAACAAAAAGAAATAGCAGAGGAAAATACAGCAACATTGTTGCAATTGATAGAATGAAGTCATACATTCCTAAAGAAGGACTAGAAGAATCGTCAGAGGACAACAGTGCTTCTGATGATGACACTTTAGGAGTTGCAGATTGATTCCTCGAGGACGAGAAATGGTCAGGACAGCCGAACTGTTAGCGTAACTTTTTAACGTAAGGACTTTATTTATTAATTGATTATGGTTTCTACATTAATCTTCCGTTTAGGTGGATTACGAGTGCAGTTGGATAAGAACTTCATTTAAATAGATATTAAACTATGCATTTCATTCTGTTTGTGGTGAGAAGTGATAGTAAGTGGTTGTGTATCGTGTTACTGTTAGGTGGGAGATTGCTGGAGAACGAATTGGTGAGTTGAGTCAAGTGGTGTTACCACACGTGGTGTATGAGTATGTGATCCTATTCCTTGTATATGCTGCGGTCACTCCAGGGAAGTCCCCTGCGGGGTTGACGGGGAGTGACAGCCAAGTATGCAGCCAACGAAGCACGACCCGCTAGCCCTCGTGCCAACGGTGCCCTGCCTGCCATCTATAGTGTTAATTCAGGAGGTGCCCAACGTTTCGCTAACACCCAGCGATTGCGGGTGGAGTGTGGGTTTCTACTTGGCTTTCAATCCACACTCCCGGTGCCCAGGTTAGGCAATCCGGTGGGTGGGTGTTGAGCACGGTTTCTGGTCACTCTGGTTGGCGCTGTCCTTGAGACGACTCTCAGAGTGGCGTGTTGTTGTATGTGTGTTATTTCGAGGGATCACGTGTGTGCGTGTGTGTGTGTGGTGGCTGTTCGACTCCTCACTGAGTACTTTCTTATGTTGTTTCTCTTTTCAGCCGGATAACTGTACACCTGAGTCCCGCTGAGGCAGCATCCATTACGTCATTAAAGTTGATTTGTAGTATTATAGATTATAGTTTATTAAATACACGGGTTAGGTAACATATTTGGTTTTAATATATTTTATTTCAGCCCTAACCAAATTCATCTTTTAATAGAAGTGAAACGTCCAGACACGCCATCAAACGTCAAGACCCCAGGGCCATCATCTCCATTGGTGGTTCCTCCAGCTCGGTTTTCTCGTACTTCAGATTCTCGGTAGACTTCTTGCAGCTGTCCAAAGTCACCTACATTAACATAGAGCGGATGTCAAACATATCAAGTTTTTCAAAAACCAGTCTAGTAGAAATAAATTTTAAAAAGTAATGTCTCTTGTGTTAGCATGGTGTAATTAATTAATTAATTAATTGTAAGTATAATTATATCATCACATCTTTTATCCATTATTGGGTTGTTAGTGGTGAAATTTGTAGGTCATTGTTTTAAATGATGATAAATAGGTACACTCTAATTTAAATATTGTTAAGAAAACTTTGAAAAGTCTTATATATTTTAAATATTGGAAACAATTACCCAAAAGGGTAAAAGTATTTGATTAACTTTATTTACAAAATACAATGACCGCTAGTAAAAAGAAAAATACTTGTAATAAAAGTGATAGAAACATAATTCCTCACCCTTAATATTAACTGATAATGTATCAAAACGTTTCACTAGCACTAACAACTTACTCGCAAGAGATATGGTATGAACACCAGCTCTGCTTGTTTGCAAGTGCGGAACTCGAGCTCGTTGCATGATGACTCGGGCGACTAATTCATTAGCCACTAATTGATTACACAACTTATAACCTTTGTGTTACCTTGAAACATACACATGATATTTACATTTCAAATAAAATATTTCTCATTTTACTTTTTTAATTAATTATTATAAATGATTATTGTTATATTTTTTATAAAAGTAAACAAATTTAAAACGTGAAATGTTTATATGTGAATAATTTCTTTTTTGCTCATTTCCCAGTGATGGGTAAAAGGCGTGATTTTATTTATAAATAACATTCTCACCAATGCCAGAACATTTTCGTGTACGGAGTTTCCGTCTGATTCCGACTCCAAGTCGCAGTTGAACACGCACTGGAGCATTGATAATAAACAGCGCCACATAGTGCAAATGTTTCTGATCTGCCACGTAGAAGATCAATCCATTCTCTTCTCTTCCGACATGAAGAGTAGGTTTCTGGAGAGCGATCGTCGTCGCCACCATCACCTGTCTGAAATGAAAAAACATATTATTTATTTTCAATTTATTTATCTAAGGCAACACCAGCACTCCAAGTATTTCTAATGATTTGTTTACAGTATATATCGGTACTAATGCGTCACTAATTCCCACGCTAAACTAACAATCGCATTCGTAAGCCAATTAGCGCAGGAGTGCAATAAGAGCTTGACAGCTGCTGCAAGCTTTCAATGACTAATTGAAAAACAGAAGAACCACTCTCTTTGACAAAATGTATTTAAAGAAAAGTACCTGGACGTGCTTCAGTAGTAAGTTGTACATGTCGCCGTAGAGGCACCTCTATTGCATTTCTATAGCTAGCTCTCTGGCGAAGCTCATTCTGTTTAAATTCCTCGACTCCTGTTCTGCAGGTTCCAATAGAGAACTCTTCAACGGCTTGGATGAGTACGCAGCGGTAGGGACAGTGGTCACATTTCTCTCCGATTATGCCTGGAAGAAAGAATAAATAGTTACTATTAATTATAATTGCTAATTACAATTACTAATTGGATATGCAGCTTAATCCCAATTACTCAGACACAATCGTATTTTATTGAAACCGCTAACTTTTGTTTAGCTAATCGATAATAAATATGGCTTCCTACCTTCCAGTAGCAGTCGAATCCACAGGACACGCATCATCCACCTGGTGCACAACTATCCTGTGACACTGACCCACCGGTCGGTGGACAACAGCCGACGCCAGCGGTGAAGCTGAAAATAAACAAGACATGTTCCATCTTAACAATTTCTATTCTACAGGGTGGTGACTCGCTCAGCCGGTCATAGGACTTTAACATGGGAAATCAATTTATTGCAATTTCCTGCATCCCTAATTATTTTCAAATAAAAGTTTTAGGGCATCAAATTCTGCATCTAAATCAATAAAATGTCAACGTTTGGAGAAATATGGCTTACACAATCAGCGAAAAAAATCAATTTTTAAAATTGTACCATAGTGGATATAGCATCATCAGGGTACGCGATATATTTGCGGGATTATATCCTGATAGATCAATTCCAACAAAATCAGCAATACAACAAGTTATTAAAACTCAAGAAAAATTTGGATCAGTATACGTTCCGTGTCAGAAATGCGATAAAAAGCAGAAAAATGTTGCACTGGTGGAAGAAGCTGAAGCGGAAGAAAACGCTAACGAAAGAAATACACTCGCAGCTGTAATTAATAATCTAAATATTAGTTTGCGACAAATTGCATCTGATTTTGGAATACACCATACAACTGCCCTAAAAATATTAAGAAAACATAAGTTTAAGTCATATAAATTCTCCGTACACCAAGAAATTTTTGAAAATGATAAGTTTCAACGCATGACCTTTTGCGAAAGAATTATGAACATGGCTAATGTGGACGAAAATTTTATCAACAATATTTGCTTTTCTGATGAGTCTACCTTCAATATAAATGGAGAGCCAAATGTTCAAAACTTTCGTAATTAGCATCACGAAAATAAAAATGTAATACTAACTAATCATTCACAATATCATGGGACAGTTAATGTTCGGGTAGGATTATTGGGCCGTAATGTAATAGGGCCATTTTTTATTGATGGAAAAATGAATGGCGATAAATATTTAGAATTGCTTCAAATCGATGTTGGACCTGCCATTGACAATGTTGCAGGAGAAAATATTGTTTGGTTTCAGAAGGACGATTGTCCAGCACATTTTACAAACACAGTAACTTTATATTTGAATAAGGTTTTCCCAAATTGTTGGATTTGCCAACTCAATCACCGGCTTTGTCATCTAATGACTTCTTTCTGTGGGGCCATTTAAAAAATGAAATTTACTAAAGTACGCACCCAAATGTGGATTCTCTAAAACAAAGAATTGCAGAGGAATGCAGGAATATTACAGCCCGGCAGCTATCAAATATGCGCCGTAATTTTTACGAAAGACTTGGGTTTTGCTTAGCGAACAATGGAGATGTTTTTAAGCGTATGCTCTAGACTAGAATATGTATTTATTATGTCCAGTATAGTTTAATTTTGTTATAAATAAATTTTAGTTCTGATATTAAAATTAAATAAATAAATAAATGTTTTATAAAATATAAATATTTTCTCCTGCAGGTCCAACGTCAAACGTTGACATTTTATCTGTCACAACGGCAAACGTTGATGTTTTGACAGATAAAACGTCAAGCATTTATTTTTTTTTTGTTTCATTCCATGGCTATCAATATTTTCAACATAATTTTCGACATTTTCATATTTTCTGTCGTTACAAAGCACGTAAAAGTAATTCTGTTTATTGATTTATATGCAGAATTTGACGCCCTAAAATTTTATTTGACGCGTTTTTGCACTAAGGAGACCAAAAACGCGGATTACTGTCTAAGTAGAAGATGACGGTTTAAAAAAAATCTTACTCACGTGGAATCTAATCCAGATATCCAATAACTCGCCCGCTAGCCCTCATTCCCCAGCACTAAATTCGATACAATGACCGCTGCTAAAAACAAACTATTCAGGGAGATTTATTTTAATTTTCTGTGTTGAACCGGACATAAATTATTTTAGGACAAAAATACTTGTAATAAAACACCACGTTACCGAGATCTGTAACGGCAGTAATAAGTATAAGGCGTGATTATCTAAAAAAATCGAGATGTGCAAGAATTTTATTACTTTAAACAAAAACAAATAACTTAAATTTCTTTTATTTTCATTTTTAATATTTATCTCTTTTCTATTCTATACTATTTTATAATTTACGTACCAGACTTTAAAGATTTCCTTGTAGCACGGGAGACTACATTGGAGGCAGGCGTCTCCCCATGGAATACGAAAACACCTGAAATCAAAAATAATTTTATTTGTGGTTTACCTACATTATTTGAGCTTCGAGAAAATAAACACAAGAAGTTTGTTCCATTTTGGAGAAGACAGCTGTCTTCAAGATGAATTGGGAAATGGTAGAGGAAGATGGTAGTCTTAAAAATATGTTGAGACTTTTTGGAGAAGATGGTTGCCTTTCAAGAAATTTTGAGATAAAATAAAAAAAGTTCTATTTGATATTACTCACCTCTTACCATCTTCTTAGGTGATGACAGTTCGGTAACCTGAGTTGGATAATGACGAACGGGGAGCATCGCTTCCTAGAAAGCCGCTTGAAACAAGGAGCCAGCTACCAGAGCTAGTTGACCAGGAGCCGGTCTTCGGGAGGCCTGACACGCAGAAACCGCTGTCTGTGCCCTACAAGGTGAAAGATTCACCATTTCATTTATTTTGAAGGCTTTCGAATGGCATCAGCACCTACCAATAAGAACACGGAATCACCTGTGGTTGCAAAAAAACAGTAACAGACCATTGATTTAACTGCACACCACTGCACACACAAAATAATCCATGCACAATTTTTTCACTCGAGATTTTAACCACGCGTGACTTTTGAATCTTGAATTTGAACCTGGTCACTGACTACAAAATGGCTGAATTGAGTAATAATTATTAAGATTGTATTTATATCGCTGAAGGCTTTGCTTGTTGAGCGCAGTTGAACTTTACTTTTCCAATTATCGTTTGAGTAGCCACCAAATCAATACTTTTCCAATTTAAATGCACACAAAGCAATATTTATATGTAAATTATGTAATTACATTTCTCATAAGAACAATAATAATAAAATGCGCAGTAAGATTTCCTTATCATATAGTATCATATTCAGGCATCATGTTCAACATGCTGCAGTTATCTGTTGTAAGTTAGTTACACTCGCCTAAGTAAATACATGTTGTATTGTATTCCTCAAAAATTAATTAAGTTTTTTTATTAATAATTCAATACTGAATTATCTAATTGGCGCAGGCGGTAGGAGAATCACTCAAGGGTAAAATCTACAAATTTACTCGTCAATTTTAATCGTTTAATTGTGTTGTGATAACTGCAAAACATAAATTCTGGTGGCCAAGACTTGCTGTCTCTGAAGTAAGAGTCACGTCTGGCATAATACAAGATAATATTCATCACACGGCAAAATAGTGCCCATCAGAGACTACTCAAACGTCCCATCAGACAACCAGCGATTGTTCCTGGGGACCTGCTGTTCGCATCCACCGCTCAAACCGACACAACGAATAAAAGTGACGCCTTGCTGTTCCATCCCGGATCATGGCCCACATCGTTGCAGTCCAACACAGAAACCAAGCACTCCGTTCCAGATGTACGAAAACATCCCAATTTTACTTCTCATACTGTAAGTAATATTACACTCTATGTTCTCAAGCGAATACGACACGCCTGACAACGATAACTGCATAGACGACGTGCACGCTCTAATTAATCAATTATCTAATTGTACATTACGACGAAGTGTATTACAACAAAATTCTAATACAGTCAATATGACTACTACTACCATGTCTGAGATTGGAAATCTCGTTAAAATAATTCCAGAATATAATGGAAATATTAATATTTTCAGTAATTTTATAAACAAAGTAGATCAAGTTTATGATATATTACGACCATTCACTTTAACCAATATTCAAAAACTCTTTTTATTCGGTTTAATTTCAAATAAATTAAAAGATAAAGCTGCAGAATACTTATCTACTAACAACTTCCAAAAATTGGAAGATCTTAAAGAATTTTTACAAGATAACTTTGTAGACAAATCAAAAGCAGAAACTATTCTACTCGAAATAATTTATTGTAAGGCTAAAAACAGTATATTTCAATAAGTATAAATCTAAGATACTTCTTACTAATTATTCACAAGACCAAAAGAATGCTATCATCAAGGAAAATTAAAAAGTAGTTGTACATCATTTCATTACTTTGCTTCCGATGTCAATTAAAGCCTTATTTGTTGTTAAAAACCCTGGCACTCTCGAAGAATGTGAACAATTACTAAGAAATGAATTTAATTTTATGACATTCGGAAATTTCCCCATGGTGTTAAAAAATAACGAACCATTTAAAAACAACAACCCACCTCAAAAATTCCCTGGGCACCAATTTCCACAAACAAAAATCCAACTAAAACCTAGTGGTCCAAACTTCCAAAAAAATTTTGTCCCTCGACAAAATTTAATTAATTATCAACAAACTAAACGTGATAAATCCACTCAAATGAGTTTACAAACAAGAAGTACTTTACCAATGTCCACACAAACAATAAGACAAAATTACAATTGCGAAGTTAAAGAAACAAATGACGAATTGAATGAGTCTGATAACGAAGAAGTAGCGGAAACAGAAAATTTTCACGAGGTTTCCGAACCCGAGAATACTACGTAATGAACGCATTTATAACAACTCTACCAGCATTAAAAATAGATTCTTTCATAATTCTCTTAGATACCGGTTCAACTATAAATTTCATAGATCCATCACTAGTAGAAAAATTAAAATTACACGATGAAAAATTAATATTTAAAACCCATCACTGGCAAAACTACTTGTAAATACTATGTAAATTTTAACATTAAAAACACCCCTACAAAATTCTACGTTTATAAATTCCACAAATTATATAATTTATTGCTAGGAATTGACGCTTTTAAAAACTTGGACATCCTTTTACAAATTAATAAAAAATCAGTAATTATAAAAAAACAAAGAGTATAAGTTAACTAATCCTGACAAATTACAAGAAGAGTCTAATATTTTAGAAATTCGCAATAATCATTTAAATTGTTTTGAAAAAGATAAACTTAATCAGATAATTAACGAATTTATTGACTTATTTCCTAATGAAAATGAGAGCCTTACACATACGAACATTATTAAACACAAAATAATAATGAATGACGAAACCCCGATCGATACACACAAAAAATTACAGGTTACCCCAAGTCTACGAACAAGACATTGAAAGTCACGTTTCAAAATTATTAAAAGAAGGCGTTATAAAAAAATCTTTTTCACCTTGGAACTCGCCGATATGGATAGTGCCAATTACCAAAATTGACGCGTCGGGTAAAAGAAAGACTAGAATGGTAATTGATTTTCGAAAAATTAATCAGAAAACAAAAGACGACAGATTTCCAGTACCGAATATAGATACGATACTAGATAGAATTGGTAATAACAAATATTTCACGACTTTAGATTTGCATTCCGGATTCCACCAAATTTTATTAGACGCTAGACACAGAAAAAACTGCTTTTTCAACAGAATCAGGTCATTATGAATTTGTTCGAATGCCTTTCGGCCTTAAAAATGCTCCCGCCACATTCCAAAGGATGATTAACACAGCACTCGGCGATTTAGTAAATAAAATCTGCTTAGTCTATTTGGATGACATAAAATTTGTTTACGGATTTGAGAATTGATAAGGACAAATTTGTAATATGATCCTGTATATTTTTCACTAAAGCGTAACGTCGGCCTAAAGTGTTAACCTGCTAAGTCCATTTTAAGGCAAAATGACTTTTTGATACCGTTAGAAAGACAATTCCTGGCGCTATCGTGTGATAAACAGTTAAGTCACTTTAAGAAACATTATTACATAATATTGCTTGATACGAAAACATGCTATCTAACTCAAGTCTAAACTGCGCATGGAAAACCTGCAAAGTCCATACTTTGTTAGAACACAGCCGAACGCAACGTTGAATGGAGAAAGATAAAGTAATTAACTCACACGTTTTCACGATCGACTTACAGGCAGTATTAATGGCAATAAAATCAAATGTTAGCACACTATATTATAAAACGAAGTTACAGGTGCACAAACTTTGCTTCTATAACCTAATAAATAGGGATGGTTTCTGTTATTTGTGGAATGAAGTTGAAGGAGGGATTAACGCTGAAGAATTTGGTTCCATCTGGGTAGACTTTTTGCAAAATACAGTAATACGGCAAATTGATTTAAATCAAAACAATAACGAACTACCAACAACTATTATCATATACAGTGATGGTTGTACTTACCAAAACAGAAATTGTTTATTGTCTAACGCTCTCTTGAATCTTGTGATAAAACATAAAAACATTATCATTGAACAAAAATATTTAGAAGTGGGACATACACAGATGGAGGTAGATTCCATGCATTCTGCCAGGGGCGGACTTTGGCCTAGGCCTAGGCTAAAGAGGCAATAGTCTAGGGCCCAAAATAGTATCCTGGAATAATTTAAATCCTGGCACACCATTTTATTTTCTTCCTTTTCTCTTCCATTTTATTATTCCGTCCTCGTGATGTATTGAGTCTTTATATATTTTCAAATCGGCTCTTCTCAGAGCCACCAATAATTAAAGGAGAAGAATTTTAATTCTATATCACACTTGTTGAGAGATTAGTTGTTATTTCTATGACTAAACTCCGAATAAATGAATAATATTACATCTAAATCATAGCTCAAATATTTTATATATAATAGAAAAGCGGATAAAAAACAAAAACTATATAAAATACAAACTAATATTTATGCTTTAGTGAAAAATATACAGGTTCATATTACAAATTTGTCCTTATCAATTCTTAAATCCGTAAACAAATTTTATTTCATTAATAATTTATATATTTTTTTATTTGAAGAATAACTTATCATGGCTCCAATATCTGTAATTTAATAATAAACTTTATTATCACACAACTTAAATTTTGTATAACCAACACCTACCAAAACAAATTTTTAGGTTAAGTATATTCGATCTTACGTCAAAACACAAGAAAATCAGAGCGTCTATGTTCAGTGTTATTATTATTTCAATCCATACAACTCACAATCGTGGTTCTAGCTTCAATCTAGGGAGTTTAGTTTCTTATTAACGCCAATTCATGACACTCAAACAGGGAATCTGACTTATATGATTCACCCTTCACCCCGTCGGTCATATCAAACGATTAGTATTTTCGACTTACTAAAGAAAAATACAATACTGTGAATAATCTAGATGTCGTATTACAGATCAAAAGCTAAGGATCCCTGTAAAGTTACAGCTTGCAAAATTCAAAAGTGTTTAAAAGGTTTGCACCCAATGTAACCAACATTTTCATATTATATAATCATTTTCATTGGTATATTTTTCTTATTTGCAGAAAATAATTTTCAAGAAGATAAATGCCAGGATGTTCTTAATGAAATGACAGAGTGTTGCCGTAAATTTGCATCAATTTCATTGTGTTGTTCTGGAATAAAAATTGATGAACCAGAGCTAGTATCTGTACAGAAGCCCGTGAAATGAATGATAATGCCAGAAGAACTGTAATTCGCAAACAATCTTGGCTTAGACGACACCCTAAAATATTTTTCTGGACCACAGTTTCGTCTTCTTTACTTGTATTTTTCTCTAGACCAATCTACGACATTTTCTTTAGAACAGAATTTGCACCGCCTACTATTCCAGGCGATAAAAGGAAACGTCCACAAATTTAATTGGGTAGTTAAGGTATGGAGTCGGTAAAAAAGGCAAAAAGTCGATTGAAGCAATATCCAATTCTGCTGGGAAAATGCAGTAGTGAAGCTATGTCATATGCAAATTGTGTTCTTAAAAAGGACTCTGTCACTTTAAACGACTGCTCTGAAGACTTCAAAAAGTTCAAAAACTGTTTAAGAAGAACTGCTGCGGAACTTAAAATCAGATTATAATTTGGAAGTGTTTTTATTATTAATTAATCATGTGGAAATTTTTCGATATTTCTTATAAATATCACATGTTATTTGCATTTATTTTGCGAATAATTCTAATTATCTACAGCGAATTTCATGATAAAATTTCAGAAGTTCCATATACGGATATAGATTATAGAGTTTTTACAGATGCATCTAGACATATTCTAAATAATAAGTCTCCATACAACAGACATACTTATAGATACACACCATTAATTGCTTTACTACTTGTTCCAAATGTTATCATCAACGGTTGTTTCGGTAAGATAATTTTTTCGATAATCGATATAGTTGTAGGATTATTAATTCGTACTATAGTCTTGCATAATCGATTAAAATTTATTATTTTTAAAAATAGCAAAGACGCCAAAAAATCAGAATCATGTCAACAGGTAGAAAATCTAAATTTATCAGACAACAAATGTAGACATCGTAATAAAAGTATCAAAGAAAAACCTAAAATTACTATCGACAAAAAATATCATAAACTGAAAGACGAAAAATGTGATAAAATTGCAAATTATTGCATGTTATTCTGGATTTACAATCCTATGACTATTATAATATCAACCCGGGGAAATTGTGATTCAATTGCCGTATTTTTCGTACTATTAACTCTTTATTTAATTCAATGTAAAGAAAATTATTTCTTTGCGGGGTTAGTTCATGGATTAGCGGTTCATGTCAGATTATATCCCATTATGTATAGTTTATCATATTTTATGTATTTGAGTAATTTTGGTCGGTATTCAATTGACAAAAGAGTAACTCATACATTTTACCATAATGCACTAATGCAAAAACAAATGCAATCTACCGAAATAACAACACGGAATAATGAAACAAATTTAGCAAAACACGGTGTAAACTATCAACAAGCGCCACGTAAAACGATTTTTAAAAAGGATTATTTATATTATTTAATACCTAATTATGATCAGTTGGCTATTATTTCAGGAACTGTTCTCTCGTTATCAATGTTAACCTCTGTTTTTTATTATTTATACGGTTATGAATTTTTATATGAAACCTATATTTTTCATTTAATTAGAAAAGATACCAGACATAATTTTTCATTATTTTTCTACATACAATATCTCACTGCCGGTATAAAAAATATTGGTATATGGCAAAAAGTTTTAAGCATTTTACCACAAATCGTATTATTGCTCGTATTATCCGTGCGATATGGACTTAACAAATTTACTCTTCCATTTTCTGTTTTAACTCAAACTATTGTTATGGTTGCTTATAATTCTGTTTTAACGTCACAGTATTTTGTTTGGATTCTTGCAATTTTACCTTTAACTTTATGGCAATTTGAAATAACATTAAAAAGTTCATTAATTTTACTTATTATCTGGTTCGCAGCTCAACTGGCTTGGCTCTTGCCAGCGTATTTATTAGAATTTCATGGGCGGAATATGTTTTTGTTTATTTGGTTACAAAGTGTATCTTTTTTTTGTGCAAATATGGCTATATTAGGAAGACTTATTAAATGTTACATGTATAAAGTTGAATAATATATATTATAAGATCGTAGCCAAATTCATTTAGATTCGCAGTTATGTGTCCACGTATTGTAATTATTATAACATTTATAAACTTAATAAACATTTGATAAAACCAATATCAATGATATTACTATTTATAAATATTTTGTTTTCTGAAAATAAAAATTTTTCGCGCTAAATAATATTTTATTTCCTGTTTCCAGTTCCAATAGTGGCGTAACATTTTATATTGTTTGTTTGCAGAAAAATTAAGTAATCATTTATTGAAGTTATTGGTATATGCAGTGCATAATTTTATTATTGACAAAAAGATGTAGCTCCCATATAGAAAAAAAAAGAACGCTCATGGTATTTACTAGTCAAGTTGTAAGTTTGTTAGGGGGTGAATCATATAAGTCAGATTCCCTGTTTGAGTGTCATGAATTGGCGTTAATAAGAAACTAAACTCCCTAGATTGAAGCTAGAACCACGATTGTGAGTTGTATGGATTGAAATAATAATAACACTGAACATAGACGCTCTGATTTTCTTGTGTTTTGACGTAAGATCGAATATACTTAACCTAAAAATTTGTTTTGGTAGGTG
The DNA here is from genome assembly GCA_947425015.1 of Pterostichus niger. Taxonomy (NCBI): domain Eukaryota; kingdom Metazoa; phylum Arthropoda; class Insecta; order Coleoptera; family Carabidae; genus Pterostichus; species Pterostichus niger. The sequence continues at coordinate 29,897,071 of OX380334.1, read as the reverse complement.
TTGGTTATACAAAATTTAAGTTGTGTGATAATAAAGTTTATTATTAAATTACAGATATTGGAGCCATGATAAGTTATTCTTCAAATAAAAAAATATATAAATTATTAATGAAATAAAATTTGTTTACGGATTTAAGAATTGATAAGGACAAATTTGTAATATGAACCTGTATATTTTTCACTAAAGCATAAATATTAGTTTGTATTTTATATAGTTTTTGTTTTTTATCCGCTTTTCTATTATATATAAAATATTTGAGCTATGACATATGAAAATAAAATGGTGTGCCAGGATTTCAATTATTCCAGGATACTATTTAGCCACATTGCAATTTTATTAAACCCCGGAGGATTGAAATGAATGCCATCTACTTTTAAATGAATTCTATTATTATTCAACTTTAAAATTAATAGCTGTAATGATACATAATTATACATGTTAACAATAAAAATATGATTATCACTGTCAGATTTACTTTTAAATTTCTGTATATCTGCAGATATTTTGTTAAATGCAGTATTAATTTAACGTTTGTTTTTATACTTGAACATTGACTTGTTTATCTAATTTTTTGTTCGGTGCCAATTTATCCGCGGGTTCCATAGTTGAACATTCGGATGAAGTAGTTGCAACCGCACGACACTGAGAAACTAAAGATTTTAATGTCTATTCGATATGATCTAATAAAAAAGATCAACAGACGGATTGTTTATGTATTCACGCAATATTCCGTAGTTTGCTTCAATATTTTGAATTTTCCGTACATTAACTTCTGAATTTGTTGACGCTGGTTTATTTGGTTCAGTAATTAACTTTTCATGTACCTCGCTGTCGCTAATGTTTCCATGACAGGTTTTCCGCAATTGTAGCATGTGAACTTTATGTACATGTTTACAGAGTGAAGCTCTATCTTCACAACTACAAGTATATAAATGTGAACATAAATTTTTGCATTTCATATTTATGCATTTATAAAAACAAACAAACAAAAATCAACTTCGCATATTTCATTTATTCCCGTGCGACAGAATATGTAATAGAAGCATCTGTTTGAGAAATAACTTCAAAACTACGGTCATTCAGAATTTTAATATCGCCATCCGAAATATTATTTCCTTTTTTATGTCTACCTTCATTGAATTCTGCGTTACCTAATTTGTATAGTTCTTTACGTTTCGTGTAAATAAAATCATATTTTTCAATATTTAATAATACTGATAATAAGTTGTCAATTCGTTTATTAAATTCTCGATTAAAGTATGAAGTTTTTAACTTATTATGAAAACTTTCTACAAGAGCATTGGTATTTACATGACCGTGAGGAAAATTTCTAAATGCAGTAGCCCATAGTTTAATACGATGCATGTAATTTGTTTGAAAATATTCTAGAAATAATACTTCATTTTTAAATATCGAAAAAAAATAGCTGATTAAATTATCTAATGTATTGCTGTTTCTTTCATATAAAATAGCCATCAGGGAAATATACATGTTTCTCTTTGTAGTCATACTTTTTACTAATATCAAATTTTTGCGTCACGCCCGTTGAATATTCCATTGACATAACAAATGTTTTGTATTCCCGAAATTATTTATTACCGCTTTAATAACCGCATTTATGTTTAAATTTGGAAAACGGGATTTTAATGATGAAAACAGATATGTTAATGTATTATTAATTAACTAAATGATGATCGTACTGGTTTGTTTTATGTGTTGCATCAATACATAAAATTCTATCAACACCTTCCTGCATCAGATTCATTTGATACTCTGTTTGAATACCTAATAAAAATAAGCTTCTATTGTTATTAATATCCGCGTTGATAGGACCAATTTGAATGTCTTCATTACATGGTTTATATATTAATATCGGATTAAATTTTTCTTTTCTTAATTTTTCTATTGACAAAAAAAAACGAATTTGCGTTGTCGCTGCAAAGATATGATTTCTTTAACATATTTCGTTTCAATGCCGAGATATTCCTTTTTGGATACAACATTTCTTTCCTAAACTCAAGTTTATCGCGATCGTCTCTACTAAGTGCTTCTTTCGTAATTATTGTATGAATTTTTCTGGTCGGTACGTCCATTTCTAATAATGATTTAATATCTGATTTTGTTGACTCTGCAATTCTATGAAATTTTGTATTCTCAAAGCTTAATTCATGGGAATGAGTTTGAATATAAGTGACTTCAACACCATTTGCAACAAATTTTGCAAAAATTCGAGCTGGACATCGAATTCCTCTCTTTACACACCCTTTCTTAATGACGCGATCAATTTTATTTTCTAGTTTTTTTATATAATGTACATAATTTCCATAACTTTTGATATGAGTTTGCTTATAAAAATAAGAGAATGTCGTCATTTCATCTGTCTTCCACGTTTCAAATTCTTCTTGCACATCAAAATGATGCTGGGAAATCACAATTATGATATATTTGCAAGTGATGAATTAACGATTTCTTATGATAAAAAAATCACGTGAACATTGTCCTACAAAACATTTTATGTTAAAAAAGCATGTTTTATCTGTAACGGGAGATAAATTATTTTGAGGCAATACAATACGGCATTTCCTTTCATGTATTTTTGCAACCTTTGGTCGACAAAATACTTTTTTACAAATACTGCATGTAGAAACCATTATAAAAAATTGAAAAAAAAATTCAATGTATGGTGAAATTTATATGTACTTACAATTTTATGATGATATTAAGATCGAACACTAAATAAGAATGTAGTTTTGTACTTACAAATCCAAATAAAGCAATGGAAATAGCTTCTGCAAGCAAATAAAATTTCAAATGCAAAAACGAACTGGTGTTTGAAATATGAACTCATGACTTCGTAATTCATCTTATCGGCAAACTAATTGCAATACATCACTACGTTATTTTGAGATCATTTATTATTTTCAATTTTATTTCGACCTCACATCGTCTTTAGGAACAATTTATACACGTTCACAAAATGTATAATCTTAATATTATTACCGAACTATAAGAAAATACAATGTTTATGATTAAAGAAATGCTTATATTTATTTTATTAATAAAAGAAATATATAAACTTTAAATTTATATGAAAAGTTTATGCATTTTTTCATAAGTTGACTAACTACTATTAAGTTTATTGCTTTATTGAATTATCTATAGTAAACTACATTAAATGAAATACTTTAATAATATTATATAGCTTATATAATATATAATCAGTACATAAAATTGGATTTAAATATATAATATATTGGTTACTATAATATGAATATTTTAAAACATGAACAAATAGTACGGTGACCAGTAAGTTAAATCATGTATAACATTTAGTTACAATAGTTCTAATTTTTATTCTGAATGTTCTCAAATGTTTGTTGTACTTTTTTTATGAATGACTGCAATACTGTGTTATTAACAAAAATTTATTTAATTATAAGATGTTAAATAGGTTGGTTTGATTGAAGGGGACAGTAAATATTCGTCCAAATTGTTAATTCGTGTGTCCGCCATACGAATCATCATTGACCCAGCAGAAGATATTTTTATGGAATTATGGCATCATTGTTTATAACCAAGAGCTACAGTCAATCTGAGCTCTGGACACGAGCAGCATGACACGACAGTTATACAAACATCGTTCATCATTATATGTAAAATATCAATTGTATTTAGATAATACAGAAATTGTTCTCCTTGCGCAAAAGCAAATGTCGTGAAAAACCTGAAAAATATAATAAGTACAAATACTTTTATTGTAAATAAGCTTCTTTTTTACCTGATCCAATTCTTTTCATTACTTTATTATGGTCTAATGAGGAAGGGTTACCTAAAAAATAAATAAATAAAGCCCTAAATATGATGTTTATATTTCGAGGTTATGGATTTAGAAATGTCAAACTATCCAGATATTTTCTATAGTGGCCCTAGCTCATCGCAATTTTGACATTTGTGGCTTACTTCGTGACACTCATTAATCTAGTAACTTATATGTCAAAGTTAGGGAATTGAGTTTTAAACGCCAACTCGTGGCAATGAATCTGGTGATTAATCTAGGGATAAATCTAGGGAGTTTTGGTTATTTACGTCAACTCGTGACAATTAATTTAGTTTATCTGACTTTTATTAGCTTTGTTAGGTTGTCACTGTCATGCGGTTAGTATGGCGATTAGGTTATGTTTTTATGTCATTCCGCGCAAAAGCATAGTTGAGTGGTGTTAGTGTTGTGAAATAGTAATAAACAAGAACAGAAATAAATTTTGAAGTGTAGAGAATTACGAGGTCTACAAGCATAGACCAGACAAGACCTACGAGAAACATGAGTGGGTTAGAAAATGATTCTAGTGCGACATTGAGTTTATCCGAAGCAATGAAAAAAACTACAAATGAAATGTTATTTCGAACATTACTGAATAATCCAGACAAACGGGCCAAAGTTTTGGAATTATTAACACAAGAAGGAATCGTAAGACGTGATGAAAATTTGTCACCGAATTCTGCTAAATCTAATAAATATAATTCACCAATTAAGCGGCTGCAAAAGAATGAAAGTGTATTAAATGGTTCTCCAAAATCAAACGTAAGAATGGAAAGCCCCTCAGCTTTAGGAAGGAGACGAGCTTTAAAACGATTAGAATCTGTAAGTTATTATTGCTGTCACTTGTTCGTTTTTATATATTCATTTTTATGTGATAGTTGTATAGTTATAATATTATTATGTTCTTATTGGTTCACACACTATATTTGAATATTTTACTTGATACTTTCGTTAGTAGAAAAAATTGTGTACGTAATAAGTGTGTTAAGTATCTTTTATGAAATTCGCCTGTACTCATTCCAAAAATAATTGCTTTAGCCACTTGTTACTTAATATGATATTATAGGATTCATCAAATGAAGAACCACCACAAAAACCAACCAGTCCACCGTTTGTGGGTACTCCAAAACCATTCGAACGCTTGCTACAAGGCGTTGTTGCATACTGCGAAATTCGAAGCAATGGTGAAGATCGTTCATCAGCCATAAAGACTATGATGAGAACTATGGGAGCCACAATAAAAGATAATTTATGTAGAGGTGTAACACATGTTATTTTAAAAGAAGGATTGTATACAACTTACAGGAAAGCTAAGTTGTTGAAAATTCATATCGTCTCGGTTTTGTGGCTTGAGGCTGTTAGGAGACATAAATTTCGTGTTCCTGAGTCGAAGTTTCCTGCAGTTTGCGCTGATGCTTACGAGGCAGATGTTACCAAAATTTGTCAAGTAAGTAATTCGTTATTAAGGACGAATAGGACATTTGCTTGTAAGATTCATCCTACAATGAATTTGCGCCAAACATTCTTATATTGAGTGTTATAATTTCCAATGTTTATTAGAACAAATGACTTTTAAATCTCTCTACAAGCAATGCTATTATAATTTTGTTTTGTTTACTATTAATTTCACGCAAATATATTCTTTTCCTAGCTTATAAAATATATCTTAAGAATAATTAAAATTGTTTGACACTATATAAATAGATAAACGGTTTATGGAGAGTTCTTGTTATTGTAGTTATATTTATGCTAAAGATAAAATGTGTATACATTGCTAAGCCAAGAATTTGTGTATGCAACTACTATTTTACTGGGCAAAATCCTTCCAAAATTCGTTTGTATATTAAATTGAGTCAAGCTATTTCCAATTTTATCAAAGATATTTTGTTGCGAAGAGAATATATTTTCTTGACATTAACAGCAAGCGAAAATTTTTCACATTATCATCGGTTAGTGTTTATAGAGAGATTTAAAAATCACGTATTAAAAATGAATGCTAAAGCAACTATACCAATTTATTTGAATTTTGTAAATCATGATAATTTTAAATATTTTTGTAGGAAATGCAGAAAGATTATAACGATGTTATCCAAGAAGAAATGAATAAAACAACTGAAATAGATAGTAGAAGTGAATCCGAGACACCAAGGAAATATGTTACCAACCGAAAAAAATCTACAAAGGTATTATTATATCCTTTCTTGATCTTGAACTTTATAAATTAATTTGTATTTCTTATTTCAGTCCAGAGCGACTATTTATAGTTCCGATACTTCAGGATTTAAAGATGCACACAATAGGTAAGCTTTTGTAATCATTATTGAATTTTTATCGAACTAATATTTGATTTATCGCTCTAGAACGGAAATTGCATCACCATACAAGTATAAATGCAATGAACCGGAATTATCCGAAACCGATTCATACATATCTGTAGGTTCCACCACTAGACCAAGTCTTGAAATTGTCCCCTGCAGTCAAGATCATCCAACATCGCTATCCATATATCACGCCAAAAGTCCACAGTTAACAAAAGTTACAGAGGAGGATTCAGATGAAATATTTCCGGAATCAAATCTGGCTAAAAATATTAAAGATTCATTTGAATTAGAAAAAGCCTCTAAAATTAGATCACCAGAAAGTTTATTAAATCAATCTAAACAAAAAGATTCAATTAAAAAGAATAAAGATAGTTTTGAAAATGATTCGTTGAGGTTACATATTTCTACAGATGAATCTAATTTAAATAGTATTGAAATTAAATCTAAAACAAATAATACAAGCAGTTCTAAAAATTTGCTCGGTGATATTACTCCAATAATATCTAGTGATGATACAAACTTTAAATTACATTTATCAGAAGAATTAAATTCTAATCCACTGAAATCAAATGAAAATAATATTGTTAATTTGTCAAATAATAATTTGGGAAACAATGAAGAAATTTCAAGATCAGGTAACAGTATTTCTACGACTAATTCAGATGTTGATATTAATAAAACTAAAACTAGAAGACGTACTACTGTTGGACTAAAACGACCAGCAAAAAAAGATATCCAAATAGACAATTTAAATCAAACTGTTAATAATGATGGTGCAACCAAAATATCTATAAATAAACAGAAAACACCAAAAATAAATCCAGTTACAAATTGTATTGAAACAAGCGTAAGTTCTATTGAAACAAAGGAAAGCACAGTAGATAATAACAAAAAAATTGAAGTTAAAAGAAACACAAGAAGACAAACAATGTTTAAGATAAATACCGAAGTTGAGAAGAATCAACCAAGGGAATCAAGAAGAAAAACTTTAGCAAAAGTTAACTCAGAAAATAAAACAAAGTCTGATGTAATAAATGAAGAAATAGCTGAAAAAAGTAATTCTGAAGTTGATAATCAAAGTACAATCAGAAAATCACGAAGAAAGAGTATAGCCATAGAAAATAAACAAGAAGTTGTGACCAAATCAAATGAAGAAGATAAAAATAACCTTCCTACTTCTTCAGATTCATCTGCAGATAAAATTAAACGCCGTGTCCGAAAACTTTATAATCCTAATCAGTCAATATCAGCATCTCAAATTAATTGGGACGACGAACCAGATTCTGATCCAAAAATCAGCAGCGTTTCACCACCGAAAAAAGGTAAATACCAAGTTCCGGTTAAAGTATTACCAAAAATTTTTTCCGCCAAAGCACAAAAGAAAATTAAATCTACAATTAAAAATACAATAAAATCTGTACCTGCCAAAACAAATGTTGACTCTGATAATAGAAATAAAAGAAAATCTGTTCGGGCTTTAAATTTTAACAGTACAAGTTCGGAAACAAGCGATTTAGATGTTAAATATGTAAATCCTGGTGTACAAACGCCAAGTAGAAGATCCGAAAGAATTGCAAAAACTCCATCAAGAACTGTAAAAATAGCTGAAAGCGGTTCAGAAATAGAAAAAAATACGAACAAATCCAGTGATAATGAAACAAGTGACAGTTATATCAAAAAAAGAATCATCACTTCAAGGATAAGAAAGTCAAGATTTATTTCTTCTCAAGAAACTGAATCCAGTCAAACTAAAACAGAACCTAAAAGTTCAAGAATAATAAATACCTGTACTCAACAAGTAAACGACGAATCTAAACGACGAAGCACGTTGGATTTCGTTCCGCAACGATCAAAAAAATCTCTAGAACAAATAAGACTTAGTCAGAAACCCAAACAACCAACTAAATTACCGAGTATAGTTTGCACGAGGCTTCACAAAACTGATGTAAACGTTTTTCAACAAATTGTAAAAAAACTTGGAGGATTTATTGTAGAAGATGAGGTAACAAAACGGACCACGCATCTGATTGCAGGGGGCCCGGCGAGGACCGTTAATATGTTGAGGGCGATTGTTCGAGGATTGTGGATAGTTAAACAAGAATGGGTGAGGTTTTTTAAATATCTTCTGTATTTTAATTCGTTATTCGTAAATAATATTTAATAAATATTATTTTATTTGAAATTAATTTCAAAGTATATATCTGCATTAATATAATGTAATTCTTTTTTGTTTGTTTATTTCTTTGTATTATTTGTCTTTAAAACAATTTAATAACTTTTTAAAAATTTGTATTTAACAATTCAAATTTGATCAATGTATACTATAAAAGATTTTTTTACCACCCTGTCAAAATGTAAATTTTCTTGCCTCAATTGAGAGAAGAAAGTGGTACCTTTTATTCCTAGGGAAGAATAGTTAGTTGTGTGTTAAGAGCGTAAAGTGATTCTTTGTTACTCGAACACGGTAATTGCAGGGCGAGCCGAAGGCGAGAGCTGCAATAGTGTAAGAGGAACAAAGACACTATACGCTCGTGATGCACACATAACTTTTTCTACGATTGCATCTTAAAATTATTTAAAAACGTATACGTACTGAAAATAAATTTATTTTGGAAACTGTCAATATGACAAGTTTATGTTTTGTTTGTATCCCTCTTAACTATTGAAATAAGCGCGCACTTATAATCTTTTGCCATTGGAAACGCGCGCATTTAACGTCTTTTTCGCGCGTTGCCATTAGAGACTCGCAAAAAAGATATTTTTCGATTGTTCCACAGAAAACGTCAACTTTATGATAACAAATGAGAGCGTAATTGTCAACTTTACATCTTTCAAAACTTTTCAAAAAAGATATTTTTTTTTCTAGTCATATCCAGGACAGCTGGAAAACAACGATATGATTTGACTTATGACATTCAGGTGACATCTGTGAAGAGAATAACAAATCTTATCTAAATTTCTAATTTATTTCTGAATAATTTACTGTCAGATAAGGTAGTGACTAAAATTATATTCTCGTGATGAAAGTGTCATTCTTCTCTCAGGTGCTTTGTTCTTAATATTCAGCTCAGGATATGAATCGGCACTTTTGGAAAGAAATATTGCACTTTCTTGTCTTGTTAAACAAATAACTATCTAATGAAAACATTTGATAAACACGATGTTTGTTTATATTCTAAGTTTGGAATTATTTTCAAAATTAGTAGAAAATTCTCCACATATTGTGATGGTGGCGCACTTGTCAGGTTCCGAATTTTGCCAGAACAACTTGCGCGAGGATTTGAACTATTTACAAAACATTAGACATAAAACATTAATTGTACAATGAACAACAAAATTTTGTAGAATGTTTTCTAACAATATTCTTCTCAATAATAAAATGTACTCTTGTTAACGAAGGCTCTTTAAATTTTGTTTGATTTTCTAGTTATACAAATCGTTGGAAGCTGGTAAATGGTTGGAAGAAGAAGATTTTGAACTAACAGAATTTTCACCTACAGTTCAGGTTAGTATCAAGAATTCAAAAAGAAAAAAAACACATAATTACTTTCAAATTATTAATTTTGTTTAAATAAAGTTCTTGAATATGTTGTACGTTATAATTCAATCACATGTTATGTAATAATAATAAATCTATTTAAAGTTAAAACACCAAATACTTCCATCAATCATTTATATAGTTGAGCGCTTTAAGAGATATTTAGTGTGAATTATTTTATGCGCTATTATTTTATAAACTAACCACTATACAATAAAATTTATTCATGGCGCATCATCCACATCCATAATTCCTTTCAGGCATGTTCGTTTGTTTCTTGGTCATTCCCAAAATCTCTCACCCTTATCATTCCGGACACGAAAATCTATTCTTCAATTTTACTTAAGAATATTATATAAACATCTTTTCCTTCCAGAAATGTCGAGTAATGAAACAATCCTTTGGTTCATCCTATTCTATGGACCTCTTCAATTCTTGCGGTCCTATATTCATTTCTCGAGGATGCATACCCCGGTTTTCCGACTTGGAGGAATTGGTAGAACTATGTGGGGGACGTTTTGTTCGCCTTTTAAAGGACGCACAAATCATAGTTGGAGAACATGCTATCCATGAAAATGCTGTGTGTGTCAATGAAAAATGGATTCTAGACTCAATTACTCAAAATAAGATGAAGAAGTTTAAAGCGTACTTGTTAGAAAAGCCAAGGTTGCCAGATTTGTAACAAATTAATTTTTTAATATATTTCATTTAAAATTATGAATAAATGTATAATAATAATATAATGTTAATACTTTTTATAAAATATATTGTATAGTAAAGAGTTGTTGCACCTTCCTTTTTCTTTCCAGTTTTTAATTCTTGCTGTTTTTATATCTTTCCACTTCTTTCATCCATGTAGATCTTGGTCGTCCTCTTTTTCTTCTCCCTCCTGGGTTCCATTCTAGTAAGGCTTTTATTGGGTTTTGTTCTTCAGCTCTATGTACATGGCCTAACCATCTTACTCTCTGTTTTTTATTTTCCTCACTATGTCTTCCTCAGCTAGTTCTTGTACAATTTCATGGTTCATTCTTATTCTGTATTCATTATTTTCTGTCTTTATCGGTCCTAGTATCGCTCGTATTATTTTTCTTTCCATTCTTCTTAGTTCTTCCTCATTTTTTCGTGTAGGTGGCAGTAAAAGAAAGAAAATTGGCGAGATTAAGATGGATAAAACAAACATGAATAAGATAAAGACTAATATGAAAAATCAAGGAACATATGTAACAAAATTATAAGAAAAAACAAAAGAATCTGGATAGAAAATAAGATAGCATACATCGAAGAAGAAAGAATAAATAGAAATACAAAAAGATTCTATCAAGAAAGATAAATATGGAAATGTAAAAGACAACGACCAGCAATATAAAAGAGCATGGGCAGACCACTTCAAGAACTTATTAACAGAACCTGAGCAAATCCCGGAATGCGAAATACAGGATGAAGTAGAGAACGAACCTATTACAGAACCCACAATAGATGAAGTAAGAGAAATAATAAAGGCTAGCAGTAATGGGAAATCACCAGGAAAGGACGGCATTAACATGGAACTAATAAAACAAGGAGGAGACATTCCATCAGCATATGTACGAACTCATTCTAAAAATTTGGAAGGAAGAGAAAATTCCGAGAGAATGGGAATCAGGACGAATTGTAACGATACATAAGAAAGGCGACCAGCAGTTATGTCAAAATTATAGAGGAATTACGCTATTAAACACGGCCTACAAAATAATATCCACAATAATACTACGAAGATTGACAGATACAACAAAAAATATAATTGGACACTATCAATGCGGATTCAGAAAAGGAAAATCGACAACAGATGCCATACATTCAATAAAGCAAGTAATTGAAAAATCCATCAAAACACAAAAAGGAGAATTTCCAGTAAATAAAGGGGTAAAGCAAGGCGATGCGTTATCAGCAACTTTGTTTAATATAACCCTGGAATACGCACTGAGAAAAATTAACAAAGGCACATTAAGAACGAAGGGAAGACAAATCATAGCATATGCCGATGATATAAGCGATCGTAATAAAAAACAGAAAACTAATGAAAGATTCATTAGAAGAAATAATTCGTGAAGGGACCAAGTTAGGACTAGAGATAAATAATAAAAAGACAAAAATAATGATTCTAGGAACAAAAGACGAAAGCAGAGAAATTAAAATCGGCGAATATATCTTTGAACAAGTTGACAATTTTAATTATCTAGGGGTCATACGAACAAATAATGGAGACAGAGATGCTGAAATAAAAGAAAAGATAACAGCAACAAACAGAGCCTTCTACGCTAATAAAAAATTAATAAAGAACAAAAATCTCAAAAGCCACAAAGATGAGAATTTATAAAACATTAATAAGACCGAGAACCATGTATGCTGTAGTTGTGAAATTGCTTTCACAAATATCCAAATAAATATGGGGTAGGTGGCTCAGTGGTATCAAGTCGGCCTGTGGATCTTGAGAACCCTGGTTCGATCCCCACAGCCGACAAACAATTTTCACAAATTTAAAAAATCTATCCCTGTGGCTCCTCCTCCACTAATATCTTTGGAGGCCGTGATTTGACGGCTGGTAACCGCACTTCACGCGAAAAAATATATCACTTACCGAGATCTGTTTAGGCAGAGTGCCACACCTAGTGATGGGTAAAACGCGTGATGATATATTTATTTATTTTTTAAATATCCAAATATTAAACAATTCATTCCTTCTTTACATTTAAATTACAATTTATAAAAATACAAATAGATAGAATAAAATAAATATATCATTAAACCGTTTACCCATTACTGGATATGGCGTTCTGCCTTGGCAGATCTTAGTAGGTGATATATTTATACGCGCGAAGTGCAATTACCAATTATTAAATTTTTTATTTTGATTTATAACGTTTTATAAATTTCATAATTTTTTATTTTTGGAATTATTTTTTGTTTTTTTTAATGTTTATTTTTATAATTTTTATAAATTAAATTATTTTTATAAATTAAAATTATATAAATTTAAACTATTTCTCATACGAATAATGTAACGAAATTTTACATACATATGTATTTCGACGTGCTGAATCCAATGGTGTAATGTTTATGTCCATAAGTCTTATAGAAAATTTCAAAAAAGTTAATTTGCTTTAAATGAGCTAAAAATTTGTATACAAGTAGTTTCGGACACGGGGAATTCACTCGTTTAAACCGCATATCAATAGCTTGCTTAGTTTTTGAGTTATAGCCCCTAGAAGATTTTCTGTTTTCAAACAATTTTCAAAATCAGATTTTCAACTTTCCCGAGGCTATAACTCGAAAACTAAGCAAGATATTGAGATGCGGTCTGAAAGGTTGAATTCCCCGTGTTTCAATTGACCTTTAAGCAAGTTTTTAGCGATTTTTATTTTTTCCGCACTCGGCGAATTTTACTTAATTGGCTTAATTAAGAGCAGTCTCATGTCACCCCCAAAAAAAAAAATTAATTAATTAAATTTGGATTTTTTTTGTGAACTTCATTCGTTTTTACACGATGTAGAAGAGCAGTCATATTTTGAACAGCACATCAGGCCATCTTAGATTTATTTTTTATTTAACTTGTATACACGAAATAAAAGAATATTAGTATATTGTACAACCAGCATGGAATGGACATTCCACGCGAGTTGTACACTATACTTTTTCTACGACCACGTTATTATAGCCCTATTAATGTATTTTTCAATAATAAAGATGTCCCAATTTCACTATTCCAGAATGACATTTCAAAGTTAGTAGCAACCAGCAGTAACAACAAAACAAATATTAAATAAAATAATAAAAATATTACGAGTCGGCCTGTGGATCTTGAGAACCCTGGTTCGATCCCCACAGCCGACAAACAATTTTCACCAATTTAAATCTACCCCTGTGACTCCCCCTCCACTAATATCTTTGAGAGCCGTGATTTGACGGCTGGTAACCGCACTTCACGCGAAACAATATATCACTTACCGAGATCTGCTTAGGCAGAGTGCCACATCCAGTGATGGGTAAAAGGCGTGATGATATATTTATTTATTTATTATACTAAATACAACGATTTGTTAATATTGCACACGTCACATTTATGATTTAGCGTGTTATTTAGATCATACAAATTAAATGGCATTCAAAAAGGACCGCAGGTGTGCGCTCAACATGCGAATACAAACAGTGCATTAAACGTCATTCCGATCTGTCAACTGCATTATAAATGAATTTCATTCAATATGTCGCAGAATAAATTAAGTTCGGAAGTTTACACCGGAATATCATTTCCGAATTATTGATATGTCGTTTTATATTATTACATACTAATCAACAGAATTTCATATATTTACTGCTGTAACGCTGTCAGCTTTTCAAGTTAGCTTTGCTTTTGCATATTTAATAGGGAGAATAATATTACAATTTAAATTCAAATAATTTTAATTCAAAAACAACATATTTGTGAATTCTGAATGCAACTCATATGAAAAAAAAATCCGTTCTAGTTCCTAGAATAACTTTTTACTTCCTTGTACGAAGTAAAGGAAGTATTGTAATCGCGAAAATTTTTCAGATTTCAGCGGAAATATCCATTTTGACCATCCCTGAATCCATTTTGACTAATTTCTTAATGACGTCTGTACGTATGTACCTCGCATAACTCAAAAACTGTAGACCGTAGAAAGTTGAAATTTTGTATTTAGGACTATTATAACATCTAGTTGTGCACCTCCCTTTTTGGCCATTATATAACTTCCGGAAGTGGTACTTTACTTGAAGTCTATAATAGATTTTAATGAAAAACTATATTTAAATTTAATCCAAAACTTTTCAAATTTGGTATATAAGATAAGATAAGATGGAAATAACATAATAGATTTTGGTTAAAATGGACTAACCAGAAGTGATACATTACATGAAGCTGCTAACAGTTTTTCTTGAAAAAAATGGTATTATTTTGATTTTAGAAATAAATGCTGCTAATAATTAGCCTTTTGTATAAGCGAGATATGTAAATTTAAAAATTATATATATTTTTTTGTTTTTGTAAGTTTGCTATGGATTAGAACAAAAAATAAGAAAATGTCAATGGCAAGATATGTCAAATACGTGCAATTAAAAAAATATCTTTAATACGCGTGTAATTAAGTCACGTGGTGTCCACATCAGATTTTTTTGTATTTAGAGTTAAGTAGGATTAATAACAATAATTTTAATTCAATTTTAAAATTAAACTTTTTACTTATAAATACAATGTTGATGTATATGTGTAACTCCAAATACATACAGACATATATTGTATAATATAGGAAGCTGTATTAATAATACTTAACCCATAAACGCATTTTATTTAATAGAGATTATCTCATTTTAATACCACGAACTAGAGAAATTAATTTAAACATTTCGAGAAAATCACTTATTCACTTCTAATATATTTTATTTAATACAAAATACTTCATTTTACTTTTAATACCACAAATTCAAAAAAATAATTTTGATTAAAACGTCATTTAATTTCTAATATTTATAACAAAATGAAAGTTATTATTATTGCATTGTGGTACCTGGTTATCTAAACAATATTAAGTTGAGTACTGTTTCTAAAATTGTTTGGATATATCAATACCAGTTTCTCCTATTAATAAAAAAAACAACATTTTTTTATTTAACTTCTAGGTAATTACAGTAATAATTATCGCAGTGATCAAATATATTTTTCTTTCCCGCTTTTGGGAGTTCAGAGCTTATGAAATTTAGAAATCATTTAAAATTTGAAGTCTGAAGACAGTACAACCATTTTTTTAAATTTCAAATGACTATTTTTAGTAAGTTTTCTACAGATTAAATTGAAAGTGAGTGTTTATGGTGAATAACCTAACTTTTCTAACTTATTTCAAGTTTAATCCAGTTATATTAACGTTAAACGATACCCAATTTTAATTTGTTTCTGGCTCGAGGTGAGCGCTGTTGTCAGCTCTATGAATGACTTTGAACTAAGTTGATATAGAAGTTAGCTGTGTATGTAGGATATAGCCATCTATTGGCAAGATGACAACTGTCATTTTTTTCCTCGGACACAAACCTAAGGGAATTATAACCGAACGAATACATTGTAATAATCCGACAAATGTAATAAAATTTACGTTGAAAATAAATACTATTGTAGGAATTAAAGTTTATATAGGATCCACTACATATAATTAGATAATAAAATAGAGGCTTCAGAATCCACTTTTTTAATATATTATATATAAATATGAAAATACAAATGCGGGACGTTTCGAGTGTACAACTCACTCTTCTTCAGCTATAATACAATATAAAGTAAAAAATCTGATGTGGACACCACATGACTTCCTTGAACGCATATTAAACTATAGATATTTTTTTAATTGCACATATTTGACACTAAATCTTTTATTTTTTGTTCTAATCCATAGCAAACTTAATTATTTTTTTTTAAATCAAAAAATTCATATATTTAAATTTGATATCTCTCAGGGAGGGCCAAAATACCTATTTCCGTTGAAATCTGAGAACCGAAAATTTTCGCGATTACAATACTTCCTTTACTTCGTACAAGGAAGTAAAAAACAACACATAAATAAAATAGTAAAACAAACCTTATATAAAATACAAATGTCATCGAAATGCCCGTCTTCGATAACTCCTGTAATTGTAACTATATTCTATGTTTTGACATATATTTTTTTAAATGTAATTATACAGGATCTTCAGTAAAGCGAATCAAATTTATCCCACTTCAAATGATTATAACTCGTCATTTTCAAATAGAACACTCTTTATTTTATTATTCTGTTGTGTGTCTTTTTGTATAACCTTTCATATTTATTACGGGTTACGGGTATCCTATGCCTAAAACCAATAATTTCGGGGTTGTTAACCATTTTTCACTAAATTTATTTATTCAATTAAAATTTAAATCTAGTATACCTTGGATATTGTTTGTTTTAATTTATAGTTTATTGTTTTGTTTTAATTTACAACCGATTTTCAATGTAACCGCCATTATAGTCATTTGTAGTTGAGCAAATTTGATTCACTTTACTGAACACCCTGTATAATTACATTTAAAAAATATATAAAACATAGAGTATAGTTACAGTTGTGTAGGAAAAAAAATCTTAATTTTTACTATTAAAATAACTTCAGTACGCCTTCATAAAGCAATGCGTGTATTTAACCTTCTTTAGAGAAAAAACGGAAAAACTACAATTCAAAATATATAAATATATATATATTATTTGACATATTGTGTTTGTATCTAGATAATATCAATACTAGTTTATCTGAAATGTATATCATTGAAGAAAAGATTGAAATAGTGAAGTGGTTTTATGGTGGAAACAGTTCCCGGCAAGTATGTGCTTTATTTGCCCAAGTCATACGTCAATACAAAGAATGATACAAAAATTTGAAAGTTCGGGAACATTATTAAATAACTGTAAGTGTAGATGTAATAATAATGATCGGTACGAAAACGAATTGAATATACTGGCTTCTGTAATAGAAAATCCTAATATTAGTTTGAGGCAACTTGCGGATAATTTTTCAATTCACTACAAAACAGCATTCCGCATTTTGAAAAAAAAATATATTTCATTCATATAAATACCAATGCCACCAAGAACTGTTTGAAGATGATATGGAAAAGAGAAGCGCGTTTTGTTTCGAAATAATGGAAAAGGCAAATAAAGATCGCCAGTTTATAAAAAATATTTGTTTCACTGACGAATGCACATCTACACTGTATAATGAACCAAATATTCAGAACTGGAGAATGTGGGCTACGGAGAATCCACATAACGTTTTATTTACTAGGACTCAATATCCTCAAAAAAATAATGTATGGGCAGGAATTGTTGGTCACCATATTGTAGGACCTTTGTTTTTAAGAGGAAATTTAACCGGTGAACGATTTTTACTTCTAGAAGAAGAAGTAGCGCCGGCAATGACTGAAATTGTAGAAGACGACCGCGAAATTTGGGTCCAAATGGATGGTTGTCCCGCGCATAATAGTACGGGAATTTTTGAACAATAGATTTAATAATTAAGTAATTGGACCAAATTTTTTCATTAAATGGCCAGCTAGATCACCCGATCTTTCACCATTAGATTTGTTTCTATGGGGTCATTTAAAATCTAAAATTTATGGTGGTCGGCGATTCGAAAATATTGAAGAATTAAAAGAAAGTATTCGAGTAGAATGCAATAAAATATCAGCCTATCAATTATCAAATGTTAGACAGCAATTTTATGGCAGATTAGGATACTGTTTAGCAGTAAATTGAAATATGTTTGAAAATTTATTATATTAAATGAAATATTGATTCTTTTCTGCTTTACTATGAATGTTTATTATAAAATGTCAAATGTATTTAATTGTAAGTATGTATTTGGTTTTTGTTTATTTCATGGCACTAGTAATTTGATTAAAATTAACATATTTATTAAATTAAATTTTCCTGTTCCGGATAAAAGGAAATTACGAGTAAGGATATTATTGGATGCAGAATTTTTTTCTCTACAAAAAACTATTTGAACATTTCAAAATTAACATTGAAATCCCTATGGTGCGTTTTCCGACGCAACACCCTGTATATATATATATATATATATATATATATACATAACTGCGCATCAAATAAAAAAAGTGGATTCTGCCTTTATTTTATTACATAATTATTGAAGGAAATTGTATAGTCACATGTATTTTTTTCACTAATTGTATTATTTTCGACCAGTTTTTCAGTTAATAAATTTTATAAATTTAAGGAACAAAACATTGGAAATATTTTTGACTTCCATACATAACACTGCTATTTATTGAATAATTTTTTACATTGTCAAACAAATTTTAACGTACAGAGCATACAAAATTGACTATTTATTGAGTTATGCAGAATTTGATACCATAAAATTTATATTTCAAGGTTTTTTCGAAAATTATTGGAGAAGTAAAACATTATAAAAGTTTGTTTGAAAGTTGTAGACAAAATTAAAGATGAATATACATAACACAACGTTTCGATTGTTATAATCTTCAATCGTTATCAAGTGAATACTATTATTATTATATATTGATTATTATTTAGTATTCACTGGATAACGATTGAAGATTATATCAATTGAAATGTTGTGTTATATATATTTCTAAAATATAAAGACAATGAAAGTTCGAAATTTATCTTTTATTAATTATGAAAGTGTTATACCTAATTTGAAAATACGTAGGTATAAATATTGCATATTTTGCGTTATACTTGCATTATATTTTGCGTTATTTGAATGTGAAAATTTAATATGAAGAATATTATTTGGGATATAGGATGAAATCATAAATTATCTTCTTGTAGTAAACCTCTTTAATATAAAATTTAAAAATTCTAAGTAAAATAGTACAAAGAAATTATAAAATTACTAAATTTATATTTTTTTTCTTTCAAGACAAATATATTTTTTTATTTTTTCCTACGGGTAATGTGGATTGTATTCCGCATGTCTGACGTAAAATTCCAGACTTCTAGTCATATTTTCTAATGCAAAATTAGATCAGGATAATTGGTCAGCTTAACATACAAAATTAAAAATATATATAATTTTAAAAATCAAAATAAAATATATTTTGATCTAAAATAATATTTCCACCTGCATACGGCGCACGAAAATAGGAGATTGAATCGCTTTGAGCGCGTGGCGTAAGCACAGCGATATAGTGTGGGATGTGTCGCGT
Organism: Pterostichus niger; assembly: GCA_947425015.1. Classification (NCBI taxonomy): domain Eukaryota; kingdom Metazoa; phylum Arthropoda; class Insecta; order Coleoptera; family Carabidae; genus Pterostichus; species Pterostichus niger. The sequence continues at coordinate 29,877,638 of OX380334.1, read as the reverse complement.
CATATCGGTGGGGCAAGAGACGCAAACATAACCGAGTCGTGAAAGTAGTACATAATTTACCCACAGCTACTCATGTCGCTTGTTGTCATTAAACGAATTGTAAAATTTCCAGTAAGTTTCATTATTTTTTTACGGTTCTTACAACCTATTGTCTTGCCAAAAAAATAGTAAGTAATATATTAATATATTAGTACTTTATTATAAAAATTATATTTGTGAAATATAATTCATCTGTTTGAAGTAAAAAATTAAAATTACATTAAAATTATTTGTTTTATTATTATCTTGAAAGTTCAAAGATCAAATGGCATAATTTTTTTTTTTCGAAAAGATATTAATATTCTCCAGAACATATAAAAAAATGAAAAAAATAAAAGGGTCAGTTTTTGAAATATTAATTTTTGAAAATTTAGAAAGGCATTTTCAGACAGTTGTAAATATGTAAAAATTTTGAAAAAAATACAGCATATTTAGTATATCATTAAGATTGTATATCAATTATAAAAATAATAAAAAGTGAAAAAAAAAATTCAAAAAATTTTTGAAATATTTTTTCTCCTTTTTTTACAAGTTCAAATTTTGATTTTTGTACACGTATGTGTGGGGAATATAAATGTGTATAAAATATAAAAAAAATAAAAGGAACAGATTTTGAGTTATTTGGATTTGAATTATATTTTACTTCATATTTTCGTTGTTTTGCATGAATTTTTAAAATTTAGACTTAATATAATAAATACTTATCAATTACTTAATTATTATTTTAAAATAAGTGCATATTTATACTGCTTTAATGTATAATTTGTTCATTGAAAATTTTTTACTCTGCATGCGTTTCAACGCGCGGCACGGTAGGTTACGTTTAACGTTAAGCATGTCTGGAAGAAGAGGCACAAAACGTACACATTCTGCAAATAAAATTACAGATAGTAAATCAACGAAGAAGGTCAAATGTAAGTATATTATTTTAATTTACTAATAATAATAATAATCTAATAAGATGTGAAATATTTCATTGATACCTCAACGAGAGAAATTTATAATTTAACAATTTATTTCAGTATCTATTAGTACACCTTCTTTTCCCACTGTTTCACATTCTAGAGTAGTTCTAGTTACAGGAGCAGGAGATGTTGGCCAACTTGGCTTAGGAAGTGATATTTTAGAGAAAAGTAGACCTGCAGTAGTTTTATTAGATCATGATATTACAGATATTTGTGCCGGTGGAATGCACACAGTTTTTTTTTACTTCTAACTTATTTCAATTTTAATCCAGTTATATTAAGCATGTAATGTAAATAATTAACTAATAACTGCAAACACTGAAAAATTGAACACAACTTATAAAAATATAAATAGTAAGAAAGTAAAATTACAAATAATACCTAAACGGAGTTATTATTTTAAAAATAGTGAAAAATCATGATAGTATGGCTGGTGACTTAATCAACTAACTTTTGCACTTTATGTTGGTAACTTATGAATATGAAGAATATAATTTAGAGGACTAGTATATTTATTTATATTTACATAAATGTATGACAAGACATATTTTCTAGTCCTCCAAACTTCATAAGTACTTTAAATAATAATACGTGAAACATTTTGTACAACTTCTCTGGAAATCATTTTTACTAAGTCAATTAATATAAAAATAGAAACATATCGAGCCAAAATAACGATATTGTTAAGAGCTGTTTATCTTAACGTTGTTGTTGGCGGGCACAGCAAGAATGACGGTATGCTGTCCTCCGCTGCTGACCTTATGCACCAAACGCTCCTGTAACTGTTTGCTCTTGATGAGTGTAGGCTCAAAACAGTCATCTTCTTGGCCCGTGCCTAATTGCCCCGATGTGCCCATCCCCCAACCATATAAATCACCTACAAGAATTCATAGTTTTTTCTTTTTGCATATTTTAACTTTTCACTTCCATGGCTATTTGATATTTTCAACGTAATTTTTTATATTTATTTATTTAATTTCTGTCGTTACAACGCATGTAAATGTAATTCTGTTTATTGATTTAGATACAGAATTTTATGCTCTACAACATTTATTTGAAGCATTTTAGCCTCAAATAATTTGGGGAGCAATGCGCACGGAAAAACTGTTTTTTTATGTTAATCGCCTATGTACACAGGTATGATGTTCCACCCGGTATGTAATAAAGACAGAATTCTAATAAAAGTGATTTAAAATGTTTTAATTTGTATCAAATAAAATTTTTCGGGCAGAATAAATTCTAGTGAAAATATGGAAAATGACATAACTGATTGTCAATAGTTTTTTTCTTAAATTAACGATAGTCTTACCTTTATCGGTGACAGCGAAGCTAGTGGAAGAGCCACACCCCACATACACACAGTTCTTGTCCTTGAGCGTAGGGATCTGCTGCAGCTCTGTGGCATCCTCGCAGTTTTCGCCGAGCCCCAAGCGACCGTACTCCTTACGGCCGATAGCGAACACCTGGCCTGCATCGTCAAGCAAGATAGTGTGGTGTTGTGCAGCACACACCTGCTTCCATAGTCGCTTAGAAAGCTCTTTCGAGAGTGTGGGTTTGAAATGGGGTGTTGTGGCTTGCAGACCTGAAGAAAAGAACACTGACATTTTTTGTTGTCACATATCTGGTAAATACCTCAGAAAAAGTTAAGAATATTGCTTACCAATTTGATTATAGTTATTGAGACCAAAAACAAATATGTCATTTTTGTTATAAACTTTAGCGAAAGTACAATATGTTCCGGCCCATATATTGTCGAAATTTAATTTAAGACTAATTTTAGTTTCAATTAAATTTGGAGATAGAAGCCGATCTGAAAATAAGACACAAAATGTAAATTACATTACTTGTAATAATAATAGAAATAATCATTTTGCTAAACTGAATCCCTGATTAATAAACGTTTAAATAGCTCAACTATGAAAATAGAATCGGTTTTAAATTGGAATAAGACAGTACAAATAATTGAACTCATATTCTCAAAAAAGTTTAAATATAAATACAACAAGAATTTAGGTCAGTACATACTTATGATTATATTTTGTAGTCACTAAAAATAAATCGAATATCTACTTACTAATTCCTGTCCTGGATGACGTCCTGTCAGTGGCGCGCTCATTAATTCTACCTAGTTGTCCCTGTTCTGCACATCCACATGTGTAAATCTGTCCATTATTTGTTAGCATCACCAAATGATCTGCCCCCGATGCAATTTTTACTACCGTTTCATTCGGTAACATTTCATACGGTACTCGTTCGTTGCCGTTTTGTGTAAGGCCCATATTACCGTGCGAATCCTAAATATTTTTTAAAATAAACTTTAAACAACGCCACACAACCAAAGTGGACAACGGAAAATATATTAACCAAAGTGACTACGAAATGTCAAATTTGACCAAAGATAATGAATAATCTAGAAAGTCTAAGAAACAGCAATATTTTTATGAATTTTCTAAATCTAAATAACAGTAAGAAAAAATAAACTATCTTTACTTTTTAAACTTGCATTAACATTAATAATGAGAATTAAACTAACTGTGTTAAGCTAAGACTCCACTAGGCGCGAGGTTGGTACAGAATAGGAACGAATAGGAATTCCGCCCCGCACGAGGCGTACGACTCCACTTGAAGCGAGATACCTTAGTATGTACCATTGACTGCAGCAAAATGGATCTCAATAATTTACTGTTGTTGGATTTTCAGAATCAAGTGATTCCAATGATGAATTTAAAAGTAATTTAATTTTATTAAATCTTAAAAGAAAACATAAATGGTGGGAGAGCAACATTAATAAAGAAAGAGGACTTTACGGACATTATATAAAATTATTGCCAAAATTAGACAACAAACAATTTTTTAATTTTTGTCGAATGAGCCGCGAATAATTTAATTTTATACACGATCATATAAGACAGCATCAAAAAAATGGACACAAAATTTAGGAAAGCCTACAGAAGAAAAACTAGCAGTTTGTTTAAGGTTTGAATAATTATAAAAAATAGACGTGTTGCAGCGTCCACCTCACAGTATGCAATGGTTTTTGTATTGGTGGGAGAAAGCGGGGTCTGAAAAACTCGCTCAGCGAGCGAGTCAATGCGAGTCCCACGCTGGATCTAACAATTCAGCGCGGAGTCGCCCCGCTCAATGGAGGCTAGTGCACTGATTATAACGCGTGCGAGTTTTTTCCGCTTGGGACTCGCGTGTAGTGGAGTCTAGGCTTTATAACCGCAAAAACAAATATAAATGCAATTTTGAATTACGATTTGAAAAAGTGTTTACTTACTCTAAACGTGCCCCAAGCATACACCTTGCCACTTTCTAAGAGCACAGCTGTGTGCGAATCCCCAGCTGAAATCTGTACTACTTGGTCAGGTAACACAACCTCGCCTGGCGTGAATTCTGCATCTTCTTCTGAAGTGTTTCGACCTAAAGCACCTTCATCATTACAGCCAAAAGTTATCACCTAACCAAAGAAAATATGTTAAAATTTCCATTTAAAAAAATATTGTTGATGTTACCTTTCCATCTTTAGTTAAACAAACTGTGTGCATTCCACCGGCACAAATATTTGTAATATCATGATCTAATAAAATTACTGCAGGTCTACTTTTCTCTAAAATATCACTTCCTAAGCCAAGTTGACCAACATCTCCTGCTCCTGTAACTAGAACTACTCCAGAATGTGAAACAGTGGGAAAAGAAGGTGTACTAATAGATACTGAAATAAATTGTTAAATTATAAATTTCTCTCGTTGAGGTATCAATGAAATATGTCACATGTAATAATTAGTAAATTAAAATTATATACTTACATTTGACTTTCTTCGTTGATTTACTATCTGTAATTTTATTTGCAGAATGTGTACGTTTTGTGCCTCTTCTTCCAGACATGCTTAATATAACTGGATTAAACTTGAAATAAGTTAGAAAAGTTAGGCTATTCACCATAAACATTCACTTTCAATTTAATCTGTAGAAAACTTACCAAATATAGTCATTTGACATAAAAAAATGGTTGTACTGTCTTCAGACTTCAAATTTTAAATGATTACTAAATTTCATAAGCTCTGAACTCCCAAAAGCGGGAAAGAAAAATATATTCATGTGGGATTTAAGAGGGGTCAGGAAGTAAAACATGTGTTACAGCTGCGCGGACATATAGAATAAACGCCTGCTTGGAGTATATATAGCATTTGCGCACAAAAGAAGCGGGGAACTATTTGATCACTGCGATAATTGTAATTATAAAAATGTAATTAAATATTTAGTTTTACAGGATTTAATAATAACATGTACCTAGAAGTTAAATAAAAAAAATTACATATCGTTTCATGGAAAAAATGTATTGATATATCCAAACAATTTTAGAAACAGTACTCAACTTAATATTGTTTAGATAACCAGGTACCACAATGCAATAATAATAACTTTCATTTTGTTATAAATATTAGAAATTAAATGACGTTTTAATCAAAATTATTTTTTTGAATTTGTGGTAGTAAAAGTAAAATGAAGTATTTTGTATTAAATAAAATATATTAGAAGTGAATAAGTGATTTTCTCGAAATGTTTAAATTAATTTCTCTAGTTCGTGGTATTAAAATGAGATAATCTCTATTAAATAAAATGCGTTGATAGGTTAAGTATTATTAATACAGCTTCCCATATTATACAATATATGTCTGTATGTATTTGGAGTTGCACTTATACATCAACATTGTATTTATAAGTAAAAAGTTTAATTTTAAAATTGAATTAAAAATATTGTTATTAATCCTACTTAACTCTAAATACAAAAAATCTGATGTGGACACCACGTGACTTAATTGCACTGTAAATTGTAATATTATTCTCCCTTTTAAATATGCAAAAGCAAAGCTAACTTGAAAAACTGACAGCGTTACAGCAGTAAATATATGAAATTCTGTTGATTAGTATGTAATAATATAAAACGATATATCAATAATTCGGAAATGATATTCCGGTGTAAACTTCCGAACTTAATTTATTCTGCGACATATTGAATGAAATTCATTTATAATGCAGTTGACAGATCGGAATGACGTTTAATGCACTGTTTGTATTCGCATGTTGAGCGCACACCTGCGGTCCTTTTTGAATGCCATTTAATTTGTATGATCTAAATAACACGCTAAATCATAAATGTGACGTGAGCAATATTAACAAATCGTTGTATTTAGTATAATAAATAAATAAATATATCATCACGCCTTTTACCCATCACTGGATGTGGCACTCTGCCTAAGCAGATCTCGGTAAGTGATATATTGTTTCGCGTGAAGTGCGGTTACCAGCCGTCAAATCACGGCTCTCAAAGATATTAGTGAAGGGGCAGCCACAGGGGTAGATTTAAATTGGTGAAAATTGTTTGTCGGCTGTGGGGATCGAATCAGGGTTCTCAAGATCCACAGGCCGACTCGATACCACTGAGTCACCTACTCCATGTTTTAGATTCAACAAAAATAAGAGATTACATTTACCACTAATCTTTTTCAATCAAGATATTTTTATAGTTTGAGTGATATTCTAACTCAGTATCTTAGAGTTCTGTAAAGTTACCTACACTGCCCTACTACTGGACTCATTCATTACATTAGATATTTAGGTAGCTGCTTTACTTCTAAACACGTTTGGAACCTGAATTTTAATTTTTTTTAATTTAAAAGTGTATAATCCTTTTTGGGGTAGGTGACTCAGTGCTATCGAGTTCGACTGTGGATCTGAGAACTCGGGTTCGATGCCCAACTATCAATATTTTAACGTAATTTTCGACATTTTCATATTTAATTTTTGTCGTTACAAACCACGTAAAAGTAACTTTTATTTGACGCGTTTTTGCTTAAAATAATTAGGGAAGCAGGAAATTGAAAAAAAAATGATTTCCCATGTTAAAGTCCTATGACCGGCTGAGCGAGTCACCACCCTGTATATATATATATATATATATATATATATATATATATATATATATATATATATATATATATATATATATATATATATATATATATATATATATATATATATATATATATATATATATATATATATATATATATATATATATATATATGAAATCAGTTTTTTGCAATATAAATATAAATCAATAAACAGAATTACTTTTACGTGCTTTGTAACGACAGAAATTAAATATGAAAATGTCGAAAATTACGTTGAAAATATTGATAGCCATGGAATTGAACAAGAAAATAAATAAATGCTTGAAGTTTTATCTGTCAAAACATCAACGTGTGACGTTGTGATAGATAAAATGGCCAGCTCGATCACCAGATTTGTCACCTAATGACTTCTTTCTGTTGGGTCGTTTAAAAAAATAAAATTTGGATTTGTCACCTAATGACTTCTTTCTGTAGGGCCATTTAAAAAATGAAATTTACAAAAGTAGGCACCCAAATGTGGATTCTCTGAAACAAATAATTGCAGAGGAATGCAGGAATAGTACAGCCCGGCAGCTATCAAATATGCGCCGTAATTTTTACGAAAGACTTGGGCTCTAGACTAGAATATGTATTTATTATGTCCATTATAGTTTAATTTTGTTATAAATATGTTTTTCTTCTGATATTATAATTAAATAAATAAACTGTTTACTTTCCTACTTAATTATGAATGTTTTATATTTTATCTGTCACAACGTCAAACGTTGATGTTTTGACAGATAAAACGTCAAGCATTTATTTATTTTTTTGTTCAATTCTATGGCTATCAATATTATTAACGTAATTTTCGACATTTTCATATTTAATTTCTGTCCTTACAAAGCACGTAAAAACATTTTTAAATCACTTTGTCTACAGTAAAAAAGGAATCAGTATCTAATTAAAACAAATTTATTATTATAAATTATGAACTTTATTTTTGTAGCTTTTCTTAGCTTTCATTATTAACATGTCGGTGTTATTGCCAATGTCCACTCTTCTACCACTTAATATTCTGTTTCTGTTGATTTCAGTTATATAATGAAAAAAAAAATTCTAATAGCCTGAAGTTCAACTTTGCATATTTCGCATTTGCTTATAAAAATGTCAAGTTTTTTAAAAATATATCCGCCACAAAAATTTGACAAATTGTTGTCTGTGACATTTTAATTAATATTTATATGCAAGAGTCTTGATACTTCTGGCTCTGCCTTCGTCGATTCTCCATTCACCTCTACCACTGAGAAGAGCTTCTTCAACGTCGACAAACAAACAACTAATTCACACACCGAAAAATGAGAAAGCAAATGACAACGTCTGAATACACGAGCGGTTGAAATTCAAGAGACCAGACAAATAACAAACAATTCAAATTCAAAATGACATCTGTAACAGATGAAAGCGCATGCGCGACTAGTACCGCAGCGTTTGCATGCGGATGTAATAGGCATTTATTAGTGTTCAAGGTCATATATAAGAGTTGGAGGGGCATGATTTTGTATATTGTTAGGTAAAAATGGAGAGTGATAGCGACGAGAATGTTGATTTAACACCACCAAATATCTTAGAAGCAGCAAAAATAACTTCCTTAAATTTATTACCCGAAAAATCTAAAAAAAAAATATGAAGTTACATATAAATTATTTATAGACTGGCGAAATGATGAAAACGTAACATCATATTCCGAAAATGTGCTCATGGCTTATTTTGGTTCTTTATCGAAATTATACAAAGCTTCAACTTTATGGACACAGTATTCCATGTTGAGAACTACTCTCAATATAAATAAAAATGTGGATATAGCAAAGTATGCAAAATTAAGAGCCTTCCTAAAGCAACAATCTGATGGTTATAAACCAAAGAAATCAAAAATCTTCACCACAAATGATATTAACAAGTTTATTAATGAAGCACCAGATGAATATTATCTCCTGATAAAGGTATGGTTCATATAAATCGAAACATAATAGATATTTACAAATAAGTATTTTTTTGCAGGTCGCGTTAATTATTGGAATTATGGGTGCCTGTCGCAGGCATGAACTATACCAAATGAAAATAACTGATTTGAACGATTTGAGTTCAGCTGTTTTAGTTACAATTCCCGACACGAAAACAAAAATTGTGCGAAAATTCACAATAACAGGTCAATTTTATGAAATTTTAAAAAAATATGCGTGTCTTCTCCCATCTAATGTTCAAAACTCTAGTTTTTTTCTGAATTATCAAAAAGGAAAATGTACAGTTCAGAAAGTTGGTATTAATAAATTTGGAGTTATGGGAAAACTAATAGCAAGATATTTGAATCTTCCAAATTTCGCAGATCATCTGCGATAATTCTTGTTGATGCTGGTGAGGGCATAACTTCTTTAAAAAGACACGGTGGATGGAACTCGTCAACTGTCGCCGAAGGATACATCGACGAGTCTCTAACAAATAAGCTTGATATAGCTAATAAAATTCAAAGTTCAATTGAAAACGCCCACAATCAGAACGTCGACTTCCACAACAGTTAATAATTTGGAAAATCTTAATAATTTAAATGTGAACAAAACCGATCCCAATAACATAATATTTAACAACTGTCAAAACATAACATTCAATATAACCAACAATAAATAATAATAATTCTCTAATTTACGTCTATTTTATTTTTTACGCATGCATTTATATATTTTTCATGTGTAATTTAAAATAAAATTGCACCTGTACTGAAATGAAATGACCTGTACTGAAATGACTACAAAACAAATTCATTTCGCACGATGTCTTGCAATGTACCTCATTTCCATAGCAACAACAAACATACAATGAGTAGATTTCTAAGTGGTCGTAGAAAATAATTGTTACCAACATAAAATGCAATTGTTTTGATGGATGAAAAACTGTTTGAAATTATTTTAAAGTGATATTAAATAATTAAATTTACATTTACACTTAATGCTTTAAAATTAAAAGAACATTTAATAAAAATGTGATATTGTAGAAAATAAAAATTATTTTTCATTTACGCGTGTTGGTATCCCATATTGGAACTTTGATAATTTTTAACCTCTCTGTAATCAAAATTATGGCATCAAAGAAGGTTTGTAAAACCCAGTATCCCTTAATTGTCTTCTTGAAACCCTTAAGTTTTGTCTTTTAAAAGACCACAAAAATATAAAATAAATAAATATATCACACACCTTTTACCCATGACTGGATGTGGCACTCTGCCCAAAGCAGATCTCGGTATGTCATATATTTTATCGCGTAAAGTGCGGTTACCAGCCGTCAAATCACGGCCCCCAAAATATAAGTGGAGGGTAGAATTACATTGGTGAAATTCAACCAATTCAATAAGGTTAATTTATATATATATATATATATATATATATATATATATATATATATATATATATATATATATATATATAAATTCATCATTTGCCATGTTCCACTAATATTTAACTACTATAGTTAATATTTTTCAACAAACAATTTGCCTAACAAGTCGTCGAAGTACTTGCTAAGATTACAATAAGTTTATGCAATTATCTTATTCAATGCAATTGTCAGTTTTATAAAATTGGTCACTAGAATACCACACTCGACTAGTTCTTGTAATGTATAAGATATTGCATTCTATGCAAGATCGTATTCAATGCAATGGTCACGTGAATACGAATTTTCATAATTATTGTAAAGTTTACAATAATCGTATTTTATAAGATATTGTATCGAATACAATGGTCACGAGAATAAGGCTGTATATCTATCTTAGAAGTACTTTACAATTTTTTCAGGAAGTAGAGGAGTTTTTCTTAAGAGTATTAACACCTAGAACAGCAGATTTTTTTTTGTGCTCTTGATCATTCACATAACACTACCGATCTTGCAATGAGAATTAAATAAGACTTGTTTTTAAGTTATAAATAAAAGTATTTTATTTTTTTATATCAACTTATATTAAGAATTAAAAAATTAATTTTGCTTAAATATTATAACAAATAGCACAAAATATTTACACATTCAAGAACGCTTGTACACATCTAATTTATACAATAAAACAGTAAATACAACCATACTGTACTAAAGCCTCGAGATACAATTCAACTAAATGAAATGATGAGAAGCAGTGTACATACATAGACCCGAAATGTATGCACATGAACAGAAGTACAACCCTTGTAGAAGTTGCGTTCATCGAGGCCAGTTCCTCTCAGACTTGATAATAATTATCTCTTACATCAACTGGTATCTTCTAATAAACTGTCTCGCAAAAAACATCATTTACTGAATTAATGATAAACAAAATGATTAAGGGAAACTATCTCTGGAGAACGCAGCTTAAAATGAAATATCAAGTAACAAATGAGGCAGTGAATACGTCTAAATGATCACCAACTTATAAAACAGGTAACAAATATTCGATTAACATACATGATGATTCGATTTCACTTAAGTAAATCTCGATTACCCGACAACATGCTGTCCCTAATCGGATAAACGAAAAGTAGTAACAACCGTGAGACATTTTTAAGTTAGAAATAAAAGATTAATTCGAAAAATCGATTAAATGAGTAGTGTGAACAGTTACCTTGGTTATCCGACCTATACCATAATGAAAAAATAAAATAAACATAATCCAAACTATTATTATCACAATGTTTAAACTTCTAAAAATATGTATAAAATTGAAAGATCGGAAAACTAAGATAATAATTCCAAGTTATTGAGTTTGTCTGCGAAATCAAATCTATTCATACCTAAAAAATAAATAATTTTTTTTTGTAAATTGTTAAATAATTGTTAGTCTCAAAAATAACTACGCACGTAGTTCATAGTTATGACTGGATTATATATAAAATAAATAAATAATAGCATAAGCATTGTTACTAGTTTAAAACGACTGATTGATTAGTTCAGTTTAAGGTCAAGGTAATTAAAATATCGGTATACATATATTATATGTAAGTTATTGTAGTATGCAGTTCTGTTTCCTTTGTAAGTCCATTTGTGATAAATCATGTTCGATTAAGTCGTCTTCCTCGATCCTAAAACACAAAACAAATAATTATTTTTTATTATATGAAATAATGTGAATGAAGACTGACGGAAATCTTAACAACTATATTTATATTATTGCATGCTAAGTAGATCAATTTTACAAGGATTTTAAATGTGTATGTTTGGCAAAGATTAATTGAAAAATAAATCTAACAGCTCGATTCTCAAAAGAGTATTAAATTAAGCTAAACCATATTCTCGTAGAAGTTTAAATAAACTGTAATATAATTTGTTACCATTTGATTTTTAGAAAAAGATTTGGATTAACATTTTAAAATTGGATTAGAATAAGATAACTAATTCAAAATTCAGGATTCACTAAAACTTTTTAGAAAATTAAACTGTTAATGTTAAATAAACATTTCACGTTTGATGGAACAATTTGAGTGACAAGTAAATGAAGTACTCACGCTTTCTCCTGCGTGTCGAGGTGGTGCACGAGTTCGTCGCGTTTGTTGACGATTTGAACTAATTCTTCGAGTAGCATGGCCTCGCGACTTCGCTGATCCTCTGTTTTACGCCAGTCTTCAATTGATAGGATTAACCGGAGCTCGTGATTGAGTAACTCATATCGCCGTTCTAGGTCGTTCTCTTTCTCACTGAAATACATACATAACGTTTATATGATTTTGTGTTTATCGCAACAGATGTGAAACAATTTTATTTTAAAATATATCAAAAATGTAAAATGTGATTATAGCGTATTTTAATAAAATAAATAATATTTACAGTATGTTGAGCTGCATCTGTCGGCGCAGCAGCGCGTTCTTCTTATTGACGAGCGTGAACCACTGCAACATGAGCGCCTCCTCTTGCTCGTGGCTCACAGCGTTCCCTGATGACGCCTCCATCACGGTTCGCAATTTCTTCTCTAGCTGTGCAGCTTGCTTGTCGATGGCACTCTGCTCACGCTCCAGGTCATCTAGTTCCTTGTAGATCCAACTGCTCATACCGACCTAGCAAGATAAACGAATGAATCGCTAGGATTTCATTTTTGGATCTTTCTTTCATTCGACATACATTCAACATTCCTAAATCAAGTGTCTCATGTTCACTCTCCTAACTAGCGGCAAGTATGAAAACAATTAAAAAATTATAATTACCTCTAATATATCTTTAACTTTATCTGGACTTATTTTGCTTTTCAATACAGGACTAGATTTAATTTCATCAAAACTGGAACGTGTTGGTGATTTCGATGGCACATTTCCATTTTTCTCTGAATCTGCAATGAAACCAAATTACAAAATAATGTTTTTGCTAAATATGTAATAGGAATTTTATACCTGTACTATTTTGTCTTTCTATATAATTGAATTCTTGACTAATTTCAATTGTTTTGGGAGATTTTTCGTCACCATATGAAACGGAGCGAATTTCTTGACTAGGTTTTTGGATTATTTCCGTGGGCGTTATGCCCATTCGAGCTTCTGCTATCATTTTTCGAGCTCTTTCTCTTAAATGTGATTGTCTTTCTTCCTCCGACTATTTAAAAGCAACAAGTTTGAAAATATTCACAAATCGTAAAATCACTTTCATATACACAAAGCTCAAATAGATAATAAGCAGTAGACATTAAGCTATGTACAGTCTGGATAAAATTCTTTTGTTAATTTCACACAAAATTCAATTTAATAATCTAGTTTTTATCCAATTTTATATTCCTATATATTTTTATAACGAAGCATTTATGTTACAGACATTAACTGGATATTTGAAAAATACAGAAAATATTTTGAATCTCGTAAAACAGCAAGAAGAGGTGGAAAGTTAAAAATAAAATAAATACTATTCAGTTGAATAAAGACTTAAATTCATGCAAGTAACTAAAAAAATACTGATAAAAATGGTAAGTTTACAAAACACAAAAAAGGAACTGAAACGTACCTTGTTGTTCGGAGGAACAACATTATCCTTGCGCGCTTGCTCAAGCAACTGTCTAGCACGTTCACGCAACTCATCATGGCGCGTTAGCAAATGCTACCAACCACAAAAAACAAAACACAACAAAATAAAACTCACTCCAACGCTACTCAAAAATCAAAACGCAAAACATTTCCAAAATCACATAGCCAAATTACCTGCGCGGTTTTCGGTAACTCCTTGTTGATTTCATTGTTGTCAACAACCGTTTTGTCGTTATTGAACACTTCTAAGTTGTTTTCTGTTGGTAAGACTGTTTTTAATTCTTGGGTTTTGTTGCTATCTTCAGGGTTTTCACCGTCTTCTTCATCGTCAGAACCGAAAGGATCTGTAAGTTCTCTTCTTGTCATCAAAGCTGGTTTTTTCTGTTCCGATTTTTTCATACTTTGATTGTTTTGGTTGAGTTTGTCCTTGGATGGGGATAGAACTTTACCGAGGATGTTTTTGGAGCTGGCGAGGATGATTTCTTTGACGTCTTTCACAGAGGTAGGGGAAACTTTGTTCGTGGGTTGGTTAAAGTCTTTTGTTTCGGCAATTTCGGTGTTGATTGTCAATGGTAACCGAAGTTTGACGGCGGAAGGTTTTGTTTCTGTTGTAAAATCTTTTTCCGTTGGAGGCATTGCTGATTTAGTTAACTATAAATAAATATAAATATATTAAATGGGAAACTATTTAAATAAAATAGGTATTCTTACCGTTTTAGTCTTTCTCAAATTCATAATTTCCTGTCCAAATAATTGCACTGTAACGTCAGTATCATTGTCGGTGTTGAATCTACCAATCATATAGCTACTTTCATCAGATGTCTTGCCGATCTGTTGGACTTCCAATTCGTGGCCCGTAAAGTAAGCACGCAGTTGGTAGAGATACGTCATCACTGCCAACTTGTCCGGAACTAATGTAACACAAATATCAACCGAAATTGTAGCGGTAATCTTGTTTAGTGAATTAAGGAGATTTGATATTGATCTTTTTTGTGCCAGACAGACTTATTGATGCGAGGGTATTTAAAATAATATAAAGAAAGGTAAAAATAGAACCAAAGGTTCTAGCTATTATTATTATCGTTTCCTAGTGTGCAATTAGGACTTTTTATGAAAAAGAACAGTTACTATTTTTGTGTTCGATTTTTTAAAAAGTGACGGGTTATTAGCAGGTTTTTCTGGGTACTCCATTTTCCCAGTATTTAGATACAAACAAATAAATAAAAATAACACTGACACTGAGTACGGTGGTGTAGATAGCGATACGGAATTCGAATCCGGAGATCCCGAGTTCGAATCTCACTCAAGCTAAAAATTATATAAACTACTACACTGCGGCTCAGTGAGTGCGAACCCTGTACTGTAACTGGGATTCAGTTCGTATTGTACAGCGTAACATAAATAAATAAATACATAAAATTTCCAATGAATTGGGGATTTTTATCATAAATGTTGGTTTATTTGTGATACCTGCTAACATGTCCATATCGGAAGGTTCGATAACTCTTGTAATTCCTAGAGCATCTCCAGCATCAAAAGCCTTTTTACAATTGCCTCTGACATCATGTGGCACCAGCGAATTAAAATCTCTGTAATCACAAAAAAATATTTATTTATATATCAGTATTGATTTTTTTAAACTCAATATGGACCTTGGTAGCTGCTGCCACCATCAAAAGTGAAGAATGTTATACTATTTTTAAAAATAATTCATAATTTTTAATATAGACAAATATAATATACAATTATTTTCATAGAAGTTAGTTGTGGATCACGGGAAGAGAGATATTTATTGCCGAAGGAAGAATTACTTTCTTTACGAGGTATACGTAGAATTTTTTTCACTACCATATTAGACATGAAAATTGTAGATACGATTCTTGTTTTTCATAAGATATGTCATCTGGATGTTACGAATGTCAAATCTTATTATTGTTTTCCAGTTGTCATGGAAATGACTTTAATTTTCTTGCCTAGGCAATAAAAATTTACTTTCTCCTCTACATATGAAAAGTATCACTTTCAACTTTCAATTGAGCGAAGAAAATTAAACTTTCTGACAAGATCGTGAAAAGTAAATCTATTACACTTTTTTCATGCTTACTTGAGGAAATAATTATATATTAATCGCAATGAACCAATAAATGCAATTTTGTAGTTGTTGCAAAAAAAAGAGATTAATATTATAAGTAAATTCAAAATTAACGAAAATTATGTGTTAGTTTCAAGTGTGTTTAAAATGTACTTACATTAACTCCGGATTAAAATGATGTATAAGAGCACAAAACGCCATTCCATTCCGCCAACTTGTGGTTAAATTCGTGACCTTAACTCCTGGATAATCCTTCGTCAATTCCTTACACCATTCCAGCAGATCTTGTCCTGGTGTCGCAAGCTTCTGCGGTTTAATTTCTGATGTTTTCAAATCTAGCGGTTTGAACGTTGGTTTCATCAACGGTTTGAAATTCAACTTGACGTACGTCGGTTTCGAGGGTTCACTATCTTCGTCTAGCAAGTTGTCGAGGTTCTCCAGCTGCTCCGAGCAGAGGTCCGAGTACAAATCTGTTTCGGATTGGATAAAGTCGCTTTGTTTTGGCATCGGAAGAGGGTTTGGTAACTTTGGTTTTTCAGAAATAGGGGAGAATGTTTCTGCGGTAGGGGTTTTATCGTCTAGTTGCAATGATTGTATACTTGTTACTGAAAATTATTTTCAATGTCAGACATTTTGATTAAATTGAAGGTTTTTATGAGTTTTATTATTTACGGATTAAAATTATGTGTATTATTTTGCCTAGATAATAATAGTAAATTAATTTTTAGTTTACTCTAATTTATAATAACAAATGATTTCATATCTAAAAATAAAACTGTGGTGGGCTTCACAATGTAACTTTGTGATTATTAATAATACATAAAAAATGCGGTTGAATAATTTTGTGATAAAGTTGTTTAGTAAACAATCTACATCGCCGGTATTATCATAATTCTAAATGTGTATTTTTGCGAATTACAATTGAAATTTATTAGAGACTCTCGAACAGGCGAACAATTATTTTCTAAACATTTCTACGTTCAAATTAGAATACGTGTCCCAAAAAGATACACATGCATTGAGATCTTGAATACTATAAGAGTTACGATTTCGAATAAAGTAGACAAAAGTTTCCTCATTAGTTGCCCAATTTAACGATTAAAAAAATTAAAAATAATAATAATAGGTTACTAGAAATGAATGAAAATAGCGAAAATTTTAAAATAAATTTAATTCTTAAATTATGGTAGATATGAGAGAAAAGTTTCAAATAAAAATTGTAAAACTAAAGCCCTATTTACACTAGATAATTAATATAATTTCAGTCTCCCATTTTAGAAATATAACATAGATTTATTTTTTAAATATTTAAAAGCTTATTTTTTCGTTTTAATAAATGTAAATTATTTAACGTTAATCAAGTAGTCTACGATTGAATGAGTCAACTTTTGGCTAATTTAACCAAGATCGTACCTCTTACAGTTCTCGAGATCCACATCTTATTTGAGACACGCTGTATTTTAAAAGGTATTTTAAATTTCTATGAATCTAGTAATAACGAAATATAAAACCTAATACATACCACTTATAGGGGTACTTGCAAAATCGGATCCAGATAAACTATTTGTCATTCGGTCAATTTTCTGCGTTAAATCTAACACTTCGTGTAAACTGTTTTTTAATGATAAAGAATTATCACAAGAAGACACATCTTCGTCTTCAAAATCTTCTAAAGGTGCAATATCACTATTGTTATTGGCTGACATCAGTGAGGCCATAGATTGCATGTCTTCATCACTACACAATATCATAAATCACAAAAACAAAATATATCAATTCATTGTTGCGTTATTACAAAACTTGTTAGTATACAACAGAATGACAGAAAAGTAACCTCAAAATATTAAAACCCACAAGACGTTATTATATCAAACAAACAATAGAACACCAAGCAAAAAAGGCAAGTCGTTAGATAACGGTAAAGTAAATTAAAAGTGATTACAGTAAAATAATTAGCATACTAAATCCGTACGTGTCTGACAAAACATAAACGGAATTTTAATAGATGGCGCATTCCGACACAAACAACCGAAAACGAAACCATCAAAAATAAAAGCGAAGCATTTTTTAAACGCTTTCTAATCAACCGAGCATTAAAACAGCTGAAACGTTACAAATATAAAATGAAATCATGTTTGGTGCGCAATTGAATCAAGGTTGATGTTATCGGCGAATTTTAGCGCGAATAGGTTCATTCATGAAATAGATGATATCCTATTTGACATTTTATGATCAAAATAATTTATTCCTGCTATTTCTATTTAACTTTTTAGTCACATTTTTTACGAAGCTGTCATTATAACAGCTACATATAAATTAAGCAAATGACAAAAAAGAAAAAGTTAAGACAAACTATTCTAGTCACAAAATAGTGAAATGGTGGTGATTCTAACAGATCATGAAAAATAAATGTTAGATAATGATCAAGTTACAAAATAAAGGTAAGAATGCTAGAAAAGCATGAAGCGTTAGAAAAAGCAGAGAAAAAATGACACTTACGTTGCTTTTCCCTCGCGAAGGAATACGCAACTGAGGGTGCACTCTAATTTCGCACTCGTGATTTTTTTTGTCGTTGGTTTAAACGTTAACTGAAGTTCGTGCTGTGAGGGTTCTACACTTGCGTACTTTTTCATGTTTATATTTGTTGTGGCTATTTGTCGTCTTTTACCATTAGGAGACACCTGGGAAGCAGTGGACTGTTTCAGAATCTTGCACAAACTTAAAGAGATGAAGTATTTCGTAAACTACATTAGTGTGGTTTGCAACAATGAGTTAAAACGAATTTTGAACTATTGACGTTCCAATTAATTATCAAGTTTTATTGACAAAATAAATAAACAGAACAAACAAATTTCAACCGATAGTTTTAATAAATATTTTTCGAAAAACATTATTTAAATTTTTCCATTACGTCAAAAGTCATTTAAAGTAATGGAACATTAAATTACAAATTATATTTTTTAGTTATTTATAAAATGTTAGTCAAATGTCAATGTCAAATTTGCTTCTATGATATTTAATTAAACTTAGTACAAATTTAGAACTTGTATCGATTAATATGTTGATACAAAAATGAAATATAATCACAGGATATGAAATTAATAAATGAAATATATGGAAGGTATAAATAGATGATTAGTTACGCGCAGTGTTCATCTGTTATTGATTTCGTAGAAAATAAATTTACTTCTTTATTTACGTCAGAATAAGAAGAGAAGTATTAAAGCTACCAGACACGACCGTCAGTTTGTTACAAAATTTAATAAAAATCAAGCTCTGAAAATGCTGATGATCTCAGTAGTTACATTTTTACAACGGAAAAGATATTTTGTATTTTAAGAAACACAACGATAGTTACAAATTTCATAATATTATGGTTGAAAGATTAGCAAAAAAGATAGGTGAAGATGTCGCAAGAATAGATAGATAGGATATATTTACGAAGGTTAATTATGGGATATTTCTGACGTACTCTTTACATCTGGTGATAAAATTTAGTACAATGCATTGGGATTTTTCAGTTGTTCATTTGATTGTTTTTGAATCAACAAATTTATCATTTTACTCAGTTTTTAATCTTATTGCTGTATTTTACATTAAAAATATAAATTAGTAATAAATATTTTGCCAAGTTTTTTGGTTAAAAGATATCAATAACGAATAGGTTCAATGTAGGTTTGTTACCCCATTTAGAGGGATATAGAGTGATGAGATGTATAAATATATGTATGTATTATGATCGTATCTGATTAACTTTCGGAGTCCTATATTTTGTATAAATTTCACTAATCGTGGTTACTCACATCCTCGATGACAAAGGTCCAGTCTTTGTCCTCCAGGTCGTTCCGCGGATCTTTGAAGAGTGTAACGGAGACCTGCTGATTGTCGGGTACGGGCCAGACCACTAGCCCCTTGAGTGGTTGTTGGAGCGTGGGTTCCCACGGCATCGGAGTGGAGATTACTCGACGTGATCGACGCGTCCATACCATACTCAGCTTGTTTGGCACCCTGTGGAATTCATGATTTTTCAAATATTATGTAGATTTAACAGAATTGTCAAAAAGTGGTTTAGACAAATTATCAAAAAGATTTAAACTTTCCATTTTAAAGTCCGAACATGATTATTATTATTTTCAATAGAAGCTTAGAATAATATTAGCTAAACTAAAATGAATAATATTTAAGATCAGTTCATTTTTTTTTTACAATTCGCCTGTATCATTTTTTTGTATAAAAGTTTCATTGTTTGTCATATAAACATAAGGTCATCTTTGTTTATCAATTCACAATAACATATTCATTTTTCCTTGATAATTTAAAAACTGTACTATATTAAAACCGCAAAAAAATATTTTTAAAATATCTTTCAACGCTTATCAGAACAGTTGTATTTCCGATAAAATTTTGTCTATTAGACCCAAATGGAAAATCCCGATTTTAAATCAAATAAAATTTGCCATGATGTGAAATATTAGAACAAGTTTAGAAAAATATGCATAATAATGACATAAATTTACGTGAGACAGTCCCACTGTTCTATAAAAAACTGGAATTGGAATACAAATATTTCATCTATTTATAAAAATAAAAATTACATCATTATTTTTCATTTGCATAATTTTTTAAAAAATATTTCAAAACTGATTGTATTTGTTATCATGCTAATCTTAGCGCTATATTTTGAACTAGTCAATGTCATTTAATAACAAAGATAATAAAGTAACATATTCAAATATATCTTTAACATTATATAACGTTTTATTTGTAAATATTTGTTTTTTATTTTAATTATATATGCTAAAAATACACTGTAATCAACAATACTTCAATTTATACTTGTCATCAAGGAGTATTTGCCATGTATAAACTGACTGACCTAACAAAGAACTTTTGAAAAAAAAAGGGTAACAACAATGCTTACCATTTTGGAGTTGTTTCTAATGTTAACTGATGATACGAAACAGTAAACTGAAACTTTGCTGCTCTTTTGTTTACACGTTGCAGTCTCTTCCAAACAGAGCCCATAACTCTAACTTATCTAAAACAAAATGAAATTCACATTGTATAAAACCTAAAATATGATAACATTAAAATGCGACTGAATTTAAATATCAAAAGGAAATGACACATGATATTATTTATTCACATTGGAACTGTCTATGAATTCTATGATAATGACATCTATACGTTAATATGTAAGCGAATATCTATTTGCATCATCCAAAGTTCATAAAAAAGCAACCTAACAATAATTAACCTTGCACAATGATTCCAGTGACCTAAGGTCGTAATTTGGGCAATGAACAAATTTGTACATATACTATTAATAAATGACCTGTTAATTATAATGTACTTACTAGTTCGATAAGGTTATTCGTTTAAAATCATTACTTTAATAGATAATTGTCACTTTTAATAAACGAAAACACGTAAATTATTTCTTAACATTACTACAAAACGACAGACGTAATTTGACATTTAAGATGGTTGTCTGTCATTGATCGTGGCTCTAAACATTGGTAAATAAAATTCCCCAGTGCTATTATTAGTAAGCAGATTCGGTGGCAGATGCCGTTACATGTACTGTTTTCAACAATGACATGCACACTGCTTTATCACACGGTGCAACAATGCAAAAGACAACAATGCTACAATATTACAAGTTTAACTTCTTTTTTATATGAAACACATAACTTACTTATTTAATATCTATTTTTAATTACAAAATAAACAACTTCTATTTGATCGAAGTTTGATTTATCAAACAAAGATTAGATAAATACTGCAAAGAAATAAGAAAATGAAAGTTATTTTATCAATAACAAAATAAATATGAAATTTAAAGTAAACCACGTTAAAAAATGTTATCACAATCTTTAATTTGTACATTTTAATTTTTTACTTAACTTTCATAAAAGAAAAAAAATTATTGAATTTCAGTTTGTTTAAATATATATATACAGACATTTCTTCTAATTATTGTTGAAGCAGAAATGAAATATTAAACAGAACTTTAAAGAATTAAAGTAGGTAGCTATTAAACTTTTCAATCTCATAATGCAATATGTTAGCGCTAATATCTGCGAAATAACTACAAAACCAAGGTTTTTTTGTGCTCTGCGTCTGACAAACAGGTTACTTTATGAGCACGCTCGCATCTCACTGTTCGTCATAAAGCTCTTATTAATGTCGTAACTTTACTTAAAAACTTCTAAAAATCGTTTGCATTCCAGCCCAGATGTGGCCGGAACTGTCTAATAAAACAGAATGAAAAATAATGAAGTTTTCTATTGGCTTATTAAATCGCTAGCTGCGGCATTCGCAAACAACTTAGGAAAACGAAATAACGCTCTAGCGGATTACTTGAGAACTAGAGAAGATTGCATTCTGAAATTTTCATTTATATATTCTTTGTTTAATTAACTATAAACAGATCAATACGATACTGAATCGGAATTAATTCATGGTATTTTGTAAATTGAAATTAATTATGAACTAACTTTTCACAGCAACAAGATCTCGTTTTTTTTTTGCTAAAATCTGACTAAATCCATATTTAATTTCAACTCTTTTATCATTTATAATTGTGTGAAAAATTGATCGATATAATTGGACAATATTTATTTCAAAATAAAGATTGAATCTTTCGGATCATCAATTGTGTGAAAAATTGATCGATATAATTGGACAATATTTATTTCAAAATAAAGATTGAATCTTTCGGATCATCTTTTATACCTCAAATAAATGGAAGATATCGTTTTAAAAAGTAACGCTTTGTATTATAAACAATTTAACGATTTTATTTATTCAATCTCTTGACACTAATAAATATAATAATTTATATGCACTTACCACGTATATAAATATTCAACACATTTGCACCGCTTCTTATAACGAGCTTTACTTTCGGCTCCAGGTTGAAAAGATAACTAACATCAGACTAACAGTAAACATTTCCAGATGGAGATTTTGGATTTTCCCTTTTCCTGGAATAGATATATCGGGTTATGTCATTACGATTTAAAGAATATTGAATGTTATTTTATAAACTAATGATAAGTTATTTAAATATCGTATTCCAAATATTTAAAATGTATATATGTAAACAATTAATACAAAAGAGTGTAATAAAATAAACTTATTATTGACGGCTTGGACTGAAAAATAAAAATTAGTATGAATTTTAAAATTAAATACAGTGTTTCTTGTAAAACAACTAATGCTTTTTTGGTGAATAAGTTTAGAGAAAATATTATATACATAAATAGATCAGAAATAAGGGGCTAATTTATCAGCAATACCAAACCCTAAATTGAATCTGTGGTTCTCAAAAGGTAAAAATGAATAATAATCTAAATCAGATTTTCAACACAAAACAGATTTAAACCAAAATTCTGAATTTACTAAATAAATAAATATAATATTACGCATTTTATCCAGTACAGGGTGTGGCAGATCTCGGTAAGTGATATATTTCTTAGCGTAAAGTGCGGTTACCAGTCGTCAAATCACGCACCCCAAAGATGTTAGTAGAGGGGGAGCCACAGGGGTAATTTTTTAATGTGGTGGAAATTGTCGGTTGTGAGAATCGAACATAAGTTCTCAAATCCACTGGCCGACTCGATACTACTGAGCTACCTACCCCATTTACTAAATGAATCTAATTCAGCTGTAAATGTTTAAACAAACTGTACACACAAAAAATTGTGCTTAGGTAAAGTTTATGTCATTCAGGTAACTATTAAATCAAAATAAATTTGCTTCTATCTTCTCATTATCTTTTTGTTCTTTTATTAAATGTAAATAAAAGAAACAAAATGAGGAACATATAAATAAGTATGTCTCGTTTCACAAACAAATTCGATGAGTAACGTTTTCCGAAATGAAATATACTTTACTAATCTACCACATTATCTAAGACAATGGTTAATGTACCATTATCACGTAAGAAAACCAGTGACGTTACAGATACAAATTATAAAAGGGTCAAGCATGGACTTACCATTTTTACTGTTTGAAATTGAATAGATGCTGAAGAATGAGAATACAATACCTAATAATGCATGTACAGAGAGGAAATGTTTTTTAAAATAATATTTATTACATTTCTTTACATTGAAAATAATGTCATTCTACATAGGTTAGGTAGATGTCATTGAAAACTTAACATTAAACATCAAAATCCTCAGTCACAAATATTGAAATGCTGTTACATAGAATGAAAACAGACAACTACTTCGTAGAGCAATAAATAAACTTCAGATAATCATTTCAAATTTCTGCTGTGATCCAAATTCAGTTCTTGGACGTTTTATCGTAATCTCGAAGATATATTAACAATATTTTCAAGTATAATCTATATAATCGCTAACACATTTATTTAAATTTTCTTTGGCTTATTATTGTAACATCACATATAAATATTACTTTATTATATATACTAATAATTAATTAATAATTACGTTTTACGGTGTATATAGAAAAGATGATGAACAATTGAAAAATATGTTACTTATTTATTAAAACTTGCTACATAGTAACACGAAAATAGAAACGAAAACAAAATTAATCTTAAGATTGAAATATATGTGAATGAATTTATATTTTGCTGTCGTTTCTTTCTGAAAGTTATTATGTAGCAGCCTTAATTTACATTTATTATATTATGATGAATGATAGAACAATTTTTACATTGAATTGTTTGATTTTCATATTATAGGTTAGGTTAGTTAGTTAATGAAGCAATTTATACATTGGCGTAACTGAAAGATATACATTTTCACGGCGTTTGAATGTACATTTATTCTTTTGACAAGTATATTAATCTAATAACCCACATTCACAAATCGTCTTGGAGTGCACAGAAAATAATTTTGTTGTCACCAACTTTGCTAGAAAGTAAACGAAGAGCGAATTATGTACAGAATCCATTGTTAAAATGTACTCTCCTAAAGGCGATTCATAACTTATCAATTAGTCTTTTATATAATTTATAATAATTAAGTTTATATGTACATCGGCGGTAACGTTACAGCTCAGCCCTTTCTAAGCTATTCGGCTGAAAATAATCATTACAATAAATATTTTTGGTTAGAGATCTTTGGGGTTTCAGTGAAAACACGTGGTTGTAATACCGTTCATTATCGTGCACTTGAAACGGCTTGGGTCTCGGATGATTTTTCGTTTTCGTTTGGCTTCGATATCTCGTGGAGTTTCTCTCACTTTGCCGTTCAACATCGGAGTACTTTTCGTGTGGCAGTATACATGTTTTAAGTTTCTGGATGGTGCAGTACCTGTCAGTATCCCAGTACCGGTTGTCAGCGCCATCCAGGTGGCGGGAGATTCGAAATCCGAGATCGTGGTCGTGATCGTTGTTGGGTCGTGTCGGAAGCGAATGAGAGCGGGTTTTGTGTTGAGATTCAATGGCGGGAGTGACATTGTTGCTATCTTCGTCTAAGCCACTACTTGTTTTGTGAGTGAGTGAGAGATGCTAGGGTATTTACAGCATTATGTTAATTACATGTTAGTATTCATTGTTAGTAACACGTTCATATTGTGACAGTGCATAGACAAACAACCACAAGTTTATAATTGAAAGATCGATAGCATCTTCTTCATTGATTTCAACTAATACTAAAAGTTGAAAATTTGTTTTTGTACAAAGTCTAACCTCGAAATAACAATTTTCTGTAATCAGATTAACAAAAATATAGTTCACGGCTCACTTATAAGAAGTTAACATTGCTATCGAAATATAAGTAATTTAAATAAAAATTTGCATTTAATATATTGATACAGTGCAACTGAAGATAAAAGACAGAAGGAAACATAACCTAAAACTCATAATTTCTTTCAACGATAATTATATACTAATGCACATATTACTATAATGACAAGTTTTAGCATTTCACTTAGCAAAATTGTTATAACAGTATAATGTAAATTTTGAAAGAAAAAAAATCAGACTGATGGTGTCGTTGTCTTTGAACTGTCAAATACAATTGTGTTATAATAAGTAAGCTTGCTACCGTTGAATATACATCAATAGACTAACAGTACAACAGTAACAGAGATATAATGGCAATGATATTTGAGAACTGAAACTGAGAGATAAAGATGACAATTTGGTTGATGTGTTGGTTTGGTTGAGGTTAGGTGTGAGTGCCCGTGCGGCGTCCTGCATGTCCGAATCCTCTACTTGCGAGTTCGCTGCGCGTGGTTTAGAATCAAGTGAGATGGTTTGAGAAAGTGCTCAGTACGGGAGTCTGTGTGGAAATAGAAACACAATCACCACATGTGTACCAGTGTAGGCACACGACACCAAACGTCAAATACAAGCTCTTTAATATTATATTTCTATTCACGAAGTAGAAAATACGGCGTTTAATTTTTTCTTTTCATTTAGACTATTATTCAAAATTTAAATTATTTTAAAGCAGAATATTCTGTGTCTAAATAAATTCAACTTAATTTTTCGTTGATGTAAAAAAATTAAAGAAATTACTCCTGAAAAAACAAAAGGTAAATATGTGACTTAATTGTTAAATATACAAGATGTTTTGAAAGTATTGTAAAAAAATTAAGAATATACAGGATGATTCAAAATTATTTGCAAAAAAATTAAGAATATATATTATTGTATGTATTGATTACAAAGCAAAAAGATGTCCGAAATTCGCAAAAATAATTCCTCATTACATAAACAAACATTTTTCGTGCCACTGGTCTGATAGATTACAGTAATAATGTAATAAAAATTAGTAAACATGAAACATTGAAAGAATTGTTAAACAACTTTAAATAAAATAAATTTTAATGTTTACTAATTCTTTTTCATTACTGTAACCTATCAATCCAGTGGCACAAAAAATGTTTGTTTCAAGTGTAGTTATTTTTGCAAATTTCGGAAAAATACATCAAATAATATATACCCCATAATTTTTTTTGTAATAATTCTCAATCACCCTGTATATTATTTGATTACAACGCAAAATTCGTACAAATAATTGCATATTACTTGAAGACAGTCATTTTGAGAAACGTGTACATATTTATTGGAATTTGTTTATAGATTTTATTCTCAGAACTTTTAAGTGAAATATTTTAATTTAAAAAAAAGGGGTTACAAAAATTGTCAGATAATTTTGAAACCAATTTACAATGACAATAATAAGACTGTAAAAATGTACGAACAAATGACCAATCAGAAATTAAATACGTGCATTTCAGCTGCGCTTGCAAAAAATATCAAGTTAGCTAAAATAAAATGAATGCGTCCATTACACGATTTTCATTAATTCGCTCCGATTAACACCGTACACCGCAACTAATATTAAATTTCAATCAACAAAACTAGAATCCAAATGAAATATGAAAAGGGCAATAAATCATTGATAATGATTGGGCGAAAGGTTGATACGATCGCCTATTCAAACGCTTACTTGAAGTTTGGTTTCGTGATTAATTTGGTTAGGTTGTGTGGCTCACGTCAGGCTGTATTCCATTGATCTAGAAGCTATTTTAAGTTTTTTTTGTATAGAAATTGTTTTATTTTTTGTTAATAAAAAGTGTGATGGTTACCGATAAAGAAATTCTTTGTTACGACAAAGATTATTTTAATGAAAAATGATTTTATAGAAATATAAACATTGAATTTTGTAAATAAAAATTTATCGTAGATAATTTTTAAAAACTGCTAGAAATTTTATTAAAATTGTTAAAATTTATACGTACGCCTCAGGAAATTCATATTTTACTTGAATGTAAAGTCTCGTTTTCATGATTGCTTCGATAGCATGGATACGTTAAATCAACCTATGAGATTGTTTGAATCATCGCGGCATGGCGCGAAATTTAAAAATATTTCAATTTTAAAATCGAAGTAGAATATACTAAAATTTTCTATAACTTATATTTTAGAAATTATTATTATTTGATAGTTACGAATTGTGAAAATCCACAACAAATATCGCGATTTAAAACAAAAAAATGAAATTAGAATGTACAAAATTAATTGTTAAATACAAATATAAAATCAGTTTGCATAATCCACTAAAAAGTAAATTAAAAATACGTTTAATAAGAAATTAATTGGCAGAACATAATTCTGATTTGAAGTCTGTTAATTAAATTAGACTCTTAATAAAGTTCATGAATGGAATACATCCCTTGCAGGAGTAAAAAGAGATAGTGTCATTGACATGTGACCTAAAAGAGCAAAAATAGTGTTTAGTGCTCAAGCAAAATGTAAAAACAGTGCATCGTGAGGTGCATCGTCACTAAACAGTGTTAATTACACACAAAGTGCATGTGGTGCAGTTGAAAAACCTTTTGCTCGGTGCCTTCGTGAAAAAAGACGCCGCCCCATTACGGAGCTTCCGGCCTGCGTTCCCGTTCTTTACGTCGCGAAGCGGAAGAACATTACGTCTCGTTGGATAAAAATACTCGCAGAGCTGTCGTCCAAAACCCGGACGACGCTATGCGAATTTCAAATGAAATAAGTGTGGTTAAGTTCACTTGACATGTCGGATAATACGGGTTTCCACCTTGTTCTTTTTCTTATTTTCATTTAAAACTTAATCTATGCATACTTATATTAAACCTATATTGTTCTTTATTTTACCATGACGTACACAGTACCGTAACAATAAATTAATAAAATTTGAATTAATTTAGCGACTGTTGCATTTATTCAACACTCCATTTTGACAAGAAATCTTGTGAATTACTTCTCATGCGAGGTTAACGCCACAAGATAATATGGTCCATAGCATCCCAGTCTATATTCGACCATAACAAAGATATTATTTATTAATTAATACAACAAATTTAAAATATTTAAAACCCAATATTTGTACCAATATGTTACCAACTGAATTTATTTTACACTTATTATTACAGTGTAATATGTTGAATTTATTTGGTTGACTGTATTCAGTACTTAACTTCTGCGTCTATATATACATACATCACGCTATATCCCATAAAATGAGGTGGCACGAACCCTTAGAACATTTACAGAGCATCTACTCACTAGAATAATCCAAGTATTAAGCTTCGTTCATCATTCTCATCCAGACACCATTCTTGCTTCAACCACATTCATTTGATTCCTCATATTCGGAGTCTTACATCACGTAAGAAGCTATAAATTACATCTATCTATTTGCTTCTATGCCAGTTTTAATAATCTTTCATTTAAATAATTATAATTTGAATGTGATGAAATTTGCTTGACGACTGTGAGAATCAAACCCGGGATCTTAAATCCGCAGTTCGACTCTATACCACTGAGCTACCTACCCTATTTTTTAAATGTTGGTAGATAATATTTAAAAGTTTCATAAAATGACTCTATAGAGCATTTTAGAACAATCAAATTATAGTATACTACTAATTTTTTTATTAGGAGGACCATTTGTGTTGTTCTATTTCTTGTCAAACTTGAGGAAAAACACGTGAAGTAAATCGTTTCGATTGTTTTGAACTGCAATGAAACTGAAAGCATCAACAGCCTTCATTTTTTAATTCAATTTTAAAATAAGGATTATATTATATTAAAAATGACAGTTTTAAAGATTATACTGCAATTAGTCATGATTAAAATTAATATTGAAAAATGGAAACCCTTATTATGTATACCGTGATGAATAATTTTCTGTTGTTTCTTCTAAAAATACTTTTGTTGAAATTTTAAATTTGTAAATGCCATTTTGTTGTGCAATGTTCTTTCGACTCGTGGGACAGCAGATACAGTATATAAAATTTACATACAGTATATTACAACCGTGCTAGGTGATTAATAACCAGTTTATGTTCTATGTACAAGACATGTTATGCTACGCGAAAAAATAGAGACATGCTCGTTGTTAATTCATCGTTAGAATAGTAAAAATTAAGTATTTACAAGCGTAAATTAATATAAAACGAGTGTAAAGTTCATTAGACACTAAGATCTCAATTAAGTACAATCATAATGATGTATTACACTCGTTTAAATAGTTTGTACAAGCAAAAAATATCGTTGTTAAGTTTAATCTAACATCTAAAATAATAAATATTAACTAATATAAGTTTATGAAATATAACATAAATGAATGTGTAAAAGTGTAAATAACTAAAATAGTAGTTTTACACATTAAAAGCCAAGTTAATATTATCGAGTATTAATACAAGTATCTCTATTTCTCGCTATGATTAAGAAAAACAAAACATTAGTGCTGAAAACAATTGATAATAAACTTTTCTTACAACAATTCTTAAACCACTTGATTTAATGAAAACTTATTTATAGTTTAAGAATTGCAGCAATATAATAATGAATATAAATGTGCACACAAAAACAGAACAGATCACTCGCAAACTTCAAAATTCCCGCGCAAATTCAAACGATTAGACAGACAAAAGACAGACAGATAACACAGCATGTCAACAGTGAACCAGCCGAGCGGGGAAACTTCGATAAATCAGACTCAGAACTGTTGCAGACGTCAGTTCGTAACTTGTAGCTCAACTCAAATTAAATCAATACACAGAATCTGATAGTTTCGCATCATTATCGAAGTTGCTGCGCTGCGATCTTCATTGTTGCTACATTCGCACTACTTCGAACACAAGTAACTGTTACTGCAACTGTGACAGGACAGAGTGCAGTGTGATCGTGATCGTGACAGAAAGTAGTGCGATAGTGTTTCATCTCAGGCAGTGTTGCAAAAATGTGTGGCTGCTTTGAAAACCGTCATGTGATTTCGCAATTATAAAATTTTTATGACACATGATTGAGGTTAGGTTCAAGTGCTTCGCTCGAAAAGTGAAAACAGTATATACAGGATGAATATACGTTGTTTTATAAAAGGAGACAAAATTTTAATAACTTATTAGAGGAGCAAATTACGAAAGTAATTTAAATATATTTGTTGGGTAATCGAATACACAAAAATATACATCAAATTTTGAAAATTAACTGAAATATGATAATGTAAACGTCAAAATATAAGAGATAGGTTATGCCAAGATGGCGGCGAGTTGTTACTGTCAAACGTATAACCCTTCTTGAAAATTAACGCGAGAAAATATTCCGGGTGCGGTCTTGAGCGTTGTTCGTGATTAACCCCTCAAAATAATGAACACACAAATATTGAATAGACAGTTCGCAATGATTAATTGAACAAGGGATGAGAAACAAAACGTGGATGAAAACTTCCATGCAAAGCATCCACAACAGAACACGAACACGACTATCCATTTACTCAATTAATTATTGTCTTCCAAGCGCAAGAATGTCGCTAACAAAACTGAAGAATTCAACCTGTATATTTTGTGTATGTCTGCATGACTGAATCAGGAGAATTTCGATTTTGAATGATTTTTATGGATGCAGCAGAAAAGCTTAGCTATGAATTTACATCGGAAAGATTGTCAAAAAATAGTTTTTGATATTTAATAGTGCGTTGCAGACAAAGCAGTAAATACAATTTGTGATATTTACTACAAATGGTGACACAACTAGTGTAAAAAAGTGAACATCTTCTACAAATAGTATTTACCTTAATTATGTCTCTCTCACTTTGTGCGTCCATTTTACTCACGATTACATTTTTTTTTATTATTTCTTTTACACTTTTAAATAATCGTCGAAAAAGAAGATGTTAAGATAGTCTTTTACTTTGACAAATCAAAAGTGCGTTTGACAAGTAATATTAGATTATGAAAGTGTCTACGTCAAAATGGCGATGTAAACATAACCCGGATTCCAATTTCTTGAAAGTAGTAATTATACATTAAATTAAAAACTATACATGTCAATTACTACTGTTTTCTAATTAGTCTACTTAAAAAAAATTATATAAATTTGTTAGAGCAAATATAAAAAGAAAACAATTTTCAGCTGAAAATGGTCCAATTCATTCGCCTAAGATAAAGACAGTGACCATGTTAAGAGCTGTGCATTAGGTTTATGTTTAAACTGTTACTGTAATATTGGACATAAAAGTTCAATTTTAAACTTGTTTTAAATAAATAAAAGCAAGAAGTTATTTGTCATCAAACAATTCTAGAGTATTATTTGATTTGCATTTATTTATTTAAAACCAAGTTTAAAATGCAACTTTTAGCGCTGCAACCGGTTATAAGTGTAAAGCTAGATTCACATGGACCGCGACAACCATCGGCACCAAAAAAAATGTCACTAGTTCTCATGGAACAACAAAAAAATTTAGGCATATGTAAAAATAGTTACATCAAAATATGACTAAATTGTATTTACCTGAGATATTATGTTGATATACATTGACAATGGTAGATTATTTATTGTATCTTGTTTTCATATAGTGATAGTGTCATATATAAATTAAAAATATAAATTTCCAAATAAATTACGGCGGTAGCGGTCGTGAAGACCATAAAGAATTGAAATATTTCAACGTTGCAACCGTTCGGATCGACAAGATTCAACCAATCGTATCACAGAACATCGTCAACGTTGACAAATTTACCAGGTTAACGATCCATATGAATCCAGCTGTAGTTAAATTCAAATGGCACATCGAATAAGTATTACAATTTCCTTACGAATAAAGTTTTTGACTTTGTCAATTTTTAATATTAGAGAAATAATGATGTTTTTTGTTGGTTTACATTGCATTTACGTATTACACTTTCCTAGTCTATTCCGGGAATTAATTTTAAGTGTGTAAAATATCGTCACGAGAAATAAATAAAGTTGAATTAATATTTAGTTGTACGACCCTGCAAATCAGACCCACGAATATTATAATATCTCACTGCATCCAGCCAACGACAGATACTACACGACGGCACGAATGATCGACGGTTGTCAAAGCAGCCAGGCTAGCACTCATACTCCACGACGAGGTCGCGTCGGTGCCGAGCACTAGAGGACACACGGGGTTGCTGAACCACGACATGGTGGTGATGCTGGTGCGGGTGCTACACGCGAGTGGGCGGCTGCAGCACCATGGCGGCCAGACGTACCTTCATCACCTCGGGGCTTGAGCCGGCGCCTCGCGTCCGTCCACCAGGCGTCGTCGTCGTGTAGATGGCGTCTGCGGGGATGCCTCCTGGACCCAACGTGCCGGAGTTCTTCTCCAGGTCGAGTTTCTCACTGGAGACATGACATTAGGTTAGGAAACTTTACAAGAAGAACAAAATGGAGCTGAAATGGCACTTATTGGCGATTAAATTTTTTTTGCGCCATATTTAAAGATCTACGATTGATTTCAGCGTGACAGACAATATTTTAGATTATAGTCGTCATATTGCAATTTTTGTATCTATTTTTGTTTTGACTATTGATATAAATATTGCTAAAATACTTTAATTGAATTATTACTTTATTAGTAGTTATGTTAAATTTGTCGTATAAATTCAGTAAAGATTATTAAAATTTCCAAAATGGAAAATGAACCTAATATGACAGTTAGATATTGAAGATTTAAATCATTTTGGTTACGTCACTAGACGAAGGTAATAATGTCAAAACAGTATTTATAACTTTGCAGGTGCATGTGCACAACAATAAACAGAAATAACTCACTATGGCTAAATCTGTAACTATAAATTGTAACTTCCGTCTGACGATACAATACACTTCTAAATTTTCATGGCATGTAACTATTAAAATCTCAAATAACTTTTTTATTTTTGTCCACACACTATTAAATATCATTGTATCATTAAAACTAACGTATTGAATCGAAATGTTTTAACTAATTGTAGTTGTAAGTGAAATACATGATTTGTTATTCAAGCATTGCGTTAGTTACCTGTAGGTTATTAATTTGCGTAACAAAATAATTCAATTAGTTGTAGAGTGAAATATACTGGGATATCTAGTTCATTGCATGTTAAGGTTTAATTGCCTTTAATTCACTGGTTACAACATAATTTTCATATATTAGTTCAGGTTCGAATATCAAACCCCGCTAATATAGATTAGAAAATAGTTTCTGCTGGAATTATAGCAACGACAAAACTGTTATTTACTGGGCCCTGCATTCGAAAAGCTCTTACAAATATTAGTTGGACAAAGGCATTCGTCAACTTTACTGTACAATAGGAAATTAATCCCAATTACATTACAAAGATCCTCAAGCTTTAAAAACGAACTGCAAATTCACGTTGTTGCATTTTATTATAACTTAAAAACGGTTGACTTTGTTTTGCAGTCATTAAAATATTTTAAGCAATTAATACTTTGAACTTCGTACCATTCTTTACGGTCGGTTTCAGGCCATTTAAAGAAATTAGTGGTAAAGACAACCCTTCAATACCTAAAGGAGAGATAAAAACAAAGCAAGAAATAAATACTGTGAAGTAAGAATAAAGTCACTCAATCTTTCAAAACCACAACATCAAATTTATGTTCAAGCGTTTTAAACACAAGTTAACAAAACTAACGACCGTTGCTCTCAATTTTTTACGCGTCCGTTTAACGGTTATAGTAAAGCAGGCTGCTTGTGGAGCATTCACGTACATTTTATTTACTTTTAAAGGGTTGGCAACAGTGCTAGAGGTACTAGAGTCGAATTCCGAACACGTGTTGGTACCCGTGAGTGTCGTTTCGTTGTTTCTGGAAAGAGAAGTTAAGTTAGGAGACAGAGAGAATGTGGAGTGGTCTCATTATTGTTTCTTTGTATGCAGGAGGGAAAACGCGTTTTAAAACTGTTGGATTAAAGAATCTAATTTGAATGAACTGTATCAACTGATGCTAATGGTAAATGCAGATAAGTTACTTCATCATTTTTCATATGTCACTTTCTATATGATCTATGCTTAAAAAGAGACGACTTTAATAAGAAAATTCTGATTAAAATTCTATTAAAATTAATTTCAAATTTCAGATTTTTGATAGTTTTAGCTTGTGTTCAATTTTATCTACTGCCATTTTATATTTTTGCCAATTTTTTTTCGTTTTAAGTTTACTTTAATTGCATTAGTTATGAACTCACATATAACACAAAATTTTAGAAAATGGTTGCTAGACAAATGAAAAGAGAACTCAATTATCAAAATATTTATTATAATTTTAATATAAAAACAAAGCTCTTGTTTTACACAAATAGTGAATGCCGCGCGACTTATTCGTATTGGGTTCCGCCTATACCCTCTCAGTTACAGAAGTAAAAGCACAGTTGTGTATATTTATCCATCATACAAGACTGGCAATACGAACTTTTTTATTTAGAATGTATTTGAAAGAGTGGGAGTACAGGATTGGTTCAGCTTTCTCACTCTTTACATTACTTGCAAAACTAAATTACAATCACCTTAAGATTACATACCCCAACTAAACAATTACCATTATGTAACGGCAAAAGTTCGATGTCAAACTTTTGTCCTTTGTTTGAACTTTGTTCGACATTATTGAAATCGAAAGCTGAGATTCACAGATTATTCTTTCCTTAAAATTCCAGTCAGTAAAATTTTGTTGAAATCCGTTGTTAACGCGAATATTTTTGGAGAAATTGCAAATTCCAGAATTTCAATCCGAGAAACTTCACAACTTAAATTACTTTTTGTTAGCATTTTAATACGTGCACTGCTTTAATATTCTCTGAATTTCAAAGGTCCTCGTTTGATGCCACTACTAGTTACAGTTTTCACCACTATAAAGGGTGGCGCCAGCTGTAATTGATACGTTACTTGTAATTCTGTTTCCACTCAGTGACTTGCGGTTTCCGGTGACATTGTATCTGCTTCCGGTTTACGATCCAATCTGTTAAAACGTTGTCTTCGGATTTTACGACCGGTTAAGACTTTATTTCATTCTGTTTTTATTTTTCTTGCACGGTGCAATAAAAATAAGAAAACATCTTTTATGTAAAATCTTTTCGCCCGTTTATTCGCACTGTTTAATCTAAAACGAATAAAAAAGAAATATTTTCACGCTGATAGTAAACTGGAGCCCTTTGTAGCGGTGCGTAAGGGTGAGAATTGTTTAATTTTGATTTAAGTTGCATGCAGACATTTTCTTATCGGAAGAGCGTACGATAAGACATTGTTGGCTGGTGGGTTGCCAATATGAAAATGCCTTTGGCCTTTGTGGTATGTCTGTGTTCTTGTTTACTTTGATTTATAAATAAGACACAATTCTCCATTTTTTGAAACATTTAAGTGGAATTCATTGCCCTTTGAGAACGCCTTAAATACGATAATATTACATAACACATGTATTTAATTATCTCAAGTACACAAAGCTTAAATATGAAATTAATAACTGACAGCTAATAATTTGCGTTGATGTATGGGAGGAGCCAATGTCTTAACATTTTTATGGCCAGTAGCACCAACAAAATTTACATTTTTAAACTTGTTTCACATTAATAAGAGCAAATTTAAGTTATAATGTCCTAGGGAGTAATTGATATTTATTCATTTGGATATCTCGAATTAATTTTTGATATCAAAAATTAATTCTGGACCTCTTTCATTAATTTTTGATATCAAACATTGAATTTCAAACATATCTAATTCAATTTAAGATGTCTTTAATTGAATTTAAGACGTCTTTAATTCAAGTTTAGAAGCCTGTAATTCAATTTAAGATGTCTTTAATTGAATTTAAGACGTCTTAAAATGTTCTAATTTTTTATATAACAAATTGAATTAAAGACGTCTTAAATTGAATTAATGACGTCTTTAATTCGACACGCATGTCCCAAATTATTAAATAAAAACAAGTATGGAATGCCATAGTTGTCTGTATTTAAATTAGAATATTTTTTTTACATATTCTTACAGTTGAATTTGCAGGCAGTTGAAGTTCAGAGGATACAAAGTTTGTCTTCCAAACAAGAGATTTTGTCTTTAAAACCTTGCAACCTTCAACTTATATTAGAAAAACGTGATTAATTTAAGTATTAGGATATCACTATAAGCTACTATACTTGGTATTTAGTTTCTACTGTGTAGAGTAACAAATAAATAAATTTGTTTTAAATTTTCATATCCCTTATGCAACCAAGTCAGTTTCATAATACGTAATTCACATTCCACTCTTCCAGAACATTTGTTAAACTCAAGATGCTATTTCTTTTCAACAACATATGTGTATTTTCCAATAAACATTTTCTACACACTGAAATAAATTTGCGAACTTTCCAGTATCATTTTGCTGCAAATCCAATAAACATAATCGCACTATAACCGTTGCAAGTCGATTGAGTCACGATGTACGTAAACATAACCTATGTTTATTCATCGTCATCACCCGCGCCGAGCTTGATCTTGAGCAGAACTACGAGTACGTTTTAAGCTGCTCACTTCACAGTTCTGCATTTATGTTTTGCCGATAACGATGTACGGTCTATGTTCGGCCACCAGTGGCGTTGCCGAGAATTTTCGATGTTGTAAGACATGATGTACTAGTTCATTTTCTTTAGATAAGGTAAATGTAATGGTACATTATACATTTAAGGAGAGGGAAATAAAGCATTCTCTCCCCAAGAGTATATACTATTTTTTCACGATCTAAGATTAAAAACGGAAAAAGTTATTTTAAAATTATTCATTTTTTTTACATTTATTAATTTTTAAATCATTTGTAGTCTTTAATAAAAAAAATAAATTTATGTTAATAAGTTTGTTTACGTCAAATAACTATATTTCTAAATTGAGAACCCTGGTTCGATCCCCACAGCCGACAAAAATTTTCACCAATTGAAAAATCTTCCCCTGTAGCTCCCCCTCCACTAACATCTTTGGTGGCCGTGATTTGACGGCTGGTAACCGTACTTCACGCGAATAAATATATCACTTACCGAGATCTGCTACTGCAGAGTGCCACACCCAGTAACGGGTAAAAGAAAAATAATACAGCCAAGAGCCTTCGAAAGAATCCTAAGAAATTGCTTGCGTCAATTGAATTCAGAAGGCCTCTGCTTCGAATCCAGGCGTCACCCAAATTTGTCTGTCATCAATTTAACCTTAAAAATAGACCTTTATTGGCTTTCTGTGATTGGTCAAATTTTCAGTTCTGTGAGGAACATAAAAACTCCCAATTATATGATATTTTTTTTAGTTTGTCACAACTATAATGAATAAGAAATATGGTTTGTAATAAGTATTTACGGTAGCTATGAATTTCAAAGAGAAATATGTGTTTTTATTCATTATCCGTCATATTGAATTCAGGATTCGCTTTCGCATTCTGCGTTCCTGATAAACAATTTTACTACTATCAATAGAATGTTGATAAACAGTTAAAAATTTCTATTATGGACAAAAATAACTATGGATCTAGAAAGAGAGAATATTGTTCTGTGACGGCACTGCCAGAATGTTATGAATTTCCGGCACATTTACCAGAAGGAAAATCTGCTGGTGCTACACAATATTCTGACTGCGGCAGATTGTACTTGGAACTCAATGAACTGTGATGGATATATGATATTTCTGTTAACTAAATCGGTTTTTAATAGTGGCTCTGAACGTAAAGCGAACGTTGATGTGTGTTATGTAAACGTGGAAGGAGAGGGGATTTAGGGAAATCACCAAGAAAGTGTAATTTTTACGCCAGGAGGAAGCAGAAAAGCGACATTTGGTAAATTACATCGTGAGCTGAATATTTTTTTATTTTTCGGCTACTTGTATCACCGAAAGTATTGAATAAATTATGAATATACATAGTTCGACCCCACCTTGCTACATTGCATAAACTTTATTTAAGCATTGGAAATATACGCTGACATATTTCCTCTTACAAAAAAGAAAAAATTATACAGATTTTGATCAATTGCATAATGCAACACTATCCAACTGTCACTCACCGATTAAAAAGAAACTTGGCACACTAATAAAACTCTAAAAAATATTGAACCCCTACTTTTTCCGAAAGTTGCTTTTTAGGAGTATAAACCACCCCTGAAAGGTGGTAAAAGCAAGAATCGCAATAAATAAAATTAAATAATACCAAAATATTACGCGTTCAATATTGGTTAGAATGTAAACAAAATGTGTAAAAACTTGAATCTTTCAGCTTTAATATCTAAGACTAATAAAACTTTCTTTGTCTTCAATAGCAAAAACAAATGAAAATACCTTAATAGTGTAACTACACGAGAACCAAACTATTGTTCTAAAATCTAACATTCAATTACATCTTATAGTTTTAATGCCCTACATTAAAATAAATGCAACTGTTTCATGAGGATGGCCATAACCATTAAGCAGGGTTACCAACAAACAAAACGAAAATCCACCAGCAGCACGACTCTCATCAACGAACGAAGGAAAAACCGCCACACATGAGATTGTAGTCGGTTGGGCAATTACGCCATTATTTCCTACGTAAACCGAACAAAAACATGCGATTATAGTCCTTATTGTTTCCCACTCTCGGTTGAATTATTAGCGAAGCTGACGGATGGAAAGTTTTTCATTATGTTTTCATGTTTGATGAATTTCGAAATGTTAAGGAAATTTGTTCTGGAATGGTGATTGTGTAGACTTCTTTTTCATAATAGACAGATTTTTGTTATTTAAACATTAATTCAACATATTATACATTTAGTTAAAAACAACCAATTAGAAAAACTAACTTTATATTCCACCGTCCAAGGTTCTTAAATTATTTTAGACAAACATATTTTAAACAAAAGATTTAGAATTGGATTACATAAAGTGAGTTAACTTCTGAGTGAAGTTGATGATTTATGTGTTATTAATAATTTTATTACTTAATATGTATTAATGGTTAATTATAAGTAGAAAGTGATATATTTCTTCGCGTGAAGTGCGGTTACCAACCGTCAAATTACGGCCCCCAAAGATATTAGAGGAGGGGGAGCCACAGGGGTAGATTTAAATTAGTGAAAATTGTTTGCCGGCTGTGGGGATCGAACCCGGGTTCTCAAATCCACTGGTCGACTCGATACCATTGAGCCATTTACCTCATAAAGGATAATGATGCCGACTATTCATATATCATCTTTGGGTCTTTAGTAGAAAATATTACAGATAAAATAGGTCGAAGGACGAAGAAAAAAGTTTCTTTTTCACTTCACATGAAACTTCAACAAGTATTGAAGTGTGCAAAAGATATTGTCCGTCTTCAGGAATATATAGTACTCTTTGCGAATGAGGTAAAGTTTACATTGGCCAAATGGGAAGAACTATTTCAACAAGACTTTGTGAACATACGCGCTGCATTCGACTAAATTACCCTGATATATCTTCAATTGCTCAGCATACAATACAATTTCTACACAAAATTAAATTTAAGGACACAAAAATCGTTGCCAGGACTAAATATATTAGTGGTCGATTAATCAGAAAATCTATTGAAATTTACAAGAACAATATGAACAAATATGATGGCTTTGAATTGAATAAAACTTGGCTTCCGCTCATTAAGAAATTATAGTGATTTGTTTATAGTTACGTTTTGTTATTTATTATTTTCTTTCTTGACGAAGGTACACGTTGAGTGAACCAAAACGTCGAAATAAATAAATAATTTGACAGAACTTAAACCGAAAACTGTATCAATGACTATCAAATTTGTCATGGAATGAAATTAGATTTTCTCTAAATTAAACAGGTACGATCAACGGAAAATTATTGTAACTAACTCATGTGCTAATCGGTGATTAATAGACCTACAAATAGGCAGAGTGCCATACCCAGTAATAGATAAAAGGCGTGATGATATATTTATTTATTTATATATTTAGACACTTGAAAGTCAAATAACTATTAATCGCTATTCATACTATTGGAAATAATGATTTGTAGCTATATTGTTGTTCCACTAACTAAACATACAAAATATAAATTTAAAAACATTGTAATGATTTCATTGTGACTGTACAAGTAAAGTTTCAGTTTCAGTTCTCCTGCACTTGAGTGGTAATGTCACGTAATAACTATTAACTTTTAGTCACTTGTTTGCAGAGGGCAACTTTGCCAAAATTCGCAAATGACAGCAACCAGCCATATACGTATGTAATGTAAATGTGGTTACCACCCACTCACACACACACACACAACCACTGGCGTGCGGTGCAGGCAGGCGGGAAAGAAGGGCGCACGGGGCACCCGCCGACAATTAACTCGTTGCGAGATGTTCTAAATTAAAGTTTAAGCGTTGTTGTGAACTTTGCCGTACAAATTTAGCCGAAAGAGGAAATATAATGTGTACAAAGTGAAATTGTGCAACTTTGCTAATAAAACTAGTCCGTTGCGTATTTTAACATTGGGAAAAGTATGCTTAATTGAAAATAAGTGAACATTAAGCATATGCTTGGGAGGAACGCATGGTGACAGGACCGTACTCAGGAAATGTGACATTAGCATGATGAGAGAAGTTACTCTTCTATGAAACAACCTCAAACTTATATTCTCGAATATAACTTTACTGTACTGGAATTTCTATATTCTAATTATCTTTAATATTATACAGAAAATAGCATAAAACAATAAATTCTTCTACAGTTCGTTCCGTATGAGATTACAGCATGGCACATTTAATTCTGATTCTGTCTAACCAAAATGTTAAAATAAAAACATGTTTTCACAGGATATAAATTTAAGATGACAACTATACCCTGTCCCACCTAAGAACACAGAATTACACAGTATATGATGTATTTCACCTTGTTTGTGATTGGTTAACAAAACTGCAAAACGAGGCCAATTTTACACAGTACAAAAAATATTACAAGTAGCATTACTGCATTTATGTTAGTGTATAATTTGACGTATTTACTATTTAGTATTATTCTTATGTTATCTTGTATTTTAATGGAAGAAATTTATTTAAAAATGAGTCATTATTGTATATTATGTAATAAGTTTTATAAACGTCTCTTTAAGTACGAGTATCTAAAGAGTTTATAAAACGAGTCACATACTATTTCTACGATCGCAAATTAAGATAACAAAAAATGTAATGTTTTATGAATTATTAAAAAATAATCTGACTTTACCCCGTGTTTAATTTCTCAAGCCGTGACTAAAATAGCGGAAGCCACAGCTTGTCAACATGTGATTAAGATGTTATTTAGCGCCATGGAAACGAGTACGTTGAATGACATTTTAATAACGGGAGTAGAAAAAAACAATTGAAATATTTTCTCAGATACTCCGTGCAACAGTTACTCTGTGACATATAAAAAAGTGTTTCATAACTTCGGTGACATACGAAGTGTAATGTATTATTTCGTAACACATGCACAAGAAACACGTTCTTATTCCCTAATTTTAGAGAGAGAAACACTGCTTTTCTCCCCTAGGTAGCATGTTTCTCTCCCTAGGGAGATGTTTCTCTCCTTAGAGACTACGATTATTAGCTGTTTGCGGTGTTTCCTAGGTAACTAGTTACGCAACCCATATTTGACATTTGTCCCGATAAGACTGTAATTTTTGTGCACTTGTTCCGAAAAGTATAATATGCTTCACGGAAGGCGCGATTATCCCTTGTGTGAAGTCGAGGTTTGCCAACTTCACACGCGGGATTAATCGCTTGTTTCCCTCCCTTGATGCATAACATACTATTTGATATGCTAAATACGGACCACAAGAATTTTTTTTAAATCGCAAAATTAAGGGTAATATAGTTCATTTTCAGTATCACAGGATTCGCAGTCTTTCCAATGAATAATAAACAATGTACGAGTAATTAATATCCTAAATTACATAATACTCATATAATTAAAAAAAAATAATCAAATTAATTTGTATTAAAGTCATTGGCTGGTACCACAATCTCTGTTTTTGGGTGTTCTAAGAGCACGGTTTTAACATGTTAGAGATAGATAAAACACCCAAAAACACTACTCTTAAAACAACCAAAAACAGAGCTTGTGCTATCAGCCAACATTATCAACTTTAATATTGGTATCCATCCAGTGCCATGAAAAATATGTCATTATGAGAAGTGAAAATTTATTTTGCCATTTATGAAGTAAATATTTTAACATGGGATTTACTTTAAATTAACTTTCAAATATTATCTACCAACATTTATCAACATATGAAACAATAAAACTGGGTTAGGGCTGTCATAGTTATCTCTTTCCAAACAGACCATAAAAATGTTTCATTTTAATAATAAAATAATAAATATGGTATAACGGTAGTATTGTGACCAATTTTGAAGTTAGCTATGTTTGAATACTCGTAGAGTGAACAGTACACAATGGAATCAAATTCCTGTTTTCCGAGAAATATTGAAAAAATGCCGAAAATAATAATTATTTTAGTAACGCAATTTTCTTCCTATTTGATATGTCTTGTAGACAATTTTATTGAGAGTAGAGAGCACAGTAAATAATATCTCAAAATCCTAGTACATCATTAAGAAAGAAGAAATCAAAGTAAATCCGTCCCTGATTCAAGTATTTAATCCCCCAACTCTTATTGCGGGTTCTTCCGTTGTGGTTTCGGTGTAGTGGGGGGTGGTTTCCGGATGGGTGGACAATCAACTCTCTCCTCACTCCTTACCACACATACCAACCAACCCCGCTCATCTCGTTATCACAGCGTGTTATCTCCGAGTCGCAAATGCTGAACGCGTGACCCAATTTGTAAAAAGAAAATCCTTGTACCGCAGTCACTGAATGTATCTGTCGT
Organism: Pterostichus niger; assembly: GCA_947425015.1. Taxonomy (NCBI): domain Eukaryota; kingdom Metazoa; phylum Arthropoda; class Insecta; order Coleoptera; family Carabidae; genus Pterostichus; species Pterostichus niger. The sequence continues at coordinate 29,834,035 of OX380334.1, read as the reverse complement.
GATGTCTGATAGCGGGACTTGGTCACTGAAGACTGATCTTAATAATTTTGGATTTTGATACGTTGATATAAGATGGAAGATATGCTTTAGTGGTATAATTGATAGAGGTAAATTACCTACAAATTTTGTGGTGCAAAAAGTAATGATGATAACTTTTCTTTTATTCATATTTGCTCAATTAAAATTGAAACCTCACAGGATGAATAATGACAATTTCTGAGGTATTTTCGATCCGAAAAATTCATTATTTCAATCATCGTTGCTAGACAACAAGAAATAATAGTACGGTAATCATTTCCTAAGCAACACGATATAACGGGTGATTAAAAAATAGCATCAAGTACGTCTAAAATTAATTAGGTAATCATCTGTCATAATTGAGAATGAAAAAGTAATCGATTATTCAATTTAGAAGAACTTTTTTAATGAAATAAATGTAATTGGTTGAAATATAATTATTTTGGTGATCGGTGAAAGCCATACCGTTTAAATCAATAAGATTCAAAATCATAAATTTGAAATTAATTATCTGCCACAATTGACAAATTATCTTTGTCATAATTGACAACGAAATATGTCCTCGATTTTGGTAAGCACAGATATGCATATGCATCTGTCAATTTCAAATTTTCGTGGCTATAACGTTACAAATTTGCTATAGAATGAATTCATTAAATTAAAAAGGTACGATCAACGGAAAAATATTATAACTAACTTATGTATTAATCAGCGCTACGCTTTCGCGATAAAATGTCTCGATTATTAATCGACCTCATTGATAGTTAAATAACTTTTTTTCTATAAATTTACCAGAAAAACTTGTATGTGTAAAAGTAGGAAAAGTGAACTATAGTTGCCACGATCGTCCAGAAATATTTTACTTTTCCTACTAGTTACACAATATATAAATTTCTATTACATTTATTTCACGCATTTTACTCTCAATTATTTAAAAACTGTTTCTCGCAAATCTTATATAAAGAATAATTACCTATAGCAACATATATCACTGCACAAATAAACTAGGTCAAATAAAAAGTATTTGAAAAGACAAACTTAATGAATAATAATGGGGAAATATAATAAAAACGTAGAACAATTCTACATATTTTATAATCTTGTTCTTCAAAGGTGTTTCTACCTACAATCACTCAATCATACTTCTTTATAAATCTATTAATAGCAAGAAATATGTACGTACTGAATTTCATAAAAGAAAATATAATTTATTTAGTTTGGAACAATTATTTTTCGATTATTTCATTTTGTTTTACTGCTTATTTTCACATAACTTATATAATTAAGATTTGAAAATAAAACCAAGATTTTTCTCAGTCATTAAATTATTCTCTATAAAATTTTCATATTAGTTTATATCAATAAAATGTTTACCATTGTTTGATAATAATTGAAAATTATGGATTAAATTCGTATTTATAATTACAAAATAAAAATTCATTTATCATTTGTCAAGTGAATGTCACGTTAAATCAGAGTTACGCGTCGAAAAAAATAAAATCGGCCATCGCGTATTTTGTACAGTGCGGGATATCCTGCCATCCAGCCATCGCACAGTTACACGACATCTGTCGCCCGAAAAATAAATAATAACTTTGTTAGTAATCAAAACAAACGAGTCCGAAAAAATATCCGAACGCACAAAAAATATCACAGTTCATAATATAAAAAATACTGCGCTGTGTTCTGACTGCCGCATGCCGCCCTGTTGCCTTATTGAAGAGTTATTGTTTTAAGTTTGCATTTTACCTACACGAGAAATTGTGAAATCCTGATTTTTATCAATATTGATATTTAGGAGAATAATACCTAGTGATATTGGTTGAATATTAGGTTAGTTACTGATAGAACGAATAGATAACTATTTTAGAAACAGAAAAAAACTACATTAAAATCGTGTATAAAGCAATGGCGAAGTGTCCATGGAAGCAAGGTAAATATTGCTTTCGTAGTTTCCTATTTGTGCAATAAGTATTAATAGTATAATTTATTTCACAAAATGAAAATAGAAAAGTTGCATTTTTTACCAAATCAGATTTCGTGTTTTCTCGAAAATATATTTTGAAAATTCGAGGAATTAAATGTTGTTGAGCGCACATTTCTAATATGCGAAAAGTTGGCATTGAATTTCTCGTGCTACAGTTAAATTATAAAAAAATTTCACTTTTAGTCTCTTGGTTCTTTCCGAAAGTTTTTTTTTTTAGTGCATTGCAACAACGTATTAGTATGTACGAAACAAACTTTGAAGGGTCCAATATTTATTTATACTATTCTGCACAATAGGAACTTAATCCCAATTATAGAACAGGGTCCGGACTTTTAGTGGGATTCTAAATCGAGATTAGAATGCTGTAAAGTTAACTTCACCACCGTGCTGCCGGACAATATGCATTTATATATCTTCTCAACTGTTAACTTTTGGCCGATTACAAGTAATAAGTAATAAATGTAAATTCCTTTATTTTACTTTTATTGAATCGAAAAATCCATTGAACTGGAGCACTATCACAAGCACAAGTTAATAACAAACAAAACCATATCTTAAAATTATTACTACCACAACTGACTGTAAAGTACGTGTCGTATGACCACATCGGAACATTGTTCGTTAATTAATTTCCATTTATAACGATGAATATTTAGTAATAAAACTAGTATTTTAAATTTAGCAGCGGGAAACGTAGTTATAATAGTACAATAATTAAATGTATTATTTAAATTACAAAACTACTAAAAAATCGACCGACTGAAAATTGCAAATGGACCCATAGCCGGTAAATATGGATTGGTGAAATTGTGATAATTTTGAGACCCCTAATAAAAATTTATTGAAGTAAAAAGTAGATATGTTATAAGTGCCTGTTCTATCTATCTGTTCATTGTATGCTTGTCGTTGCTACGGAAACATAGTACTTTGTATACACATTTTCATACGTCACGGTTTCTAAAGGGAACGTGAGATAGGAATATCATAAATTCAATGGTTGTTATAGTGCTAGGATACTAATGTAATATCGTCATATTAGAGTAGTGAAATTGGAAATTATTAAAATATAAATTAATAGGGCAACAATGTCACAATTGTAGAAAAAGCATACTGTACAATTCGCATTTCTCATTTATATAAATTGTTCGCTTGCGACTCATCCTACAAAATTTTATACTTGTGCATAATAAGTCCAATTCCAGTATTAACTTATACCAGTGGTTTCCAAACTTTTAGCAATCATGACGCCTTTCGAGAAAAAAATCACAAATAAATTCTATCGCTACCTAATATACAAAAATAGAATCACGATTCAATAAATTAGTAACGAAAAAATGAAGAACTTTGATATAGTTTCTTTGAATCTTTGAACACAGGTTTTATAAATAAATTACGTACAATCTGGCGACCATTTTTTAATATCTGCGTAAGCCCTTAAGAACATCACTGACATATTAACTTATTGTTTAATATGAATTTAACAGTTTAAATTTGATGGTCATCTGTTTTGTGGACTTCATATGTTATTGTTAAAGAAACAAGACAATGAAGTAGAGAAAACAAAAATCTTGGATTTGAATGCCATTGTTGATAGGTAGAGTAAATTGTAAATATTGATTGTAGTAGAAAGCTACTAACTGGCAGTAAAATAGCCACTACTTTTTTAAAAAATATCTCATTTCAACTACAACCATGCCCTAACCCCCACATGTATTTCCCCTCCTGTAAACCTGCTGGTAATGAATTTCCCCTCAAGAGTAGAACTATCTATTAACTAGTCAGAGATCCGCTCTCTGCAGCTCTCTGGTTGTGAGTAGCGTGAATTTTAAGCTGCTTAGGGTGTTTGAGGGTGAATTGGCTCGGGGTGGTACTCTGTTACTGACCAGTGGCGTGTCCCTGGGTCAGCCCAGGGGTCGCCTTCCCACGGGCATTATTCATTTTCGAGTGGTTAGCAAGGATGATGGGCTTGGTTTGGGTTGTGTGGGAAAGTTGCTGTGTGAAACTGGCTTTGGATTATTACAGGGTATTATTATTAATAATTAGGATTGTGAATTATTTTTATATTTCTTAAACGAGGTGTTTCACAACACACGGCACTTATTTTAATCCCATAGAATTAGTAAACGTTCAAATTTATTTTATTTCATTTAAGTTGTAACTTCTTTCAATGGGTTAATGTTTACAATAGTGTGAAAAATATTTGTGTCAAGTACTGTGCAATTATTTTTATATTTATATTCAGTACATTGAGTAGTACGAGTATATGTGGTTCAAATAATAAATTGTGAAACACGCTATATGTAAACTATCAAAAATAGGTGCATTCGCTTCTTTACAATTCAATTTAAAAATATAAAATTCCAGGAAATTCAAGAATTTCAAAATTCCAAGCAGTAAATAATAAAGTCGGTCCCCAAAATTCGACAAATTATTTTAGTAAAAAAATAAAAAAACAGAACAAATAAAATAAATATATCATCACGCCTTTCATCCAATACTAGGTGTGGTACTCTGTCGTAGCAGATATTGATAAATGATATATTTATGCGCATGTAGTTCGATTAACAGGCGTCAAATCCCAGCCCCCAAAGATGTTAGTGAAAGGGAGGCCACACAGATAATTTTAATGTGGTAAAAATTCTTTGCCGGCTGTTAATTGAACCTGGGTTCTCAAACCCGCAGTATGCCTTGTTAATAAAAAAAAGTTAATATTTTATAACAAATCCAAAAAGTTCAAGTTATTTGTACACACATTTGTGAATTTTTAGTTCGATAATAGTAATATTAAAATGTATGCTACTCACCTGTCTAAGTCGGAGGGTTTGAAATCTCCTTTTCCTGCAACAAAACAAACAAATCAGGAACGGAATTAGCCAAGCAGAAATAAACAACGCCGAATATATTCCACATTCTACATTCTCCAACGAACGAACGTTCAAGCGTTCAGGTTGCTATAAATCATTTGCAATTGTAATTCAACTATCGCGGGTTATTATTCCGCGATTTCCTATCATTTGTCATATCAGCGCAGTTCAGAGTTAAAGCAGAATGCAAAAAAATAAACATCTCTCTCCTTGTGAGTTGTGACGTCACTTCGCATACATTATCCACCAATAAAATCAAAATTAAATAAAGGAGCTTGACAGGTTTGTCATCATGTTTTTCAGATGTCAGCGTCTCTAAACTAGTTTAGAGAAATATGCTGCAAATTCGTAGAACAATGTTTTTAAGAATTTAATTCTTTAGAAGTAGAAATCAGTATCAATAATCAACGAAAAAAAGTGATGTTAAAAACGTCGTGATCTTATATTTATGAAGCCGTTAGTAAGTTTTAAATTATTAAGTAGTAGGATTAAAAAATGAATTTTTATTAACGACTTTAACAAAAAGTAAGTTTTTACTTCCTCATATGAGGGTCGAAAATTATCTATTCAATTCCTATATGTATATTTCGTGAAAAAGTGTTATTATTCCCTCAAGTGCTTTATATCCCTTTGGTTCAGGAAATGAAGCGGCACGTTCGGGAAGAAATGTAATACTTTCTTCCCTTGCTATACAAATAACTTTTTTTCATGACCCCATCAGAAAGTAAAATTTTCTTACATCAATTGAGATAAGAAAATTATACTTTTCATACTTTGGGAAGAAAGTAATTGTTTTCATCCTTTATTTATGGTTGGTTTTATAATTACCGTCAGTACAGTCTTAGATATTTATTTGTTTATTCATATATCGTAGGCATTTTTGATTTAAATGACATGAAAGAATGGTCGTAAAAAATCATTTGTATACTTTTGGAGTATAATGTCCTCCCTTGTATGATTATGTAATTAAACGTCACTCGTGAACGGAAATAACACATTTTTCTCCCATGTTACACAAATAGCTATTTTTCAGTACCTTGCAAGAAAGTAAAATTTTCTTCCTTCAATTGAGAGAAGAAAAATTTGCTTTCATGGGGAAGGAATATAAAGTCATATCCATGACAACAATGTGATTTGACATTATTGACATCTGTTAAGAGAATAATAATTCTTATCTAAATATCTGCTTTATTTCTGAAAATTTCCTTTCTTTTCTTGATATACAAATAACTATTGTGTGAAAGAAATTAAGAATGCAGTTGAAGCAAAAGTGATATACTAAAAATGCGAAGATTAATTGCAGAATGAGCCTAATTAATCTATTTGTAGGGTTCGTGCTTCTTCTTTTGATTGTACACACCGTGATGTTTTATTGGTAAATTCACTAACATTTCCTATATTTAACGAATGCAAACATTTTGGTTGTCTGCTATTGCAATTGAACTACCTCTGGCTATTATTCCTCGATTTCCTATCATTTGTCATATCCGTACAGTTCAGGGAACTGTAGTTTTTCAATCAGCGTGATTATTCATCTTTCGCTGAACTGCGTTGCGTTACGTTACATTACGTTACGTTGCGCCGGTCTAACATCCGCTGTGTCCTCTCAATCTCATGAAGATTGATTATTTGTCCGAAAATCCTAGTTCGGAAATTGAATTCCGATAGAACAGTGAACGCGCAATGCAGAACGGATGGCGGATGGCTGTTCGGCCTGTTTAGGATGTTACACAATGCGGAATGCGAAGTAAAGTAATAACAGTGTTTTGATGGTATATTTAATCATTATTATTTATTAAAATTCGTTATTTTGTTGCACTAGACGTGTACATTCGCCAGAGCCACATAAAACTTAAATTTCATAAGCTCTTAACAAAGTCACTGTTTGTGTCGTTTATTATATCTTTGAAAAGTTTATAAATAACTAAATATATCATCACGTCTTTTATCCATTACTGGGTGTGGCACTCTGCCATAGCAGATCTCGGTAAGTGATACATTTATTCGCGTGAAGTGTGGTTACCAGCCGTCAAATCACGGCCTCCAAAGATGTTAGTGGACGGGGAGCCAAAGGAGTAGATTTAAATTGGTGTCGGCTGTGGGGATCGAACCAGGGTTCTAAAGATCCAAAGGCAGACTCGATACCACTGAACCACCTATCCCATTTTGAAAGGTTTGATATATTTAATAACGTTTCTCAGCTACAATTTGTTGTTTTAAATAAAAGGATAACGACATATATACAAGTTTATAAACTTATTATTTTGGTTTTATTTCTACTAAACTATACAAAACCAATTACTACCGTTTATTAATATTCTATTTAATAGTAAATTATGTAACAATTTCTATAAACGTTAATTAAAAGTTCTTTTTTTACACGAGTTAAGCGAAGTGAAGCGAGTGGATAAAAACGAGTTTTTAAACAGTTTATAAAACGAGTTACATACTATACTTTTTCTACGATCGCAAATTAAGACAACAAAAAATGTAAAGTTTTATTAATTATTTGAAAAGTAAGGATTTAGTTCTTATAACAGATTCAGGAAGCTAACACCAGCCCGTGTTAAATATGTCACGGGTTCATTTCACACCGTTACTAAAACGTTCGAAGTCACAGCTTGTCAACATGTGATTAAGATGATCTTTAGCACCATGGCAAACAGTACGTTAAATAACATTTTTGTAACGGGAGTAGAAAAAAATGTATTTTATATAAATATAAAACAAACACAGTGCCTATATTAAGATCTATGAATAAGGCTTTAGTACCAAACAAGTAACAAAGTAAACAAGCTGTTTATTGATCAATGGAAGCCAAGTTTGATACATTTAACTCTCATCAGAATTTATTGTTCGTGTTCTTCTTATTTTCACATATTTAAATGATTTTTGTTTAGTGTACCGAAACGTCGAATTTAAATCAAATTAGGTACAGAACTAAAGCCGAAAATAATAATAGTCCTAGTTCCAACCTCATAAATGTACTCTTTCCAATTCTAAACTCAGACTGCGGATTCAACAATAGCATGCATTTTTCATGTTGTACATCAAATAGAAGTTGACTTGTGCTCGTTCACAAAAAATACCGCATCATAACGGAAACTAACGACTCTCTTTACCTCCGTAAACACGAATTATTTCTTTGCGTTGCCATTTTGTTATGTTAACGCACTCGCAGAATGCGATTCACCGATGAACAGTTTATATTTTTATGTGTAGCAATTCAATGTTCTGGAATTATAGCAACGATAGGCTTTCGATGTCTTGTTAAAAGATATTTATTGGAGATTATTTTTTATTTCGAGATTCTGATGTAGTTTCTATTTTTGAAACTGTCGAACTGTCAAACGTTTTTTATACGTTATGGGTTTTTGTAATCGCTTGGATGAAAGAAAATAATTTATTCAGAATTTATTTAGCAGATATAATATTTTAGGAGCATGACAAAATTAAATCTATTTATTATTATCGAAAAATAATTTCTTGAATTCAATTTATGATAAATTTATAAAGCAGGCAAGCTAATACAATTTGTAGTTGTATAGATATAAATGAAAGTTTATTGCGGGAATGACAGATAATACTAGCTTTTATGAAAGTAATTGTCAATATGGATGAAGAGAAAGTGATGCGTCAAAGTCAGGATAAACATGTTTGAAGAATATTAATTATAAGATGAATCTAATGTAACCCTCTCAAAAAGTAAAATTTTCTTTTTCACCGAGCCGCAGTGTTGTAGTTTATTATATAATTTTAGCTTGAGTGAGATTCAAACTCGGGATCTCCGAATTCGAATTCCGTATTGCTATCCACACCACCGTAATGACGGACAAATTGAAATTTAAACAGTATTTCCGTAAGCATATTTATGTAGTACTTATGAAAAACAATTAAAATGAATCCATTTATAAAATAATGAAACAATTCCTATTTCCCTATTTCCTGACAAAAAAAGACAGACCGTATTGGTGTGTGCTCTAGCGGTAATATAATCGCGATTAAATTTGTTTGTTTGGTGTTGGCTGCAAACAAATCGTTAAATATCGATGAGCTAATTGATTGTTCGCGCTCGGCTTCGCTCATGACTGCGTGCTTCGACTGAGGAAGCAGCATTAGGGCTTGTGCGAGCAGCCGAGGCGTCATTAGGTAAAGCTGTTTCATCGGAGGTACGACGAGACGAGAGAGTACTGCTTGCTGGCCGGAGTTCTGCTTGAGAAGCGATGAAAACAACGCGCTTCAATTGATTTTCGAGTGGAGATTGGAAAATGTTACCTTTATTCTATGAGATTTACTTTTGGAATAACGATGAAATTTATAATATATAAGTATATCATCACACATGTTACCCAATTTTGTGGGAAGGAAATCTATATTTCTGTATTATACTCGTAGTTATCACCTCGAGTAGATAGATTAGTGGATTTGAAAACTCGAGTTCTATTCTCACAGCCTACAAACTTTAGACCACATTAAAATAGCCTCTGTGATTTCCCTTTTACCAACATCTTTAGGGGGTGTAATTCAACGGCTGGTAACCGCACTTCACGTGCATAAATATATCACTAAGATCTGCCATGGCAGAGTGTCACACTCAGTAATGGATAATAATCATTAAATTTTTAATTTCGTACACCTTTCTCTTCTTACTAAAGTCCTTAGAGTACTAAAGTGCCACGATACATGAAGCCTATGTTTGAGTCAAAGTTATGAATAGCTATTTGATAGCTATGTTCATTTTAAATTTGGAATCAAAATGGCGACAAATTTCGGAACTTTGGCAATCTAGGGATTTTGACCCTTACTATCCTATGTTGCCAGATTAAATTTATAGAAAATATGTAGAACTCACCAATTGTAAAGAAGTAAGCCAGGCAACATATTATTTTTATGTACATCAACAAACAAATAATTTTAATTAATCAATATGCTACAATATTTATTTGTGAATTTTAAGGGAAGAAAATAAGACTTTTTTCTTGAAGTTGCCGTTTCATTTTCCTAGCTGAAAACGAGAAATATAAAGTAGTTGAAGGACAAATGGCAATTTATTCACGAGGTATATATTTTTCACTACTTTATCATAAAGCAACATTTTTAGAAATTAGAAATTTAAATGTTTTATTATTTTCTTAACAGATGTCACCTGGATGTAACTAATTTTAAATCATACCATTGTTTTCCCGTTGCCAAGGGTACGGATATTATAGGGATGAAAAATTCCCTTTCTTCTTTAGGCATGAAAAGTATCACTTTCTTCTCTTAACTACTTGTATACCATGAGAAGAATGATACTTTCTTTATGAGAAATAAAATCATTACGCTTTTTACTCATTACTGGTTGTCGTACTCTGCCGTAGCAAATTTCTTAGCGTGAAGTGCGGTTACCAGTCGTCAAAACACGGCCCTCAAAGATGTTAGTTAGGAGGAGTCACAGGAATAGTTTTAATGTGGTAAAAATTGTTTGTCGACTGTGGGAATCGAACACGGGTTCTCAAATCCACAGGCCGACTCGATACCACTGAGACATTTATCCCTTCAGGAGATATACATATAATTTTTTTCACTACTGTATCAGAGAGTAAAATTGTCAGAAATAAATTATAAATTTAGATAAGATTGACATAATTATGTCACTTGAATGTCACGAAATTCAAATTATACCGCTGTTTTCCAGTTGCCATTGCTTTCCTTTAGGGAAGAACATGTTTTTGACAGGGATATTTCAATGCATATAGTAAGTATTAGGAGTACGTGAAATAAGTCATTAAATATGCTCGTGACAATTATCTCATTTGCATATAATGAAATATCACTCATGGGTGATACACAATGTTTTTATCTTACAGTACTGGGTTTTCTATAATAAAATTTAAAAAATGTTCAAACCAAATTGAATGTAGATGCAGTCACATAAATGAAATATCACTGCTGTCAAGCTGTTGCATTGATGTAAATTGTTTATGGTTCTCATGGATTGAAATATTTTAGTTACATGTGAATAATTGTTGATTTAGTTATTGAAAACGATTGTATATACATAAAAAACCGCTGATGTAAGATAAAAAACATTTATTTACTACTCTTGTACACGAACAAATTTTCAAAAGTTTTCTTACAAATATAGAATTATAAACAAATTCATATAGTTTAATCTTTCATCACAGAAATATAAATTTATATTTTCTTGTCGACATACTTCAAATACATCATGATTTATCGTATTAAACTCAGAAAACCAATAATAAATTTAATTTAATGCAACAAAAAACTCTTATTGAGTCGCACCTGCCCTCAGCGGCACGTTACGTTACCAAGCTCGGCAGCTTTGTGAACTCTGCGAGAAGGCAGTGATGGCGAATATGGGGCACGTTCGAAGGGGAGTCATATTGTAGTTGTGTGAGTCACGCGTCGACCGAGTTTTCACGACTTACGAGTTCGTTACGTATGTTACGTAGTTAGGGTGGGGGACGCATCTGAGGAGATTGCGATCTGGTGGAAAGTGTAGCGTGAGCTTTAAGCCCGGATGCGTATGAACAAACTGTAGATACGTACAGAAAAAATATTTGTATATGTTAATAAAGAGTGTTATGAATTTAGTTTATTTTTATATATGAATTCATTTACGATCATACTGTAATTGACAATAATTATCTGATTATTTTCGGGGTCTTATGAAAGATACAAAGTTTTCTATTAAGATTTTATACATATTTTTCTACTTTCGTTATTAAATAATTATTTGTGTATTATGAGCGTAAAGAAATTATTACTCGCGCTGTAATAGTGCAAGAGGAACAAAGACACTTTTCGCTCGTATTTGTTACGACTGCGCATCTTCGATTATTAAAAAAAGTTACTCGCTTATAAAACTTGTTACATAATATATTATTATACCGCTGAAATATTTCAAGCTACTTTTGCAATTTTTAAATTAAATTAAATATAAATAGATATCGAAAACTTAAAATGAATTTTTTCCACATTGACATGTTTGGATATGTAGAATTAAAAACTTGTGAAATTAAGGATTTAAGATTGAATATGATTTAGGCATAAATCGATGAATGAATGTTCATTGCGCAAACTAAATATTTCGGTATGGAGGAATAAACGGTGTGCCAGGATAGCAATATATCAAGGATTTTCTTATTGTTTATGATCAGATTGCATATACGCGTCCGGTGCAAAACACTTGAAAGACTTGGTACGAAGGCGTAAGAAATAGGTTTTTAAATCGTGGACATTTTAAAGATAGCAAACATTCCTTGGGACACATTGAGAGACGCGTCTTCGTACTTCGTCTGCGTAACGTAACATACATAACGTAACCCTGCTGCTCGCGACGCAACGCGATATCACTCCAAAATGACGTCATACCAAATTCGATCACAGCGTACATACAAATCTCTTCTAATACGATACTGTGTGCTGACAAGCAAACACACAAACTCAGATATACTAAATATTTCAATTTGGACGTATCTCTAAATATATCTATCATAAATAAATATATCATCAAGCTATTTCACCCATTTTTGGGTGTAGCAACTATAGAAGATGGTAGCAATGGTACATACACACAGAACATCACGCAATCAAAATTTATTAAACATTGCTATTTTGTCACATAATCTCGCTTCATTCCCATTCATAATTTCTTTCATACACGTTCGTTTATTTCTCATACTCGGAATCTTTTGTTCACTCAATATACTTATAATCATATTCATCCATTTATTCTTAGGTATTCTAGGTAGTCTACGCAATCTCCCGCCTTCAATTTCATCAACATACATCTGTTTCATAAATCTTTAATTCAACTTACTTTTTATTTGCCCAAACTATCTCAAATGACTTATAACCCACTATTTTAACAGATCATTTATTTTGTCATTCATTTCAGTTAGATACGTATTTTGGAATCTTGATCTTAGATTCGTTGTTTAGTTTTTTCGTTCTGCAACTGTGTGAAATTCAATTTCAAAAACAAGCGTAGGACGGCACTTACTTCCTTTATTACCGTTTTGATTTGTTTTCAGTTCTTCCAATAATGTTTTTAACTGGATTTGTGTGGAATTACTTTTTTTTCTTATCTTTTTGATTCATTTTCAGTTTTTACAATAGAGTACCTAACTGCAATTAAATGGAATTTTCGTTAAATACAAGCACAGGATGTTGCTTACTTTTTTTGTTCTTTTTAGATTCGTTATTAGTGGAATGAGCGTGAGTTACTTGAGATATTTTGGGCAAACCTACGGCGAATGAAAGATTAATGAAAAAGTTATATAGGAGAAAATTATTATTATTATTATTTATGTTATGCTGTAAAACAGGAACTTAATTCCAATTACAGTATAGTGTCTGGACTCACCGAGCCGCAGTGTGGTAGTTCATATAATTTTTAGCTTGAGCAGGATTCGAACTAGGTATCTCCGGATTCCAATTCCTAAATGCTATCCACGCCACCGTATTGCCGGACAAAATGATGGATGTTATTGAAGGTTTGTTGCGGGATGAATGATTTCGAGAGTGATGAATAAATAAATGAGAGAGAATGATTTATTAGAATGATAATATATGACGAAGATCCATTGGATGGGATATAGAGGGTATATATGTGTATAATTTAAGTGAATTAAGTGGCTAATGGAATAAAATTATTTACGTGTTGAATGGGATTCAAAATAAGATTCTGATTTCTACCAGCTGATATGTTATCACCGAGCTATTTTAGAAGTCATATTCAAAATCTAATTATTTTTGGTATTATTTATTATTTACTTATAAACGAGATCACTTTTTTTACCTCATGCATAATAAAAATATAGGTACCTTACAAAATACTTTCCAAAATATAAACTGATAAAATATGAATAAGCAGTCGCCTGAAGGTTATTTCCAGCATAATATATTTCTCGAGGCACTAAAAGAGGGCACCATTGAAAATCCCTAACAGTCCTTGCCCTTGCCCAGACTCTATATTCCGGCACAATCTGCCCTGACTGATGTGAATTTAAAATGTTGACAAGTCAAGTCGCCTGCGATTTCGTCCTGGGATGTGTTGGAGAAATAACTACGTCGAGTAGGCTGTGAAGCTATGGAACGGGAAGATGCAACAATCCTACTATAAACCTATCTCGATTGCTGGTGGAAATCAGCTTTTGGTGTAAATTTAATTTTAAATTGATTTTGTATTCATGTTGGTTGGAGATTGCTTCTTGTATCTGTGCAATATTATTTGAATTAGAATTATATTATTTATCAAATATTGATTTTTATATAAATACTAATGCGTCAATGAAATTTTATATCTAATTTAAATAAAAGCAACTGGAAGTAAATGTTATGTGAAGGCGATGTTGTCAGTTTATGTCAAACTTAAAATTTAAGTTTCTTTGATGCAAATGGGCTCATTGTAATTTTTAAAACTTATTTATTGAAATTGTTAGATTCACAGATTAACATGACAAGTTTCTTTTGGAAACATAATTGGGATGCATAAGGGAAACGACTGGAAATACTCTCTAGAGCAATATCGTGAACAATTTCTGCAGAATTTGGTTAATTTCGTGTACATTGATTACAAAAGTTTTTACACGTCGTATTCGTAGGGTAATTTAACGTTTTCGTAAATCAGGAAGTGTATGTAAAAGAAAATCAACTGGAAGCCACATTATTCTCATATAGGTTACTTTAGATGATGTACGGGATCGTTTATAAACAAGTCTAAATAAATTGAGATCAAAATCCTCCCGAATAGACTCAAATTTACCCCTTTTATAAATTCATTTCACGCCAATACGAGCTGTTAGTCTTAGTTCACTATCACAACGATGCCGGAAACCAAAAATTAGAATTAGGCGGCAGAGTTCATCATTTTGGGTCACTCTATATATCAGATAAATGTCAATTAGTAATGTTATAATTATAATTTAGTTATTAATATATTAGAAACCGGTGGCGTTAAAAATATTTGCTCCAAGTAAAGTGCAATTATTTTGGGAATATGAAACAATTCTTTCTGTTGAGTATGTTGAGTACACCCATACCTCGCTATACGGCCGCTCTTTATACGGTATTTCGCTATAACAGCCCTTTTCAATTAAGGCACGTTTTCGATTTACGGCCTAAAATGTTTCGCTATAACGACAAAAAAACTTTTTTCCCATTGAATTTGTATGAATTTGTATTGATTCCTTATACGGCTTTTCGCTTTGCGGCCAAGTTTCGTGGAACGTATCTAGGCCGTAAAGCGAGGTATGGGTGTACTATTATGGGATATAAATAATATAAAATATTAAAATACTACACTCAGAAATTGGTGAAATAGTTTGATGATATACGTATCT
The DNA here is from genome assembly GCA_947425015.1 of Pterostichus niger. NCBI lineage: Eukaryota > Metazoa > Arthropoda > Insecta > Coleoptera > Carabidae > Pterostichus > Pterostichus niger. The sequence goes on along the minus strand of OX380334.1, from coordinate 29,818,814 downwards.
ATTGTAGGTAACTGTAAAAAAATTGCGATACATAGAACGAGTGTAAAATACCAAAATAGAATTCTCCTTGAAAATTATCAAACAAAACATTGTTCGTTGAAGTTCTTAACTTCGCGTCCCTAAATACATCTCAGCTGCCGAGTTCCGACATTATAACCTCATATCGAACATAAAACACAACTCCTTACTACGTCGCATCCAAATTCCTCGCCTCGGTTCATATCTTCAACGAGTCAAACTTTCAGTGGCAGTAGAGCCAACAACATCCAAGGAGACTTTTAAAAGTAAAAGTTCCCCAGAACAGAGAACGAACGGGGTGAAGGGAGCGGAGAGAGATGTATGTAAAAAGGAAAGCGCTGTGCTGCGCTGGGAAAGTCTTCAGGGATGAATATTTACAATTTTCACGTTTTTATGATGTTTGTCGTATTTTTTTATTAAGTTCAAAGCAATGCTCTGTTGTGGTTTGTTTAGTATTGTGCGAAAGGAATTTTGATTTTGCTAGGAGGTAATGTGGTTTGGTGACAGTAAATGGTAATTGTAGAAATGATTTAATTTTGATATGTTGATGCAATTTTTCAACCTTTTTGTTTCACGGCACACGTATACTAATTACTAAAAATGACAAAAAATAATTTGGAAGCGTGCCTGAGATACTTATTTTACGCACTAAGATGCGAAACAGTGCGCAAAATACTCATTTTGCGCTCTAAGGTGCAAAAGAATATGCAAAATACGCGTTGTCATGGTAATGTAAATGATTAGTGAAAAAATAAATGAATATTTTTTGACAGTTGTAGAAAAAAGTAAATTACGGGAGTAAAAAATTTATTATTTATGCAACATTTTTAACGCGAGTTGCATACATTATTTTTTCTACGATTGTGTTTTAATCTATTATACTAATTTTACTTGTTACATTTCAAACGCCAATAACATATTTTTTATTGGTTCCTTAGTTAATTTTGTTTCGTAGCAAATATTTCATTACATTTATAAGGATATTATTAAATTATTTGTTACTACACTTGTTCGGAATTAAAATTTAACACTTTTGTAATAATAGAAACACAATTTAAACAGTCGTAGTCTCCCTTAGCTTTTACGGAGGCATATGAACTGAATGCTTTAGATACAAAAACGCACTAAACAGAAATGTGTACTTAGAAGTATAATAAAGTCCTTAATTAATGCATATATTGAAAAATATTGCGGAACTCCAGTTGGAAAACATAATTTTCTATTTCAGGGTTATCTTTCGTGTTCTGTTGCCAGAATAATTTATCCTGATACTTTTAAGTTGTTTGCATGTTTGATCAGTAAATAGGACATATTAAAAAATGATTAGTATTGATTCAACTATTAGAACAATAAGTTTTGAAATTAGAAATATATATTGCAATCTGATATTAATTACAATTGATTTGAAAAACGTAATTATTAGTTTACCTCGCACGATAAATTGGTTTTATTTGTATTTCTGGGTCGAACAATGGCTAGTTTTAAACAATGTCTTATATTTTATGCACGAACTGTTAATGTTTCCAAACCAAAGGCAAAAGAAAAAAAATGGAGTTCTCTGCAGAGCAAATATAATTATTTATTAATCTCGCAGGTTTTTTCATATATTTTCTCGGTTTACATAGGTTATTTGAAAATGACGCTTGATGATAAATTAGTTATTTAATATTTCATATAATTTGCAGGGCACAAAGAAACCAGTGGCGTAGTCATTACGTAGGTAGAAATTGTATATTAAATAATAATAGACTGTTTATCGGTTGAAGACAATATTCGCTTTGCTTAGTGTTCAATAATCTGAGATAAAAGGTATCTACTAAATTTAATTCTGTGATTTAGTTGCTAATTGGTATTTGTCAAATATCAAATTTATAACTTTTTATTTCCTAAGTTGAATGTTTTAAAGTATGATTGGATAGATCAGGAATATAAGCCTTTTAAGTCCGTGATTCTTAACAGGGAGTCCATGAAACAAAATAGTTATTTCAAATTTTAACTGTAACCCTATTTACTAGTTGTTTTTTTAAAATAATTACTATCTTTTTATTTCATTCGAATCCGAATTAGAAGCAGATAATTGAACTTTAACATCTTATTAATTGTATTTTTATGGTTAAATAATAAAAATTATATAATTGTTTCCAGAACTAGTAATTTCAAATATTGCAAGAATTGTATTTTACCATTATCAGAGTAAAAAACAAACTTTTGTAACGCGATACGTATTTCCCGCCGTCGATGTCTGTTCCCGCGTAAAAGTTAGTTCAGGCACGCCTCCGCCAGGGTGTGTAGTGAGAGACACAGAAGAAAGAGAACTGTCATGTAGAATAAAGTTATGTAAAGAAAAGCCTGTTTGTTTTGTTTTCGAATAAGTTTGTGTTTGTTAAATAGTTTTTTGTGTCATTCCCGTCCGATATATATAATAAACGTGTTATCACCTTTCTCCCGGCTAAATTAAATTTATTTGTAACCCTAACCCGTAACAAATTGGCGCCCAACGTGGGGCCGGTTCAGATTCGTGGAACAGTATTATATTTTCGGATTAGTGATACAAAATTCGCGATAGTGTAAAAGTCGCGCAGTAATCGATTGAGAAGGAAATCATTCGCGGAAGCTGTGAACGTACTAATCACTGAATTTTAGTAAAACCTGTACTAATATACTACTACAAGATGTCAGACGAACCAGAGCAAGTGCAACAGGTAGTCATGATGTCAAGTGAGCAACTTACACAACTTTTAAGTGGGATGCAAGCACAATTGCTGAATCTTCAACGAGACCAGCGTGCCACAACTCAAACATCAAACGTAAGTGATGTGAATCAAACAAACAAAGGAAGCTTTGCAACATACAGTGCTCGTTTCGGTGGACAAGACGAAGATGTTGAAGCATTTATCGATTCAATCGAAACATACAAGGATTGTGTGGGAATTTCAGATGAAAATACTTTACGGAGGTCTAAGTATGCTTTTTGTAAAACACGCAGCAACGTGGTGGCAAGGTATAAAAAGCGATGTAACTGATTGGCACGAATCTATAAAATTGATCAAGAATGCATATGGAGCAAGGATACCAAATTATAAAATTTATAGGAAACTTTTTGAAAAGGAACAGGACAGTAGCACCATTACTGAATTTTTCGTAAGTGATTCTAGAGCTCTTATTTCAAGGTTGACGGAAGTACCATCCGAATCTATTCAGATAGATATGGTTTATGGATTGTTACATCGGAAGATTAGGAAGCGACTTGCACGAGAAGATGTCTCAACTTTCAATGAATTGATTACCAGAGCTCGAGTTATTGAAAAACCATTTTTGAAGCAAATCAAAGTAAGAAACCTGAAGTACAAACCAAACAACATGTTGAAACAAAAACAACCCGACCAAAATGTAATTTTTGTCATATGTTTGGACATGTGGTGAAAGAATGTCGGAAGAAATCGGCAGAACTGAAGAAATCCGAAGAACCAAAGGAATCTCCGAAGAACGAAGTAAGAGATAAAACCAATCCTCTCGCATATTACGGATGTGGAACTATTGGCGTAATTAGGTCCAAATGTAGTAAATGTAATCCACAAAAGGAAGATGGAGTGAACAAAGAGAAGGAAAACTTCTGCACTACGAACATTGCTGATAAAAATTTCATTAGACCGATACTATCCATTACAATAAATGGAATGTTTGGAACGGCTTTAGCTGATTCAGGAGCTCAAGCAAACGTAGCTAGCAAATCATTATACGAAGTGTTGGTACAAACAGGACAAGAGTTTGTTAAGAAATAACTATTGCATATGCAGATTCTATACCGCAACGTAAAGTTATCTTAAAAACAACAGTTTCAGTGAAAATCAAGGAGAAAGAAATTGTAAGCACATTCATTGTCTTGCCAGACGATTGCAACGAAACCACTCTGTTAGGAGTTGATTTTCTGGAAAAAGCTGAAATTGTAATTTGTTCTCCCCAGAGAACTTGGTATTTTGTTGAAGATCCAACAACTCAATATGATTACGAAGAAGATTCGAGTCCTACCGGTAAGTCTACAAACTTATCACATATCTCAATTATGTCTTTGCGTACAGATGAGGCAACCATGTTAAAACCGGACGAACGTGAGGTGCTGGAACAGCTCCTACAGGATCACCAAGGAAGTTTTGGTTCGATCCAAGGTGCTACACCGTTCGCTGAGCATTATATTAACACCGGTAATCAACCACCCATCTCACTGCCTCCATACAAACTATCACCAGCAAAGAAAGAATTTTTTTAAGGAAGTACTAGAGAGACTTCTTGTGTATGACGTCATCGAAGCATGTGAGTCGCCATGGGGTACCCCTGTAGTCCTACTTCCTAAGGCAAATGGGAGTCTTCGCCTTTGCGTGGATTATCGTCGGCTGAACGCTGTGACCGAAGGAGACACCTATCCGATGCCGAACATCGAAGATCTACTACAAACTGCAAAGAAAACAAACTATATGTCGACTATTGACCTTCAGTCGGGATACTGGCAGGTAAACATTCGTGAAAGTGATCGGGATAAAACGTGTTTTGTTAGTTGTTTCGGAACGTACCGTTTTAAACGCATGGCCATGGGACTGAAAAACGCTCCTGCTACGTTTCAGAGACTCATAGACAAATTTCGCGCCAGTGTAAAGAACTTGAATGTATTTACATAACTGGATGACATCCTAATCGTTTCAGAAACTTTCCAAGAACATATTACAGACTTAAAAAGTGTTTTTGAAAAATTAGATAAATTTAAACTGAAAGCAAGACGTGATAAGTGCGTGTTTGTAAGAGAGGAAATAAAGTTCCTCGGACATGTTCTCACAAGGGACGGAATTAAAGTGAATCCGGACAAAGGGAGCCGATACGCAACATGCTGCGACCGCGTAATTTAAAACATTTACGAACTTTTTTGCAAACTTGCAGTTGGTACCGGAAGTTTGTGCCTAACTTCTCAAGTGTTGCAGGTCCTCTGTGCAAGTTGATGCGAAAGAACGTACTGTGGAAATGGGACGAGGAGGAGGAAGCCGCCTTCACTAAGTTAAAAGAGTTGTTGACCTCCGCACCAATTCTACGACAACACGATCCAAGGTTACCGTACACATTACGAACTGATGCGAGCGATTATGCCCTTGGAGCTGTTTTACTACAGGGGAGGGACAAGATGAACGTCCGATCGAATACGCAAGCCGCCTCCTATCCCCTGCTGAACAAAACTACACCACAACGGAACGCGAAGCACTCGCCAAGAAGTTCCGTGACTACATAGAAGGAAACGAAGTTCGTGTAGGCACCGACCACCAACCCTTACGGTGGTTATTAAGAATCGCCTCCGCTGAAGCATGCGCCACTGTCCTGGTTGAAGAAGTTTTAATGCGCTTTGGAATGCCTCGCAAGATACGAAGTGACAACGGAGTACAATTTGTAAGCGCAGTGATGCAGAAGGTGATGTTCTGTTTTGGTGTCAAGCAGTCGTATACGCCAGTATACCACCCTGCTGGAAATCCGGTGGAACGGAAGAATAGAGACTTAAAAACACAGCTATCGATCTTGGTAGAAAACGATCACCGAAATTGGTCTTTGAAGCTGCCGTTGATTCGCTTTGCTATGAATACCACCACTTCAGAAACTACAGGCCGCAGTCCATCGTACATAACATTCGGTAGAGAATTACGATCTGTTGCAGATGTTACAAGTGATCTACGAGCAGTCGTGGATGCTGAAAACTATATACCGCAAATTACACCATATTTGCAGAGGTTTGCAAGCTCATTGAGTGAAGTAAAAGAGAAAATCGAAAGAGTTCAAGATCAAAGGAAGGAATTCGTTGATAAACACCGACGACCTGCTCCGCACTATAAAATTGGTGACTTGGTACTCGTCACAACGCATTTATTGAGCCAAGCAGACAAGAATATCACTTCAAAGTTCGCCACGAAGAGAGATGGCCCGTACGAGATCTTGGAAAAGATTTCACCAACCGCATATGAGTTGGCGACCCATCCAAACAAGGAATCTATTGGAAAATACCACGTTTCAGACTTGACTCCGTACGTTGAAAAGGAGGAAGGTGAAGAGGTAAACCCAGTTCGTAGTATCCGAAAACGCGGACGACCCAAGAAGACGATGCCCGCGACACCAGCTCTTGGAACTCCACGACGTCGAGAACGCCCACGGAAAAAAATTGAAATTATACCTGGGACAGTTAAATAATTTCAAGGGGAAGACTGTAACGCGATACGTATTTCCCGCCGTCGATGTCTGTTCCCGCGTAAAAGTTAGTTCAGGCACGCCTCCGCCAGGGTGTGTAGTGAGAGACACAGAAGAAAGAGAACTGTCATGTAGAATAAAGTTATGTAAAGAAGCCTGTTTGTTTTGTTTTCGAATAAGTTTGTGTTTGTTAAATAGTTTTTTGTGTCATTCCCGTCCGATATATATAATAAACGTGTTATCACCTTTCTCCCGGCTAAATTAAATTTATTTGTAACCCTAACCCGTAACACTTTAAATTTTCACTGTTAAAAATAGAGATATTTTAAAAACCAAACGACTTGAAACATTATTAAATCTATATATTTGAACTCACTATTATTTAAAAATAAATATAATATTCGTAATTTTGGTACAAATCGGGGGATGGGAAATATATTTGAGGGTTCGCGAAGACAAAAAGGTTAAGAATCTTTGTCTTAAGCTACGTGTAGATGTAACTTACTTGCGAAGCAGCACTTCTCGGCCCTCGCCGCATAGATACACACACAGACCAGCAGCAGGAACACGGCGAGGCCTCCACCGGCTATGCTCACGAGAGTGCCCATCTGAAGAGGTTCTACAACACCAACAGTTCATTCACTATTAAAATTCAAAATAACAATAATGTTTGCTGGCAATACAACAATAATATTGTTTTGTATGTAATAAAAAAGTTAAATAATAAATTAGTATGAACAAAAATTCATTTATTTATTAAGAGGTGTAAGAGTATGCTTATAGTTATGTATCAAAAATTAATTACAGATTATTACAATATTATAAACAAAAATGTGAATCATGTATCTCTGATTTAGCTGAGCACTAATCGATTGATAAATAAATGCCAACCTATATTATTCAAAATTGCTTTATAAACTATTTTTGACCGGTTTTATAAAAGACAGAATAAATTTATTTCCATTGTAAATGTATTTAAATTAACTAATTTGAATCAATTTTATTTATTGTACGACATACGTAAAGTATTGTCAAAAGTTAGACTTTTATTTGAATTGGAAGTAAATTAATTTGTCGGCCACTACTTTATTATTTCTATTTTACTTTTATATCCTCGTACGAAGCCGTCAAGTCATTACGAAACCCAGTTGCATATCGAAAGAGCGTTCATTACGATTCATTTTGTTTTAGATGGTTGGTAGTAGCGGATGACATACTACATCAAAATTTCAATATAACCAAAGAGCATACATTACATAAAGAGGAACGGCCCTGTGTATATAAGTGTTATACTAAAACTTATGGTGAGGTAGCTGCGGGGTAAAGAGAAACTGTTCTATGACTTGGCGCTATGTAAGTTGATACGTCGAATAGATGAACTACGATGCACAGTCATTAACCGCTTTTGCTCTTCACCCCGGTCGCTGATTGTCGTGGCTAGATTTTGGGTACGGTAGGTTTTATTTTACGATGTGTTGTTGACACATATAATTAAAATAGGTACATAGTTATGCCATTTGAAAAGAATATTATTTTGCATACTGAATTGTTTATGAATACATAATTATGATCCAAAGCAAATATATATATTTATATAATAAATAAAAGGTTTGAGGAATCCTGTTTTTATAATAAATATATTTGGTTGAACGTATATGAAGCTAAAAATTCGCTCATCTTCAGCTACTAAAATACAAATATAATAATAAAAGTCTATATATATATATATATACCGAGTGGAACATCATACCTGTGTACATAGGCGATTAACATGAAAAAACAGTTTTCCGTGCGCATTGCTCCCCAAATTATTTTAGCCAAAAATGCTTCAAATAAATGTTGTAGAGCATCAAATTCTGTATCTAAATCAATAAACAGAATTACATTTACATGCGTTGTAACGACAGAAATTAAATTAAAAAATATTAAAAATTACGTTCAAAATATCAAATAGCCATGGAAGTGAAACAAAAATAGATAAATGCTTGACGTTTTTCTGTCTATTTGATATTTTACCCCCGACAAATTAATCATTCAATAAATTCATACAAAAAACTCCATACCTATGATTACAATGTAATAATAAATAAACAATTGTACATTTCAATGAAACGTTTATTTCTTATAGGGTTGGTCATGTAAAAATTATAACCTATCTATTATAATTCAAATATCAAACAATAATTCTCTCAATAAAATAATCACTACAATTTATTATTACAATAAATAACCAAGTCTATTGTAGAAGGAATGTCGTACATTAGCGAGCTGCCTATTTGTGATTAAGGCGCACTTATCCACGATAGCTTCTCTCAAAGAATTAATATTTGGGTAGCGTTGCTTATAAATTTTACATTTAAGATGACCCCATAAAAAAATCGCTAGGTGTTAAATCAGGAGATCTGTCAAACGTCAAGCATCTATCTATTTTTGTTTCACTTCCATGGCTATTTGATATTTTCAACTTAATTTTTAATATTTTTTTATTTAATTTCTGTCGTTATAACGCATGTAAATGTAATTCTGTTTATTGATTTAGATGCAGAATTTTATGCTCTACAACATTTTTTTGAAGCATTTTTGGCTAAAATAATTTGGGGAGCAATGCGCACAGAAAAACTGTTTTTTCATGTTAATCGCCTATGTACACAGGTATGATGTTCCACCCGGTATACAGGGCTGTTAATTAACAATCTGGCCATAGACGTTTAACATGGGAAATCAGTTTTTCCTTGCGCGTTGCTTCCCAATTGATTTTAGACAAAAATACTTCAAATAAAAGTTGTAAAGCTGTAAATTCTGCATGTAAACCACTAGATTTTATTTGAAAATAAATTTTAAAGATTTTTGAAAATTGCTTATTTGTAGCGATAGCCATGGAACTCAAACAAAATTACAAGCAATTGTATGACATTGTAATTGTCAAAAAAGTTTGTGTTTTGTGATTTTCGTTTATAAACAAATATTGTATTGTTTAGCGAAAAAAGGAGGGTTATTCGAACATTTAATATAAAATTATAAGCATCCTTGTTTTCTGTTTATGAAATAAATACATTATTCTTGTCTTCATTTCTGTTTTATTTTGTATGTGTTGAGAGCTATGTAGGTATTCTAAAATTAGAACAATGTATTTAGGAAACAGATTTGTTTTATACGTAGGTACATCAATTGAGTTAGGCATAAAAATTTAAATTACAATTCTTTGTAAACATTCGATTTGCCGTTATTTATTTAAACTAAATACCTGTATATGTATATATATATATATATATATATATATATATATATATATATATATATATATATATATATATATATATATATATACATAAAATGTATAAACAAACCTTAAAAACGAAAACATAAATAACTATTTCCAAAATATGGTTATTTTCTAATGTACAGAGGAAAGATTTATAAAATAAAAGTAATCCTATATCGAATCCAAGTATTTACATATGTTTCAAAATTTTTAATTTGCGCTTTTTTGGTTGTTGAAAGCGTTTTGTTTCACATTTTAAAGAAAATTTTAATTTTACATTTATTAAATGTTTTAATAAAAAAATTCTGTGTTCTTCACAAGACCCTGACAGCCAATTTGGAAAATTGGTATTCATTTTTTCAACTGTTAAATTAATTAAAGTACTTATCACGTTTTCTTTGTGCTTTATATTATTAAAATTAATATCAAAAACCGATAACTGTAACTTAACAATCATTAAGAAAGTGTCGCTTGGAATTTTAAGGTATTTTGGTATATTTTCATTATTATCATAATCGCGAAACACTGTCAGCAAAAAGTTTCTGTTATCAAGATTACGGGTCACGTCCGAATGTGATAAATTAATTTTACATAAGTCACAATTAAATTTTTTTAAACATATTTACACTAAATATCCTGCAAAATAATTTATGGAACATTGTTCTAAGGAAAAAATTAAATTACTTTCTTCGTTTTCTTCTCTTTCAACTTTTGATGGAATTATATCATTTTCACACGTCTTGTCAGTGACACATTCATTTAAATCTAAACACATTTGTTTGTCATTCTCATATTCTGTATCTGTATTCTGTTCTGAATCATCCAAAATAATTGCACGATCATCATCATTTTCACAATTTGGATTATCTGGAGTTGAAAGTAATCTTACAAATATATTTTGCTGTAAAGCTATACGGAATTCTTTTGTTGATGGATTATTGTTGGAACCACACCTATATTTAACAGTAGAAAATAAATTTTCAATTGGATCTTGATTGAGACGCGACGTTAACAGGTAACAGAAGCCTTCGTTTTCAAGATCGGTCCATAGATTTAATACAGCATTTGGGGCATTTCACGTGAAACGGGCAGGGAAAACAAGGTTCAAGTTTCCGATTTCAGTTATATTGAAGTATGTTATACCTGTTCATATTCTCGACTCAGATACAACATATTTTTTTATTGGCAAGCCTGGTTCACAAAATATCGGTCTTTGAAGATTTGAGTGACCGTGATGCATGTACTTCGAATGCCATTATTCAGTGTTAAGAAGGTATGGTAAAATAAATTAACCACTCGATTTTATACTATATTTAATGACCTTTTTCAGAAATAAATAAAAAATCACTAAAAAAAACAAATGAAAAATTTGTTTTTCGTTTTTTACAAAGTTCGCATTATTTTAATTTTTTTTTAATTTCATTAAAAAAAAGCTTATATTGTGTTTATATATACTCCAAGCCAATTTTTATAATGGGCCGCGCAGTCGTTTAGGAGTTATATGTATTTAAATGCCGAAGCGCGGCGGCAGCCCCGTTCTTGCGTCTAGTCAGCTCGACTTACATAAACATTCATTCAAACAAACAATATAACGTCGCGCATACAATGTATGTGTGATCCTAATTCTTTCTAGTTCATAAATTTACTGTTTCTCGCCAACAGAGTGCGTTAGTGTTTTTCTCAAAATTATTAATGTAATCGAGCGATAGATGGCGACAAAAATTCGACGGTGGCACCTCCCAGCGGCGGGCAACATGTGCTAATACTAGTCAACCCATAAGGCCGTTCCTCTTTATGTAATTTATGCTCTTTGATATAACCTCAAAATATGAACAATTGCATAAATGTCAATAACAGTTACCAACCACTACATTTAATATACAAATTGTCTTAAAGTGAATCGGTTTAAAATATCGCAGATTTTTTAAAATATTACTTTTTAAAAGACGTAAAATAGAAAAAAAAAACTCATTTTATAAGACTTTTATCGCACTTGTCCTTTAGAAAATATGTAACTCGTTCTTCAATATATTATTTTTTAACTATACTCTTTACGAAGCTGGCAGTTAGCTGCCATTACTCATATTTCTTCTTTTTTTTTAAATCACGAGTATGTTTTCTTTAAAACAATCAGTGATTTTTGGACGAACTAATGACAATAGAAAAAATGTTACAAACATAAAATGATCAGGAATAAGGGGTTAACTTATTAATAACAACATACACTATATTTAACCAGTAGTTCTCAAATAGTAGAACTAAATTGTATTTTTCTAATGGTCACCTATATAAATTTGTAGTTCATTATATTGAGAATTTTCTTCTGATTTCAACAATATTAATTTTGTATAGAATTGTTTAACAATTATTTCGAGAAAAGTTATAAAAAATTGAAATAATATTACAATATTGAAGTAGACTATACAATATACAAATACAAACAAATGATAAATAATAGCGAAGACAAACGATGAATAACATAAGTAACAAAACTAACTGTCACCTGTATCATTTGTTTGTATTTGTGGATGCCGTAGAAACTGATATAATATTGGTTATATTACTTGAATATGTATAAAATCTTTTAAATTGCACTGCTTTGCATAAAAGAATAAATATTTAAAACTAATTAAAAGTCAACAATTCTCCATTTACACCTTTTCCTTCAAATCTTCATTGTAACAGTATTCTAAACCGTTATTAATTACTACAGCTAGAGAACATCAAATATGTATAACCTAACCTCTTAACCATGCACTTCGTTCCATATTCTATCAGTTCTCGTCACAACAACATAACGAACCCACAATTCAAGTGTTTGTTTACCTACAATTTACAAAATGCAAACTCCCTAAAGTGGTTCCTTTGTATTCAAGTTACTTTTTCAGTGAAATTGACTCGCAAATTTTTCCACAATGCGTACAGATTGACTGAGGGCACGATGAATAATGACAGTTCCGCGTGGAACGGCGGACATTGCCGATGTTGACCGAGTGTGCTCGATCAACGACGTGGACGGTCTGTTTGCGATTTTTTATTCGTGAATGTCGTTTTCACATTTCGTTTCTTCAGGATTTTGCGTCGGCTGCTCAGCTATGAAAGTTTGCAAATCTGGTATGAAAAATATGGAAATTTTTTTGACGTTTAAGATGTTTTTGTAAGGGTTCAAAATTCCGTAAGGGTGTAATTTACTCGAATCTGTCAACCGTGATAGGGCTGTTACAATATTGATGAAATTGACAAAATTTGAAATCTGGACTTAAACTACTGTTGGAACGCCGTGCTTTACCTTAAATACACAAGTCTAAATTCATTGTTCATGACCTTATAATAGACATTAGCGCCACAATTGCGGCTTCGGCCAGAACTACAATGAAAAAATGTCATTAAAATATATTTAGTTGGATGTCTATTATATATATTATGTTGTCATGGGCGGTTAACATATAGGAAATAAGTTTTCAAATAGCATTGTTCCTTGATTACATTGCAGGAAAATGTTTCAAATGAAAATTGTAGAGAATTTAATTTTGCATCTAAATCAATTTATTTAATTTATTTGACCTACTAAAATTAAATTTTAAAATTAAAAAAAAATTAAATTATTTATACAGGGTGTTTCAGGACTAGTGTAACAAACTTAAACAGTTTATTCCTGAGGTCATTTTGAGCCAAAAATGTCATATGAACATAGGTCCTATTCCTTCTAGTTACCAAAATACAAGAGGTTGAAGTTCTATAAATAACACGACATTTTCAAAATACTTTCGGAAAAAATGAGTTTTATTGAAAAGTCATACCTTATTTATCTTAATTAATTTTATTTATTAATATTAACGAATACGATTTAGAGAACAAAACATAAAATGACACAATTAAATAGACACAGAACAACATAACCAAACATGGAATAGGTTAACACAATATGAAATAAGATAACAAATTTTAAAAAAATTACAGCAAGTGTTCAAAATGAGCGCCTTGAAATCGTATGCATGATAATATTAATAAATAAAATTAATGAAGACAAATAAGGTATGACTTTTCAATAAAACTCTTGTTTTCCGAAAGTATGTTGATTACAAAAATTTGAAAATTTCGTGTTGTTTATAGAATTTCAACCTCTTGCATTTTGGTAACTAGAAAGATTAGGACCTATGTTCATATGACATTTTTAGCTCAAAATGACCTCAAGAATAAGCTGTTAAAGTTTGTTACACTAGTCCTGAAACACCCTGCATAGTTAGTCATAAAATGAACAAATACGAACAAATGCATAGTGTCCTATATATGTCTATTTTAAAATTAATGCTAACAGTAAATAAATAAGTAAAACTTAATATCTAGACTGATTTGAGGGCTTTGATTTAAGGGCTGATAACCGCACTTCATGCATGTAAATATATCACTTACTAAGATCTACTACGGCTTAGTGCCACACCCAGTTGGGTAAAAGACGTGATGATATATTTATATTTTATTTATTTATTTAGAAGTATAATTTAATACTCTAATCATTCATTAGAATATTTTTTGAGTAAAGTAATCAAGAAAAAAATAATTATATCTCATGCCATTTAACCATTGTTGGGCGACACTCTGCCGTAGCAGAGTTCGATAAGTGATATATTTATGCTCATGAAGTACGGTTACCATCCGTCAAATCATGACTCCCAAAGATGTTAGTGGAGGGAGAGTCCCAGGGATAATTGTAATATGGTGAAAATTGTGTGTTGGCTGTGGAAATCGAATTCGGGTCCGATTCAGTACACTAAAATAATAATAATATAAGGCCAATTAATAAGTCGGGAATGAGGTGGAAAGTTACGTTTCGTTGGATCATTAAAAAGATATTCTAATAAATTTTGCGTATTCCGTATTTTATTTTGCCTGGAGCAAGTTTCTTTCCATTCTTATTTTTTCAAGAAGGAGCTTTGTGTACTTTCGACTACGTCACATAAAAAGCGCGTCCACAAATCAACTTCCCATAGATTCAACGGCAAGGAAAATTTCATTGTTATGAATATCAATAGAAACCAAACAAAAAATCTTCGTATATTTTGTATCAATGTCAGCAACAGCAGTTACACTAGCGCCATTTGCGGCCAAATTTCAAAATAAAACTCTAGCGCGCTGCAGGTGAAGAAAATATTGTGATAAATTGAATACAGTGCCCGGGAATTTCCACAATGACGCTTAGTCTGTCGTAAAATTTACGTCGTTACGCCCCTGCTGCAAACAGAAAACATAGTTTTATGGTTTCTGGTATATAAATAGCAATCATAAAACGAGAATATGTTGAAAATGAGCCTCGCTGAATGGCAAAAGTTTCATATATTTAGCTATAAAATTCAGTTAGAATTATGCGACGATTGTTTGCAATATCTGCTGTTTTGATGCAAAAATGTATTATGATGCCAGAGGCGACTCGTCACAGAAATTACTAGGGCGTCTGACTTACAAAAAAGTATCTTTTTCAGAAGTTATTTTAAAATTTGATTATTATTATTTTCTTATCGTGATTCTGTCGGAAAATAAGATTTGATTCCTTCAATTAAAAGAAGAAAGCGATACTTTTCATTGATAGGGAAGAAAGTAAATTTGTATCCCTTTGGAAGGAAAGTAGAGTGATATTCATGGCAACTGGAAAACAACGGTATGAATTTGACATTAGTGACATCCAGGTGACATATGTCAAGAAAGTAATACATTTTATCTAAATTTCTAATTTATTTCTAAAAATTTTACTTTCTGATAAAGTTGTAAAATAATACTTTATGCACCAAAAGGGCGTAAGGTAGATAAAAATGTTGAGAGGACTACGGTTTTCGGCCCGAGGGATGGATGTCGTCCGAGGACATTATAATTTAGTCATGTTCGTAGTGCATACATGATTTTATTTTGTATCGGAATATGTAGAATGCATTTTAATTTATAATAATTATGATTATTGTAACGCGTATAAGAGTATTAATCAACTGTGGCATTGCGTAAACAGAGTGAGCGTTATGAACGAAGCGAGCGTTATGAATCATAATACCCGTATAAAATGTCCCGGTTGTTATAGAGTATATACCTTATAAAGGAAGTGTTATGGTGATTTATAGGAAATTAAACGGTGCCTTCAGGTAGAAATGTCTCACTTTCTTCCCTTGTCTGACATAAATTAATTAGTACAAAAATACAATTAAAGTATTGGTAAAACGTAAACTTAATTTGATAAAATAATAGTGTTATTGGTTAATTTATAAAATTGTCGAAGTTTTTTCTGTACACTATATTCATAATCATTATATCTAATAAAATTTTAAAATAATTTCTTCTATTCTGTAACTGAATTAATAAATGTAATCGATCGATATGTTAATAACAGTTTTTTATTTTCAACGATTATTTTATAGATGATCACAATTTCGGTATTCGGTAAGTACTTTGAAAATGATTATAGATTTTACAATACGAGATAATTCTAAATTGGTTAAAGTAGAAGACAGTTTAGTTTTGGAAAATTCATAAATTGAAGATTTCCTTACCCAACATCATATTTCACATATAAACTCAATTCGAAAGTGTTTAACCTACAAAACCCGCATTGGAGTAAACGAGCAACTTTGAAATTCGCGCGCATTTCAATTTGCCGGTAATGTAGTCAGCACTATTACCGGCAGAAGCGTCCGCACACCGGTGTCCAGCTGAGATTTACGAGAACAGATAACGAGCAAATTCTATTAAATGAGTAGCTGAGAAAACTAGCAAAGTTAGACCGAAGTTAATGCGACCTCGGAGAAGTTACGTCTCCGTGGCTATTACGAACTTTTAACTTTTTCTGATAACGAATAAATGTGAGTACTTCAAAATATGTTTTTCCGCGTTTTGCCCACGGATCGGCACTGAATTATTGGTTTTATCTAAGTGATCGTGAATGTGATATATAAAAGTATCGATATCTTATGGTTAACAGGCACGGCAGATATGACTCTCAGCTTTCAGTTAGTTTATAAGCTTGGGTAAGTTTTCAGATCTTTTAGGTTATGGCTTGACTTCAACTTTCTAAACATAAAAAACCAAATATTTTAGATTACCTAATAGCACGATTTACATCGAATGACGAATAGTTTATTAGCTTTTTTGTTTTTCTTATATTTTAGAAAAGAAGAAAATCATTATGATGAAGTTATAAAAATTTAATATTTTGGGTATCCCAATAAAATCGTTTTTTTGTGTAGTAAGAGCGTCAAGTGATTCTTTGTTACTCGAACACGGTAATTGCAGTGCGAGCCGAAGGCGAGAGCTGCAATAGTGTAAGAAAAACAAACACACTTTACGCTTGTGATACACACATAATTTTTTTTACGATTGCATCTTAAAATTATTAAAGAACGTATACGTATTGTAAATAAATTCGTTCTGTCAACTGTGAATATGACAAGTTCCTGATTTGTTGGTATTTCTGGTAACTATTGAAATAAGCGCGCATTTAATATCTTTTCGCGCGTTGTCACTGGAGACGCGCGACAAAGATATTTTTCGATTGTTTCACAGAAAACGTCAACTTTACGATGACAAATGAAAGCGTAATTGTCAACTTTTTATAGCAATTGTAGAAAAAAATACAAATTACATTCATATTTCAGATGTAGAGGGTGAGAATGTTTTTTGGGACAACTGGTATATTTTAAATTGTAAGAAATAAAATATTCTATATACGAGTATGTATCTATGATTTAATTAAGTTTTATATTTTCAGTATTATTTCATTTCATATCATTTAATATTTGTTTGTATATAGTTCAGTTAATAAGTAATATTGGAAATATTATTTGTTATTTGGGTATAGGATTGTAACGAAATATGTATCCTATTTGACTTCTGTTTTATTTATTTACAAAAGTAATGCATGCAAACTGGCTACAAATGTGTTGATTCTTTATTAAAGCTTTTGTAATGTAGGTAAATATAAAATATATGTATACGTTATCTATCTGTTAATAAATATTTAGTGATCCTACATTTATGAATTACTAAATGTTAACATTAAAATATAGTATGATGATGGCAAACAATAACCATTGCGTCATTGTTCTGTTTTGTCATATGATGTAAATAATTGAACTTTTAAATATATTTAAATTAAATAAAAAACAGTATAAAAATAAATAAATAAATATATCATCACGCCTTTTACGCATTACAGGGTGTGCCACTCTGCCGGAGCAGATCTCGGTAAGTGATATTTTTCTTTGTGTGAAATGCGGTTATTACGTCAAATCACGGCCCCCAAAGATGTTAGTGGAGGGGGAGCACAGGGGTCGTTTTAATGTGGTGAAAATTGTTTGTCGCCTGTGAGAATAGAACCCGGGTTCTCAATTCCACAAACCGACTCGATGCCACTGAACTACCCCATAAAAACAGTATGATTTATTAGAATTTTTTTATTTGTTAAAAATAAAAAGTTTTATTAAACAATGGTGAATTATTTGATATTTTGTACCATTAGTATATTTCATTTTATTGATGACATTTTCGCATGCATGCATTGTGAAATTATGACCATTATAACACACTTTACTCACTAAGACATTATCACATCAATCTGAAAGCAGGCGATATAATCTGTGAAATGTCTCTTTCCTTTTTGAATAACATCGAATATTCAATGGAGAACATAACAGTTAAGTAATTTTTCCTTGAATTTATCATTATTTTAATAAGTTGATAAAGCAATAAAGTTTTGAATAAATCAATCGATTGTAGCAACACATTCTAATACAAGCTTTTTTCCTTCTTTTATATCTAAATAAAAAGAAATAGTAGTTTATATATGAAGGTAGTAACGTTTGTCATTATTTATAATAATGATACTTTACGTACGATTTATATAAGATATTATATATATATATATATATATATATATATATATATATATATATATATATATATATAAATCGAAAAATTCGTTATTTAACAAAAGAGTGTACTTGTCATTTTTATTTCCCTCGTTCCATTATTTACCGGTTGTATGTAAAAGAAATTTATTTCAGAACAAGCATGATTAAAGTGACAATTCTATTCATAACTTTTCATCCAATCAAATTACAGTATATTGCTGAATTGAACCAATCATAATAGTATTTTCACTAGTGAAATTGTCGCAAATCGTTGCTTAGATATAACGTTTGTTAACTATTTTGAGTAGATTAATATTGTTGAATTTTATATGACTTTGTTTACTTTGCTTAGTTATGTCAAAAAATTAAACAATGTAAATTGATCAGCAAGGTAATAGTAGTTCAGACATTATTTTAAAAATACTGCAGGTAACATTTTTTTGGAGTAAATAAAATATTTCGAGGAATTGTCAAGCCGAATACCATACGTGACTATGATTTTCTTTTGGTTATTTTTGCCTAGATTACTCCTGCTTGTTGCTTTAAGAAAATCTACACTCATGCTATCGCTCTCGTGCAGATTTTCGTCGCAACAAGCAATCGTGATCATGACGACAAAATTTTTCGGCAAAACCATTGCCATTAATGGTATTATATATGAAAATTATATTTAAATTCATTCTTAAAAATGTTTTAACTAATCCTAAATTTTGGATTGCTAATCTTATTCTAGTCCGATTTAAAAAAGTTAAACCATATCATTTACCAAAAATCAAATGTTAACAACATTATATTAGAGTTTAATATCAAAAGTATGAGCCGTTGGCACTTGGTGAAACATTATAAATAAGAATAAAGAACGTAGACACTTGATGTAGTTTCACAAAATTATTTATTAACAAAGTTGATCGAACAACTTTGTTAATAATAATTTTGTGAAACTACATCAAGTGTCTACGTTCTTTATTCTTATTCATATTACAGTTTATTTAAAATTTGAAAATATGGTTTAGATTAATTTGTCTAATTACAAAATTCAGGATTAGCTAAAACTCTTTTGATAATTGGTCTGTAAGTGTCTAACAAATTTATCAACAAACAAAAAAATTACATCAAACAAAGACAGATGAAATAATTCATCTAATTTGAAATATGGTTTAACAGATAAATTTACTAGAAACTTTGATGGACTCTTGTACTATAAATGAATGAACAAAATTCGGATGTATGAAAAGTAATCTCGACTTACCATTAACGAAGAGATGCACGGCGTGCCGATCGGTGCCGCGGTCGTTCTCCACGGCGAGGTAGTAGGCCCTGGAGTCCGTCGCCGTGGCGCCGTCGATGTGCAGCGTCGCCACATAACAGTCTTCGCGTTCATCTTGCGCCACTTCGTCTACACGGTACCGACCTGAAACAAAGGAAACAAACATCAGTAACCGGATGCAAATACTATAATATACTATTTTCTTTACTTGCCGTAATTTATTTTAACGACATTTTACTATTTCAATCTTGAACTATAATCTAGGGATTTATGTGACATGTGGTAACTCAGCCGAATAAATTTTAATATTTTTCAACTCTAAATTCGGAAAAATATACTTGTGATTAAACAATATCTAATTGTGAAATTTATTAGGCAAAAGTAATTTTCATATTTGCCTTTTTACTTTACATTTGCTACCTTATTTAATGGGATATGTTACGTACGTAATATGCACGTTTGTGTGCAGATAGTCATTTTCATGCAAATTGTGTTATGTAGTTATAAAATAAAATTTTAAAACAAATATATTGATATTTTGATGATTTAAATTCTTAGGTTATATCTTACCAAATTATAATATCGTTATAAATTGACCTTCTTATTAGATTTTCTTAATATTACAAAATAATTATATGAAGTTGAAAATACTTTCAAATTATGGTAAAAGAACAATTAAAAATATTTGAGTTATCATTTTAAAATGATATTTAACATGTGGCTGTGTAATAATACCAATCTTACAAAATAAAAAGTTTACCAAAAGTAGTTTAACAATAGTTTGTATTATTAAACTGTTTTGATTGTAATAACGGACTAATTGTGAACGCACAGAACAACAAATGTATTTTATACGATCTTGGCTATTCTCTCCTTAGGGAAGTAAGTAACTATTTTGTCCCTAGGATAGAAAATATGCTTTTTTTGCTTTACTTTTGATTGGTTTCATAGCAACCATTGATATGGTCTTAAATATGTATTTATTTTGACTAAAGTTAATTTATGACAGAAAAATTCTGATGACGCCTGGATTCGAACCAGGGACCTTCCGCATACCGGGCAGAGATGCTAACCGCTACACCACGTCACCTGTGTTCGAAATATGGCATCAACTGAATTTTTCTGTCACAGTGTTTAAGCGTAGCTTCGTTCCGAGAGACTCCAATATAGGCATTGACAACCGGGTTCGTCTACAGTGACACAGTTTTTGATTATGAGTGAATCATACCCAAGCTTAGAGCTAATGTATTTATTTATTCATATTTCGTAAGTATTATTATATTTTTATTTACCTAAGTGACACAAAAGTATGGCTGTAGAAAAATTCATAATTATACCTCTGGAGTAAAGTGTCGTTGCCTCCTTTATCACCCGTTGGAAGAAATAACACACTTTCCTCGCACGTTGTACAAATATTTTTCACGACCTTATCAAAAACTAAAATTTCTTCTTCAATTGAGAGAGGAAAGTGATAATTTTCCTGCCTAAAGAAGAAAAACATAAAAGGAAAAGGTTCTTGCCGGTTTTGCTATAAAAGAATCGTTTAAAAGTGATGATAGATAATGAGGAAATCCTTAACAAAGCAATAAATATGTGAGCAGATTTGTATCGTTAAATATTAAAGACAAAAAAAAGCAATTTTCGAAAATTAATAATAAATAAATAACGAGTTTTATCTTGGGAAGAAAGCGACCAGCAGCAACTCATTAATCCAAATCGTTTCATTGCATTATGGCTACGCGCTGCTTTATTATTCATAAAACCATAACGAAAATAAAAATTAAAAGCGGAGAAAATTGCAAAAATCTCGCGCAGCCTCTTATAACTCAAGCAATTTACATTTTATTTGTTTGCTATCTTTGCAGGAGCTTTTAAATCATGATATTATGATAAGACATGCACCGTCAAACAATTTTTAAAATGCCGTTAAATTTATGTTTCTGAGATTGCACGCAGGGCCGGAATAATCAAGTTTATAAATGGAATTGTTTATTCTTTTATAGGTGATATGGTATGGAGATGTGGACGTGGATTTCAAATGGAAGATTAACAATATGAGATTGCGTGCAAGACCTAAGAATAAATAGTTTGATATGATTGAAGGTTTGATAAATCATATCTCTCTACTATGTAATTGAATTATTACTTATTATATAAAATATAAAATAAACACTAGGTTAAGTCTCACAAAATTCAGCCTCCAAGTCACCTTATGAGGGCATCGTCAGAGGCTGGCCAGCACAGTTAGTAACCATAGACGCGTTTCGCTCTTATTAAAGCTCATCAGTATTGTATAACTCACTTCTTCACCTAGAACAAAGCTCACGTGAAGAAGCTGGTGACGAAGAACTGTGCCAGCAGAGAATAAGATCTCTAACAAACAGGTAAGATGACATGAGAAGTTCTGTGGAACAGGTCATGCTATCTACCGAGTGACTTGGAGGCTGAATTTTGTGAAACATAGCCAAGTGTTTATTTTATATTTTATATATTTTTTATTAAACCTTGTTTCACCAAGTGTTGGATGACAATTAATTTTGTCTTTGCTGTTATTTAAATTGCTATTGCGTATTGGAGGCTGAATTTTGTGAAACATAGCCAAGTATTTATTTTATATTTTATATATTTTTTATTAAACCTTGTTTCACCAAGTGTTGGATGACAATTAATTTTGTCTTTGTTGTTACTTATTATATCGATTATATTCTTCATGATTACCATCATTATGATATTCCGTGGCTATAATTATTTATTTTTTTATTTGTGTTTTACTTTTATGCATTTTACTCTCACATTAGCTGCCATTAATTTTTTTTCTACGATTGATATGAAAAGTTGTCAATTATACTCTCATTTGTAATGTTGAGATTTTCCGCGGAACAATTGAAATATAACTTTACAACTCGTTTCCAATGGCAACGCGCGGTAAAAATATTAAATGCGCGCGTTTCCGACGGCAACGTGCGTAAAAATATTAAATGCGCACTTACTTTAATACGAGTTACCAGGGATACAATCAAAATAAAAACTTGTCATATTGACAGAACGAAGTTATTTTCAGTACGTATTCAAGCGCCGCAGAATATAAAAATAAGAAACAAGATACTCATAAATAAGTAAACATAGAAATGAAAATTTAATCCATATTTTGTTTTCTTTACAAAATACAATACAATGCTATAGAAACTGAATAATGTAAAAATAAGAAATTTATGAAGTTGTGCTTTACTATTACTACAATTACATTTACTCAAACTTTAACTGGAAAGTGTATTTACTCTTGTAAGGTGAGTTTTCAAACGTTTCATATCAAGATTATAAACTCTAACCGCAACATAAACTACACTACACAATACACATCATTGCTATGCTCTGTTTTATTTTATGTATAATATCTGCTGTAGGCATGAAAAAAATAAAATTCGAAAGTAAATAATTTTGAACCAAATTTTTAATAATCTATAGAATAAAAATAAAATTTCATTATAAAAATAAATATATCATCATGCCTTTTACCCATTTACTAGATGTGACACCCGCCGTAGCAGATCTCGGTAAGTGATACGACTGAGCCACCTAGCCCATGAAAATAAATAATTGATACACCACCAGAAGTTGATTCTGCGACCTTTGAATCTGACATTATTCCGATTTCTCTGTCGTAGGTTTAAATCCTGATGGAATCTCCATTTTTCTCTCTATTAGATTATATTTTTAACTATTTTCTTAAAAAATACTAATTAATCATGAAATATGCAAAGTTATTCGAGCCCCTTAGAGCATAGAAAACAAAATATGTGACGAATAAAATAAAATTATAATTTAGTTCATACGAAATCCGCCGCAATCCAATCCTGATCATTATCTCAATAATATTTCTCAACCCTATGTTACGATAAAAAGTTATAGCAAACACACTCATATAAATATAACAGTCTGCAGTTTCGCTTGCAAGCGCGGTAGCATATAGCAGCGGGTTAGTTCTTTACGAGCAAGTTCTGTGCGACTGGCGCGGCATCTGGCGTGAGATCTGCGGATTATTACAACACCCCCACCCATGGTTGATTGATCTGCCTGGTGGAATGTCGACGTGCAGATATAAGCAAAGAGTGAAGGGAATTTGTGTATGTGTGATGCGTCTAAGTTAAGCTGGTTTAGTTTTGATTCGCGGGCACGTTGAGGTTTGGATATGACTTGTGGGAATGGAGAACAGGGGTTTGTGGTATTATGGATATTATGCCAATTATTTGTATGTCAAGGGAAGAAATTGAGACATTTCTTCCCGAGCACCTGAGGAAAGAATTACTTTTTTCACGAGGTATACATACTTGGGGAAAAAATGTAAGGGCACATATTATATGATTTTACAAAATTCGTAGATTATGAGCGTGGTCTTGAAGTGTACATGTTTAGTGTCACTGGCCGACACTACAGTCATTTATATGATGTTCTAATGAATAAATTTACAATTGTAGTGTTTTTAATTATAATTTCATTATTAATATATTAGAAATACCTATCAAACCAGTGGTACTAATAGTATATTATAAGCCAAGGATAAGAAGCTCATCATTATTGAACCAACGCCAAGATTATATCCCTAGGGATACAAGGTGCCTTGAAAAAAGAAAATAATATATATTATTTATTGTCCATGTCTTTCTTATCAGAAACATTAATATTTTTGTAGCCATTAATTATCAGTTTATCGACTAGATCAAATACATTCGATAACTATTAGTATAAATCTATCATCTATTGAATAGAATCAAAGCGAAGATGATCAAAAACAAAACATAATAAATGTATGACATTAACTTTGTATCAATGATATATGAGTATGTATGTACGAGAGCGAACCCGAAAGTAATGTCTTCAATTTATTTTCATTCCCACGTTACTTAATTTAAAGAAATAGTGATAAAATGAATTAATATGAATTTTTTTTTTTGGCACCTAAATGTAAATCTTACTACAAAACAAGTGATAAGCAAGGTTGTGACACTTTGATAAGATGAATGCTTATTTTTGATAAAATTTTAAGTAAATCTTCGGTTGCTAAGATCGAATGGAGATTGATTTTTGTTTCTATTTTGTTCGTATCCCTGGTAATATCTTTTTCGTGTATTGCCATTGGAAACGCGCGTATTTACTATTTTTTTGCGCGTTGCCATTGGAAACGCACCACAATAGTTATTTGTGTATTTAGAGCGTAAAGTGATTCTTTGTTACTCGAAGCCTTCGGCTCGCGCTGCAATAGTGTAAGAGGAACAAAGACACTTTACGCTCGTGATACACACATTTTTTCTACGATTGCATCTTAAAATTATTTAAACACGTATACGTACTGAAAATAAATTCGTTCTGTCAACTGTCAATATGACAAGTTTCTGTTTTGTTTGTATCCCTGGTAACGCGCATTTATAATCTTTTTCGCGCGTTGCCATTGGAAACGCGCGTATTTAACGTCTTTTTCGCGCGTTGTCATTGGAGACGCGCAAAAAAGATATTTTTCGATTGTTCCACAGAAAACGTCAACTCTACGATGACAAATGGGAGCGTAATTGTCAACTTTTCATAGCAATCGTAGAAAATAGTTATTTGTGTATTAAGAGCGTAAAGTGATTCTTTGTTACTCGAACACGGTAATTGCAGCGCGAGCCGAAGGCGAGAGCTACAATAGTGTAAGAGGAACAAAGACACTTTACGCTCGTGATACACACATAATTTCTTCTACGATTGCATCTAAAATTATTAAAAACGTATACGTACTGAAAATAAATTCGTTCGGTCAACTGTCAATATGACAAGTTTCTGTTTTGCTGGTATCCCTGGTAGCTATGGAAATAAGCGCCCATTTAACGTCTTTTTCGCGCGTTGCCATTGGAGACGCGCAAAAAAGATATTTTTCGATTGTTCCACAGAAAACGTCAACTTTACAATAACATTGTAATTGTCAACTTTTATATATGCTACTGCATGAATGAAAAAAAATTGGCCACAATTATTGAATCAGTCATCTCTGTACAGCTGTCATGTTTGTTAGTTCAGTAACAGGAACTTTTTATAAAGTTATATTTGTCCATTTTTGGTATTAGCGAATGAAAATTTAATCATCTAAGATATAAGCTGTCAGTTCTGTCCGCGTAACGAAACACGGAGTAAATTAGTTTCAGGCCGGTTCATAATTTTCAGATTAAATTCGTAACTAAATAATGAAGAGAAAACTCGAAGCTGTTTGGGTGTTGCGTGGTGTTGTGTTGCTGTTGCTGTCTGAACTCTTTACTTGAGTAGTCGGTGAGTGAAGTGAACTTCTCGCAAACCGCACATCAAAGTCAAACCGAGCAGCTGAAGATGACCTCGAACATTCTAACAAACCGACCTATTTTATACAAACTACAAGATTTGTACTGACTCAAAACTTGTTCAAATTCGATAATGTACACTAATCTTTCCATCTTTTTATAAAATGTTCTGTAATTTATCTTAAAAAGTTGGGAATTTAGCTAGATATAATGTAACAAAATTCATCAATTGGCAGTTGTTTTCGACCAAACTATCGTGTGGTATGTCAGGCATTAAATGAAATATGTTTACGCAAGGAAGATGAAAAAACAGTGGTGCAGAAGGGCTATTATTTCTAGCAAAATAAATTACATCAATAGCACCCTTAATTTCATGAACAATTCCTAAACCACTGCAAATTAAAGTAACCCCCAAAAATCCTCCCCTCTAGCCCGTTAATTACCAACACAAACTACAAACAGTCACTTTTCCTTGTCAGTCGCTCCGTCAGCAACCACAAGAACTTCGTCCCCCGCTCCACATTCGCAACCACCACCGCCATTGCACCACAATCTGTCGCTCGTCTTCGCGAACTAATCATCAGTACACCACGTCATCGCCTCGCCCCACTGCTACCACTACAAAGGATTACGGACGATCAGATAATTAATTTTACATGCACCATGGCCACGTTTGGCAATTGACAGCGCATTATCTGTGTATCGCATGAGATTTGATACAAATTAATCTAGATTAGCTCTTCGTTCGGCAAATTAATGGTAGATGGCTCTGATGACGCGATAGGATTTTGACGTGATCTTGTTTGTGAGGTTATGTTGTTGTGTTGGTTGCTATTGATTTTGGTTTTTTTCTTAGTTGTGTTTTTGTGGATGAGGTAAATGATAAACGATTCATGGGTAAGTTCACAACACAAAATGTCTTTTCAAACATAATGAGAGATGAAGGATGTGTTTGACAGCTCTATATATAGCTGGATTTAATATTACGAAATACGCTTCCATAATAATTAATGTGTTCAATCAAAATTGTGAACATTTTCAGGATATATACAAGTATTATTTAATTTTCTCTTACATACAAATTAGAATATTCGATGAAGAGTACTTTTTTGGATAAATCTGTTGAGTGGATGTTCTGTAAAAGTTTTAGAGATACATGCTTTCCTATTTGATGGGATATAGCGTAATGTTATGTATGTATATATTGTAAAGTTTGTGTATTATGGTGTTTTTTCGATAGGGATCGTGAAATATTTAAAATTTTATAATTAGGCTTTAATATCCATAAGTTTGGGATGCACTGCACTATAAATTTAATATTCTATTATTAATTAATATTTTTGATGTAAAATATAATGACAAGTAAATGTAAAATTTACCGATTTAAATTGAATATTGTGTACATTTGACAGGAGACAAATACCAATATGTAGTACCAAATTTTATCGTCAGATGTCATGGCGAGTGAAACGCGAATAGTAAATTTCGAACCACTCAGACACAGCGGTATTTACAAAGCAAATACGAATTTATCTGAAATCAAATAAATGTAAGAATCACGATCTGTATCATTTGTATTGTGTTTTGTAAAGGAAACTATTCGTAATTTGCATAAGCCAAGATCTCGTTAAATCGGTCGGCTGCAACGCTAACAAAACAAAACTTAACAAACCCTGTCTGAAGCGAAATATATCAATTTGAATCTGACAGATAGTACAATTTCTTTTTTCCGTTCCAATTGTACAAAACGAGAAGATAGAATAAATCATTTCAATTTTACTTTGCAAAGTGTTCACACAGTTTTCAATTCAAGACCAGAATTCAATATTTCATGCGGGTATAATAAATGTGTTCCCGATATACTTATATCGATGAATAATTTATTCGACACTTATTCCTTTTACTTTTGTGGCAGATTCAGGATTAAAATAGATATTCTATCCGCACAAGGTCAACATTTTTCTATTTTAATTTTGAACGAGAATACAGATTCCGTTAAACACATATTATTTTTATATATGAGTACATTTTCTTCTGTAATTAACGATATAACTCTGCGATAAATCTATAAGTTTATAAATCCGTAAATCTGTACACAGGGTGGAATAGAAAATTGACCACATGGATTTACTCGGAAGTTATTACAGATACAAAATAACAAAGTTATAAGAGACTAAGGGGGCCATCTGATTATAGAATAAAATATTTTTTTATACCAGTGGTTCTCAAGTTACAGCAACACACTAATATTTTTTCAAATGGAATTATACATATTTTTTATGCTTATTCGATAGCGTATTTTTCTCTGAATTCAACCATGTATTAATTATATATTCTTACGTAATAAAAATATAGAACAAAATGCGTTTGAATTTAAATAAATTTTTATTTTTAAAATTTATGACAGTAGGCTATTGATGAAAAACAAAAATCTAGCTGCCTACCATTTTATTTTTTCAAAACATATAATAAATGTAATATTTTTGTAAAGCAAACAGGAAGAGATATTATTATTTTACACCCTTTATTATGTTACTGTAGATGTTTTATTACAACACCTGTACTTACAGGTTTGGTGGAGCTCTGAAATGACAACACAAAAAAAAAAATTATGACAATCGAACTTTTATGCCAGGTATCTTGTTATAATGCCAATGTCAAGTAGTATATTATTAAAATTTGTGTTAGATTTTCTTTTCATAATAATTACTAATTAATTTTAATGTTACTATAAAATTCAACATTCACTTTAAAATATCATTATTACTTTTGATATTAATTACTCTTTTTGTCAAACAAGTTCACATGATTTCGTTATGTGACAGAATTACAAAGTATACTGCTCAAAATTGTGCAAGGATATTTGAAAATTGAATGTAAGATTAAAACTTAATATTAAATAAATAAAAAGTTTTTTAAAAACATATATATAAAATTAAATTGAAATATTTCTAAGAAAAATAATACCTTAGGTATTCTTACAAATATTTGAATATAATTTATAGTTTTAATTTTACATTGAATTTTTTAAGTATTCCTGTACAATTTTGAGCAGTGTATATCAAGATGATTAGCATGAAAGTTAGATTATCATACAATTACCAATGTTTGTATTTCACCTTCACGAACCTGTATATTATTATAGATTTGAATTTTGACGACTAAAGTTTCTTTTTGAGCTATTACTCATATTACTAAGTTTACTCACCGTGTTCGGTGCCGGCTTCAAGGCGATAGGAGCCCCACTCCCAGGCAACGAGGCGTGGACGTGGGTCAGCACACACTACCAGACTCAGTAGTGCGTTTTCACCCTTCTCCACGCGTATCTCCCGGGCTGTGGAGTGTCGTAACACCTGCGGCGCACCTGCAAGACATCATCAGAAAGGCTTAATAAAAATGCGGAAAATATTGTCTGTGAATTTAAATCGTTAAAATTATTCATATTTCTGCAAAAAAATATGTGAATAACGGTGAAGTTACCAGATCCTTATCCAGCCGATCATAAAAAATAAAAATATCTATTTGTTTTGTGATTGCGATACTTATTTATATACCGAAAATTCGTTACATGTGTGCATCTAGCGATAAAGCGCAAAAATTTCAATGTTTTTTTTTGTTATTAGAACTGGCAAATTTTGATGCTGAAACTATTACTAAAGATAATTTGATGAAAAATTACAGAATGTATTTGATCTTGATTCTGATTAGCTGACCAAAAAAATAAATAAATATAAATATATCACGCCTTTTACCCATTACTATATAAAATATATTGTTTAAACTTTTTATAAATATAAATGTAAAAAAGTCAACCTTTGTGCCGTTGTAATAAAAATTGTAGTTTTAGCTTGAACAGTAGGCTTAAAACTATTAACGTCACTAGTTTTTTACTTCCTTGTACGAAGTAAAGGAAGTATTGTAATCGCGAAAATTTTCGGTTCTCAGATTTCAACGGAAATAGGTGTTTTGGCCCTCCCTGAATCCATTTTGGCTAATTTCGTCATGCCGTCTGTACGTACGTATCTCGCATAACTCAAAAACGGTAAGCCGTAGAAAATTGAAACTTTATATTTAGGACTGTTATAACATCTAGTTGTGCACCTCCCTTTTTGGTCATTATACAACTACCGGAAGTGGTACTTTACTTGAAGCCTATAATAGATTTTCATGAAAAACTATATTCAAATATAATTTAAAACTTTCCAAATTTGGTATATAAGACTACTATATCAATGGAAATAACATAATAGATTTTGGTTAAAATAGACTAACCGGAAGTGGCACATTACATGAAGCTGCTAACAGTTTTCCTTGAAAAAAATGGTATTATTTTAATTTTAGAAAGGAATGCTGCAAATAAAAGTTTTAGAGAATTAAATTCTGCGTCTAGCACGTTAAGAATTTTTAAATTAGCTTTTTGCATAAACGAGATATCTAAATTTAAATATTATATATTTTTTGATTTTTTTAAAAATTAAGTTTGCTATGGATTAGAACAAAAAATAAAAGATTTAATGTCAAATATGTGCAATTAAAAAAATATCTATAGTTTAATACGTGTACAAGGAAGTCATGTGGTGTCCACATCAGATATTTTATATAAAGTGAATATGTCATCATTTTGACGTTTTAATCAGCTAATCAGAATCAGAATCATAAACTTTCAACCACACTGTAATCTTTCAGTGAGGGGAATCTGGTCCGATTGCATAAAACATTGGCAGCTAATCACGTCGTTAAATGCAAGAAAAAGTTGAATTAGAACAAAAATGCATCTAAGAAATATCAACATTTTTGACAATTCAATATTTTAAAATGTTATATTTTCTATCGTAGCTATTAAACTAATAATTATTTGTTACAAATATTGTCCTGCCATTGTTATTTAACTAACAATAAATATTTTAATGCTGATATTTGTTAAATATATATATATATATTAAATTCAGAAAATATGTAAAATTAAGTGTCAGCCCTCTTGATTATTGTTAACATTTAATATGGTGTTAGCTAACAACATAGTTAATATCGCCTTATTCAACCAGACCTACTCGTATAAGTACTACAGGTTTTAAATGTATTGAAATTTATTTTGTATTTAATTCAGATGAGTAATCACATTTGTGCCGCAACGCTATAGAATTTTCGCAACTTGTAACACTTTTGACAGATCTGTCAAACCTAACCTCAACCCTAAACTAATCGATTTCACTGCGTTACTTTCGCTCCGTTAATAGCATTTTATTAATTACCTCTGTGTTATTATAACACCCCAGGCACTTTCACCCTCACTAAACCCCGAAAGATACGAACCCCAACGACATACCAAATTCGCTCGTTCGCAATAAACCATCACGGCACCAACACCATCTAGCGGTGGCCAAAGAAAAAATATGTTTATGATAAAGCGCGTAGGATGGCGACTCGTGCCCGGAGGGGGCAGGGCAGGAAGATAAGAGTTTATTATCCCTGAAGGACGACCCACGACCGATAACCCAGAACTGGGATTAATCACTAACACTACCAAAGCACCCAGTGGAGGTTTTATGTGTTTGTTTATGTGTCAGCGTGGAAGAATAATATAAGGAGAGTTTTTATTTTTAAGGTGTGTAAGGTAGAAGATTATGAAAGTTTGTATTTTTTTGTTTTTGCAAGAGTGGGCAAATTTTAATTATTCTCTCATTAATAAAATTGATGAAATTCTTTTATTTAAAATGATATGATTTATTTTCTTCTAGGATGCTAGGAACTTTAATTAGTTTCTACGTCATAGTAATTAAACTGAAAATAAGAATAAAAGACATATTGCAGTTTTAATGATCTTTTGGTATGTACCCATTTAATATATTTTCCTGGTGTTCTTTGACTGTACTACATATCTCTTAAGGCCGCTCCGCAGAGAATAAAATTTTCGTATTTGCCTAAATCTTATGCACCCGCTAAACCTAGCAACTTGCCGTGGGTGTTACTGTTCTTGGAACCGTGGTCTGCAGGCCGAGGGTCTATTTATTAGAGATTGTATTTTAAAAAAAAATGCTGTTATTGTGTATTCAAATATTCGTTGTATGATGATAAATTGATCAAATTTAAAATATAAATCATTAATAGTGCATTATGAAAACGGACCATGGTAAAATTTTCAGTTTATCGGTACCATGTGTATTTAGTTTCCTTTAAAACAGTGGTCGGCAAACTTACTAGCCAAAGAGCCAAATATGAACATTACAACAATTAAAAAAAAAATTGGGAGTAAAATCTCCTTGTTTAGTAAACTTTTATTACACTAAATTTTATTACACTTTGTATGTTGTTGTTTTTAATTTTAGGCATGATTCCATGTTCTCATCAATAAGACGACTTCTCAGTTTACTCTGGATAATGTTCATGCTTGAAAAAGATTGTTCGCATATATATATGTAGAACCGAAAAGGGAAAGAACAGCAAACGCGAGCTTTTTCAGCTGATCGTAAGAGTCAGGAATACTATTCCAAGCGTTGAAAATGTTCATGTCTTCCTTCTCCAGGTCATTTAAATAGACCATGTATCATTTGTTTATTGCATAGCTTACTTCAATGATGAGACATTATTTCTAATTTTTAATACAATTTTTATTGAAATAATTGTGATACAATCCTATATAATAGTTGTGTTGTTGAAATTAGAAGAAAATTATCTATCAAAAATATAACGGTTGTCATTTAAAAAAATACAATTTGTTTGATTTACCATTTCTGATTATTTTAGGTATATAACATTTTTCCTCTGAAGTCATTAGTTGCAAAAAAAATTGCTTGTATTATATTGAACATCTTGTAATATATATTTAGTATTTTCCGGACAATTATGCAAAACATTGCTTTTCAATGTTATTGGACAGCTGAAAAATCCCAATGTGTAGTATTAAATGTATCCACTAGATGTCATTTTTAATGACAGTTTTATACGTCATCGAAATTCCTAGTTTCAAATTCACAGAGCGGGCACGTCAACTAGCGCCTCTGCCGAAATATGTCGTAACGAAGCTATCCAAATCAAACCTAATAATATTGAATGTATAAATAAGATACGCAATTCCATTAAATTTATTTAAATAAATAAATAAAAATAAATATATCATCACGCCTTTTACCCATTACTGGGTGTGGCACTCTGCCTAAGCAGATCTCGGTAAGTGATATATTTTGTCGCGTGAAGTGCGGTTACCAGCCGTCAAATCACGGCCCTCAAAGATATTAGTGGAGAGGGAGCCACAGGGGTAGATTTTTAAATTTAAATTTATTTCGTTTGATTATATAAATTTCAGTTTTCAAATATTTTAATTGAAATACAAATCACTAAATGGTATTACTTGTTGTACCAACGCTGTAAAAAACTCAAGATAAATTTTTATACGGCAAAACGATGGAATGAAACAGCCATAATAAGCGTAGCGCAAATTAATGAAGTGAATAATGGAATTAATATAATTTTACTCACCGACAACTTGCAGCGCGATGGCCTCACTTTGCACTGTCCTCTCTACACCCGCTATCACGTTCGTCACCTTGCAGACATATTCCCCCTGGTGGTCGTATGTGACGTTGGCGATCCGCAATCTGGAGTCACGGCCACGTTCCACTACCAGGTCAGACGAGGGGGTGGCAAGCCTCTGCAGCCACTGATATGTGGGAGCAGGGTTACCTTCGGCAACGCACTCAAACGTGGCCGGCGTGAAAAGCGGCGCCGTTGTCAGGCGGTCTGGGCCTACGGAGAGAATCTTCGGCGGGTCTGCAACGAGAAGGAGATGAATTAATTATAAGTTATTGTTCAAGTTATAAAGCAGAAAAATACTTTTTTTTATTTACAAATATGTATAATTTCCAATGCAAAAAAGTGATTGTTTATTATTGTACAATAATACGAGTAGTTATGTATGCCACTAGTGTAAAAAGTGTTAATTTTTTACACGAGTGGAAACTAAGCCGTAAGCGAGTGATGCTTTTTCAACTATTCTAAAAATTAAAAAAGAAAACGCTTATGAAGTTGACGTTTTCAATGAATTAATACATAAGCTCTTATGATAGAAACATTTCCGTAGTGACTTTTTTATTTGTTTCAGACTTTCAGTCTAGTAGTATATAATAAAAGATTTATAATGCCTTTACCTGAAAATTATAGTATATAACTCGTTTTATAAATTCTTAGATACTCGTTTAGTATACACGCATAACTACAGAAATTTTTATAAAACTTGTTACATAATATAGAGCACGTGATACACATAAAAAGAATAAACACGAAATCCCAAATAAGATTTCAATAAATATCCTCAAATCCGCCACGACATTCTAAAACTGGATTCCCACCTCGGATCCTAACGTAACCCTATTACCTTCCACTCTTCTGTGCCCCCAAACCCACCCTTATAACCCTTTTCCAAAGAGTTTAAAATCCCTTCTCTCTTTTTTCGTTGCGATAACAGCAACAATTCAAGCGTTGCGAATTCGGTTCTCGTTTCGTTCATTAATAATTGTGTTTGTGATGTAGCAACACCGCGTGTTTTTATTGTTCTGCTCTGATTGGCACCAGTTTGTTACCATTGGCTGAATAATTCGGCTGTAGTCGGAACTGTTCGGCCGTGAATTGCAGTCTGGCTTTGTTTTTTATTTGTCACAATGTTTGTCGTAGTTTTCGGAAAGTATTGTTGAGTATTTACGACATAATTCATTGGAATTATTGTTTTGATTGAAATGAAGTTCGAATAAAAGTTTTATTTATTTTAAGTTAATGGAACACACTGTAAAGTAAAATAATGAAACTATCACTATATTTTCATTTATGTCCAGTCAACTACAGTTGGCAACAATGTTTCGGTATTAATAAAATATACGACGGCGGTTGAATGACTAGACACGAACATTTTATAAGCTACATTAAACCTGCTCTTTAAATTTTAGTTATTCTCTTTTATTTCAAAGATTTTATTTACTTCACATGAATATGAATCTAACCATAATTTTTATTTAATTTTAAATTACTAATGACCTACAGTTTAATTGCTTGTAAATAACAGTTAAAATAGTATTAAAGGCGTAAAGTGATATTTTAAGTTTTAATATTTGAATCCATGAACTTTCATCTTTGTGAAACAAAAACGCATCACATTGCCACTACTATTTGTAAAAGAACAAAAGACTTCTTGTACTACTAAAGTTAGCCTACGATTGTATTACGATAATGCAACTTTCTGGTGGAGGTGCAGCTTTCAATTGTTTCACAAGAATATAAATATGAGCTAAAGAATAATTTTACTTTAAACAAAATATGTTAAACATGATCAATGATAATAAGTAACGTAGGTAGCGTTGAAAATAGCAAAATATTAACAGTTTTTGTTTCTATATATTCTCATTTTAATTGTGAGAAGCAATATCTTTCACGATTTCTATAACATCGTGTCAGAAATAACACCTGTTAAGCCGTTATGTCGGTTCTAAAATTATCTTTATCTTCCGTTGTCAATAACGAGAGAAAAAGTGTATTTTAAACCCGTTGCTAAGGAATAAAAAAATAGTCAATTATTCTTTTTTAATTTAATTTTTAATATTATTCATAAGAATAAATATTTTTGTTAGATACAGAGGTCATAAAAATAATATATACATTTCGTGAGATAATCTTTTTTTTCTGCACTTCGTCTTATGCTTCAACTTTGCACTTTGGGAAAAATAGTTATTTTTGTATTAAATGCGCGAAATGATATTTTTTTGTTACGCGTGAGAATGTTAGTTTTAGTAGAGACGGTTAGGTCGACACAAATAATAAAATTTCGCCCACGGAATACAAACATAATATTTTCTCTACAATTGTCAAATACAATAATTATTTATTTATTAAAGTAAATTTTAGGAAAAAAAATAATAATATAAATTTGGTAATATTGATGTGTCGTAAAGAAGGAAAAGTAGACAAAAAACAAAAACTTCAAGTATGCTTAGCGATGTATATCGTATTTTTTTTTGGCAGTTGTAGACAAAATAATATATGTAGGTGTATTTGATTCACTTGGTGTATAATATACAATTTTATATTATATAGGTTATATCGGAATAAAATATATAAAAGTAAAATAAAAATAATACAATAAATACTATTACTCGTCGTCAAAAAATTCTAAAATTATAATAATCAATAGAGTAATAATGCAAAATAAGGGTTGTTATTAACATACTATTTGGTAATAGGTAATGATTGAGTTATATATTCTCGTTTATTAGATACGATTAGGGTTATCTCTTTTAGTAACAAAAAAAAAGTTTGTAAATATTGAAACGTTAACATTTGCTATAATCTTCATCGTTCCATATCAATTCACAAAAGACCATCTCAAAATCCTCGACCAAAAACAATTTTCCCGGCATTAATTCCGTCCACAAATTCCAATCAAAACACAATAAAAAATCCTCGGTCAAGCCCTCTCGATCCAATTAGCGCGCGTGACCGGCGACTAAGCCAGGGTAGGGTCCAGGGGGTCCCACACCAGGAGCGATTCGTGCGACAGGTCAGTGATCTGATCTGAACATCCGAACACACTAGAGCAAATCGGATATCGAATTAGGAATTAGGTGATGCTGATTCTCATTTTTTAATTGCCATATTACTGTCGTTAGTAATTTTGGAAGCAGATTTATTTACGTAGCAAAAAAAAGTTTATTTTATATTTTTTATAAGAAAAATAAAAACAATTCCGTTAGTGGGTGTCCCCCCCAACCCTCAAAGATATTAGTGGAGGGGAAGCCACAGGAGTAGATTTAATTTGGAGAAAATTGTTTGTCAGCTGTGGGAATCGAACCCGGGTTCTCAAATTTACTCGGTACTGAGCCACCTACCTCATAATTATAATCATAATCACACTCGCGTATAATGACTAATTTCCTTCAATTATAATATAAAGTAGAATTATATTATAGTAGTAGTTTTTAATGTACATTATACCGGGTGGTGCTCGGTGAGTGCGAACATAGGAATTTAACATGGGATATTAGTTTTATGCAATTTCCTGCTCTCCTGTACATTTTACGGAAAAAACTGTAGAGGGAAGATTTGTTCAGAATTAAAAGTTACCCATGAAACTGTTTTTACATGTTTTATTAAGTTTTTGGTTTAGCCGTAACATTAAAAATAAATTTCGAAATTTCTGTTACTTTGTAGCAATAGCCATGACTTTTCTTTTATTTTTATGACAAATGCGTTAAATGTCAATTTTTGATGTTTATTAAAGTTAATCTTATAATTTAAATTAAATATTTGTGTAAGCTATAAAATGAATGTTTATTCAAACGAAGAACGTGTCTTCATTATTAAAAATTATTATGGAGGAAATAGTTATAGGAGGGTGCGGGATTTATTTTCAATTAAATATGAAGATAAACCAATTCCAAGTGTATCAACAATTTCAAAACTGGTTACAAAATTTGAGAGTACAGCTAGTGTAGCTGTGACCGATGGTAATGAAGGCAATAATAATAATAACAGAATACGTCATAACGAAGTGAATGAGGAATTGGTATTGGCTATGATATCTCAAAATTCAAGGTACAGCATAAGACATATTGCTTCTGAATGTGGTTTGCATCATTCAACAGTTCTGAGAATTTTAAAAACACATGGATATAAATCTTACAAATTTCAAACACATCAAGAACTTCTTTTGGCTGATTTTGAAACTAGAAGTACATTTTGTGAAATTATGCAAGAAAAGGCAAATCGGGACCAGCACTTTATTTCGTCGATTTGTTTTACAGATGAATGTACATTTACTTTAAATAATGAACCAAATGTTCAGAATACTCGTATGTGGACCACAGAAAATCATCATTTAACTGTGTGTACAGGTACCCAATATCCTGAGAAAATTAATATTTGGGTTGGAATTTTTAAGAACAGGATTATACCATTTGAAATTATGGGAAATTTAAATTCTGATATGTATTTAGAACTTCTGCAAAATCATATAGGTCCTGCATTGGATGAGGCAGCTGCAGTAGATGAGGATATTTGGTTCCAGCAGGATGGGTGCCCGGCTCATTATGGAATAAATGTGCGGGAATATTTAGATTTGGTTTTTCCTAATCGGTGGATTGGTCGTGGTGGTGGAATAAATTGGCCTGCAAGATCTCCGGACCTAGCTCCTTGCGATTTTTTTTTGTGGGGGCATCTTAAAAGTAAAATTTACTCTAAACACTACGAAAATTTAGATTTACTAAGACAAGCTATATTCGAAGAATGTGATAATATTACTGACAGGCAATTAGCCAATGTTAGAACTTCGTTTTACAATAGACTTGGTTATTGTCTTGCTGAAAATGGTGGCTTGTTTGAACATTTATTGTAATTTCTTTATTTTTTTATGTAGGTATATTAAATAATATTGTTACAATTATTACTTATTATTTCACATTAAATTATTGTAATTTAAAATTTTTAAAAAAAATTGAAATTGTTGATAAACTTGAAACTGATTTATTATTAAATATGAAAATAAAACTTTGTTCAAAGAATAAAAAATGTGATTTTTTTGATTTAATTTAAATTATAAGATTAACTTTAATAAACATCAAAAATTGACATTTAACGCATTTGTCATAAAAATAAAAGAAAAGTCATGGCTATTACTACAAAGTAACAGAAATTTCGAAATTTATTTTTAATGTTACGGCTAAACCAAAAACTTAATAAAACATGTAAAAACAGTTTCATGGGTAACTTTTAATTCTGAACAAATCTTCCCTCTACAGTTTTTTCCGTAAAATGTACAGGAGAGCAGGAAATTGCATAAAACTAATATCCCATGTTAAATTCCTATGTTCGCACTCACCGAGCACCACCCGGTATAATCGTTTTCAGTAACTAAAACTAGCAATGTCAAAAATGTTTCAATCCATGACAACCATATACAAGTAACAACTTATATCAATGCAACAGCTTGATAACATTGATATTTCACTTATTTGACAGTATCTCCATTCAATTTAGTTTGAACGCTTTTCAATTTTTTTTGTAGAAAAGCTGCTACTGCAAGATAAAACATTGTATATCACTTCACACGTGATTGTAATGTCATTATATGCTCGTGAAATTATCACATTCACGTATAATGACTTACTTGTTAAGTTTGTTTAGTAGCAACTATTTTATTGCACGTTATGTCATAAACAATCACTATTTAATATGAAAATACATAATAATGACTCACTTTTCACTCTATCGTAAAAAAGTAATAATTTAACAGATTTATTAAAAATTTTACATAATTTCTATTATTCCTCAGGCATTTTGTTAACAGGTTAATGACGACAATTTTAATATATCAATAATGTGTAGCTCATTTAATGCAGTTTTTAATTATGTACACTTGTTTTGTATTTCTATTTTTATTCTAAAATTAAAAGAAAAAAACTCGTCAAATAAAATTATAAATTAGTATAGTTGTTTTTTTTTAAATTTGAGTTGTTTTCACTCATCAATAATTCAAAATGGTTTCAAGAATAATTTTAAATAAAACAAAAATCATCCTCATTTTATTTTCGAAGAAGTAATGAAACTTCTCGCAAGAACTGAAAGCATATGCGTTGGCTTCATATGCGAGCAAAATTTGTCGTGAAATTAAATGAATCTCAATAGTTCGCGCATGGCAGGACATAATCCTATATCAATTATGAAACTATCTCGCCAACTCTAGGGCTGGAGTAACTCGCAACTTGTAGCAGTCGAGTCGGGAACTTTGAAAATTAGTAAATCTTAACTCCGGATCTAATTCCGAGCCCTAATTAGCGGGCTCTAATTCGATAACTGGACCTCGACGTACGATGTGCTCCACTAGACTAGTAGCGTTTAGAGTTGGACCATGTTCATGCCTGACTTGATTCGACGCAGCAGGTTGTTTCACTTTAACTACCATTATTAGGATTTTTTAGTTTAAGATTTATGTCACGCTGTTACGCTGTACAACAGGAATTTAATCCCAATTACAGTACAGGGTCCGCATTCACCGAGCCGCAGTGTAGTAGTTTATATACATTTTAGCTTGAGTGAGATTCGAACTCGGGATCTCCGGATTCGAATTCCGTATCGCTATACACACCACCGTACTGACGGATTATTATATTAGAGGCTCGTTTATCTATGCTAGGACAGTATTAAAAATATAGAGATTGTGCATATTTCGTGGCTCACAATTAGGATATCTGATACTGTATGAATTGACTTCGGTTAAATGGGACTTTTTGTGTGTCTTGAGCGGAATATCTCAAAAGTGTTTTTTTTTTCTTAAAAATTATCATATGTTACTAGATATTGCCGAAAAACTGATTAAAGACGAGTTTTTGCATTCTCAATTAATTCGTAAATATTCTGTTGATACCTAACCAGTGGTGTAGGCAAATATTTTTATAGAGGCACATTTTCGAGACATGACATAAACGACCATTTGTCGTATCTCGAAAATGAGACCCGGTAAAAAATATTTTCTTACGACATTTTTTTATAATAAAATAAATAAAATATCATCACACCTTTTACCCAATAATGGGTATGGGACTCTACAGTATCAACTCTCGGTAAATGATATATTTTTGCGTATAAAATGCTTTTACCAGGCGTCAAATCATGACACCCAAAGATGTTGGTACCGAAAATTAATTGTCGAATGTGGGAATCGAACCTAGGTTCTCAAATTCACAGTCCGATTCAATACCACTGTGCCACCTACGCTATTATTATTTACAGAAAAAAAATATCAACCAAAATCAAATTTTCTCCATTATCTAGTGAAATATGAGAATTTTAGGGAAAATAAAACTATATCCCCATCCAACCTTACAAAAATTAATATTTAACCGACATCGTAGCAGTGTTACAGGTTCCGAGATTCTAATGGCGAGCCCCAAAATATAAACCTTCTGAATATAGTAACAATATATCTTAAATTTATTTCTCATGCTGTTGTATAAAGCTCTAGTTGTACAACAAACATATTGGCTGGTAGCACAAGCTTTGTTTTTAGGTGTTCTAAGAGCACAGTTTTAACATGTTAGAGATAGCTAAAACACCCACATACACTGCTCTTAAAACACTCAAAAACAGAGCTTGTGCTACCAGCCAATCTCTCTATCTCTTCGGTATAAAATCTCAAAATTTTAGTCTGTAACTAACCCTGGTTCACCACTAACCAACACAAAACACAATCTACTGCAACCCAAACTGAGACCATCACAAACATCACCGTAACGGCCTACATTGTCGTAATTCGTTGTCGCGCATTCCTTTTCATTAGAAAGCCACGTGTTCTGCCTCACACCAATGTCTGTCTCGCTCTTGTGCGTAAATCAGCGCGTAAGCGTATCTCTGTTGCCGCGAGGAATT
The DNA here is from genome assembly GCA_947425015.1 of Pterostichus niger. Classification (NCBI taxonomy): domain Eukaryota; kingdom Metazoa; phylum Arthropoda; class Insecta; order Coleoptera; family Carabidae; genus Pterostichus; species Pterostichus niger. Next base: position 29,777,459 of record OX380334.1, on the reverse strand, counting down.
GTGGGAACGGCGTAAGTTTCTGCTGGTTGGAAAATATTGTGGTTAGGATCTTGATGAATTTAGAGGCTAGCGTTAGGAAGATGTAAGATGGACTGGATTAATATGTTCTCTGGTGATGGATTAGTTGATGATTAATGTTGTATTCGATTAAGTATCTAGTGACATTTCGTGTTTATTTTCTAATAAAAATTAAAGTAACTTGTATTAGAGATGATTATTATTATATCAAGAACTCATACATACATAACATCACGCTATATTCCATCAAATGGGGTAGCACGAACCTTTGAAATATTCACATAACATTCACTCATACCTGCTAGTTTATTCCTTACACTCGGAATCTTTCATCACGCAACAAACCTTCAATCACATCCATTTATTCGCTCCTCTATACTTGTTTCATTCTTCTTACATTTCACATACGCTCCACATGCTCAAATCATCTCAATTTACTCACGCACAGTCCTCTATCAACGAATCTAAAAAGATAAGAAAGGAAAACAGCGTTGCTTACGTTTGTGAAAGTAAATTCTATACAATTGTAGTTAGACATTGTACTGTAAGAAAAGGATACGAATTAAAAATATAAGAAAGGCAGTATCGCTCTGTGTATATTTTTGAAACTGAAGTGAAGTGAGTAGTTTAACATTTTATTCTAACTAAACTATTTTTTTTTATAAATACAATAATTATTAGTGTATCTAGACCAAGAATTGATTGTTTTTGTGCATCGAAAAAAAAAATTCTGAGCGCACCAAATCATTTTATGGTCGAGGTGCACCTACAATTGTTCACGCAACAGCATTATGTTCACTAAAAAGTTCAAAATTTATTAAATACTACTTTGAAATGATGGTTATTATAAAAATGAATATGGAACCAAGGAGACGTTTTCAGAAAAAAAATTATTTAACATATGGAAAAAGTTTTCATAAATTATAATTAATCATTAATGTTTGCAGTTTGTTTGTTTATTAGCAGCATTTCATAATTGTGTTTTTGATTAGTTTAGAACAGCCCGCCAAAGTAGTATTTAATTTTTGTCGGGATCTTTACAAAAAAGTTTAATTCTGCGGGCTGACTTAGTTGCATAAATGTCAACATTACTTGACTGTTACATGAAAAATAATATTGACAAATTGTCACTTATCCAGAATATGTCAATATTGTTCAATATATATTAATACGAATTACAGTTGTTGAATGAACAAAATAAAAACAATCATGGTGGCACCGTTCAATTGCTATTAAACGCAAATTTTGTAATAAAGTAAAATTTAGAAAAAAATGAATTAAAATGAATTGTGCTAGATACCCTTAAGTAGAGAAGAACTTTTAATATTTTCAACTATTAAACTTTGATTCTCTGCGACAAAACTAAACTATTTATGAAGATAATTATCACTATCAGTGCCTTGAATGTTGCTCGGCATGAAATCACGCATCAGCTATAAATTCCACCCAATATAATGAGTAAAACGTAAACATAAGAGTGTTGTAAAGTCGATGAAACGTGCAGCAGATATTATATTACGAGTAGTTGAGTAAATTTAATTACGCATTCAAACAAAACGTCTGGAACACCTTTGCATGGAGTTAAACCGTCGTAATCTCTACCAACATAAACTAAATCGGCACAGGACCGGCTCCAGACATGTTACACTCTCCCAGACAATAGCTAACAACAGAGATGTACTCCATATTAGGAAAATTATTACAAATAAATAAGAATAAATAAATATATCATCACGCCTTCTACTCTATAGGGTGTGGCACTCGGCCGTAGTAGATTTTGGTAAGTGATATATTTATGTACGTGAAGTGTTGTTACCAGCCGTCAAATTATGCTCCCCAAAGATGTTAATTTGACGACTGGTGCATAAATATATCGCATACCGATATCTGCTACGCAACTGCAATATATTCATTAAAAAGTTCAAAATTTATTATATATTTAACTTCGAAATGATGGTTATTATGAATATGAATTTGTAACCGAGACGTTTCTAGAAAAAAATGAACATACGGAAAGTTTTCAGAACTCATAATTAATCATTAAAGTTTGCAATTGTTTTTTATTAGCGGCATTCTGTAATTGTGTTTTAATTAGTTTAGAACAGCCCGCCCAGTATTGAATTTTTGTCGGGATCTTTAAAGGAGTAGGTGGCTTTGTGGTATCGATCGGCGTGTGTATTTGAGAACCTGGGTTCGATTTCCACAGCCGACAAACAATTTTCACCACGTTAAAACTACCCCTGTGGCTCCTCCTCCACTAATCTTTGCGGGTCGTAATTTGACGACTGGTAACTGCACTTCAAACGAAGAAATATATCATTTATCGGGATATACCACGGCACAGTGCCATACCTATTAATAGGGAAAAGGTGGCATAATATATTTTTCTTTATTTACAAATGAAATTAAAGAAAAAGTACTTGATCACTTATTCTTTACATTGTCAACTATAGATTGAATCACTGGACAAAAGCTTTAGCACCTAGGTGACATCTGGCGTCAGTTACCATTACAATAAACTAACTATCTCATTTTTATCGTTTTCTGTAATCCTTCTGCGACGTTGCCATGCTAGGTTTCTAGTTCACACTGCAAGCTACTTTACGTTGCTAGTGCCGTAGTGCCATACCGTCGCAATGAGAAACGTTTAAATTAAAATCAAGTTTTCAAGTGCGCTGTGATTTGCACACTGTACGAGTACAATGGCGGCGGCGGGTGGCACAAGCCGTAGCTAGTTGGAGAATCAGATTGGCGAACTGGAAACTGGAGTAGATAGTACTGAAGAGAGTAAAGAGATGGAAAGATTGTAGAAAGAGATAGATTGTGGTTTATGATCTACATTTAAATATTAGGGTAATTTGAAATAAATAAAAAATAAAATAGATAAATATATCATCATGCCATTTATCCATTATTGCTTTATGCAAATAAGATTTATGGATATAATAATAATAATAATAATGTTTATTGTGAAAAGGCAAAGCCTATACAATAGAGTGGGTACAATTATATACTATTCATACAGGTAGGTAGATTATAAATTGGGTTAATATATACAATAGTTGTTTGGATCCTAGTTGGTTGACGGTGCTGTGGGGGTATTTAAAGTGGATTACATGTTCATCGCAAATGATTTGATCTGTAGAGCTGTAACAGTGAAATTATATATATCGTACATTTTGGATTGGGAAAGTGGTCTTAGAATTTGGATGATGTAGTTGTCTTCATTGGGATTCTGTAGATATTTCTCTAGAAAAGTGTGTCTGGGTGACTCGAAGTGTGGGCATCTTATGAAGAAATGATAGAGATTGTCAGACTCTAGGTGGTTGCAAATAGAGCAGATGTCGGTTTCGCTAAATTTATAAGTTAATCCTTTTAAGTATAATTGGGCAGTGTTGCGTGTGGAGGCTACTATGATTTGACTTATTATTTTCGTAACATTTATGTTTATTTCGCTGTTTAAATATTCCAGGTCGTTGTCGGTGCTGATTTCTTTATATACGATGTTATACGTAGACGTTAGGATTTTGTTTCTGTCTTCATCTATAAGTAGTTGTGTGGACTTTCTGATCATGTTTTCTTCTGAATTTATTAGTGCTGTATAACTTTGCTGGTTGAAGATATCTGTGCTATCTATCCTTGCAAACATGTTTTTTACTTGTGTTACCCAGTTGAGTTTTAATATATTGTTTTTGTTCTTATCTAGTTGTATTAATTTGTTAAAGCATAATTTTGGGTACCTATTATTATTCATAATAAGTAATTTTTTAGGTAGTTTAATGCTTGTTTAAATAGTAGCCCTTCTAGTTTCATCTGTTTGGTTTCGGTACGCACTATATAATTGGGCGTGCATCTTGGCCAGTTGAATATTTGTTTAAAGAAGCCAACTTGTATTGATTCAAGGTTCTCGGCGTATTGAAGGCTATATATTTCAGATGCATAGAGCAGTGTGGGGAGAACCACGGTTTTGTATAGATGTTTCCTGGTCTCCCAGGATTTTGTTTTTGTCGTAGCCATTAGGTCTTTGAGGCTACCTGCTGTTCGTCTAGCTTTACTAATTATTGCGTCTTTCGCTTGATTAAAAAGCCCTGAACTGGTAAATTCTAAACCTAAGTATGTATATTCTCTTGTTACTTCTATGGCTGCGCTTTGACAAGAGAAGTTCATATATATTGGGTGTGGTCTTCCCCTGAAGAACTGCATCACTTTCGTTTTTTGGTTGTTGATGCTAAGGTCGTTGTTATTGCAGAAATTTTCAAGACACCTGAGCTTGTTTCGCACATCAGTGGCTGAATTGCAGAGTATAACTAAATCATCGGCGTATAGCAACATTAAGATGTCACTATAATGATTGATATAAAGTCCTTCGTGTCCTTGTTCTCTGAAGAAATGTTCGATATCAGCGATAAATAGACTAAACAAAAGAGGACTCAGGGAGTCCCCTTGTAATACGCCGCCATTCACGCTTATAGAATTAGATTTTTGTTGGTTCGTGTATATGGTTATATTTGCATTTTTATAGATATTCTTCAGTAATCGAACTAATTTTGCACTTACCCCTAGGTGAAATAATTTGTTCCAAAGCTTTGTGTGTGTAATTGAGTCGAAGGCCTGCTTGAAATCTATGAATATGGCAAGTGTAGTTCGCTTTTCAATGAGACGTGTTTGGATGAGCGCCTTTAAAGTGAAGAGATTATCTAGACAAGATCTTCTCTTTCTAAAGCCGCTTTGTGCTTCCGGGAGAATGTTAAAACTTTCGGCCCAAGTTTCTAATCGTGATGAAATTATGCTTGTTAGTAGTTTTAAAGTTGTGTTCAGCATGGCGATACCGCGATAGTTATTAGGGTTATTTTCATCGCCTTTTTTGTGGTTGAGTATTAAAGTGCTCATGCATAGTTCAGAGGGTACAGTTTCTTTATGCAGATATTCATTTAAAAAGTTTTGTAACGATGAATAGCAGTTGTTTCCTAGAGATTTTAGCATTTCATTTGGTATCAAGTCAGGCCCGGGTGTTTTGTTATTTTTTAGATGATTCAGTGCTTTTTTTAGTTCGAAATTATTTATTGTAGTGTCTAGGTATGGATGTTGTGCATCGATGTATTGAGTATCTATGTCAATGTATGGTCTGTGTATATTTTCATAATATGCTTCCCATTCTTGTATACTTATAGGGTTTGCTGTTTTCTTCCTTAGTTTATGTTTCTTGTAAACATTCCAGAATTGTTTGCTGTCGTGTATGTTGTTTATGCCCTCCTGGATTTTATTATAATAGCACTTTGTGTTTGCTTTGATTGTATGTTTATATGTTTTTTTGTCTTCCATTAAGCGCTCCAGTTTTTCTTTATTTGATCTGTCTCTTGTGTATCTGAGATAGCTTCTTTTTGTTTACTGCTTAGTTTCTACGCATTCTTTATTGTACCAGGGTTTATTTGTACATTGTTTTAATTTATTTATGTGTAGCATATCCATTTCCTTGGATACCAAGTGACATGTTAGGAGTATATTTTCATAGATATTTTTATTTATATCTGTTAATTGCATTATGTAGTTTTCCGTCTTTAGTTGGAAATCTTCTATCTTATCTTGTTCCCATTTAATTTTACGATGAGTTGTATTGCAGGTTTCTTTTTGTTGAAATTTACTGGTTATCTTTGAGTTTAAAGTAATTGTTAGTTTGCAGATCAGATGGTCGGATATTAGAATTTTGTTATCAACTTGAAAGTCGGATATAATTTTAATGCAAGCTGTGTTAGTCCAGGTTAGGTCAATGGTGGATTGGCCTATGTTGCTGATATACGTGTATTTAGCTGGAGAGTCGCTCCCAGATCTGCCGTTGAGGACGTAGTATCCCTCGTTCTCCATTATTTCCACTAATAGGTTTCCTTTTCTGTTGTATTTCTTATCGGCTAGTCGAGTCGAGCTTAGTCTGGATGACTCAAATATTATATCTTCTCCCTGGTTCTGTTCGCCTATTTGCGCATTAAAATCGCCTGTTACTATTATTGGAAGATGCGAATAAGTGTCATTTAAATATTTAATTACACAGGAGAAGAGATCCAATAAAGTGTTAAAATCGTAGCTTGGTGAGAAGTAAGCGAATAGTAGAATTATTTCAGTGCTGCATTCGTTGGAGAGGATTCTTAAAGCTAGCCAGTGAGCTGATTTTTCTATTAGCATTGAAGCATATTTAACTTTTTTGACGTAAACGGACAGCCCTCCGATAGCTCTGCCTCTACTTGCGTCTCTTACTGCTCCACTATGATGTTGTTCGTATTGGTTCAGATAGTCAACTTGGCGGTTGGGTTTCCTTTCCTCTACCCAGGTTTCGCATTTACATAGTATGTCAAATGATTGTATGTAAATAAGTTGGGAGTTGTCTAGAAGGTTGAAGCTGTTTTCCCCATGAATATTCCAAAAACCAAGTGAGGATAATGATGTTTCTTTTTCCTGTGTTTCTTTTGTATTGTTTAGTTTTTTGTGATTTTCCCAGGGGTAGGTTGGGTTTTTGATCTCAATAGTCGATCTAAAGGGCCATCTGATTTCTTTTCTTGTTTTCTGTAGTTTTTTTATGTGTCTTTGTTATCTGTCTTTGGTTTTTTTGTATCGGAGGTTTTATGAGCTGAGCTGTTTCCGTTGTTGTAGCTTAATATTTTGTCTGTTGTCTCGGTGTCTTGGGACTTAGTGTTCTGTGCTTCTAACTCTTGAGGAGTAAAAGATGGTTGAAGTAAGGAGGGTGTAGACTGGGATAGTCGTCTTGTATTTATTTCTGTATATGCCTCTTCTTCATACTCTTTTGTAATTCTAAGTCATCGATGGTGAATTTCTCTCCTTTAATTACTAGATATTGTCCATTTATGAATGCTCTGTCTCCTGCTGCCCGTGCTGATTTTAAGTGTGGTAGAAGGTTTTCCTTACTTGCATATCGTTTTGTGTATAATCTTCTTCAATTGAGATATTTGAGCCTTTTAACAGGTATTTGTTTTTTAGAATTTCCCGTTTTTTATTTAGATTCCACAGAGTTATGGAGATTATTCTTGTTTTATTGTTGCGTGTACTTCCAAATCGGTAGATATTTTCAATATCCTCATTTTGTAAGTTGATTTTCATAGTAGCTGAGAAGAAGTTTATAATTTTTTCTCGTAGCTTAACTCTCGTCTCTTTTTCATCTTCTGACATACCATATATGATAAGATTCTTGATTTTCGTGTGTTTTTCCAGTTGATGTAATTTGTTATCTTTTTCCTGTAACGTTTGTTTTAGTTTCTTGTTTTCTTCTTACAATTTTTCTACTCTTTCTTCAATTGCTTTGATCTTTGAATTAGATTGTTGTATAGTTTGTTTGATCTCGTTTACGGCTGTGTTTAAGGCTTTTAGGTTAGAAAGTATGCTTTCTTCTATTTTTTGCAGTATTAGATCAGTGTTTGCGTTTTCTCCCATATTGTATTATTAAATTTATGGATGTACTCATATTCTATAACCGATTTTAGTTAATTTTAACGCCCGTTAAAATTCTTCTCTTATAACTATAGACGACACTAAAAAAATAAAAATAATTCAATCTTTCTTTTATGTTAACATCTTTGGGGTTCATGATTTGATAGCTGGTAAACGTATTTCAGTAGAAGAAATATATCAATTACCGAGATCTGATACGGCAGAATGCCACATCCAGTATTGAGTAAAAAGTGTGATGATTAACTGCCGGTAAAACAATAATAATCAATTATAAAATACTTGCATTGTTCATAGATTTATCCTATAATTAATCTTCGCGAAACATTACTATTTTCTCACAACACTTTGCTTCATCCTAATTCATAATTCTTTTCATTCAAGTTTGTTTTTATTCCTCACACCAAAAATCGTTTGTTCACGTAACACACCTTCAATCATATTCATCCTTTTTTTCCTAAGTCTTCCACGTAATCTTTTGTTTTCAATTTTACCAATATACGAGTACATCTGTTTCACCAATCTTTCTTTCAACACATGTTAAAAAAAAATTATCTCCAACATTTTCTTTTCAATCTTACACTCATCATACACTAGTGTATTCTGAACCATCCAGGCTTCTATTGAGATATTCAAGTACTAAGAGATGGCGTTGATCACAATATGTCAAACTTAAAACAAAGGTATACTATCAGTTGGTCTCCATAAGCTTACCATTGTTGTCACTTGTATTTCACTATTTTTTCTTGCATTTTGTGTTTGCTAGTATAGCTTTTAAATTAATTTATATAGAATATAGTTCTGTGTTGTCGTTAGTTGTAGTTTTGGTATTAGTTTCATGTATCTTTTAACTTTACAAATACAAATAAAGTATATAGGTAATAGCAAAGAGCATGAATTACATATGTAATGTATGCTCTTTGGTAATAGGTTATTTTTATAGTATAGGCTTGTATTAGTAGAAATTAGTTTTTGTAGTATAATGTTCCTTAATAATTATTTGATTAACTTCATTATGTTAAATATTAGTTCCAATATCATTATTTTTGTTTTTAAATTTTTGCCATTATGAGCGCATTCTTTTTTAGAAAACTCAATACCTACAAATATCTTCTTCTTACAGGTACGAGTACATCCTTATCCACACTAACTTGGGTGTCATAGTTAATCACAGTTTTTGCTAATAATTCTTCTAAGACAAAATAATTTCTTAAAGATTGAATTAATTGGCAATTTTTGCGTTTTCTTTAAAGAACAAAATTAAAAAGTGAATTCTTTGTATAAATTTTCGTAATAATGAAAGCGTAGAATATCAATCAATGTGTCTCGGCAAGTGTAAAATTACCTCACAGATTAATTTTTATCAATGAACGCGTGAAATTTTCGCCTTTACAGCTCCTTTATATTTTAGATTGCAATTTCGGCACCAAGATTAATTATTGTTACAGAATAATTATCTTGTGAAAATGATAGCAATGAAAATTATTATTTTTGAACGATTTAATGAATTCATTAGGGCCAAATTAATATAGCTCTAATTTATACTGTACACTTTGATGATACCAATAGGCCTACTATGAAGGATGTCTCAGGAAAACTCTGCTATAAGCGATTAACATGAAAATAAGTTCTGTACTACATTTTTTATCTTATTGCTTTATAGAAAAATGTTTTAAATACACGTTGTAAAGAATTAAATTCTAATACAATATATTTTACTTATTTCATTACTGCTAAAACTACTTTTAAAAATTGTCAAAAATTTATACTATTTGTATAAGTCATGAAACTGGAACTAATGCAAGTAAATGCATAACATTTAATTGTCACATACATACTTTAAACTTGATTTTAACACTAACTAAATAAGTAAACTGTAATATCTAGATTAAATTAGAAACAGAATTTAATCTTCTACAATTTTTATATGAATATTGTTTCTGTAAAGTAATCAGGGAAGCAATGGTATTATTATTTTTATAAGGCACAGTTTTCGTGAGACATTCTGTATAATCGTTTATTATATAACAAGTTTTATAAACGTCTCTTAAGTTACGAGGTTTTTTTGACACAAGTAATTGTATAAAAAACGAGTATCTAGTCATATAATTTTTCAACGATCACAAGATTAAGACAACAGAAAATTGTAAAGTTGTATTAATTATTTGAGAAGTAAGGTTAAGCTACAATGACAGATGTACGATGTTAATTTCACGGCATGCCTAATGAGTCAGTTGTTAACTTGACGTTGTCAGTTGTCACTAAAACGTTTGAAGCCCCAGCTTGTCAACATACGATTATAATGTTATTTAGCACCATGGAAACCAGTACGTTAAATGATATATTAATAACGGGAGTAGAAAAAAAAAATTCATGTTTAATTTATACGACTATAAAATTTTACTACTTGTATTTAGTTTGTACATAATATAACAACTAACAGTTACCTATTCGTTAAATTATAATAATCGTATCCAACATGCGATATTTGGTCTATGGTATCCGGTATCCATTCTAGATTGATTCTTACACGTAACGTATTTACCTTAGTAGGTAATAGTTTTCGAGTAATTTCACTTCTAAATAATCTGTAATTTCGGGCAGCCGTGGTTCCTTATTATTAGATATTTGTATGCAAATACGGCCATTTGCAATTGTCATTAAAGCCCTTATAGGTGTAGAGCAGAGGTATCGTCTCCGTAATATTATGTACATGATATTACATCGAATTACCGTTAGGAACTGCCGCGACGCCAGCGCCTCATCACGAGAGCGTTGCGAACCAAACGCTAACTACGAGGATTTGAATTTTAAAGTGGAGAATCGCTCCCGTTTAGGACAGATTACTACGAGTAGTTTTATAACAGCACACTTTAGTTTTAGTTTAAGAAGTAGATGTTGTATAAATTTAACTACCGAATTCATTTTGAGAAAATATAAAGCTATTTATTTCTTTTACTTGTTGTTTCTCTTCGTTATTTCTTCAATTTATTTTATTTATTTGATACTTTGTACAACAGCAACTTAATCTCAATTACAGTACAGGACGACTGCCTTAGCTTATAGTGAAATCCGAAACATTTTGACATATTCGTATTTGTTTGACAAGTTACCGGCAAAGTATGAAATGTAGTATTAAATCATGTGGATTTTGTCAAACTACCTATTTGTTAGGAGCACAAAATGGTACATTGTCGATTGAGAGGTTGCTCTATCGAAATCGACAATGTATACTTGCACTTGAAACACATACAAGATTTTTTCTACAATCGCCACAATTAATTTTCTTCTTCAATTTCCGTTTTAAGAATTTAATTTTACAAGTTTTCAGCGTTACAGTACATAGAAAATGAAAATTGTTTATTTGCTGTCACTGGTTATTATCGCAATATTCAATGAACGTTTGTTTTAGGATCGTTTTTTTTTTTCATTGCCGGATAAAGTTCCCGATAACTATCGGAAGAACAAATGAAAAAATATTGCATTAGAAAATGGTATACAGTATAATTATTATCATTTATGCTATGATTTTTATGCGATATTTTTTTATTTATCCTGCCGATAATTATTAGAAACGTTATCCGGGAATAGAAAAGCCGGCACTTGGAATTAAAAATTCGGAGAGCGAGCATTTTTTTCTAATTTGTCGCGCATAAGCGGCGAAGTGAAATTTTGAGTTCAAACGCAAGTGCAAATGCCTACTTTATATATCGACTGTAGAAAATAGTTATTTAAGTAACAAGACCAGAAAGTGATACTTTATTGGGTTAACAAGGTTATCGGAAGCTTGAGAGCCCAGTAAATACAAAGTACACTTTCAAGGTGTGTTACGTTAATTTTTTTTTGCGACCATCATTGACAAATTATTCATGATTTGACAAATTAATGGAAAAAAAATGCGCAAAAGAAATAAACTGATTACAATGTAAACATTCATTGTTCCATTTTCTGATCCAGATTAGTAATAACCTATATTTTTAGTTTAAAAGTAGTACACGTTTGTCTGTTTCAGAATAATTTGAAGTAAAATCGAATACACCGGCCTGTGTATGTGCATGTAGAGCATTTTAAATTTTACACCTTGTCTGAATATTATACTTTTGCGGTAATAGATATATCTTGAAGTTAGCGAGATTTAAACGCAAGTTTTATTTACACTGAACTTCAATTGTCTGTAAATAGCATCTATTACTTAATTTCTAGGTCGTTTACGTAATCTTTCACCTTCAAATTCACTAACATACATCTTTTATTCAAAATATTTTTAAGCTATTATTCTCCCTTACAAACTGAGTAAAACTTCCGTATCAATTTTACATCAGCAGATTTTTCCAACGATCTCTACAAAAAATGAACATAACCTCTCAACTTGACGCCTCAATCAATAAGACCCGTGTCTCAACTGTTTTACATAAAGCAAATGACGCGTGAGATAGGTCTATCAAGGGGCAATTGGGCTAACTCCAGCCCTGTGTTTCAAACGTCAAGGGAAACGAAATGCTGGTTTTAGGTTATGTTGTAATTTGTTTGTTTTGTTCTGGAGAATGTTTTTATTTGATTGGATGGTTTAATTGGACCCGGAATTTTTTTGTTGAGACCGGTATGCAGAATTGTTTTTATTAGAAATTGTTCCTTTTTTTACGGTAATTGTTGATTTGCGGAAATTTAATTGTTTAAGCAATTAGCAGAAATTTCAGAAATGAAGATAATTCAAGTTGAATGCTTACGTGAAAAATAAACAAGTTTTATTGATTTTTAATTGGATGAATTCATTTCATACTTACAATAATATGAATAAAAAAGTTTAATTATTTTGTTCAATATTTTTATCTCGTAAATATCTTTTTTTTTGTCTCGTCATAATTGATTATTGTTTAGGTACATGTGAGAAAAATAACATGTTTATTATGTTATGTTATAACGTTATTATTTTTTCATCAATCATATTCAATTTTATTCTGATAAATATTTTCGTTCTTTACTTTCATCTTTATAATGAATTTATCGAACACCATTACATAATATAATTTAGATTTAGGTACAAATATTCCTAATTAGGTGACTGAAGTTGACATCTGAACATTGATCTTTTTGAAACAAAATATTATTGTCATTATAAATTAAACATTATGCATCATACATATTTTTTAAGTTAAAGGTTGACAGTATTGTAATAATTGTGAAAACAGTAAATTTTTCTGTAAATTAAAATTTTAATAAATTAAAAATCAAATCTAGTAGTTTTTCAAGTTCCAATAAACAAGATCCGTAAATAATCCTAGCTATCACATTGAATTTAAGAACTAAAGCGATTAAACTTTTTCTCAGAAAATAAAATATTACAATAATTCATTCGGCCAAATAAAACAGACCGTCTGCCACAATCGTATATTATTTTATATATTTCGAGTAATTTAATTCTTGGCAAAAACTCGGTTCGCAAGTGGGGATCAACACTTTATCTGTATCAGGATGATTTAGTGCGCCTCCTTTTCTACCCTATTTCGCCTCCTCGCGGATGAAAAAGGAAGCGTGTAAATCATAGCTGTGCCGGTAGAGGCGCTGGCAGCGGTGACGTGAGATCCGCGAGTATTTGTGCTCTATGGCAGTTACTTTCAACTGTTCGATTGTAAAGGAAAAGGTGGTGTCATCATTCAGTGGAATGAAATTAATGTGTTTCATTCTTTGTCAGAAAGAAGATGTTTTCTTTTAGTTAATAGTTATTTGTATACCTAGGCAGATAAATTAGTGTCTGGTGTATCGATGAATAAATTCTGAAAACGGACAGTACTGACAGTACAGAATAATTTTTTCATGACTTGTCGGAATGTAACATTTTCTTCTCTCAATTCAAAGTAGAAAGTGATGCATTTCATCCCTAGGGAAGAAAGTATTATACAAAAATAAAATTATTTTAAAAATGCAGATTTCGGCAAATGATATATTTATGAAGTACAGTTGCCACCCGTCAAATCACGATTCCCAAAGATATTATTGAAAGGGGTAAATTTAATGTGGTAAAAATTGTTTGCTATGGGTATCGAAGCCGAGTTCTCAAATTCACATGCCGGCTCGATACCACTGAGCAAATTTTAAATACCTCTAACATAATAAAATAATATCATTGATTCATTTTATGTTCTTATTTAATGTCTAACATAATTGCAATTTTGTGAAATATACTTTCAAAACTAACGTATGCCGTTGCTCTCTTCCTATCTCATCTTTTTGATTTGTTTGAGGAGTGGACGTAAGTAACTAGAGTTAATGTGAACATGTGGAACGTACGTCAAATGAAAGATTAATGAAACAGGTATATAGGAGCGATGAATGGATGTGATTGAAGGTTTGTTGATGAAAGATTGCGAGTATAAATAATAAATCAAGCCTTTTACCCATTAGTGGGGTGTGGCACTCCGCCGTAGCAGATCTCGGTAAGTGATATATTTCTTCGCGTGAAGTGCGGTTACCAGCCGTCAAACCACGGCCCCAAAAGATGTTAGTGAAGGGGGAGCCACAGGGGTAAATTTAAAATGGGGAAAATTGTTTATCGGCTGTGGGGATCGAACCAGGGTTCTCAAGATCCATAGGCCGACTCGATATCACTGAGCTACCTATTGTGAGGAATACATGAGCTTGTATGGAGGGAATTATCAATGCGGTTAAAGTGACACTGATTATTTGATGAGTCCGATAATTGAATGTTCTTCGAATGTTTGATGTAAGTGTATATAACATAATAATTGTTAAGAACTCTAAAATATAATTTTAAAATGTTTTCGTGCCAAAAAGTGGACAATATTTTTTTAAATATTGAAATGTTTGGTTGAATCGGCTGGAAACTGCAGAAGTTTGAGGTACGAAACGAACGAGTGACCGAGGTACGTACATACACCAATCTAATCCAAAGTCGGAGTCGTTATTTACGGACTTTGTTCAAGATCATTTTTGTCAATTTTTGTCGATGATACAGATACCGTATCGATCACTTAATCTCTTCACTTTGCGAGTTGACGAGTTACAAATAAATAAAACTTGTTATACAATTTGTATTTTCGAATTGTGAAAACGTAAGCTTGTGTTTTTAGTAAAAGAGAAGTAAATTATTCTCGGACGATTAACTACCACAACTTTCTGAAACATAACTACCCGAAATTAATTACAACATAACCTCACTCAAAACGTCAAAACATCATTTCCCATTTCCTCGCTCGCTGCGCTATCTATAAATACCCGAGCAGGACATTTCAATTCTCGAATTAGGAAATATTTATACGAGTTCTGATGTCATTTCCGGTGTATCCCCTCCACTAGCCGGAGGCAAACTCTTCGTAATTTGGAATGGAGTGCAGCGCGTGTCATGTGTTCGTTGGTTCGCTCGCCTGGCGCTCGGGACTTCATTTGGACCGTAACAGCCACTGAGTTCAATCTCACAGCACAAGCGAAAAAATTTAAACTAATTTCGTGTCTCATCAAAATTTTCGTTGAGTTTTAAATAACTATGTGCGAAGAAAATGAAACACTGGTTTATTTTACAATTCTACATTTTTTGCTTTTTACGATGTCAGGACAGGATTTTAAAAATTATAATATTTATGACAGACCTACCATCACTGCAATATTTATTTTATTTATTTGCCAATCTGCAGAACTGGAACTTAATTCAATTTTATATTGGCAAACTAGAGATGGAGCATGAATTAATTTTTACTCACGATTAGAGCCAAAATTATTTTTAATCACGTCAATTTACGTACAGAAAATGCACGATCACGCTTGTGCACGAAATAACGCTCAATCACGTACGGCAAATCACGTTCATAACTCGATTTAAATATACGTAAATTTAAAAGTATAATTCATTTGATTAACACAAAATGAAATGCAATAAATTGAGATTAATACTGTTTTATTTCAAATTTTTATTTTTTTTACTCCCGTTATTAAAATATCATCTAATATACTGGTTTCCATGGCGCTCAATAACATTTTAATCATTCGTGTTAGAACTTATAATGTGCAATAATATAAATAAGTATATCAACACCCCTTTTACCCATTACTGAGTGAGGCTAGGCCGTAGCAGATCTCGGTAAGTGATATATTTTTTCGCGTGTAGTCATGGCCCCCCACAGATGTTAGTGTAGGGGGAGCCACAGGGGTAGATTTAATTTAGTGAAAATTGTTTGTTGGCTGCGAGATCAAACCCAGGGTTCCCAAGATCCACAAGTCGTTTCGATACCACTGAGCCACCTACTTCAATAATAATAATCGATACTATATATATTTTTAAAGTAATATTTCATATAAATAGTTAAATACTAATAACTTTTACTTCATTTGATGTTATAATTTTTAAAAATCTCATATTTATGCGCGTGAAGTGCGGATACCAGTCGTCAAAGGCCCCAAAGATGTTACTGGAGGAGGAACCAGAGGGTTTATTTTAATATGGTGAAAATTGTTTGTCGGCTGTGGGAATCGATCGAGCTCGGTCACGTTAAAAATAAATTAATCCACCATTTGATACTTTTTGATACGATATTAACAAAAAAAAAAATCATTTCATTATCAAGTTGATAGAAAAGTTCAATTTGAGAACTGATTAAACAAATGAATTAAATACACACAACTAGAAATTCATCGCAGTGCAAAATATCAATTCAATATTATTTACTGTTTGGCTCAAATATAATTACGGCTATATTTGCACTGCACCGGGTAATAATTTAGTTATATCCAGTTACAGTTACGTTACAAACAATACACAAAGCACATATTTCACTGTATCTCCATTTAAACATTCGAATGGAAACAAACAACATCTAAAAGATTCGATTAAAACAACAAACCTAACCTAACATTTCACAGAAACATAACCCAAGTTTTCCAGCTTGATTAACTACTACAACAAAGCACGTAATTCTTCGTTTGCAAACACATGTTCCAAATAATTGCCTAGTGAAATCATTCCATCTCTTTCTTCATTCCATGATATCTTTCTCTTCGGAGAAGGCAAAGCACTGGTGCAGTTATTTATCTGTCAGTCTATTACTTTATATGGACCCGTTGGGAACGGCGAATTTTCTAACTAAATTTAAAACAGAGCAACGATCTAAGTGCCTGAATATATTTCCGCGAGAGGCGCTGCTGTGACAAAGTGAACAAGCGTGGTAAAATTGCTTCGTTGTGCTACGCGTTTACGTTTACGTGTTTGTGTACTTTACTCGGCATGGAGTCAAGCGATTTTAGGCTTTATGGAATGGTGTCTTAAGACGTTTATTGGAAGTTGTTTTTTTGTGTGTTTGAGGTTAGGATTTGTTTTGAATTTAGTGATTGGAATTGGTGATTTTGAACAATGGAGTAAGAGCTTTATTGAAGATTTAAAGCCGACAGATATGCTAAAATTTAATAAAAGAACTGATTTTTTTATTCAGTTTATGTCTTGATCGCTTAAGAGCTAATCTATAAGATATAATAGAGTCAAGAAATTTGACCAGTCCGATGGATTTAAGACAGCAATGTTTGATAAAATTAAATATTTTCATAAAAGATAAAATTAGTTTCGAATGACTAAATAGGAAAATATTTATGATTATATATATTTCGTGGGTGCATGCATTCATTTAATTTTTTTAATATTAAACAAAAAATTCATTGTAACTATTTTATATTATAAATGTCTACTAGAATTTAATTTATTGATAAAATTGGAAATATATTTTTAATTTATTATTTAATGTCAGTGTTTTACTGGTTTGATAAACTGTTATTACTATCCGATACGAACATTATTTTTATGATTTATTGGTCATTTATTTATTAAATATGTAAAATATAGGTTAAATTGGAAAATAGATGTAATATGCATTTTTCACTACCATTTTTTTCATTAATTAAAATAATAATATATATTAAGGAGGCTTAACCACCCAAAAAAAGCAATTATTTCAAATATACAAACTACATCGAAAAGTGCATCACATAAAAAGTGAAATATTCTATTTCCTGAGTAACCGAACGTTACTCCAACTTATTTTAAATGGAATATACTGTATATTTTAAAAAAATGGGATCTACCGGATATTCTGAATTCAACCATGTATAATAACTACATTTTTCAATATGTATCAGCGTAAAAGTACAAACTAAATTCATTAGACTTTATTCATATAACGAATTTATTTTCAGTACGCATACGTTTTTTAATAATTTTAAGATGCAATCGTAGAAAAAATAATGTGTGTATCACGAGAGTAAAGTGTCTTTGTTCCTCTTACACTATTGCAGCGCGAGCCGAAGGCGAATTATCGTTTTCGAGTAACAAAGCATCACTTTACGCTCTTAATACACAAATTTTGTATCAAGATTCCTTCAAGAAATTGGCGGACATTTTGAAAATTTAATTAAAAATTTGTATTTAATTCAATTTGTTTTTTTTTTATTTTATATTCTTTATGGAGTAGGTGACTCAGTGGTATCGAGTCGGTTTGTGGATTTGAGAACCCGAGTTCGGTTCCCACAGCCGACAAACAATTTTCACATTATAACTACTCCTATGACTCCCACTCCAAACATTATTTTTGGGGATCGTGATTTGACGGCTGGTAACCGCATTTCACGCGATGAAATATATCACTTACAACTGAATGCCACATCCAGTAATGGGTAAAAGACGTGACGATATATTTATTTATTTTTATATTTTGTATCATCAGCAACTTGAATAAAGAGTGTAATGAATGCGTATTAAACTATAGATATTTTTTTAAATAAATAAATAAATATATCATCACGCCTTTTACCCATTACTGGGTGTGGCACTCTGCCTAAGCAGATCTCGGTAAGTGATATATTTTTTCGCGTGAAGTGCGGTTACCAGCCGTCAAATCACGGTCTCCAAAGATATTAGTGGTGAAGGAGCCACAGGGGTAGATTTTTTTTAAATTGGTGAAAATTGTTTGTCGGCTGTGGGGATCGAACCAAGGTTCTCAAGAACCACAGGCCGACTCGATACCACTGAGCCACATATTTGACATTAAATCTTTTATTTTTTGTTCTAATCCATAGCAAACTTAATTTTTTTTAAATCAAACAATATATAATATTTAAATTTAGATATCTCGTTTATGCAAAAAGCTAATTTAAAAATTCTTAATTCTCTAAAACTTTGATTTGCAGCATTTATTTCTAAAATTAAAATAATACCATTTTTTTCAAGGAAAACTGTTAGCAGCTTCATGTAATGTGCCACTTCCGGTTAGTCTATTTTAACCAAAATCTATTATGTTATTTCCATTGATATAGTAGTCTTATATATCAAATTTGGAAGGTTTTAAATTATATTTGAATATAGTTTTTTATGAAAATCTATTATAGGCTTCAAGTAAAGTACCACTTCCGGTAGTTGCATAATGACCAAAAAGGGAGGTGCACAACTAGATGTTCTAACAGTCCTAAATATAAAGTTTCAATTTTCTACGGCTTATCGTTTTTGAGTTATGCGAGATACGTACGTACATACGTACGTACAGACGGCACGACGAAATTAGTCAAAATGGATTCAGGGAGGGCCAAAACACCTATTTCCGTTGAAATCTGAGAACCGAAAATTTTCGCGATTACAATACTTCTTTTACTTCGTACAAGGAAGTAAAAATACACACAATTTAGAAAAATGTATAGGATGCTCCATTTAATATAAAATACAAAAAGTTGGGCTTTAAGGATCGTACAAATTTTTTGCATTGATTTTAAAATAAATGTAAAAATCTAAAGCTAAGATCTAACTAACAAATACTAACCCTAACCCTTAATAAAAGAATCAAATTTATATACATATTTCGAGAACTAAGTTCTCATCCTCAGTAGAAAAGAGAAAAAAATCAAGATTACACGATTTGTGAACCAAGTCAGTGGTCAAGATAGAATTCAATTTGCCCAAAAGGGGACATTCTTATATATACTAAACGAAGCACAGAGCCGTGTCCAAGAATTTATTGATTTTAATCAAAAAAACATTCTACCTAAAGCATTTTCCCCATTTTCTGAACAAGTCATAGAAGGTCATTCCGTTTCTTAATTACCTACTAAATACTAGTTAACAACAATACATGTTTCTACTCACATTTGACATCAATGTGCACCGTGACAGGTCTCGCTTCACCAGCCTGGTTTCTAGCTGTGCAAGTGTACAGTCCAGCATGTTGACGTACTGCAGGACTCAGTTGTAGTAGTTCATGCAGTGCTGCAGGTTGAGTTTGTCCAGCACGTCGCCAGACTACCGTGGCTCGCGGATTGCCTGTCACCGCACAGCGGACAGACACCGAGTCTTTTAGTTCTTCGATGTCGTGTGTTGGAATGCCGATCAGTCTGCTCTCTGGAACGACTGGAATAATAAGAAGAAAAGAATTAAAGTGAGATTAAGAAAAGCAACAAGAAATACATATTAACTATTACAATACAGGAAATCTATAACATATTAGAATTTTTTATGCTTTCGCAAATAATTTCAATAAATTTGAAAAATACTATGTCTACCCAGCATTATTGCATTAAAAATAACAAAATTTATTTATCTACTACCACCACAGTAAGCACATCATTACAACATTTAGAATGTAATCTTTTGCCGCTCATGAGGCTAAGGTAAAATATAATATTGTTAAATCAAAAATAACAATTTCACATTAATTATCATACTTGACAAATATATTTCTAATTATTTCATTCATACTAATTTATTTTTTGTTCGTAGCAGAGTTATTTGAGTATCTAGGCCGTGCAATGATGTTTCTTGTGCGTCAAAAGAAAGTTCGGGGTCTGAGGCAGACTATTTTCTGAGCGCACATAATCATTTCGCAACCGAGCTGCACACAGTTGCATTATGATCATGCAGTCACTTCAAAATTTATTACAAATTTTAGTTCGAAATAATAGTTATTATAAATATGAATGTGTAACCAAAGAGACGTTTTCAGAAAAAATAACAATTTGTTAAATTAAAGATGTATTATTCTTTTGCCAAATATCATGTATATGTCACTAAAGTTAAAACATACCGTTGTTTTCCAATTATCATGGATATGGTTTTATTTCTTTTCTCTATGACAGAAAAGTTTACATTCTTCCCTAGTCATGAAAAGTATCACTATCTTCACAATGTTGTATGAAGTACATCTCATTTTATAGGAATGCTCAGTTTGTCTATCGTTCAAAAGCTTTTAAATATTATATTCATCACAGAGCACAACGTAAATTATATTAATTGTTTGTGTGGTTGGCACTTGGTGAAACATTTTAAATTATAAAATTAAAACACTTGGTATATTTCACATAAATTTTATTTATTTTTTTTATTTATACGACGCGTTTCGACTTTTCAGTCTTCATCAGGTAATAATACAATGGTTTACAAAAATACAACACTTATATGCTAAAATTAATATTAAGAAGAGGGGAGGAACTTACGTCCAATTGGTCATTGACTATATTTTTCTT
Organism: Pterostichus niger; assembly: GCA_947425015.1. NCBI lineage: Eukaryota > Metazoa > Arthropoda > Insecta > Coleoptera > Carabidae > Pterostichus > Pterostichus niger. The sequence continues at coordinate 29,756,489 of OX380334.1, read as the reverse complement.
TGAATTAACCGCCTTGCGAATTCTAAATTTGCCAGTAAGTTAAGCTTAACGCCTTTCGGCTCAATATGGAGAATCCTATAATCTAATAGTGAATGGTTGTGTTGAATACAATGCTGGGAGAATTCTGTGTTATTAGTATTTGTTTTAATTGATTTTAAATGTTCTTTTATTCTAGTTCTGAAATTTCTACCACTTTGTCCGATGTAGAAGGCATCACAATCTTTACATTTAATTTCATATATCCCCGACGATTCTGATTTATCATTTTTTGTTTTTGTATTTGTTAACATTGTTCCTAAATTTGTTTTGTTAGTAGAAACGGAGTTGATGTTAAGTTTTTTGAAAATTGTTGAGACGGCTTGTGTGGTATTTGGGATGTAGTTTAAATATATCCAGTTTTTCTTTTTTACGTTACTTTCGGATTGTGTATATATGTTCTGAATCATAATTTTCTTATTTTTATTTCTCAATAGTTTATCAATAGTATCTAATTTATAACCATTATTAACGGCTATTTGTTTTATTGTTGTTAATTCTTTATTAAAGTTTGATTTATTTAGCGGGATTGTGGTTAATCTATGTATCATGCTGTGGAATGCAGATAATTTAATAGTAAGAGATTGATTGGAGCATTCGGGTATTAAGGTGTCTGTAAATGTTGGTTTCCTGTATATGTCATATTCTAAAATATTGTTAATGTTGTGTATTGTTAAGTCAAGAAAGTTCAATTTTTTATTTTCTTCTATTTCTAAAGTGAATGTTATGTTTTTATTAATATTGTTCATGTAATAAAGTAACTTGTCTAATTCTCTGTAGGTACCAGTCCATATACAAAAAACATCGTCTACTTACCGTGCCCAAAATTTAATTTTGTTTGTTAAAGTGGTATGTGAATTTAACGTAAATTGATTACAATGACCATGATATAAAAAACTTCTAAAAATCCTTTTCTAGAATAAAATTAATAAAATTAAAACATGCAAAACATTTTCATTTATTTTGGAGTAAATATTGACATACCTTATCCTATTCTATTGATTGAATATGGTGTGATATTTAACTTAACCTCAATTTTGCAATCATAATGTTAAATATATAATTCTTACGGAGATTTGATCAGAATTATTTCATTAATTAACTTTTATTATTTAATGTTATATGAAAGTACTTTTTAAAACAATACGTATTCAATTTAAAATGTCTTAAAGAAGCTTATTTACATTATAAAATCTCACCAATAGAGATGACTCCTCAAACATATTAGTACTCGATAATTTATACCATTAACACTAATTTAAAGTTGCTGAAGACATTATCCTGTTCAAGATGCTCCTCCAACTAGCAATTTTAATAATTTGCTCTAGCGTCGTCTTAGGAAACCTTGCATCGTTGTTTTTGTTAGCGAAGTAGCGTCGTCTCACTTGTGTTGTGCTAGTGATAATAGCGCTAACTCTCTCACTTGCCTAATAAGGTTCAGTTGAGAATGGCCTCCGGTGGATACAAAAGATACTTGAACTAATATTGTTTAGAATATTTTTCTTGTGGAAAAAGCTATTAAAGTAATTTTGGGTTTAATGAAATTTGTAATTTGATCTCGAAGTGCTGAAGTGAACTTGTAACGAGGTAATTACGTTGCTAATTGGATCAAGTGTGTTCGGAAATATAAGTTTTTAATTTATAGTGGCTTATAATTAAAATGTTATTATCACCTTTGTAATTGCTAAAAAAATTAAAGAATAAGTCAGTACATTTTTTTTAATTAATATTTAATGACCCACGCACTCATTTTTGTTGTGCATTCTTCTGTATACTTTATCTGAAATCAAGCTCTTATTTGCGATTCAAATTAAATTTTCCCGCGCAAAAAATATACAGAGCAAAAGTAAAGTTTTGCACGAATTGTTTTTCTTTATTTTAAATGAAATATTATTAAAAAAATATTTACCCCGCATTTTTCTTTTTCATTAATTACGTCTCAGTAAACTAATATTAATTATTAAAAGTCAAATTATTAAAGAAAGCAGCTAAAATGCTCCACTTCACCGCTTGTTCAGTGACACAATAATTCTTGTATCTAATAACAACAACAAACCCATCACTGTTAGTTCTGTTTATGTAAATATCAAAATAAAAAAATCATAGATATTAGATATATTGATGTGATATTGAATAGTGTTAAAGATGCTAAATTATTTGAGAAATAAAATGTCAAATAAATATTTTAACTATAATCTTGCAACATAGATACATTTCATTATATTCTTGCATAAAGTAAATTTATTTTACTACTGAGCGATATTGACTGAAAGATCTAAGATACGTTTAGCAGTCATTCCGGCATTGATAGATGCACATTAGTTATAAGAAATATTACGCCAGTCGAAATTTTAGCGACGTTTTGATTTTGCTGAGTTTTAAAAGTGTTTCTCTACTTATTATAAACATATTTTCAAACCATTTATTTTGTCGTGTGATAATATGATGCATATAATTACATATTCTGGAATAACAACTTTGCAAGATCTCATTGTGACAGATACAGTTTTACAAAAAAATAAATCACAGCCCACAAATGTGTTAGGGAAGTGAGAGCCAAAGAGGTAACTTTTAATATGATGAAATTTCTTTTCGGTCATGGGAATCGAATCTGGATACTAAAATCCACAGTTCGACCTAATACCGTTGACCCATCTACTCCATAAAATTTTGACACAACCAAACAAATTATTTGCTTTCTACGACAGGTTAAGTGAAGGACAAGTAAAAATAAAATAAATATATTATCACGCCTTTTACTTACTACTGGATGTAGCACTCTGTCGTAGCAGATCTCGGTCAGTGATATATTTCTTCGAGTGAAGAACGGTTACCACACGTCAAATCACGCCCCCCAAAGATGTTAGTGGAAGAGGATACACAGGGGTTTTTTTAACGTGGTGAAAATTGTTTGTCAGCTGTGGGAATCAAACCCGGGTTCTCAAATCTATAGACCGACTCGATACCACTGAGCCATCTACTCTATAAAAATCTAATATAACATATAGAAATATTCCGATTATATAAGATTTCTCGAACAAGAATTTACGAAAATCATATTTCGTTTAAGTCCTTAAAAATATACCGGAACTTTCGTAAAGACTCCACAACAGAACTATTTTATTTTCTCAATTACTTCGTTCAATAAATCATAACAAAGCCTGCGAATCCACATGCGAATGCAAGTAAATTTAATTGGCATATGCATTTCCATCCTTTGTGCCCTGTTCCGATTGACAAACCATGCCCATACGGCACTGGCGCACTATTGTCCGTTTAACAAAATTCCAAATCACTTGTAGGTTTTGTTGAAGTATTCTCCAAACACGAAATTCATCTTGTTATATATAATGCGTTTCGTTATTGCGATTTCTCTGCTGTCAGAGCAGGGATTTTTCTTTTCCTCTATTCACCAGCTGTGTGTTGAACGTTGAGGTTATATCGCTGTCTGGTTCGTTCCTTGGTGGAATGTCGACTCGGCTGTCCACTTTGCTTGTGACACGGAACAAAAAGATTCCACCTGGTGATTTGGATTTGAATGTGATGTCAAACTGTCTGTCTGGACGACGACAGTGACCTCTGGACGGAGAAAAATGGCCGAATGCAAATTTTACTGGATTTAAATTGAATGATAAATGGATTGAGAAAAAATTTTAGTGACAAAAGAGATCTATATTTTCAAACTACGGCATTAAAAGTTATATTGTGGTAAACAGTGGAAGGTACTTGTCATCAGTGTTGTGAATCGAAATTTTATAAAAGCTGGTGAAATATTTAAAAAAAAGCTGGATATAGTGCCAAATTGCTGAATTTGTTAAAAATTTGTATTATTACAAATTTATGTATTTTTCTTTGTACCTACTTGAAAAAGGTGATTTACATCTTGTTTATATTTAAATGATAAAATAATGAATTGAGTATATACTACGTAGTATTAAAGCCAAAATAAAAGAAGTGAAAGTTAAATATCAACAAAATAACAGTTCAAGAATATATATTTATGACTGCAAAATGGTATAGTCATATGTAGTATAAAAAGAAAATCACTAAAGTAACATTAAGTTGTTTCAAATTAGTCAAGTCAATACAAGGAATTCAATGCCGTTGAACGCATCTCCATATCTTGTTTAGATGTTAAAATATAGCCTCCGGAAAAGTGAAATTCTTCGTATTTTATACTTTCCCGAGATTATCTCAAAAACTAAATGATATGAAAGTTGCGCGCAAAGTCACAAAATTTCTTGTGCTTCAATTAACTTCTAAACTAATTTTAAGCAATTTTCAATTTGTCCAAATATATATATATATATATGCAAATTTTCACTACATCATTCATAGCAGAAATAATTTTAGAGAAGACGGTCTGAAATAAAAAAAATAAATACAAGAAAATAATTTAAAAATTGCTTCAAATTAGTTAAAAATATGTATATAAGTCAATTCGAACACGAAGACTTCAATGCCGTTCAGCGAATCTTCATATCTTATTTAGATTTTAAAATATAGCTTCCGGAAAATTGAAATTCTTCTTGCCTTCTAAACAGTACATCAAATAATACCTTCAATTTTTTTCCCAAAGTATAAAAACACCCTGTTATTGTTATATAAAATAAAACAGGCCCGCAACTACCCTATTGTGAAAAATTGCTTTTATATCAGTTATATACAGAGAAGTAAATACTATATTAAATGTTACAAATTTAGATATCTTTCATAACCAGTTGCACTGCTGTATGAAGTATAAATTAAGTAAAAATACGGAATCGAATTATTAACTGCAATATTTATTAATTCGTTTAAAATTATTTCTCAATTTAATTTTGTTTACTTACGTTACACTTAATATTTGTCGGGCAGTGATGCAACTGGCTATTAGAAGTTTTTTCAGATTTGTTTATTTTATTAATAAAGTATGAACAAAAAGCAATCTTCATTCGATTAGAGAGCTTGAGATTTTATTTTCAGTTGATAATTTATTGTGCTTCAATTCAAAATCATCTGACATTAATTATCAACGAAAAATTTCTCATTTCTGCATATTAAATACAATTATAATTAGCTGATGAAGCAAATATTGGTTAGATAAACAATGTTTAATAACATTAATTTATTTCTAGTATGTCAACTATGTCCACCAAATATTTTATCAATTAATATTTGTTATCGAAAACTGAACCAATTATTTTCATACTCTGTAAACCTAAACGTGATTAAATATTAACACTGTTCATAATTTAATCATAAATATATACTAGTAGTAACAAGGCAATACTTTAATATCATCAACTTCCCCAAACATTAATTTCAATATTTTCTTTTCCTTCGCAATAGAAAATTGAAACTACGTCTCAGCTAAAAATACTGTAGATGGCACTGCGATCGAAATCCTGTTTAATATGGAATAATTCAATTGCGTTGACAATTATAAATGGCAATACCTTTACAGACAAAATATTTATGTCATATATCAGAAAGAAACTGTTGCATCATGAATAAACTGTACGTAAGCATATATGATTTATTTATTATTTTTAATAGTATAGGACAGAAATGCATGATTTTTTATGAAGTGTAAAACCCCTAGAGAAAAATAGGATTCTCTCCCGAGGTATATATATATATATATATATATATATATATATATATATATATTTACGGCCGAAGTAAGATTAAAAACGAAAAAAAAATGTAAAATTTAATTTATTCACATTTTTTTCATTTATTAATTTTAAAATTATTAGTTGTTTTTGACATAAAAATCAAATTCCTAGACAACAGCAAAAATTTATGTAAACAAGTTTATTTATATCAATTTACATTATATTTCTAACTTGGAATAATAAGAGAACAGCGAAGAACCCTGGGAAGAATCCCAAGAAATTGTTGATGCAATTTCTGCAGCTGTTCTTAGGTTTTTATTTGTTTTGTTGATCTGTATGATATTTTACATATATTTGACAGCGGAGCTCCCTAGATGAATAATGCGCACATATTTCTATTACTATTTTATTGACTAGACTATGGAAACCATGGAAATAGTAATTGCTATGCTATTAATGGTGAATAATCTGTATCATAATGTAAAACTGTGTCTAATAAATAAATGACTGAAGGTACAGTGATGATGGTAAATGATCAGAAAAATTCGGGTGACGTCACGATTCGAATCAGGGACCCGCCGCTTGCCGGGAAGAGATGCTAACCGCTACACCAATTCACCTGTATCCTATGTATGGCATCAACAGAATTCTTCTGTCATAGTGTCTAACGTAGCATCGATCCCAAGATTCCTATATGATAGGTATTGACAACGAGTTTCGTCTACAGCGACCCGTGTCTGATTTAAAGGAAATCTACCACGAACTGATTTTTTTGTCATATGACATGACTAAAAGTACAGTGATGATGATAAATTTAAAGCTAAATTTATGACAGAAAAATTCCGGTGACGCCTGGATTCGGTTGATGCCATACGTCGGACACAGGTGATGTGGTGTAGCGGTTAACATTTCTGTCCGTCAAAGGAGGGTCTCTGGTTCGAATCCAGGCGTAACTCGAATATTTCTGTCATAAATTTAACTTGAAAAATAAATTAAGGTATGAGAAAAATATATATTTATTTCTCTTCCCGTTATTAAAATATTATTTAACGTACTAGTTTTCATGGCGCTAAATAACATCTTAATCACATGTTAAAAAGCTGTGAGGTTTTAGTCACGGCGTGAAGTTAACAACTGACATATTAAGCACGGGATGAAGTTAGCTTCTTGCATCGGTCATTGTAATTTACTTGTCAAATAATTAATAAACTTTATAATTTCTTGTTGTCTTCATTTTCGATCGTAGAAAAAGTATAGCATGTGACTCATTTTATAAACTCTTTAGTTACGAGTTTTTTTTTTTATATCTTCAAGAAGATAAGTTAATTAAAGAAAGATATTAGTATATTTTATTTGAAGTATGAAAGCAACGATTGACGGCAAAAAACAACACTTAAATGAGTCTTTTGAAAACAGCTAATAAGTAAACCATAAGTAATATTTATTACCATCTTTGTGCAAGTTTTCATTAGCCCACTGAGACTATGTCAGCGACCAGACCACCACATATTCCTCGCTCCAGAATCACACAGAAGAAAACTTTCTTGGGTCCCGTATGACTGCAACTTGAACTTCCGCCACCGCTAAAGTAGTTGACGCGTAATGAAACATGTCAACCAACAGTTACTATTCGACTCAGTTACTTACTTTTCCATGTAGTACAGTACAGACAGAGTTCTCGTCGAGTATCTGGGGTTCGTTATCAGCGTTATCTAGATATGTCGTGTGAATAATGTTGCGTTGCGTGTACGAGTCCGGGTACAGAGAGAACTTTCCCGGGTGAAAAACTTTACAAGTTAGCTTTAATGAATATTCATTGATATTTATCTGCCTGTGGGTACTGACGCAATTTTGTGGTTTGCGAACTGGAAAATGTGAATTAAATTTTCTCGATTTCATGGATGGGAGAAAGGACTTTCTCCGTATCCAAATTTTGTTTTTGTTAATGTTATATTTGTGTTGTGTATTATTTCGAATTTTGTGTGGTAGTATTTGTATATCTAGGTCGTGGAATATATGTTTGTCACATCGAAAACATATATCACGGATGAGGTGTACAGAATATTTTTTGTGGCTGATTGATATTAAAAGTGTGCTTTTGTCGATAATTGACCGACTGTGAGGTGCTACGTTTATAACCTAAGCTGTAAAAGTGTTGCTATGGAAAAATAACAAATTTAATTTAAGAAATATAATAACTCTTTAATTTCGGGTGGAGTTAACATTATTTCATCACTTTCCATTATATAAATTTAATTAATATATATTGATTAACAATAATATGACAAGAATGACAATTATAAAATTATAAACATCAAATTTGTTTTTACAGTCACCGCTTAACTAATGCTTAGTAACAATTGAAAAAAAACCAAATTTAACACGGCAGTAAAGCTGCTACTTTTTTGCCTAGTTAAACAAATAACTATTTTTGCATAAACGAAAAATCGAACAGAAAGTGACACTTTGTTAATTATCTTGAATATCGTAAAAAAAGTAAATACTAAATTCACATTTAAATATATTTTTTAAATATCTTTTTAGTTTTAGCAGATTTTGCTAATAGCAGCAGGCGATAAATCATTTTAGAGGTTACTGCAAAATTTTATTAGAATAAAGTAATTTATAAATGTTTGATAGAGGATAATATACGAGGTCAAATGTGACAAGGTCTTTGAAAATATTTTACATGCTTCATGTTAAATAGAAGAACATAAAAGGAAAACATAATTTTGATAGAACTAAAGAATAATAAAAACAAAACACATTAGTGAAATATGGTATCAAATTAATAACCTATAAAATGCTATCATAGACGTTCCAAAAAATAAAATTATTGATACCTTCGTAACTCAAATCCGAAAGAAATAAAATTTCTTATCTTCATCCTTATTTTTAGCGCTATAATTTTGCTTAAAACGACCAACAATAAAGGTATTAATTATTAATAACGAGCAAATAAAATTTTACGATCTAACGGGCCATAAAACATGAAATATGTATATTTAGTTTTCAGTAAGGATATTCAGCTTCAGCTGTTTGGAAACGTTTATAGGCTACTAGATTTTAATCAGCTGCATTTACAAGTTTAACTAGAAATGGTTTGCCTATATTGCTGTTGTTGTCGTTGCCATGAATGTAAATATAATTAAAATACCATAATACAAAAAAATGTGCTTCTTAGTTTCTTTTAACAAGGGTGGAATATTGCTTAAGGGTGTTTTCGTGTTGACAAGGTTATTACCATAAGTATGTACCTTTTTATTTTAATTAAAACTTAAAATTTATTTTATGACGATGTATCATTAAAATGTTATTTTCACGACCATATCAGAAAGTAAAATTTTCTTTCCTTACTTGAATGTATAAATAAAATAAGCAATTCCATTAAATGAATTTCATTTTATCACATTTCACACTTCAATTTTAAAATATTTTAAGGTTGTTTTTATAACTTGACAGCGTGTTCACTTTCATTTAATTGAAATAAAAATCACTAGATGACATTACTTGTTGTACCAAATCTGTAAAAAACTCACGATAAACTTTGATATGTCCAGAGGATGAAATGAGGCAGCCATAATAAATGTCAGTGTAATACAATTTGATTTGACATTGGTGACATTTCTCAAGAGAATAATAAATCTTATCTAAATTTTTAATTTATTTCTGTACATTTTACTTTTTGATACGGTAGTGAAAAAACTTATATGTACATCTCGTGAACAAAGTGTCTTTCTTCCCTAAGGTGCATTATATCTTTCGTCTTCGGTTTGATAAATAGAATGGCACCTTTTCGAAGAAATGCCTCACTTTATTCCTTTGATATGCAAATAACTATTATTCATTATCTTTTAAATCAGAAATTGTAATAGCTACGCTACGAATATCAGCAGTCAATATGAATTTATAGTGAAATAAATTTATGTTCTTCTGCCATTTTAAAACAAAATGGTGCATGTAAACTTAATTTTTTAATGCTTCTCTTTGTATACAATACGCATTGAAAATAGTATGGACTACATTTCTGTGTCATTTTGAGACAAAATCTTATTTAAATTCTCTAAAAAAAAGTGTAAATTATGAAAATACTAGAGAAACTATTAATACATATTATACTTGAATTTATGGAGTTGATTCCCGCAGCCGTCACCACATTAAAATTACCCCTGTGGCTTCCCTTCAACGAACATCATTAAGGGTAGAAGAAGATTTGACGGTTGGTAACCATAATTCACACGCAAAATGTGTCACTTACCGAGATATGCTATGGTAGAGTGGCATACCCAGTAATAGGTTAAAGACGTGATGATATATTTATTTTGTGTCTAACTGCAATTGTGTGGAATTTTATTTAAATAAAAATACATGTTGTTGCATATTTCCTTTCTTATCTTTTTAGATTCGATGTTAGAGGTGAGGTTAGATTAAGCGGGAGTTATTTGAAATATTTTGAGCACATGAAATGTACGTCGAATAAAAGATTAATAAAAAAGGTGCATAAGAGTGAATGGATAAATGCGATTGAAGGTTGGTTGCGTGACGAATGATTCCGAATGTAAGGAATAAATGAACTTGTATGGAGAGAACTATAAATGTGGTTGAAGTGAGGATGGTGTGTTAGAATGAGGGTGTTTCAAGAAGACTGATTATTTGCTAAATCTGATAGTGGATATTCTGTTTTTGTTTCTATGATTCGTGCTACCCCATTTGGTGGGATAAAGCGTGATGTTATGTATGTATGCATATATTAATTGATACCAAAATGTAAGAACAATTATTAAACATAGGAGGCGCCATAACAAACTTTCATCAACATAAATGATTCATATTAATTTATAACATTGCCTGCATCAGTTCAATTACGTGACATAAACAGGCCAATCACATGACATTCGATTCCCTAAGATAATATCCCGTAGCCATTCCACTAATACTAATATGTCACAACTTACAGTGATACGAATACAACAAACGTCTAATCACGCATACGCATTCTGCAAGTGTCACGCGCACTCTCTCATTGACGTACACACAAATAGAGAGAAAGAGAGAGAGATAGAGAGAGGCACACACAGAGAAGCATTACAAAGGACTTGGCCCGTTTACTCAATACACCCAATTATACAACTAATGCGTCTATTCACCACTGGGTGGTGTGGCGCTGCCATCTGTACGCGTTTGTTTATGTGTGTGTGGTTGTTTAGCAGTCAGCTGTTTAGAGTTATATTAATATTAATTATGTCTTAAAAGTTGCGAGTGTGTGACAGTGATTAATATATGATACTTTGAAGATGAGTTTGACAATTTTAAATATATAAATATCATTATCATTTATATATTATCCAACTCTGGTTACAGCAGAAATGTAGTTGCAAATTTATATCTATACTTAGAAAATATTTTCTTAATCTAACAAACAATGAAATAAGTAAATTCGCCATTACCACACATTTTATCCATTACTTGGTGCGACACTCTGTCGTAACAGGTCTCGGTACGTGGTAAATTTAAGGGCATAAAATCATTTTTAGTTTGGTGTTGCTAGACTTTGAGTATCGAACTCGGGTTTTTAAATCAACGGTTCGACGTGTTATCAATAAGCTCCCTATATTTTCAATAAATAATTTTAAAAATATGTAAAATACATAACAAAAATAATAATATATTATTTCAAAAGATCAATGTTCATGTAGGTGGCTCAATGGTATCCAATCGGCCTGTGAATCTTGAGAACCCTGGGTCGATCTCCACAGCCGACAAACAATTTTCACCAATTTAAAATTCTACCCCTGTGGCTCCCCCGCCACTAATATCTTTGGGGGCCGTGATATGACGGCTGGTAACCGCACTTCACGCAAAAAAAAATATATCACTTACCGAGCTCTGCTTATGCAGAGTACCACACCCAGTAATGGGTAAAAGGCGTGATGATATATTTATTTATTTATTTAATGGTCAGTTGTCAACTGCGAAGTTACATTTACATGAATATATATTTTTAAATCTAATACATCCAACAATTTTACTCTAATAATGAAAATTGTGTCTAATTAATCACATAGCCACAAAATTTCAAATACATTCTTCGAGATTGTCGAAAAACAGTAAATTTGAAAGAAAACTTTACTAACTCGAACCGTACCCTAACCTAACCTAAAACCATCAATCCTTTATTACCCTCACAAACCCCGGCGCATAAAAACAATTTACACCCCTGTCAGCCAACCGCACAATTAACTGGAAGTGCCATAACCTCACTTCACAACTATTTTTCCCAACTGTTCCAGTATCCGACTACTCGACAAGTCAGCAAGCATCGAAGGTGGCTTTGTCACAAACAAAGGCACATCGTACGCGCATCAAATGCAGCAGTGTGACAGGGACATCTGACGACAGGGTAGAACTAACGATTGGTATAACAGGAGGTGAATTAAGGCCTTAGTTCTCTAGGTTCGCTAGTGCGTTTGTCACTTTTGACCGATTTTTCAAATAGCAGCTTTCAAAATAGTTTTTATTCAATATTATAATCACTGAATACTAAAAATATAGGTCTACAAGTAAAATAAAATAAAAAATGTAAAATAAACCTTGTTTCACCAAGTGTTGGATGACAATTAATTTTGTCTTTGTTGTTATTTAAATTGTTATTGCGTAGCTTTCCCTTTTTTTCGGTAGATGGCATGACCTATTCCACAGAACTTCTCATGTCATCTTACCTGTTTGTTAGAGATCTTATTCTCTGCTGGCACAGTTCTTCGTCACCAGCTTCTTCACGTGAACTTTGTTCTAGGTGAAGAAGTGAGTTATACCATACTGATGAGCTCTAATAAGAGCGAAACGCGTCTATGGTTACTAACTGTGCTGGCCAGCCTCTGACGATGCCCTCATAAGGTTACTTGGAGGCTGAATTTTGTGAAACATAGTCAAGTGTTTATTTTATATTTTTTATTAAACCTTGTTTCACCAAATGTTGGACGACAATTAATATTGTCTTTGTTGTTATTTAAAATAAAATAATCTTATTTTAGTTGACCTATTTCATATACAATAACTATACATTAATTTATAATTTGCAATACGCAATTTCGTTCAATTTGTACTAATGGTGAATTTCATTTGTTATTTGCATCTAATATAATCAGAGTTCACAATTATGTAATTACTAATTACATTTAGCAATTACAATAAGTACTCACTGTTCGTAATATGCCAGATAATAGTAGCGTTTACACTGACAAAATTAAGACATTAATGACAATTAATGCGATAGATATATTATTTTGTCTTTATTTTCCTTCGATTTTTTACAGGGACAGTTTAAATACCTACTACAATATACAGGGTGTTTCAAAATTGTTATTAGAGTATATAGGTATTATTTGATATACTGACTACAACGCAAAAATATTTTTGCAATGTAAACAGGATATCAAATAATACCTACATACTTTTAATTTTTGTTATATAAATTTGAAACATTCTCAATCTAAAAAGTATAGAGATAATAATAATTGAAATAGTTCAAGGAAAAAGACGCGACTTGTATTTTGGTACAAATGTGATTTCTCTTTTGATGCTATTAATTGTAATTTGGATCGTAACACTTCTATTAATTGATAAGTGTAATTACTAATCATAAATACTAATTAGATATCTGTGAACGCAGGTTTACTAACCCAGATGATTTATTTATTTGACTATTACATTGCTCATTTTTCTTTCAGAACTAGATTTACTGATTCATCTGAAAGCAATTCAATCCACCACAATGCATGCATCATTTTGTTTACAAGTAGTTCACTTCAGTTCAGTTAGACATATGGCCAGATTTAGTTGAATTGACAACATGAAATATCTTCAGCACTGTTGGGCAATTTATTTTTTTCTGTCATAATTCTAGCGTTGTCATAAATATATGAATACATCATATGCAAAACAAAATGCAATCGTTTCGATAGTGCAGTAGGCATAAAAATAAACCCAAATTAAATGTCACTTTGCGTGGTAAAGTTGGACCTTTGACAGATGGACGAATATAAAAACTTTATGACAAATGATTGAAATAGCACACATCAGTCGATTTTCGTCATATTCAGTAATATCACCGAAACAATGACATATTATTTGAATAATAAACAAACAGTAATTAAAAATGACCATAATACCCATCAAAATAATATTCCCAATCACATTTAACAGAAAATATATAAATTGTATATTTATTTATTTATCATCAGTAAAAGAAGCCATAAAATAAAAATGTTCCAATTACTGACATCGGTTTATTTCAAATATTTGCGCTTTTTATATTGAACTACTAAACATATTACATAAGATCATGGCATAATTCACTTAACTTGTCAAGAAGTAAGAAATGCAAAATAGAAAAATGCGAATAATCATACCGCATCTCCAGAGATTTGCGTATATAAAAGATGAATAAAACTAGAGCATCGTCAACAGCAGCAGTAACGAAAGCAGCACACTGACTTGTTTACAGTTGTTGTTGTTATGTTGTGCTCTCTTTTACTCATTTCCGGTTTTCATTTGCGCAATTTAAAAGTGAGTACGATTATTAGATTTTACTCAATTCTTTCTTAGTTTTCATAACATTATATTTTATAGTTATGAAAAGGCAAATGTTACTCAGCTTTTTACTTCAGTAATTTAATGTGCAAAAGCTTTCATAATTTTACTAGTTACAAATTTTCTATTTATTGATCTAAGCGGAAGTCTCATGAAAATAACTTCGATCATTTTTAATCAATCATACAATGCTTAATATTTTTGCATGATCCTTTTTTTAATGTTTATCGATATGGTTTCCTTGACACAAATTTACTGATCAATAAGTAATTCCTTACCATTTACCAATTGGGAGAGAGTAAGTAAATGAAATTAAACTCACTTTAAAATAATATCATTAACAAAAAACATTTTTTAAAAATCAAAATAATTTATAAATATTTCTGTGTTTTAATTTTGTTACTTAACCGTATTGAAATGAGTAAACCGGTAGAAAGTATTTACTGCCCTTATGGCCAGTTGTATCACTAAATATAAAATGTAACTTAAAGCCGCTCCGGAGTGAATACAATTTTTGTATTTGTCCCTAAATCTTATGCACCCGCTAACCCCAGTAACTTGCTGTGTTACTGTTCTTGGAACCGTGGTCTGCAAACCGAGGGTCTATTTATTAGGGATTGTAATTTTTTTTAAATGCTGTTATTGTGTATTCAAATATTCGTTGCATTATCTTCTACTTTCGAAATATCTAACCCAGATGATATGAGTTTCACAGACATTTAAGTTTTAGACGAATTTATACGTTATTTTGTGTTTATTACTCGTATCTATTCTTAAAATATTTATTAGATTAGAAACAACAACAATTAAAATAAATGAACCATACTGAACATCAATATAAATAAATCAAATCATTTATAGTATGGAAATAAGAAATTGCTTTGCTTATATAAATATTAAGGAATAACATCATGAATTTGACGGCTGGTAACTGCAGTTCACAAGCATAAATATATTATTTACTGAGATCTACAACGATAGAGTACCACTGCCAGAATGAGTGAAGGCATATTTATTGTTTGTGAATTTTTGGTTGACCCGCATTTCAATATCTCTTTTAATTTTTCAGTTATAACGATTTTTGACTCAACTTTGAGAGCCCATATCTCGAAAACTAAAAGAGATATTGAAATGCGGTTTTTTATTTATTTTTATTTTATTTTAAAGAATAAGGGTACATCGACTGCTGCGGTCATTAGTACCCGGAACAGTGGTTATTACAAGTTATTATTATTTAGAAATAAATATTAGATTTGCTGCAGTATTTTGATGTCATTGCAGAATTGGATTGTGTTCGTTAGTCTGGTGACATTGTTTCCAAGGGCTTCTTTTAACGTCTGTGGCATGTTGTGTCGTATTCTTTGTGTGGCGTATTTTGGACACTGAATGAGGATGTGTTCTGTAGTAATTGGTGTGTTGCAGTTAGTACACGTTTCTGGTTCCGTTTTCTGTATGATGTACTTGTGAGTTATGTTTGTATGTCCTATTCGTAGTCTAGTTATTTTAATTTGGTCTCTCCGGTTGTCTATGTTTGTCCATTTGGTTGTATTTGGTTTTATGTTTCTTAGTTTGTTTCCAGATATATTGGTCCATAGATCATTCCATTGTTTTTTTGTTTGTTTTTTTATTATTTTGAGAAAGTCTTGTACAGGGATAGGTATAGACGTTATTTCTTCTTGTATTGCCTCTTTCGCTGTTTCATCTGCTTCTTCATTTTTACGTATGCCTGTGTGCGATGGTATCCACATGATTGTTATTTTATTTTGTAGTGATATATCGTGTATTAGATGTTGTATTTTTTGTATTAGTGGTTGCGTGTTATATACATTTTGTATTTCTCGTATAACACTTAACGCATCGGTGTGTATAATATATTCTTCTCGTTGTTGTTTCTTTTTATGTATTATTTGTAGAGCAGTGAGTATGCTATATGTTTCAGCAGTACAAATGGATGTTTGGTTTGGTAGGTGGATTTTAATTTTTTCGTTGTCTATTATTACTGCAGCTCCAGTGCCTTCTGATGTTTTTGACCCATTAGTAAATATTTTTTGTGCATGGGGGTTTTGGTTGTCGATTTCTCTGTATGCTTGTTTGATGACCTCTGGTGATGTGTTAGATTTGTTGTATTTTGTTAATTCTAGTCTGTAGTTTGGTGGATTCTTCCTCCATGGTGGTACAGTATCTTTGATGTCTATTTCAAGGTCAGGTAGGGTCGTTTGGATATCTGTGAGGGTTTTAATGATTTTTTGTTGGAGGGGTGTTTGTGATTGTGGTCTTGAGTGGATTTGAGATGTTTTGAATATGTATGAGAAGGCAGGATTTTTTGGGTTTCTGGCAAGTTTTGATATGTATGTTAGAGTTAATTGGTTTCTGCGGATTTCTAGTGGTACGATGTTAGATTCACATAGCATGCTGATAGTAGGGCTAGTTCTATAAGCTCCTATAGCCAGTCTAATTGCTGTGTTTTGTATTGGATCTATAATTTTCAGTATATTCTTACTGGCTGTTTGGTATATGATTGATCCATAGTCTATTTTGGATCGAATGTAGGACAGGTACATTTGTAATAGGATGTTACTGTGTGATCCCCATTTGTTGTGGCATAGGCATTTAATAATATTTAAACTTCTATTACATTCTTGCTTTAGGTGGTGTATATGTTGTTTCCATGTAAGTCGTGTATCTAGTGTCATTCCGAGAAATTTTATATTGTTAGCATACTTAATTTTCTTGTTGTTAAGTTTGATCTGGGGTTTTACTGTTGGTCTTGTAAGTTTGGTGAAAAACATCATTTTAGTTTTCTCTTCGGAGAACTGTAAGCCAGTACTTTTTGCCCATTCACTTAGGAGTTCTGTAGTGCGTTGAAGTTCTTTTTGCGTGGTCTTCGTGTTTTTGTTTCTGTGGTATATTGCAAGGTCGTCAGCAAATAGTGATGTATTTATGTGTTCTGGGATGTATTCCGTTATTTTGTTCATTGCCATTAAAAACAAGGTGACGCTAAGGATTTCTCCTTGCGGTGTTCCGTTTTCCTGATATTTTGGCTCCGATAGGTATCCATTATATAGGACTCTAAACTTGCGTTCGTTTAGGAAATTGTTAATGTATTTTAGTATGTTTCCGTCTAAGTTTTGTTCTTTTACTGATTTGATAATGTAGAATCTCCAGACTGTGTCGTACGCTTTTGATATGTCAAAAAATATGGCTGTTGTGTGTTGTTGGTTTCTAAAAGCTCTGTGGATTTCTGTTTGGAGTGCTATAAGTTGATCAGTGGTAGACCGGCCGTGTCGGAATCCGCTTTGGTTCTTGTTTAGGACGTTGTTGGTTTCTAAATACCATGTCAGTCTTTTATTTATGATTTTTTGTAGAAGCTTGCTTAAGGTATTCGATAAAGCTATGGGTCTGTAGTTGATGGGATTTGTTTTTTGCTTGTTTGGTTTTAGTAGCGGGATGGTGATGACTTCTTTCCATTTTTTTGGGAATTTATTGTTTATCCAAATATTATTATATATGTTGAGTATGAATTTTTGTGTGTTTTCAGCTAAGTGTTTTATGAGTTCATATGTTATTCCATCTGGTCCCGGGCTCGTGGAATGTTTCAGTTCGTGTATCGTTGTGTTTAGTTCATTTAGCGTTATTGGGTCATTAATTTCGTTGTCGTTGTTGTGGCTAATTTCTATGGACTCTCTTTCGGTGGTTTGTTTGTGTAATAGGAACTCAGGGGTATATTGTGTATTACTTGAGTTTTGGTAAAATTGTTCTGCTATTATATTGCTAATATCTTGAGGGTTTGTTATTATTTTGTTGTTGTGTATTACGAGATCAGTGTTTGTGTGTGCTTTTCTTCCATTTATTCGTTTGATTTTATTCCATACCTCTATTATGGGCGTGTCTGTTGTGATTGTTGATGTGTATTCTTGCCAAGATGATTTTTTGCTCTGCAGTATTGTTCTTCTACAGTGTGCTTTGGTTCGTTTTAGATTTATTAAATTTTCCGTGGTTTTATTTTTTTATATTGATTTAGGGCTTTTTTGTTGTTTTTTACTGCTTCTTGGCATTGAATGTTCCACCATGGTACTTTTTTCTTGCATTTTTGTAGATTTATTTTTTTTTAGGGTGGAGTCTGCTGCCTCTGTTATAATATTTGTTAGAATATTTACTTGTTCGTCTATGTCCTCTGTTTCGGGTATTGTTGTTATGTTTGTTAGTTCCGTGAATCATGTCCAGTTAGCGTTTTTTGTATTCCATTTTCTTGTTGTACTTAAATTGTTATTTTCGTATTCATTGTTTATGGTTGTTCTTATGGGGAAGTGGTTTCCCACATATGATAGTGGTAGTACTGTCCATGTTAAATCTTGAGCTATTGTAGCGTCGCAAATGGTAATGTCAATGGCTGTGTAGTTGCCAGATTGTGCGCAAAAGTGTGTATTTGTCCCATCGTTTAAAACTATGAGGTTATCATTTCGGTCTAATATGTTTTCTATGGATTTTCCTCTTGTGTTTGTAGTTTCGCTTCCCCATATTACGTTGTGTGCGTTCAAGTCGCCCATTATGAGGAACGGTGTTGGTAATTGTCCTATTAGTTGCTCTATTTCTTGATTATTTATAACCTGGTTTGGTGGTAGATACAAGGAACAAAAGGTTATTTTTTGTGGTGCGAATATTGTAATTGCAATTGCTTCTAAGTTTGTGTTTAGGGTGATTTCTTCTACGTGTTTTGTACTTTTTACTAGGATGGCTACTCCGCCGCTGGCATTTACTGTATTGTGTCGGTCTTTTCTGTAGATAGAATAGTATTTGAGTGTTGCTTTTTGGTGTGGGTGTAGTCGCGTTTCCTGTAGACATATAAGTTGTGCGTCTGTTTTGGCTATAATCCTTTGAAGTTCCGGTAGGTGCGCATGGAACCCATTTGCGTTCCACTGTATAGTATTCATATTTGGATTAGACTTGTTCTACTTCTTCCTCTTCAAGTTGAACTTTTATTCGGTTGTGAATTCTAGTGATGCGATTTTTTATTATTCTTTTAATTAAAAAGGGATATATACTGTTTAACATGGTTAGTAGTTCGTCGGTTTGTTTTGTATAGTCTTTAGAGATCGTTAGTGGATCAGTGTTATTTGTAGCGTTTTCTATAAAGTCTACAAATCTTTCCTAGTTTAGTATGTATGTATCTGGATTAGAGTTTATTTCTGATTCTACGTCTTTTAATAAGTCATGTGTTGTGAAATTGTATGAAGGGCTGATTGATCTTGATTTAGTTGATGTCCTTGTTACATTTTGTTTTTTGTTTGGTTGTGATTTTCTGGTGTCGTCTTCCATGTTGTCAATATCGTCGTTGTCATTTGATCTTTTGCTACTTATTGTTTTATTAATTTCTTTTTTGTTTATAGGAGCTTTTTGTTTTTCTTTGTGATTTTCGTTATTAGGTTGTGTGTTATCTGGATTTTCAAAGGTTGAATAAAAACCTTTAAATGGGTTTATTATGTTAGTTTTTGCACTTGGTAGTGGTTGTGACAGAGATGTATTTGGATTTTGCCTTTCCTGTTGGGTTGTTGGTGGGCTATAAGGAGGTTGTGTGAGGCTTTTTAAGGTATCTGTAGGTTCTTGTGCTGTTGCTGTTGTTTGAGATTGTTGTTTGGCAACATTTGTTTTATTTGTGCTTCCTTGGGTTGTTAGTTGAGTTTGTGATGGTTGTGTGGGCGGGTTGTGTTGGTTTGTTTGACATTCTGCTGAGGTATGTCCTGGCTTTTTACATTTATAGCACGAAAATGTTTCTCCATTTATGTATAATTTGTATTCAGTATTATCATAAGTGACATATAGAGTTTCTGGGATTGTTGTGTTGTTTTTATCTATTACATAGACCTGCCTACGAAAGCTTAGTACATGTGAGTAGTCGCTGTCTGGCATTCCTACTCTTAGGAATGTGATCGGTGAGACCGATTTGATATTTTTTTGTTGTAGTGCTTTTACAATTATTTCATGTGGTATTGATGGACATACATTTGAAATTATAATTCGTTTTGTGGGTGTAATAAGTCGTCGTACCTCTAGGATTTTGTTTTCTATTTCAATAGTTTTTTGTTTTGCAATTAGGTTATCTACCGTGACTTTCGAAGTTAGGTATATGCATATACGATTATTAGAGATTCTGGAAGCAAAAATTACATTTTTGGGTTGTACAATATTTCCTATGGCCATAATGTATGATTTCAGTGGTATTTCATTGACAGCTGTTATTATAATTGCTTGTTCCTTTGATGGGTGTGGATTTATGTTATTGTTAATATTTTGTTTAGTTGCGTTGGCATAGTTGTTACCTGTCTGTTGGGTGTTAATTGGTGGCGTTTGCTTGTTTACGTCTGCTTCCATTTTTAGTTTATTTTATTATCGGCATGGAAGTTTGTCTATTGTTTGTTAGATGGTACTATCTGCTATGATATGAATCTGTTTTGTTTTTGTTTTTTTTTTTTTGAAGGATTTTTAGGATACGGGGCAGGGTTTTGTATATATGGATGCTGTATGGAATTATTTATATCTGGGATTAATTATATTAATAGGAATAATATAAGTAGGGGTTTTACCTTGACCTTGATTTGTTGATTGGCACTTTGACACGTCTGCACTGAAATGCGGTTTGAACGACTGCATTTCTCTTGAGTTACTTAATTCTGATGTGTTATTCTTTTATTTTTTGAATTTATAACTGTCATTAATATATCAAAATTTCATAATCTCAAAAACGCTCTTTCGTATTTATTAGAACGGAAGTTGAAAAAATATTGTATGAAACACGTAAGAAAATAAGGTTATTACCTTACTTATGTGTTTACTAAATTTTACCATTTTTTAAAATTTTTAAACTTAAAAAATATTTCTTTTCTCAATACATCCAAAAGTTGAAGAGATAATAAAAATCTGAAAACACCAGTGAATTCCTCGAGTCAAAATACATAGGTATGCAAATTTGTACAGCAAAATTAGCACGAATACATTTTTTATTACAAAAAATCGAATATAGCCATGTTTTTGAAATTCCTTAAGATTTTTACGAATTTTGGCCATTTTTTGATTTTTTTTAAATAAAAACTGTATCCGTGCGAATTTTGCTGTAAAAATTTTCATACCTATGTATTTTCACGTGAAGAATTCAAATTTGCAGTATCTCTTCAACTTTTGAATATATTGAGAAACGAAATATTTGTATAAGTTAACTAGCGCACGAGAAATACACTCGTTCAAACCGCATTTCAATATCTTTTTTAGTTTTCGAGATATGGGCTCTCAAAGTTGAGTTTTTAAAAAAGTCAAAAATCGATGTAACTCAAAAACTAAAAGAGATATTGAAATGTGGTTTGAACGAGTGTATTTTTCGTGCTCCGAACTATATAGAAACATATTTTTAAAAAATTCGAATTTTGAACCGGTTCAACCAAAAATTCACAAAAATATATCATGCTTTTGAACCATTACTGGCAGTTGCACTTTGCTGTAGTACATCTCAGTAAGTAATATATTTATGCTTGTGAACTGCAGCCTCGATCCCATGACTATTTTATTTATATATACCGGGTCTAACACGAAAAGTGAAACATAGACGTTTAACATGGCAAATCAGTTTTTCCGTGCGCATTGCTTCCCTAATTATTTTAGGAAAAAATGTTTCAAATAAATGTTGTAAAGCATAAAATTCTACATCCCAATGAATAAACAAAATTCATTTTGACTACTTCATAACTGCAGAAATTAAATTTGAAAATTCACGTAATTTCAATTTAATAGTAATAGCCATGGAATTAAAAACAAGAGATGAACAAATGCGTAACGTTTTAAACGTCAAATTATTAGTATTTATTTTGACCAACTGTGATATTAAATCAATATTAGGGTTTATTATTATCAAAAATGAATAATTATTCAGATGAAGAAAAGTTGCAAATAATTAAATGGCATTATTCTGGCCATAGTTTACGACTAATTCGTGACTATATTAGCGCTATTTGGCAACATCATGATATTTCTAGTACGGCAACTATTCAGACACTAAATTTCAAGAAAGAAATAAATGAAAGAATTTATAACAATGAAGAAAATATTCTTGCTTTAATAGAACTGGAGCCAACAATGAGTGTGCGGGAAATTTCCAGAGAACTAAATATAAATTTTATGACAGTGCATAGAATTCTCAAAAATCATAAATACATTCCTTTTAAATTTCAAAACCACCAAAATATTTTGGAACGAGATTTTGAACTGCATGCCTCATTCTGTGAAATAATGATGGAGAAATCAAATTGTAATAGAGAATTTTTAAGTAGTATTTTATTCACAAATGAATACACATTTACCATGAATGGCGAACCAAACTGTCATAATTATCAGTACTGGTCACAAAATAATCCACATAATATTGTAGAATCGAGGACACAATATCGTCATTCTGTCAATGTGTGGGCAGGAATTTTTGGTGATAAAATCATTGGCCCATTCTTCATCCAACGAATAAATTCAGCATCATATTTGAATTTATGAATTAATGCTGTTGGACCACAAATTGTTGAAACAAACAAAGAAAATGTGTGGTTCCAGCATGATGGCTGCCCTGCACATAGCACTAGAGAAGTTGTGGAATATCTAAACCATGTATATCCTGAAAGCTGGATAGGACGAAATGGTCGCCAGATTTAAATCCGTGCGATTTTTTTTATGGGGACATTTAAAATCTTATGTTTATAAAAAAAGATACCAGAATTTAGAAGAACTTAAAAATGCTATATTACAAGAATGCCAGAAAATAAATAATCGACAATTAAAGAATACTCGAGAAAGCTTCTACAACAGATTAGGTTATTGTTTAGCTCAAAACGGTGGACTATTTGAACATCTAATTTAACAATTTAAGAACATTTAGTTTGTTGATGTTTTTATTGAATTAAATTTATGTTACATTAATTAATTTGTTAAATAACAACCTACCTTAAATATTTTATCGAGTTTATTATTTTATTATTCTTAAATAATAAATCTAAAAAATATTTTGCCTTATTATTATTAAATTTTTATTTAGAAAATAAATATTTAGTACGTAAAAATGATTTTGACAATTTATTCTGACATTGACGTATAAAACGTTACGCATTTGTTCATCTCTTGTTTTTAATTCCATGGCTATTACTATTAAATTGAAATTACGTGAATTTTCAAATTTAATTTCTGCAGTTATGAAGTAGTCAAAATGAATTTTGTTTATTGATTCGGATGTAGAATTTTATGCTTTAATTTATTTGAAACATTTTTTCCTAAAATAATTAGGGAAGCAATGCGCACGGAAAAACTGATTTGCCATGTTAAACGCCTATGTTTCACTTTTCGTGTTACACCCGGTATATACAGGGTGTAACATGAAAACCTGGCCATAGGCGTTTAACATGGGAAATGAGTTTTTTCTTGCGCAAAAGTGGCCAATTGATTTTAGGCAAAAATGCTTCAAATAAAAGTTGTAGAGCTTGAAATTATGGATCTAAATCAGTTTTTAGATTTTATTTTACACGTTTTGTAAGCGAAATAATCGCATTAATATTTTTTAAGAATTTCTACTTTATAGTGTGATAGCCATGGAATTGAGACAAAATGATAAACAAATGTATAACGTTTTAACTGTCAGAAAAGTTTAGTTTTAAATAGATTTGTGATTTATTTAAGTGTTGTTATATCATTATTGAAAATGGATAACTATTCACATAAAGAAAAGTTACAAATTATTAAGTGGAATTATTCTGGTGAAAGTTTTTGAAGAATACGTGATTTAATCAGTATTATTTGGCCGCACCATAACATTCCAAGTAAAACAACAATTCAGGACTTTATTACCAAATTTGAGAAGACCGGTACATTTAATAATCAAGTGGAACAGGAACAGGGACGTGTGCATGGAGATAGAAATAATAATAATGAAGAAAATGTACTAGCATTAATAGAAATGGAACCAAATCTCAGTGTCAGAGAAATTTCAAAAGAACTAAATATTAGTTTCATGACGGTATATAGAATATTAAATAAATACAAATACTATTCTTATAAAATAC
Organism: Pterostichus niger; assembly: GCA_947425015.1. Lineage (NCBI taxonomy): Eukaryota > Metazoa > Arthropoda > Insecta > Coleoptera > Carabidae > Pterostichus > Pterostichus niger. Next base: position 29,732,182 of record OX380334.1, on the reverse strand, counting down.
AAAACCACCAAGAAATTTTTGGACACGATTGCGAAAGACGCGCAACATTTTGCGAAATAATTATGGAAAAGGCCAACAATGATAGGATTTTTTTTAAAACATATTATTTACAGATGAGTGTACGCTGAATGGTGCACCAAATAAAAATAATTTTCGACACTGGTCTCAGAGTTATCCGCACATTGTTATTGAATACAGAACACAATATCGACAATCAGTAAATGTATGGGCAGGAATTTTAGGCAACAAAATTATTGGTCCTTTTTTTTATTAAACGACTAAATGGAAACACTTATTTAGAATTGTTACGAGAAATAGTGGGACCGGAAATAGCCCACGCAAATAATGAGTATGTGTGGTTCCAGCACGACGGCTGTCCTGCACATAATACAAGAGAGCTTGTAAATTATCTGAATGATACGTTTCCAGAAAGTTGGATAGAGCATGGAGGGCCAGTAAACTGGCCAGCACGGTCTCCAGATATAAATCCCTGTGACTTTTTTTTATGGGGACACTTAAAGTCTTGCGTTTATAAAAAAAGATACAATGCCATCCAAGAACTTAAAAACGCTGTTGTAGGCGAATGCAACAAAATAAATATTAGACAGTTGTGCAATGTTAAAAATGTTTCTACAATAGATTAGGCTACTGCTTAGCACAAAACGGAGGACTTTTCGAACATCTTTTGTAATTTAATATTATTTTTAAATAAATAAAATAATTATTTGCGTAAAAATTCTATTATTTATTATAATAAATATTAAAAAATTATAAAATAAAATTATCAATTTTCAATAATGATATAACAACAATCACCGTTGTCACTTAAATAAATCACAAATCATTTAAAACTAAACTTTTCTGACAGTTAAAACGTCACACATTTGTTTATCATTTTGTCTCAATTCCATGGCTATCACTATAAAGTAGAAATTCTTATAAAATATTAATGCAATTATTTATAAATCAACAACTGTAGTATGCAGCTGATTTGTAACGAATTGACATATTGATGTCACTTTACAATTTACTTAACAACTAAAATTATAATGCACGAAAAATCATGAATACTCGCCGAGTATTTGTAGCTCAAGTGGTAGAGCAGTCACCTAGCGAGTGAAAGGTTTTGGGTTCAAATCCCGGCGAATGCTCATGATTTTTAAAAAATTCTAACAAAATTGCTGTCAACATTTCGATTCGATATTTTTTACTTAATTGACATTTAATAATTAAGGGACGGCGGGGCAATTGGCCATTAACACTTAAATAACTATAATTTTCAAAAAACAGATAGGTAATAATACAAAATAATCTCCTACTCACACATAACATTCAGGCGAACTTCAACACTGCTGCTCCTGGTGGAGTAGCTCTCGTGGAGGGCAACGCACCGAAGTATCTTCCCATGATCGTCCTTGCTGATGGGCAGCTCCAGCAGCGAAATGGCTACCCAGGTACGCGGGTTATCCAGCTCCGTGCTATTGCTTTGACTTCTGGAGGGGGTCACTTCGGTCTGGTCTGTAACATATCACCACGTCACGTCAGTACACCCATAGTAGAGGAGGATGGGTGATTGGTAAAGTTGTAATGAGTCGGTGATTGGATTTGAGATGAGAAAAATTGGGGAACTAGAACTATCTCATTTCGCTAGTAGCAGTGGTAATACTATCACGAATCTGGTCGATGTTTGAAATTCGTTGTGTCATTCGATAAACAATACCAATGTATGATTAGGTGTATTATATTTGCCATTTGGATCAGATCTTACTTAACTTACCGATTGTGACTACTTATTTGCACTAGATTATTTCGCACACTTTATTCGTAGAACGAGAAATAATATGTATTCATATTAGCTTGAAGTAATTCACCCTATTGCATAGGTACATGAGTTTGTTTAGTTCATATTGTGTAATTTTTACTTAGAGTTAATGTGAATTATGCGCCTAATTGGGTTTGAAGTTAGCACCTAAATACTGATTTTTTGAAACAAGATACCTGGCAATATGGTGGTGTGCATAGCGTAATGGTTTTCAAATCGGGAGTCCCTGAGTTAGAATCGAACTCGTGCTTAAAATATATAAAATACCACACTGGCGGTTCGATGAATTCGGTAAATTGGACTTAAGTTACAGTTATGCAGTTTAACAAATAAAAGTGCATTTAAATATTTTTGCAGTCAAATGTTGTAATAAATTTGAAAACATTAAATTAATTAAACAATTTATTAACAATGTCAAATTATTTCAAAAATTTTTAATTAATTTTTCAAAAACGGTTGGGTGTTTTTTATAATATAGTTTATACGATTAAATGGCAGATACTACATGATATATTAAACTTGGATCACATAGAATTTTTGAAAATTTTACATAATTATTTATACTTCAATGAAGTACACATTTTAGTACCACTAGTTTCAATTATTATTATTATGAGCTTCTGTCTAAATAATATTAATTCTTTTTTAAATAATATGTTTAATTTATTTAATATATGATTTATAAGCCGGAATAGGTGTAAAAATAATAACAATGGATGGATTACTTGGCTTGATATTCTTGTTTAATTTCGACCCTTTTTTGGGTCATCTTCAGGCCCGTAATGGTATTATAAAAGCAAGAACAATTGTCTAAACACAGACAAAATGATGATAAATTTTACATATTAAAAAGATGATAGTGTACACTACCATCTTTTAATAAGTAAAATTTGTCATCATTTTGTCTGTGTGTAGACAATGATTCTTACTTTTATAATTCTATTACGGACCTGAAGATGACCCAAAAAAAGAATCGAAACGTTGTTAAATTAAACAAAAATATCAAACAAAGTAATTCATCCATTGTTATTATATTTCATTTATAATAACAATAATATCTTGTTTTAGAAAAATCGATGTTTTGGTGCCATCTTTTATGAAAATGTTTCACCTTAAATTTGCAAGTATTCAAGGAAGCAAACTCATTTCTCTGACACCGATTTTGTGAGACACCTTATATATCGTACAATTTTTCTAACAAAATGAAACCTTTCTGCATATAAAAGCCATAGATAACTTTTCCCAGTTTGTATACAAAATACTAAACATTTATCGTGTGAATAGTACGACTCGGAAGTTTTGCCGAGTGTAAAAGAGGCTTTTGGAATTATCTTTCACTTTGTGTGCGAGAGTTGAGAACTCAAGAACTCAAGCAAGATGCGTGGTTTATTCAAATTGACTGCATCAAAGTGACTGTTCTAATGCTGGGATATTATCATTATGTGTGTTCTTTTCTTGTTGCTGTGTTACTATAGATTTATACATATAAACGTTGGAAATAATAGTGAAAGATGTACTAGGATAATAATGTAATGAAAATTTAACTATAGTCCGATTTCTGTAAGAAGATTGCAATCATTTCATTACACAAACTAAAAAAGACATGGGCATTATAGAGTCTCATTTTATAATAGGCATGATAGAAATTTAAAATTGGATTCTTTTATTATAACTTATGAAAGGAATTTTTAGATTTGAAGAAAAACAAAACTTCTAGAAGTGGTCTTATTCTTTTACTTTTTATTATAAATAATTTCTATTTAATTTAAAAAGTGATTTCTAATACCATAAATATAAGGAACTGTACATGCTAAACAATTTAAATAGCAATTTTAAGTTTTAAATCAGATCTTAAAAATAAAAATAAATGTATCATTTATTTATTTATGTTACGCTGTACAACAGGAACTTAATCCCAATTACAGTACAGGGTCAGCACTCACCGAACCGCAGTGTAGTAGTTTATATAATTTTTAGCTTGAGTGAGATTCGAACTCGGGATCTCCGTATTCGAATTCCATATCGCTATCCACACCACCGTATTGACGGTCTATCATCACGCCTATTCCCATTACTGGGTATGGTACTCAGCCGTAGCAGACCTCGGCAAGTGATATATTTCTTCGCGTGAAGTATGATTACTAGCCGTCAGATCGCGGCCTCCAAAGATATTAGTGAAGGAGGAGCCACAGGGGTGAAAATTGTTTGTCGCCTGTGGGAATCAATCCCGAGTTTTCAATTCCACAATGCCAACTCGTTACCACTGAGCCACCTACCCCATAAGTAAGTGATACATCAATGCTTATGAAGTGCGGTTACAAATAAAATAAATATAAATATATCATCACGCCTTTTACCCATCACTGGGTGTGGCACTCTGCCTAAGCAGATCTCGGTAAGTGATATATTTTTTCGCGTAAAGTGCGGTTACCAGCCGTCAAATCACGGCCTCCAAAGATATCAGTGGAGGAGGAGCCACAGGGGTAGATTTTTTAAATTGGTGAAAATTGTTTGTCGGCTGTGGGGATCGAACCAAGGTTCTCAAGATCCACAGGCCGACTCGATACCACTGAGCCACCTACCCCATCAAATCATGGCCTTCAAAGATATAGTGAGATAATCACAAAAATAATTAAAAAATAATTTAATAAAAATATATTAGAAAACACTGTTCTTCTTAGCTCTGTTTTAGCTTTTGTTGTTCTGGTATTTGCGACAAGGATCATATTGTTTTGGATAGTGGGACATCCTGTATTAATATTAAAGGGTGCTAAAAAGTAATTAAGGTAATAATCATAAACAAAAAGTATAACAGAAACATAATAAAAAGTCCAAACTTTGCATTTCTTTAAAATAATTCGAGTTGCAGTTTCGGTGGGTAAATTCGGTTACGCTGCAACTTCTGTTCATAATTTAAGTCGCGGAATTCCGGTTCTTTTACCGGTATAAAAGCATCTTTAATGCGGGAAGTTACCGCTGCGCTAACACGAATTCTATTTAGGTCTTTGTCTCCGCCGAAACTGTTTATGGCTTGTTATTCCGCAGTGCTGCGCTCTGGTGAAATAACCGCGATGTACAGCGAATTTTGACTTAGTTTGCAAGTTTGTTTTACGCTGATTTCCGATGAGTTTACCGGAATTTATTGCGGTTTTTCTACTTTCCGCCAATTGCTGAAAATACGGTTTTGAAAACGGTCGTATTTGAGGTCAATGAACTCGATAGCAATTGAAAGAAAAATTCAAGGAGAAGTGAAGCCCGGAAAATATGTGAATTAAAAAGAATTTTCGTCTGGATCTCTTCTAACGGCTAGTTTTTTCATCCCCGGATAAAGTTTTTGAATAGGCGAAATAAATAAAAAAGAATTACATCGAAATTTTAGCACAAATGGCAAAAATTATACTGAATGTCATATTTTCATGGGATATTTTTTGTAGTTATCAAGAACTTGATCCGGAGATGAAAAAACCAGCCCTTAATTTGACATGGGTAAAATGTTGATCGATTTTATTTTTATAAATTTTTATTGCTTTTAAATCAGTTATGAACAGGAAAGTAAATACTAGTTATTTATATATAAAGTGAAGAAGGCGAGACATTTTTTTTCGTTGAGATGCCGGCCGTTTCATTTACATATTTAGAGCAACTGAGAGAAGAATGATACATTCTTCACGAATTGTATATTATAAAATATTGTAAAATATTTTTTAGTTCATTTTGAGCATTTATAAATAGTCCTATATAAAATAATGCAAAAAGTGCCCTTTCTGCTCTTGCATGATTGTTGCTCTCGGTGCTTTGATCAACATGTGAGAGTGACAATAGACTAATTTTTGCTCTAGGTACAACAAATAACTTTTCTTCTCTAGGCATGAAAAATATCACAGGTGAGGAAAGAAAATTGTACTTCCTGACAGGGTCGTGAAAACTATTTCTTAAAATTAAATATCTTTTTTCGTAATGAATGAGTCCATATCAGTTTGTGATAATTTAGGTTAGATGAAAAGTTGAGTGATCGCACAAAGCATATAATTAATATATTATAGTTTGTTTATTTGCACTCAACCTTTTATCTATCCTAAATACCTTTAATATTATTTTTAAAAATTGTTTTTGCAAACAATGTACAAACAAAAAGCAATGTCCAGTTGATTAAAGCGCCTCTATTGGTTAATCTATACATGATTAGTTTTGCTATATAAAATTAATAAACCAGTGAATCTTGAATCCGTTCTAAGCTTCAAGCAAAATTTTCTAATCCCCTTTTAGGCACAATTACGACGCAATTATTCGTTACCACGATAACATAATACAGTAATTCACCTTAAAACAAAAGTACACACAATCCAGCGCCTCCTAACCTAGAACAACCCACAATCCACCCTCGAAGCCTTGTACAAATGCAGAGTTATTGTTTACCCTCGTCTTACTTTGTATTCATAATGTTTAATTTCGTGCGGTTCAAGTTATACAACGCCAAATGGAATTTATTCATTTTGGGTTCTCTATTCGCTGTACGTTCTCAGCTAGTTCTCATCACACTAAGGCTAGGTGAGTTTAGGTGAGGTTAGTTAAATAGACATATGTGAAGATTTATCTTTACGTTGGGATTTTACGTCGGTAAAGTTGGTAGAATTGCTGGAGAGTTGTTATAGTGGTTAACTATAACTTTGTTCCACATTAAACTTTACGAAATTGTTTTGCACTTAAGTTCATTTTAAACTTATTTTTTAAAGAGATGAGCTTAAGTGATTCGGTGCGGTGTCCGTATCATTGACACAAATTAATAGTAGGTTATATAACAAGAGAGTAAAGTTCGTGGTATCGAGTCGGCCTGTGGATCTTGAGAACCCTGGTTCGATCCCCACAGTCGACAAACAATTTTCACCAAATTAAATCTACCCCTGTGGCTCCTCCTCCACTATCATCTTTGGGGGCCGTGATATGACGGCTGGTAACCGCACTTCAAGCGTAGAAATATATCACTTACCGAAATCCGCTTCGGCAAAGTGCCACACTCGGTAATGGGTAAAAGGCGTGGTAATATATTTATTTATTTTTTATAATTAAATAATTTTTTTAATCACAGAGCAAAAATAATAAAAATCATATCTAATTTTTTTGCATTATTAGGCATAATTTACAGGCAACCTCTACTTGTTATAAATCATTGCAAAGAAAAATTCATTAAAAACCTTATTCCTTAACACTATACAGGACGTTTCATTTAAAAAACCAAAGTTAAATATTTTTCGGAATATTAATAGGGACTGGAAAATAGTTATTTGCGTATTAAGAGCGTAAAGTGAATCTTTGTTACTCGAACACGGTAATTGCAGCGCGAGCTGGAGGTTGATTCTGTATCTTGCGTGAGCAGTTGCGTGATTAAATTTGCGTTAGTACAATGTATGACGTCACCGATTCTTTTCTGGTGTCGAGCATAGGGAATTCCGTGTTTTACGTTTTCGCGCCAAATTTAGTGTTGGTAATGGTTTTGAAACTATAACTGTCAGTTGCAATCACATGTCATTGTTTGTCAACATCGGTTTGTAGTTTTTTTATACGATTTTATTATGGCAGAAGATAGAAAACGTGATATGAACGCTACAGAGGAGCAAAACAAATTTTAATAAATTTTATGGCACATATGGCGTTGATAACGCAAAATGACAGGAAAGTAAAAGACAAACATAATGTTAGAATAAGACAGGTAGTGTCGCAAGTAAGAAACAGGACCTACGGAGGTCACGCATCTATATTTGCGTGTCTCGCAAGAAGTGACGTCATACCCATTAGTTCTTGAAATGTTATGTTTTGTGTTAGTATGAGTGCCGCAAGTAGTCACGCAAGATACAGAATCAGGCTCCTGAAGGCGAGAGCTGCAATAGTGTAAGAGGAACAAAGACACTTGTCAATATGACAAGTTTCTGTTTTGTTTGTATCCCTGGTAACTATTGAAATAAGCGCGTATTTAATATCTTTTTTCGCGCGTTGCCATTGGAGATGCGCAAAAAAGCTATTTTTCGATTGTTCCGCAGAAAACGTCAACTTTACGATCATAAATAAGAGCGTAATTGTCAACTTTTCATAGCAATCGTAGAAAAAATTGTTTTCGCAATTTTATAGACCAAGTTTTGTTAGACAAGCCTTACATTTAACTTCTTTGTGTATCTTTAATATTTCAGCAGATAAGCTGGACAAAGAGAAATCAACTAGCCTGTTTCTGATAAAATAATACAAGTACTCGTAATATTTATTCACTTTGTTAACAGATTAAATTTTCAATAATACGTACATTAGGTTTCTCGTATATTACCTCTTCAAATACGAGGTTCGTTATGAGAAATGTTGATCTAAAACGAGACGGTTTTACTTTATGACCGGTTCTGGTTCCTGGTTATATCAGTAATGTCGGGTGTATGACCGTTACCGAGTTACCACACGGAACTGTAACTTGTATTGCCCGAGTAGTAAAGCACACATTGTAAGTGCAAGTTTTACTGCATGTGAGGTTAACTGCTTGTCATACATAGGTACTTGTACATGTGGTGTGCTTTGGTACTTCACCTGCTCGTTCACATGATATCAGACAGGCACAATTGAAACTTTAGTTTTCAACTATTATTAAACATATTAATCATTAAATATTATATTGAACTGGAAACTAATACGCGAAATTACATGCTAAAATTACCCTTATAGATTTGCGTTATGTACCTAACCTAACATTAAATGCGAATATATTATGACAAATATAATCGACATACCTGTTTGTATAAAAGTTCCAACTACATGTCAACATCTTGTTTATTTAGTAATAATTATATTTGTACTTAGTTCATGTCAATTAAAATGCATTTTTAATCACTACTTTTGACAATAATTATCAACACGTTGCACATACAGAGATGACAGCGCTGATGCATGCGCATTTTGTACTTATTATTCCTGTTTATTGTTTACAATCAGGCGGAGATATTCAAATTGAAATTGCCATTAGAATGCGAGAGCGAATAGAATTTACAAGTGAATACGACAATTTCCCACTCATTTTATGTCATTTATTATCACTAACAGAAAAATAGTATTATGCAGTTTAATTAGACTACATGAATACATTATTTAGTACAGGATAAATGAATGTTTCAAATGCAAACATGTGTTTTTCTTTCTATTACAAATATAGGCAACACTGCCTTTCTTTCTTCTATTTTTAGTTCTTAGTGTCTAATGTCTAACTGAAATTGTGCGTAATTAATACTTTCTAAAACAAGTGAAGAAAGATGACTCCTTCCTTTTCATTTTTTGTAGATTCATTGTAAGAGGAGTGAGGGTGAGTTATTTGAGATAATTTGAGAATTTGGAATCGAATCTAAATTTTCAATTTATTTCAGAAAATTTTATTTTCTTATAAGGTAAATATATATATGTACTTCATGAGAAAAGTACCATTCTTTTCTTAAGTGTTTTACGTTTCTCGTCTTCGACTCAAAAAAAAAAGAAACGGCACCTTCGAGAAGTAAGCAAATAACTATTGCAATAAAAATGAGTTACAGTTTCAACGCGAGCTTTTAGACCAGTGGTCGGCAAACTTATTAGCCAAAGAGTCAAATATGAACATAACAACAATGAATTGGGAGCCAAATCTGCTTGTTTAGTAAACTTTTATTACACTAAATTTTATTACACTTTGTATGTTGTTGTTTTTAATTTTAGGCATGATTCCATGTTCTCATCAATAAGACGACTTCTCAGTTTACTCTTGATAATGTTCATGCTTGAAAAAGATTGTTCGCATATATATGTAGAACCGAAAAGGGAAAGAACAGCAAACGCGAGCCTTTTCAGCTGATCGTAAGAGTCAGGAATACTATTCTAAGAGTTGAAAATGATCATGTCTTCCTTCTCCAGGTCATTTAAAGCAGACCACTTGTGTTGTGAACTAAGATCACATTTTTTCTTCTCCAATATTTCCAATTCAACACAAAGACGTTCGAATTTAGAGCGCCATAACTTCTTATTTTTTAAATCCAGCAATTGTATTTCAAAGCTACCAATGTCAATTTCAAAATTAAACTCGATGTTCGTTACGTGTTTTTACAACAATATAAAATTTTAATTACCTATCTATCTTTTAACTTAAACAAAAAATTATATATGTTCTCGATTTATAGAAGAATTTTAATTTATCAAAATAAGATGTAATTATTTTCTTACCAAGTTTTTTTTTTAATGAAAATATTATTGCGCCTTCCGTGGATATTTGTGCCAGAGCCGCACTTAAGGAACCAAAGAGCCACATGCGGCTCTGGAGCCGCACTTTGCCGACCACTGTTTTAGACTATGACTGACTATCAGTTCTTTATCACATTAACCATATGTGTACACACGCACCATTAGCAAAGTTAGATGAGTGTGGTTAGGAATGTCACAGACATACTATGCTCTAGCTACATACCTAGAAACCACTTGAGCATGGCAGGCGGATTTCCATAGCGCGCCACACACTTCACCGTGGCGATGTCACCGTGCAGTGCTGTGAGATTGTGACCCGGCAACACCTGTGTGCCGTTAAACTCGATCCGCGGCTGCTGAGGAGGCACTGCAACAACAAACAGACATATTAGAATGGAAACATTTATTATTACTAAAAGTTGTCAGCAGGGATGTGCGTGTAGTCTACTGCAAGTAATCTACGCCATTCTCTACGTGTAAACAATCATGTAGTCTACGTCTTCATTTTTCATGTAAACAATGTAGACTATGTAGACAATGAAAACACCTGTGTTCACTTAAGTCAGATTAGAAATGTTATCCCTAGAACTAGGGAATTTTAAATGTTGTTAGAGATTTTTATTTTTATTATAGGGATTATATGAAAAAAAATTAGTTGTGCACGGCAAAACGTTGAAAATTTGTCAACTGGTTACTGTTAAAAATAGCGCCAAAGAAAACTCCGTCTGGTGAGATGACGCGTTGATCGATTTTAAAAATATGACAGTTCGCCCAAGACCCAAGACAGACATTCGTCTAGTAATGTACTAGCACTTGCTTTATTAGTTTTATTATATAAAGACCGATAATGACCCGAGCTTACGAATACGAATACATGTAATAGTTACAAAGGAATAAATTTAGGTTATGTTGAATTTTACAACTGTCAGATGCATTATCTACATTCTTTACATTGTCTACGTCGCTAGAATTGTCGACGTATTGTCTACGTGTAGATGTAGACAATTAAAGATTACACGTAGATGCACATCTCTGGTTGTCAGAAAAGTAATAGTAATATAATGTAGTACAAGATCAAGATAGTGTTAGTTAAATGACATTTTTCGGTCATCTTGAATTAAAATGGCGGATTGTAGTTATAGATATTTCAATACTTCTTTGAGCTGGTTTAATTTGGTTTATGGAATCTGGATCATCTAAACGCAGTTGAATTTTTGCTTATAGTAAGTTTAATTTACTAATTATGCGTAAATTCGCGAAAGCTCGCTTTTGAAATGTGTTACAAAGTTTATCTTTGTACAATTGTTATTGGAACTATTTTTGTGTGACGTTGTTATTTGTCTAGTTTTGCAAATGTCAAACATAATTTTTCAGTTTAGCTGTCATTATTCAGTTCATGTAAAATTATTGCAATTAATTGTTTTTATAATAAAATAAATTGATTAAAATACAAAACACTACTGATATTAAATATTAAAGGTGCATAGATTTTATAACTTAACCTAGATAATTACGAATTTGAACTCTAATCGTACTAATAAATGTCAAAATTATTATGTTTATTTATCTGTCAAAATTGTTATTATTTTTTTAATTTTAAAAGGAAAGTAACTGAATGCGGTAAAGAAAAAACAGTATAAGAAACACGTGTTATAATGATTAATTATAATATTTTTCAGTATACTACTAGATGAATAAGAGAAGAATAAAAGATGTAGGAAGCATGAGATGTATACTCCGTACTGGTACTGGTATATGGATAACGTTGTTGAAACACAAAAATATATTTTTTTAAATTCGCAAAAAAAATTGCATCGTATTTAAAGGCAACATTTTGTTAGCCACTGGTTGATAGCTATTTTCAATAATTTTATTTAAATCTTCTAACAAGTAATTGTTTACACAACACCAAATAAATGTCTGATGTGTAATTAATAATTTAATTTAGTTAAATGCATCAGGTCAAGAAATAAAGTACGCTAATCCAGTGGCCCTAAAAATGTTCATTTCAAGTAAACCATCCTTAATTTAGCGAAAATCTTTTTGTTCCATGATCAGTACATCTTATAGTATATACCCTATAACTTTTTTCCCGAAGTACAGATACACCCTGAATAGTTACTGTTAAAATCAGTACTAAGTATTTGTCCATCTATTAAACGTTCCATATATCTTTGCATTTGTTTCAGTTATACAACTACGCGGAAATCCAATTAAATAAAATATTATTTTTAACTTTTCTATTTGAAGAAGTTAAGAAAAAGTTGTAAGAATATAGAAGTGCTCCTTGTACTTTAAGTCTAAGATCGTATAATCTACTAGATTACAGAATAAAATACTTTGCTAAAAAGCCAATGAAATAATTAAGAATTCGTCTTGTCCAACAAATGCAAGTATTATTTATTAGCTACTTCATTCGAGCAATTCTAAAAACATAATTCCAACAACTACAGTAACTGCTACAATAGTAGAGCATATTCACGTAAAAGAAAATAGAAAAGTTTGTAAAAAATGGTTGAGAAATGAGTCGAACAAGTGCCTACAGTACAATGTAGCAACATGCAGTCCATGTTAACAAACATTTTAACAAGAGCTAACCATGACAAACTGCCGTGCAGAGTTCCAGACATTAATTATGCAAATATTTTCACCGTTTTAATTTAAGCCGTGCTGTGTTGCTAAACGAGTGTAATAAATTTATTTAGTTTTCCGTTGAAGTGAGCGGATTTCAAGTAATTGCTCTGAATACATCAAAATTCCTTGTTGTAATGCACGGCGCTCGTAAACAATATAATTCGTACGTCTGAGAACGACATTCGTAAGATGCCTAGGTACGATGTTCTAACGCTAACGCTGAAACATCATTTCAACTAAAATGTTATTTCATACATTCTAAAACCTGCTTATCAATGCTGGCATTAAAGTGACAGATAATCTATCTGTCAAATTAGAAAAAATAAATGAATTTTTATTTGCCATTTGTATCAAATCTAACTTACACTTAGGCCGTAGGTCCTAATCGTATTCAATTTACCAACAAGATCAGATTTGACTTATACTTACTGAACTAGATCATTAATTTGACACTTTTGGTCCAGTACTAGATTTACTAATTCAATTGTGTTGTGAAATTTATCTGAGCTAATTTAAGTGAACCAAGTGACAAATGGATAATTGCTATACGAGTAATAATAGATCACATATTTGTCATTCTATTTGACTGACTTACTTTCTTTACTTTATCTCCATTATTACTGATTAAAATTCATTTTAAAATAACAAAACTTCCTAGATTAATATCGCACTGTCCATTTCAGTTTGTCACGTGGTTTTATCTAAATAACATTATCTATAATGAAACGGATAATAGCTATTTGGGCATTAAGAGCGTAAAATGGTACATTGTCGATTGTGGAGGTCACATATACGTACATTTGTGCTCGAAATAAAAACACAATTATTTTTTTTACATTCGTCACATTTGTTTTTTTTTCAATTTTAACAATTTAATTTTACAAGTTTTCAGAGTTACCAGCATATCAAAAATTAAAATTGCAATGCAAGCGTAAATGCCTACTTTGTATATCGACTGTAGAAAAATTCTATTTTTGCTGTGATTCTAAAACAATGGCTGGTACCACAAGCCTTGTTTTTGGATGTTTTGAGACCACACTTTTAACATGTTACAGATAGCTACAAGACCAAAATACACTGCTCTTAAAACAGGCGAAAATAGAGCTTGTGTTTTAAATTATCTGGTAGATGAGTTTATTTATTTATTTATTTATGTTACGCTGTACAACAGGAATTTAATCCCAATTACAGTACAGGGTTCGCATTCACCGAGCCGCAGTGTGGTAGAATAATATTTAGCTTGAGTGCGATTCGAACTCGGGATCTTCTGATTCGAATTCCATAACGTTATCTACACCACCGTACTGACGGACAAATATACATACATAATATCACGCTATATATTATAATTTGCATCTTACGTTTCACTTTACTTATTTAGTTACTGTTAAAATGTAGTTTAAAATATTAATGTAACAGTTGCATTTGCTCCAAGTTCTACAACTTTCAAACTTAATTTGAACAGTAACCTTAAGTAAAATTAAATGTATAGACAAATTTTCAAGCAAGATTTAATTTTCTTAAAATGTTATTTGATATCTTTTCCTGTAAAGTGATCAAGCAGTTTTGCTAAAAGATTTGAAATGATCTTTAGTTCTGTGTTCGCTGGCGTAAAGTAGTGATGGTGTTTTAAGAAGTTTAGGTCTTATCTAGGGATTTGGCGCACGCTCATCTCGTTGGAACCAGGAGGCGTATTTGCAAAGTCAGATATACACGGACGAGTAATAAACCTGGGATTAATGAAAGCGTACAAGTAGGTAGTTTCATGTTTTAATCACGTGTTCTCAACACTGTTTTAATAAAATTCCCTACTTAAATTAAACGCTCCAAATTTTATTACTAACGTGTTGATATCATTTCTCTTTGATTATAATTACATTGCTGAAAATTTAATACGCCATTTCGAAGTTTAAATTAAATTTTAATAAATTTACTCTTAACTAATGCTAACATGCATAAAATATAATTATTATAATAAATTTTTGGCGATTGTTTTTGCATATTTAACATTTCCTACTGCCATGATATAATTTACTTATTAAATTTAATTATTTTCATTTTAATGACAGTCATTAAAACACAGTTTTTCATTAAAATACAAATTATTAACTCAGTGGCGTAGTTAGGGGAGGCAGAGACATCAATTGAAAATTTGTAATTAAATTTATGTATATAATTTAAAAGTTTTATTTCAAAATTACATATGTTATATTATTGACTGTATTGACCAATAACCGTATATTATTTAGTGTTACCATGGTTTCCGTGATTTTCCCAATAAAATAGAAAGGTTTTTTTTTCCATTTTGGTCCTGGCAAAATGCCATGCGACCACTGTATTTATTGTGATTTTGTTACATATATATACATATACACACACGCACATACATATACATACATATATACATACACATACATATACATATACATATACATATACATATACATATACATATACATATACATATACATATACATATACATATACATATACATATACATATACATATACATATACATATACATATACATATACATATACATATACATATACATATACATATACATATACATATACATATACATATACATATACATATACATATACATATACATATACATATACATATACATATACATATACATATACATATACATATACATATACATATACATATACATATACATATACATATACATATACATATACATATACATATACATATACATATACATATACATATACATATACATATACATATACATATACATATACATATACATATACATATACATATACATATATTATATTATTATTTTACATTCTTTTTTAAATGTTGTTATTTGTGTGTAATATTTTTGTGAGTTTTTCAGGGTTTCTTTGATTGATGTTTTCGTTTTTCGCTCCAGTGTGCTTCTTTGTGTGGAGTATTTTCTGCAAGTTGAAACGATGTGTTCCATTGTTTCGGGAGTGTCGCATGTTGAGCAGTTTGGGGATTCTGTTAGTTTCATTATATGTTTATGATAATTTGTTTGTCCGTGTCCGATTCGTAGGCGAATGATATTTTGTATCTCTCTTCTATTCAGTTTCACGTTTTTGTACCATGGGCTGTTTCTTAGCGTGGGTTCCAATTGGTGATACCATTGTCCTTTCTTTTGAGCTTCGTTGTTGAATATTTCTTGCCACTGGTTGCGTGTGTTTGCTTTAATTGTTGTGATAATGTCTGTACTTGGGAGTTTGATTTGTGTGATTGGTTGTTCTACATTTTTAGCCGCTCTGTCTGCCTTTTCGTTGCCTTCTATATTTACATGTGCAGGTATCCATTGGAATATTATTTGTTTTCCTTTTCTCATTTCTTCTGTTGCTTGTCTGTAGATATTGTCAGCCAAGTGATTCTTCAGTTTTAGGGTGTTTGTGGTTTTTAATATTTGTAGTGCGGCCCTTGAGTCGGATAGAATGACAAATTCCTTGTCTTCTTCATTTTCACGTATATATTGCATTGCTAGTTCTATTCCCTTTAGTTCGGCTGTGGGTATTGTGGCTTATGTGGGGAGCTTTATTTCTGCTGTTGTATTATATTTTTTGTTATAGCATGCTGCTGCGGCGTATTCTTCGGTTTTTGATCCGTCTGTATATAGCTGTACATAGTTTACATAATTAGTGGTAATAAATTCCTGTGTTTGATGTTTGAGGATGCTAGGAAGGCTGATTTTTTTTGGGTGTTGATCAGGTATGTTAGGATTTATTTTTAGTTCAGTTCTTAGTGGTAGGTATTCAGTATTGATAAACATGGTTTCTGATTTTAGGAAATTGTTTAAGTAATTTATTAATTTGCCTATTAGGTCAATATCTATTGGTATTTCTTTATGGTTCCAGTAAGATGAGGTTTCAACTAGATGTGTTAGTTTATTTAGTTTCGTTCTTAATACATTTTTGTTTAGAGCTTCTATCTTTATAAGATGTTTGGATATAAGGAAATCTCGGCGTATTTCTATTGGTAATTCGTTTGCTTCGCTGAATAGTGTGTGTATTGGGGATGATTTGTATGCTCCTAGACATATACGTATAGCTGCGTTTTGGATTGTTTTTAATTTTTGTAAATTTTTTTTATTCAATTGTGATCCATACGTAACTATTCCATATTCCATTTTAGATCTAATCAGTGTTCTATAGATTTGCAGTAGAGTATTTTGCCTGGTTCCTAAGCTACGCGCAGTTAGTGCTTTAATGATATTGAGGTCTTTGTTACATCTGTTTTTTAATTCTTGTATATGTTTGTTGAAATTAAGTTTAGAGTCTAACCATATTCCCAGGAATTTGTGGTTTGTTTTGGTTGCTATATTATTGTTTAAAATTTTTACGCTGTTATTCTGGTTGTTTTTGTGTTTTCTTGAATAATGAACTGTTATACATTTTTCTGGATTTACTTCTAAATTAATTTTGTTTAGATATTTATTTATTGAATTAACTGTTATTGTTAGGTTGTTTATGTTTTTGTCAATGTCTTTACTTGTGCTGTATATCACGATGTCGTCTGCGTATTGTAGTATAGATGTTACATTTGGGTTTGGTATATATTTATTTATGTTATGCATGTATAATGAAAATAGAAGAGGGGATAGGATTGACCCTTGTGGTAGGCCGATACTAGAGTTTCTGCTGATGGTTTTACCGTTAGAAGTTATTATGTAAGTTCGTTGAATTAAAATATTTTAATCCATTTGATGTATATTTCTGGTACGTTTGTGTCTCTCAAGAATTGTACTAATGTTGGTATATGTACGTTATCATACGCCTTTGCAATATCTATATATATAAGGCACTTAATGTTTTCTTCTCACTGAATGCGATTTTAATGTCCGTAATGAGTGTGTGTATGCTATCTATTGTGCTCTTTGTTTTCCTAAATCCGTGCATTGTTTCCGGTAGAAGATTGTGTATGAGTATGGGTCATTGGGATTTTTGCCTGATTTTAGTATGGGAATTATTTTTATTTTCTTCATTTCACCTGGTATGTCTTGAGTCCTCCACCAAATGTTATAGTTGTCGAGTAGACTTTCTTTTGCTTTAGTTGGTAAATTCTTTATCATGTCATAATTAATTTCATCATGGCCAGGTGCTGTTGACTTTTTATTTTTTAATGCGAGGTTTAGTTCATGAGTTGTAAATGGAGTTATGTCTTCTAAATTGTTTTTTTCTGTTCCTTTGTTTGTATTTTCGAGTGTTTCTTCTTCGTTATTAACATATGTAGGTGTCACAGCATCTAGGAATATTACTGCTTTTTCACTGTTATTGTATATAATATTAATATCTGAGTGTTTCCCTTTGAACTTTTTGATTTTATTCCACATGGTGCTTGTATTTTCGTTTTCCAAGTTTTCACAGAGGTTTTCCCATCATTTTTGTTTGTGTTGTTGGATTGTTTTTGATGCATCTATTGATGTTTGTTTGTAGTTATCATAATTTTCCCTGTTCATATGTCTTTTATATTTTTTAAGTGCCAGTCTCCTTTTGGCTATCGCTTCATTGCATTCCTTCGTCCACCATGGTTGTGGTTTATGATTTCTGCTGCTGTGTCCTGTTTTTATTTTTAGTATAGCTACATTTGCACCTTCTTGCATAATTTTCTATTAATTCTGTGTATGAAATGTTGCTTTCGCGATTTTCTAATAGTTTTCCAATGTGTTCTTCGTATTTGTTCCAGTTTGCTAGTTTAAAGTTTCGTTTATTTTGTTGAATATCCTGGTGTGTTCTTATTGTATTGTTGTTATATGTGGTTGTGATAAGATGATGATCGCTGCCTAATGTATTCGTTTCTACGTTCCAGGTACAGTTCATAACTAAATTTGGGGATAGTATTGTGAGGTCCGTGCAGGATGGGTTTGATCCAGGAGGAGTGATTCTGGTTGCTCTTCCATCGTTTATTATAATTAGATTTTCTTCATTTGACAGTTCTTCTATTATTTTGCCTCTATTATTTATTTTATTGGATCCCCAGGTTGGGTTATGACCGTTGAAATCACCAACGATAATTGTGTTGTTTCTATTTTTTGTGAATATAAATTTTATTTTATTTTTATCTACATGGATATTAGGTGGTATGTATGTGTTTTTTATTTGTAGATTTGGTATTTGTATTACCTGAAGTTGTATAATTTGTGGATTGTGGGAATTATAGGAAAGTATGGGAATATTGTTTTTTATTATTATTGCCGTACCGCCGTATTCATCGTCTCTGTCGTTTCGTATTATATTATAGTTTCTGCATTTATACAGTAGATTTTTTTTAAACCATGTCTCTGTGATTGTTATGATGTCTATATTATTTGTGTGTATGTAATTTACAAGTTCATTCCATTTGTTATGTGCGCTGTGGGCGTTCCATTGTAGTATTTTGTAGTTATACATTATTGTTGTAATAGGTTGTTGTATCGTGTGTGTTTTGTGTATGGTTTTCAGTTATTTCTAATATGGTTGTAATTATCATTGTTAACAGTTCTTCGGTTGCTTGTTTCAATGTGTCTTGATTTATTATAGTTTTTTGTGTCATTTGTAGGAAATTTTTAATCCATAATAGGGTGATATTATGTAGGTTTGGTTCTTGTATCGCTTCTCGAATTCTGTCTTTATTATAGTAGTTTATCCCCTTTGAAAATGTATTTGTTAAAGTTTGTGTTACTGGCGGGGATGCTCTTGTTATATTTTCAGGTTGTGTGTAGGTGGCTGGTAATGTCGGGAATTGTTTTTGATTTATTTCGAATGTAGGGTTTTTATTTGCGTTGATTTTTTTACTGCTTCTGTGTATGTGATCTTATCGTTTGTCATGGTTCTTTTAATTTGTAGTTGTTGTTTGTATATCGGACAGTTTTTAAAAATCGATGTATGTGTCCCCATGCAGTGTATGCATCTGGGTGTAGTTTTATTGGGGCATTCTTCTGGTGGGTGTTGTTCTGTACATATTATACATCTTACTGTTGATCTACATTGATTTTTCCTATGTCCGTATCGCAGGCACTTGGTGCATTGTAATACGTTTTCTCGATATTGTTCTATTGGGATTCTGCATCCTTTGTATTTTATATGCGAGGGAAGTTCGGTGCCTTCGAATGTTATACAGATTAGTGGTAGTGAGATTGTTGTGTTTTCACGTTCTGGGTCTTTTTTTGTGAATCTTCTTGCTTCTAAAATTAATTGTTGGTTGTCTGTGGTTGCTGATTCGATTAATGATTTTGTTGTGATGTCTGTGTGAATTCTTACAACTCCCTTTATTTCTGTTTTATTTGCTGGTATTAATGCTTCATATTCCTGTTTTAATATTTTATCGTTATTTATTAAATTGTTTGCAGCCTCTGCCGTTTCGCAAGTTACGCGTAGTCGTGTTTTGCCGCTAATTTCGATGTCCTTGATTCCGGTGTATTTTTCGAATAACATTTCTCCAAGTTTTAGTGGATGAGTTGCTGTGATTGATGTCTGTTGTGTTTGTATTATTACTAAGAATAGTCCAGTGTAATCTTCTCTGTATCTTCGTATTCGTTTGGTTATAGTGTTTGTCTGTTTGTTTGGTTGATTGTGCATGGTTTTGTCTTGTTTTGATTTGTTTACGTTTTGACTGTCGTGGTTAGCTGTATTGTTAGTTGATTTACTATTGTTTGGTTTTTTTATTTATTGTTGATGTTTCTGCTTGTCTTGCTCGTCTTTTTATAGTCATTTTACCGTTTTTGGAGTTTTGCGAGTGCCACTCCCTTTCCGTCTCACTTTCACCGTCACTTTCTGATGCCATAATTAGAAGATTTTATTCACTTCACTCTTTTAAATTCACTCACTCACTAAACACGTCTGTACACTGTGAGGGGTAATTTGGAACTGTAGAAAGGTTTTGTTTTTATCGATATTCAAGGATGACGTTTATTTGAATAATCTTAAATGTTAGTTTTTGCCGTAGAACAAAATAGTGTATGCAACTTGTGTATAATGACTATTAATACCCTCATAGTTATCATTATAAACTTGTTGCATATTAATACACTATTTTACACATTTGTTTCAATTTCATAACTAACGGCAGTATGGTGGTGTAAGTAGCGTTAGAATTCCTTGTTCGCGAGTTTAAATCCCATTTAAGTTAAATATACATAATCTACCATATTGCGGCTCGGTGAGTCTGTACTGTAATTGGGATTAATATCCTGTTGTACAGCGTAGCATATATAAATAAATAAACAACATTGATGTTTGTCAACTTTTAAACATAATTTTAATAGTAAATAAATAAGTAAATACTTTTTAAAGATAGAAGTAACTGATCTAATATGTATGAAAAATGTTATTGAAGTGTCGTAAATGCAAATGTATGCAAATAAATTTGTTATTTTCATTGGCATTCATTTATCTGCATTATCTGACACATGTCACATTTTATTAATAAAATACTTAAAGTGCAAAAGTTAAGCAGAGTAATTAAGAGTTCCGTGATTGGTGACATGACATTAATAAACTTGCAAAACTTACAGAGTATTCTCACTTCACTTCACTTGACTTCAAATCTCGGATCTCGCATATATATTACAGAATTATGTTGCGCAGCAATGCACAAAGTATACTTTGAAGATTTATGCCAAGAAATAGTTTCTTTCCTAGTTTACACGCCCTCTAGTTTATGCAGAATAGAATAGAAGTGTAATATTGCCTTATTTCTACTACAAATTCATTCTTTTAATAATAAAATATGTACTCTTTAATTTCAATCGATAAATATTATACAAAAAAAATACTGTAAATTGTTTAAAATTACACGTATTAAGTTACAAATTATAAGTAGAAGAAAACATGTTAAAATATGTTTTGAACCAATTTAATCCCACAAAAATATATCCGTTATATCTTGCGCCCGATTGAGTTTGAAGTTGATACATATACACTGATTATTATTAAAAATAAGTGATTATTGTTATTTATAAATGAAACATATTTTTTAATACGATCATGTTAGAAAGTAGGACCTTCTGCATTTATTTCTTGTTTGGAAAGTAGCCATTTACCGCTTATTCGTGTAGAATAGTATATTGTATTGTATGTTGAAAGGGTATCATTGGAAAGCGTGTTTGTAAGATTCACATTTCCAAAACGTGTATATCAAACTATTTTTTGTACGACAATTTAACATATTCTTTTTTTTTAGTTTCTCAAATAATATCAAAGATTCTTACGCATTGTCTCACTGTGATTTTTTGTATTTATAACAACTGAAAACTCTGTTGATACTTTAATGTAGGAAGTGATTACTTTCCGCACGCAAATAAGTGTGGAAAATAAGTACTTTCAGCACTATTTTGGGAAAGTAAGTTTTTCTGATCGTATTCTTGAGTATATGAAAATGATCAACGTCTGCAAAGGAATTTCAAAACAGAAAAACTGTAAAAAATTATTCTTAATTTAATTTTGAATAGTGTCTACATTGTCGTATCAAAACTGCACCACGAGTAGAAAGTGAACTTACAATCCTTGCTTGATTGTTGCTCGTTCCTGCTTCTCGATTAACAATTTTTATGCGCCAGCGGTAATGTACTACTTTCTGCTCTAGATTCATAAATAACTATTTTTTACTACCATTCTATCGAGTCGGCCTGTGGATCTTGAGAACCCTGGTTCGATCCCCATAGCCGACAAACAATTTTTACCTATTTAAATCTACCCCTGTGGCTCCCCCTCCATTAACATCTTTGACGGCCGGAAACCGCACTTCACGCGAAAGAATATATCACTTACCGAGATCTGTTTAGGCAGAGTGCCACACCCAGTAATGGGTAAAAGGCGTGATGATATATTATTATATTATTTATTTTTCTAGACTACAATTTCTAATAAGCACATAATTATATCTTATAGTTTGATATATATATATATATATATCATCACGCCTTTTACCCATCACTGGGTGTGGCACTCTGCCTAAGCAGATCTCGGTAAGTGATATATTTTTTCGCGTGAAGTGCGGTTACCAGCCGTCAAATCACGGCCTCCAAAGATATTAGTGGAGGAGGAGCCACAGGGGTAGATTTTTTAAATTGGTGAAAATTGTTTGTCGGCTGTGGGGATCGAACCAAGGTTCTCAAGATCCACAGGCCGACTCGATACCACTGAGCCACCTACCCCATATATTGGTACAAATGAGAATAAAATAATCTTCGGCGGGGATTTCAACGCAAGGACAGCAGAAGAAGGTGGTATTATGTTATATACTAACTGGGGAAATAGAAAATCGAAACTCTAAAGACAAGAAAAGGAATAACGAAGGATCAATCTTGATTAAATGGTGCGAGGACAGAGGATGGAATATTCTGAATGGAAATCATGAAGGAGATGAATTAGGAGAATTTACTTTCATTAATACAAAAAACGAAGCATCAGTTATAGACTACGGAATAGTAAACAACGAGGCACTATATGATATTCAAAAATTTGAAGTAGTAGATCAAACCGACTCTGACCACCATTTAATTTCTGTTGTCTTAAGAAACCAAATCTGCAGCAATCCTAGTAATAATATACAACGGCGAGTAATGGTGTGGAACGAAGAAGCAATAAAACAATACAAAGAAAACATTGAAAAGCTAGAAATATATGAATGCAACCAAGAAACACAAATCAATATTTTAATAAGAGAAATAAATAAGGCAGTAGTGAAGAGAACGATAAAATTAAACAGAAACATAACAATCAGCAATTATTGGTGGGATAAGGAATGTAAAGAGAAACAAAGAGAAACAAGGAGATTTCTAAGACACTTAAGAAAAGGCCACATAACAGCAGAAATATACAAAGAGAAAATTAGAGAATATAAGAAACTTTGCAAGGAAATACAAAGTAGTTACAAACAAAAAATAATGAGTGAACTTTACAATATAACATCAGAAGCACAGGCATGGAAATACATAAAAAAAGAAAGAAATTCTTACTCAAAAGTAGAGGAAAATATTACCATGAAGGAATGGAACCAGTACTTCCAAACGTTACTAAATGGGAAGGAAGAACAACAAAAAACTATATTCACAGAAGAAAATCCTGCAAATAAACAAAAAGTCTCAGAAGTTTCAGAAGATGAAGTCAATATACAAATAAGAAAGTTAAAGAAAAATAAGGCGCCCGGTGAAGACGGAATACCCAATGAAGCTTGGATACACGGCGGAGAAAAAGTAATTAAAACCATAACAACTATAATTAACCAAGTCTGGATAGGAAATGGACAAAAGGTGTAATAACCCCTATCTTTAAAAAAGGAGATAGAGGTCTGGCGAATAATTATCGGGGTATCACTTCATTAAACACCCTATACAAAATATATGCATCGATACTAAACCAAAGGCTTCAAGAAGAACTGGAGTTAAAGCAAAAACTACCAGACACACAGTCTGGATTCAGGAAACAGAGAAGCACTATGGATAACATATATATTCTAAATTACGTTGTGGCGGCCACGAAGATTTCCCGTCCTTGGCTGGCTGAGGAATGCGTTCGATTTCCCGCCCTTGGCTTTCTGAGAAATGCGGTCGGGCGATAGCAAACTTTCCAATTCCAGGAAAGCTAAGTGCATCGCCACGCCGAACCTTCCCTCGAGGGCAAGATCACGTGAAAGCCAGATGTGCGGATCGTGGACATCACGGCCCGGCCACGTGAACTTGCCACCCGCAACATCTGGGCCGCGGGGGAAGGGAACAGAGAGTCAAGGGATCAAGGGAACCAGAGTGACCAGTCTTCGACGCACCATCAACTCGACACGTCACTTCGCCATTTCATTTTTACTTGTTACTTTTCATTTATCATTTTTTATTATATTGTGTTTATTGTTGTTTTTATTAATAAATATTACGTGAACGTCTACGTATTTATTCCACCTCGACGACAGCCCTACAACGTCATAGAACAAGAGTTAATGAAAGAAAGAGGTACATTATATGCTTTTTTTTTGTCGATTTAAAAGCAGCTTTTGACACCATCGATAGAGACATTCTAATAAAAACAATGACAAAGAAAAATGTAGACTCACATCTAATTGAAAAAACTAAAGAAATATACAGGGAAACAGCGAATGTAGTGAGAGTAGAAGAAAATTGCACACTAGAATTCTGGACAATAAAAGGACTGAGACAAGGCTGCCCATTAAGTCCAACCCTATTCTCATTATATATATATATATATATATATATATATATATATATATATATATATATATATATATATATATATCAGATATTGAAGAGCATTTTAGAAGGGGACAAACAGGAGGAGTAAAAGTAGGTAAGGCGAAATTCTGGTCTCTCGCCTATGCAGACGACTTAGTACTCCTAGCTAAGACAGTGAAAAAAGCGAATTTTATAATAAAAGAAATATGGAGCATAGCGGAAAGAAAATTCACTAATAACTATAAAATCAGGATAATGCTATTTGATAATATCGTAAAAAAACATTATTATGTACGGAGCAGAAATTTGGGGATGGAGAGAAAAAGAGGCACTTGAAAAACTTCAGCTAAAATATTTAAATGGATATGAATACACCGCAATATATTGTCTTAGAAGAAGCAAATAGAAACAAACTAAGGGTAGCATCTGGCTCAAGAGCAATAAATTTCGAAGAGAAAATAAGAAAAATCGATCCAAATAGAATATTGTACCAATGCTGGAAGGAAATGAAGAAAAAAGAAGAAAATGGACTACGACGAAACAATTGGGAGATTCATAGAACAAAATACTATTGGAAGTAGAACGACAACGAGAAAAAAACATGGACATTAAAGGGGAACTACGTAGAAGAGACCAAGATATACAGAAACAAGACCAAGACAACAAAATAAAAGAGTCGAAGTACAATAAAATATACAAATGTATTCGGCCAATATCAACACCACAATACCTCGAAAGCAAGAACGGAAAAGCAATATAACTAGTAGCTAGGCTAAGATGTGGAAATGAAGAAAATGACAACAAATATTGGAAGAAAGAAGAAGATAGAACATGTCGATTATGTAAAGAAAGCGAAGAAAATATAACTCATTTGCTGTATAATTGCAGATATCTTCCAAGGCAATCATGTAGTCTACTCCACATACTAGACGAACGGTGCAGCGGAGAATCATGGGCCAAGGCACTGAAGAAAAAAGGGAAGAAATAAAATAATATTGTTATTATTCATTTAAATGTGACATGTATTAGATCAACATTCATTATAAAATGTAAATATTTTTGTAAAAATTCAAAGCTGGAAAGCGCGAATTAAATGGAATAAATAAATAAATAAAATATATTGGTACGAGTGGTTTTAGTGCAAAGAAGTCAATAAATTATCGCTCTGTATTTTACTTAAATTTGTAATATATTTGGCGTAAATAATTTATGAATTGTTGTGTTCAGACTATTTTTAATAATGACATTGTGATGTAAATAAATATAGTGCATTAAAACATCTTGTCAAGGTAGCAAGTGTTTGCAAAATCATACAAGGTCACTCAACACATTGTTCATTATTAATTAATTAATATTAATAATTAATATTTATAAATGATTTGAAAATTGAACATAAGTCCAAAAACAGTCTGGAGGAGGTAAGAAGACTAGGAAATCCACATAAAAATAAACTCAGACCTATTAAAGTAGAATTACAATCGAAAAGACTAAAGAGAGAAATATTTGCTAAAGTAAAATTTCTGAAAGGTAAAAATATCTATATTCATCAGGACTATTCAAAAGAAGTAACAGAGGTAAGAAAGGCACTAAAACCATACTTGATTAAAGCTAAAAAGGACGGATACAATGCATTTCTCCGCTATAATAAACTAATCATACAAAACACTCCGTATTCTTTAGACGATCTGGAAAAAAACACTCACCTGGATGAAGTTGAAACTGAACAACCCCCTACTTCTAGAAGGCTCTCTACATCTCTACCAAGCACAGTCGATGCAGATATTCTTGACATAATTGGCTCTTCTGAGGAATATATAAAAGAAACTATTGCTCCTATTCTACAAAACACACCAAATGACAACGATAGAAAACTGCGTCAGAGAGACAAAACTTACTCGCAAGTAAAAGGCCCTCTGGACAGACATATAAAGACAAGAGCAACATCAAAATCAGTATCAAAAACTCCTAATCCAAAAAGTCCCGCCCACAACATACCAACACAAATCACCTTTTGGAATATTCAAGGACAAAACAATCTATTCAACTTAACTTGGAAAGAAGAGGAAAGCTTATTAAAATATGACGTTATATGTCTCTCAGAAACATGGGCAAACTATAATATAACTAACGTACCAGCTTTCCTCAAAGACTATAATATCATTCAACAAAATGTTACCAAAATCGCTACAACAGGCAGAGCTAGCGGGGGCCTAATAGTATTTTATAAAATAAATCCATGTCATTTGAAAGTTATAGAACAAGAAGTTCACTGGATTTTTCTGGAAATAGTTACATGCAAGGAAAAAATAGTTATAGGCAGTATTTACTTTTCGCCGTCATATGACTACACAACACTTTTAGAACTATTTGCAGTAAGCTTGAAACCTGTCAGAGAATTGTATCAACAACATGCTCTAATTATTGGAGGAGATTTCAACTCCAAAATTGGATGTCTGAACCAAGGAGAATACCAACTTTTTACACATTCAAACCTAACATCGTATCGAACCAGCTTGGACCAATCTATTAACAAAAAAGGTCGAGACCTTGTCGAAGTTATGAAAAGCGAAAATCTATATGTTCTAAATGGAAGGTGCCTAAGTGATACACCATCTAAATTCTCGCATATAGACAGAAGAGGACATTCCGTTATTGACTTCGTATGGACTGACATAAACGCTATCAGCCTGGTACAAGATTTTAAAATCTCCGAGGAAATATGTGTATCTGATCACCTAATAGCAGAAGTTACTGTTAAAAATATTTACCAAAGCCAAAATACTGAAGTGCACGAGCAAAAAAGGGTTCAAATTACAAAAACCAAATGGGATAACAACAAAATTATAGACTATATGAGTGGCATACAAAAATATTTACTGCAACTAACTAAAGACAACAACGCGGAAGATGTATATAATAATATAGCTTCAACAATAAAACTAGTATCGCAAAACCTTGGAATGACAGAGAACGTAACTATCACAATCCCTACCCCAAGCAACTCTAAAAGGGATAAGCCATGGTTTACAAAAGATTGCAATAAACTAAAAAAATTGATGAAAAATGATCTGAGCAGATGTAAGAAGCACAAATTTAGCACCGAATATCTAAACAAGTTTCTAGAATCTAAGATGAAATATAAAAAGCATATAGTTCTTGAAAAACGTAAATTTACTCTAGAAACAAAAGAGAAACTAATAAATGTAAAAAATCAATGTGACTTCTGGAAAACTGTAAAATCCCTCCCGAACAAGAACTCGGCACCTAGCAAAATATCTTTAAACGAATGGTATGATTATTTTATACAATGGTATGGACAAAAAATACACTGTGTCACTAATTTCATAGATGCAAGACATCCATATTTAGACAGCGAAATATCAACCTCAGAAATAAATTTTGCACTAAATAGACTTAAACCAAATAAATCTCCAGGATTGGACAGCATACTCAATGAGCAAATACGATATCTACCAGATGAGGCAAAATTACAGTTAAAAAATCTCTTGAATACTTTCCTTACAGATGAAAATCTCCCGAAATGCTTAACAAAAATTAAGTTAACCATGCTTCACAAAAAAGGCAGCCAAACAGACACGAACAACTACCGAGGAATAGCTCTTGTGAACTGTATCACCAAATTATTCACTTTTATAATTACTCATAGACTACAGCTATGGGTTGAAAGCTACGATATTCTTCCCGGATCCCAGTCAGGAATCAGGAAAAACAGATCGTGCTCCGACAACCTATTTGTTTTCTGTACTATAATTCAATCACGAATGATATCGCACAAGGAAGGTACTTTTGCTATATTCATAGATTTTCAGAAGGCATTTGATTCTATAGATCATGACAAACTATGGTCAAAAATATACAGAATGGGGAGTAAGTGGAAAGATAACAAGACTATTCAAGAACATATACAATCAATCTACAATGCAAGTCTCCGTAAATCATACTTTGACTGAAGAAATTGATATATCAAAAGGAGTATTACAAGGAGAATGTGCAAACCCCCTTTTATTTGCACTGTATATAGCAGACCTAGAGAAAGAACTTAGAAATACAAATCTAGAAGGAATATTTGTCAACCACAAAACTGACATTTTATCACTTCAGTATGCTGACGACCTTGTTATATTTTCCAATTCGCCATCCGATATTCAACGTAAACTAACAGCATTGAAACCTATTGTAATAATCAAAAATTAAAAATAAACTGCAGCAAATCTCAAATACTACACTTCCACAGAGGGCGACCAGTTAAAAACAATATAAATTATCATTGCCAAGAAAATGAAGTAAAATTTACTGAATCTTACAATTACTTAGGAGTCACATTTAAAACATCTGGTCTATTCAATCTCAACGCACAAACCCATTTAGAAAAAACTAAAAAAGTCGCAAGTGGTATCAAAAATACGTTACTGAGAACTAAAACTTTCACCTGGCAGACAGTAAAAACACTGTTTGACTCCACAGTTGCTCCTGCGCTTCTCTACGCGTCCGAGATCTGGGCTCTTATGATATCCTAGAGAAAGGCCAGGCTAGTTATTTCAAAAATGTACTTGGTTGGCAAAATACTACACCAAACTATATCATAAGGAGAGAAACTGGACAGGATAAGTTGGAACTAAAAATTGTATTGAATTGGTGGTATAAGATTCTTCTAATGCCAGACACCAGATATGTCAAAATATGCTATGAAAAGCTGTTGTACTTAAGCAAACAAACAACATTAGAAGAAGAAACAAAAACGAAATAAAATTGGGCTAAAAATGTTCAGCATATTCTAGAAAAGGCAAACTATCAATGGATCTGGGACGTACAGAACTGTATTTCTTTAAAACATGAACTTCCCAATATCCTTAAATCCTATAGCAACTACCTATATAATATAGATATTTACAGAATATCTGTATCGACGTATAATCCTGAATTTAAAACATTCCTTTATAACAATACTTTCCTAACTCTCGATATACCTTATAAAATTCTCCGTTTAATAGGTCAAATCCGTACAGCGAGCTCATCTAACTCGATTCTATACCATAATAGTTGCCTTTACAGGTTCTGCCAACAAAGCATATGTACCTTGTGTGACACATACAAACAGGACGACATCCAACACATGCTCTTCACCTGCCCAATGTTCAGTGCACCGAGGAACGATTTCTTGAAGATGTACATTTCGAACATCAGTCCTGAAAATCTCCATCGAACACTTTTATGCGATATCACTCCAGATAAAGCATTTAAATTATACAATTATGTCAATATTGCTTTAAAAATTAGATCATTTATATGTAATGAATAATACAACATACACACATATTTAATATTTTGTAATAATTGAACATATTCTGTACCTTATTACGTATCAATCTCTTTGTATAGATATTTATCTAAAACAAATAAATATTATTATTATTATTAGTTTGAGTAACAAGGCGGTAAGTAAAAATTTGATATTATTGTTATGATAATAATGCATAAATAACCGCAAATAAACATTTGACAGATATAATTGCAAATATTTCAGATATATGAATTAACTTGAAACACATCTTGTAAAGTTTTTGCAAAGATGAAATCAGTTTTTAATAAACCGAGTAGAAGAAAAAGAGCAGCAGTGATTATTTATGAACATGTTATCCTTTAATTCAAAATTCGATAAGTGGAACATGAGTTCGAAGTTCATGTCTATAAAGTTTTGCCGCTACCAGCGCTCCAAGCGACGCTATCGGCTGACTAGAACTTGGTCTGTTTGTGATTACCTGCTTCCTTTAACATTTTTATGCGACGCGGTAAAAGTAATGAACTTTAATTCTGGAATAACTTTTCCAATATGCCATACGACACGATACGAAGCATAGAAACTTACTAAAGTGTGTTCAGTGCTGCAGATTGGCGTTCATTATTTTTACGGGGCTGTAATTAAAGCGGAATTGGTTAAAAACTAGTTTATGCCGGAAATGAAATATGCTGTTTTGCTACTTTATGATTAAAAACTGTTTGCGTTGCCTTTATGAGCTCGCGTTTATTTTCTAATAAATATTTTTGTTTATAATTCATGAACAATATTAATAATTAATATTGTAAAAAAATGTTAAATATATAAACTGTTACATACTTAATTTGATATCAATTAGAATCTGATTTAATTCGTTATTCTACACATCACGAATTCAATATTAAATTTGATTAAAGATATACAGGCTATTGTTATACTTCGAGAAATTTGTTTGAAGTTTACAAGCTGTTTCGTTGAAAACAACCAGTGCTTTCTTCGGTGAACTAAGACTTTAGAGAAAAATGTTATATACATAAATTATCGGTAATAGCAAACCCTATATTCAACCAGTCGTTTTAAATGGTGGAACAATATTGGATATATTTTTAAAATGCTAACATATAATTTTTAGTGCATTGTATAAAAAATTTGTTGTATAATATTATTATTATTTCGTGAAAAATGGTATTAAAATTATAAATAATGCTACAATATTGTCGTAAGCTATGCAATAAACAATCACACATATACTGCTGAGAATTTTTTTTGTTACATATATTATTAATTGATTGCTTTCGCGATTATTTCGTAACAAAACTATCTGTCACTTGTATCATTTGTTTGTATTTGTTTATTGCATAGCTTACTTCAACTTTGTAACATTATTTCTAATTTATATATTTATATCGCTAAAATCAGAAGAAAATTCTCTATTCAATGGACTAAAAAATTATATAGGTTTTAATATTTTTAAATGTAATTCTGATCTATGACTTACAGATCATAGAACATTTTTTTTTAATTCGTAAAATTAAGAGTGCTTTATCTAAAATAAATATTTTAGTATAACTGATTTGGTAATGACTTTTAATATATAAATAATTAAATTTTAGTTATAAACAATAGAATAGTTATTTTATATTAAATCAGATAAATTACTGTTTGTAGTGTCGGAAAGTGGCACCCAAAAAGTAAACCTAAAAAACCATGTTCCTAATTTTATTTTATTTTTTATTTACGATCAGTTCGTCATATAATAAATCTTTGTAACTATTTTTCCCGATGTATAAAAACAGTCTGTAACAGATTCTGTTAATTTGAACTCCAGTTCAAATTTTTATCTAATAACAATAGAAGATACATTAAATTTAAAAAAACACAGTTATTATGTATGTTTTGATTAACTGCAAGTAAATATTAACAGACTGAAATATAGAACTAGTCCAACAGAAAAATATTTTTTCAAAAACCACCAACAATATTAACAAATTTTTATTAACTAATTTTTTTAAATTAGTTCGTGGAATGATTCCCTATAAATCAGAACTGTGTCGCTGTAGACGAAACCCGTTGTCAATGCCTATCATAGATATAGGAGTCTTTGGGATCGATGCTACGTTAGACACTATGAAAGAAGAATTCGGTTGAAGCCATACGTCGGACACAGGTGACGTGGTGTAGCGGTTAACATCTCTGCCCGGCAAGCGGAGGGTCCCTGGTTCGAATCCAGGCGTCATCCGAATTTTTCTTTCATAAAAATTTAACTTTAAAATTACCTTCATTACTGTACGTTCAGTCGAAGTCATATGTTAAAAATTAGTTCGTGGAATGATTCCCTATAAATCAGAACTGTGTCGCTGTAGACGAAACCCGTTGTCAATGCCTATCATAGATATAGGAGTCTTTGGGATCGATGCTACGTTAGACACTATGAAAGAAGAATTCGGTTGAAGCCATACGTCGGACACAGGTGACGTGGTGTAGCGGTTAACATCTCTGCCCGGCAAGCGGAGGGTCCCTGGTTCGAATCCAGGCGTCATCCGAATTTTTCTTTCATAAAAATTTAACTTTAAAATTACCTTCATTACTGTACGTTCAGTCGAAGTCATATGTTAAAAATTAGTTCGTGGAATGATTCCCTATAAATCAGAACTGTGTCGCTGTAGACGAAACCCGTTGTCAATGCCTATCATAGATATAGGAGTCTTTGGGATCGATGCTACGTTAGACACTATGAAAGAAGAATTCGGTTGAAGCCATACGTCGGACACAGGTGACGTGGTGTAGCGGTTAACATCTCTGCCCGGCAAGCGGAGGGTCCCTGGTTCGAATCCAGGCGTCATCCGAATTTTTCTTTCATAAAAATTTAACTTTAAAATTACCTTCATTACTGTACGTTCAGTCGAAGTCATATGTTAAAAATTAGTTCGTGGAATGATTCCCTATAAATCAGAACTGTGTCGCTGTAGACGAAACCCGTTGTCAATGCCTATCATAGATATAGGAGTCTTTGGGATCGATGCTACGTTAGACACTATGAAAGAAGAATTCGGTTGAAGCCATACGTCGGACACAGGTGACGTGGTGTAGCGGTTAACATCTCTGCCCGGCAAGCGGAGGGTCCCTGGTTCGAATCCAGGCGTCATCCGAATTTTTCTTTCATAAAAATTTAACTTTAAAATTACCTTCATTACTGTACGTTCAGTCGAAGTCATATGTTAAAAATTAGTTCGTGGAATGATTCCCTATAAATCAGAACTGTGTCGCTGTAGACGAAACCCGTTGTCAATGCCTATCATAGATATAGGAGTCTTTGGGATCGATGCTACGTTAGACACTATGAAAGAAGAATTCGGTTGAAGCCATACGTCGGACACAGGTGACGTGGTGTAGCGGTTAACATCTCTGCCCGGCAAGCGGAGGGTCCCTGGTTCGAATCCAGGCGTCATCCGAATTTTTCTTTCATAAAAATTTAACTTTAAAATTACCTTCATTACTGTACGTTCAGTCGAAGTCATATGTTAAAAATTAGTTCGTGGAATGATTCCCTATAAATCAGAACTGTGTCGCTGTAGACGAAACCCGTTGTCAATGCCTATCATAGATATAGGAGTCTTTGGGATCGATGCTACGTTAGACACTATGAAAGAAGAATTCGGTTGAAGCCATACGTCGGACACAGGTGACGTGGTGTAGCGGTTAACATCTCTGCCCGGCAAGCGGAGGGTCCCTGGTTCGAATCCAGGCGTCATCCGAATTTTTCTTTCATAAAAATTTAACTTTAAATATTAACAAATTGAAGTACAAAACATTTGCGACCAAACAATTTTCTAGATGCTCTCCAGAAACCTTCAATAAGAAAATGCTCAGCCGCAATGTAGCAGAACATCAGATCAACAACTCTCAACTTTCCAAACACATCTTAAACGCATTCTTAACCCAACATCAACATTACCTCTGCTGCTGCCAACATAACAGCATCGAAACTCGAACACCGCTAACAGAAAACAGAACAGTGAGCAAGGCTCTCAATAGGGTACAGATGTTACAATTGTAAACGATAAGAACAATTTCAACAATGACTGGTGTAACTTCGTCAATTTCCTCCGAGAGAGTGAGGGAGGGTGCACGAGGTGACGTATAAAGTGGCTGGAAAGTTTAGCGAGTTCACTCAGCGTTGATATAATTCACTCCGGCAACTCGAGGTATTAAATTTCTAGCCAAGGTAACTTATTGATTGTTTTCAACACTAACCTAGATTTCTTTACTGCAGGATCATTTCATTGTTGTGCGTTTCAGATAATTAGATACCAATTAGTTCTAGAAGCATGTATTCTAAATATTTATATAGCTTAAATATTTTTCTCACGACCATACCAGAAAGTTAAATTTACTTCCCTTAATTGAGAGAAGAAAGTGATGCTTTTCGTCCCTAGTGAAGAAAGTAAATTTTCTTCTATGGAAAATAAAATTAAATCATTTCTGTGACAACTAGAAAACAACGGTATTATTTGATATTAGTGACGTATGTCAAGAGAATAATAATTCTTAGCTAAATTATTAATTTATTTCTGAAAATTTTACTTTCTAATAGGGCAATGGCCAAAATTATATGCACGTGAAGAAACTGAAAATCTTGCCTCAAAAAAGCGATTATTTTCTACACTCAAGTGTCTAAAGAATGGCATCATTATTTGAGAAAATAGAAAAGGTCTAAAAATTTAAAAAATCAGTTTCTATAGCATAAAATTCTGTCAGAAATAATAATTTTAATCCGTTGTCAAGACCGAAGCGACCAAAATGTGCTTTTCTGGTTTTGTTAATAATTAAAGAAGAAAAATTGTATTTTAGTCACGTTATCAAGAATATTTTACTCTCGTTTCAAAGGAGAGAAAAAATTATACAAATTTCAATCGTTCATTTATTTATTGTAAATTTTGATATTATTTATAAGAATAAGTTTTTGTTTTAAATTCTAGAGTTAAGGAAAACGTATTAGAAATAGTATATGAATGTGTTTTATTGTCAATAACCATACAATATACTTTTAATTAAATACTCGTAAGACCTGTCATCATTTACTACAAGCAATTAAATATTCTAATATTTTTGGCCTCAGAAAAACGACCTAGTTTAGTTATATCCTTCGGAAAAAATATATTGAAGATATCATTGTAGGGAAAATTTATATTATTCAAAATATAGGCATGTGAGTATTTTAGGGCATTGTAATTAGACCCAAGAAATCGTATAGGATCAAAATCAACTCAATATCATCAACCAGAGATATAAGTGAAAACTCGAACGAAAATTGAAGAAAAAAGTTGTTTATTTTATCTATTTCTTATTTTTTAATTTTAAACTTCCCATCTTAAGTTATTATTCGAACGAAGCTCGATCTTCCAGATATTATTATTTCGTAAAGTGTTTAATTTTATATAAAATTCAAGTGCATCTAATAATTTGCTCAAGAACTCTAGTGAGTAATAAACATTAAAATAGTATTTCGTGAAATAGATGCACGCAATATTATATTAAAGAACGAGTTGTATAAGGCATGTTTTTTCGAGCGCGTCCTAGTTTAGAAAACAAGTATTTTTGGAATTTTGCGTCTTTTAGAAATTAAAAGTTTACAAAATCTGTGATATTTTAAATCGAGTCAATTTAAAAATTTTTGTATATAAAATATTGTGGTTGGTTACAGTTATTGAAATTTATGTAATTGTTCAGATTTTTGTAATTTTGATGTTCTCAGCTTGATAGGTTCAGTATGTCATCCGCTACTACCATTCGTCTAAAACAAAATGTTGCTTATTATACTTTTTAGATATGCAATTGGATTTCGTAATGACTTCCTTATAAACACAAAATAGAAAAAGTAATTATAATATTTCGAATGCGTCACAAGACGAACATGTTACTTATTTGCAAATAATAATCTTCTCTTTTATCTACTAATAAATATAATTATAAACAAAGTAAGTATTTAACCACAACTTCCAGCTCCCTTATTTACATGTTACACTTCAACAGATAACGTCACTTCACTCATACAACTAACACACACACACATCACTTCATCTTTCTTACAAGGGAACTTGCATCGTATCTCCGCTGCATCTATTCATAACTTCCCAACTAAAATTGCTTTAGTTGGTGCATATTGACGGCTCTCGCTCCAAGCAGTGTACTCCGAGTGCTGTGAACTAAACTGAATGCATCGATACACGTGACATGTTCACGACTTCATACTGCAACTGTCACGAGTTTCATATACTGTGTCACCAGCCAGACTAAATTTCATTATCAACTTGTGTAATACACGATCTGGTATCCAGTTTCCAGAGACGGAGTAGGAA
This sequence comes from Pterostichus niger, assembly GCA_947425015.1. NCBI lineage: Eukaryota > Metazoa > Arthropoda > Insecta > Coleoptera > Carabidae > Pterostichus > Pterostichus niger. Next base: position 29,695,660 of record OX380334.1, on the reverse strand, counting down.
TAGGGAATTATCCGGTGAATAATCGACGATTGTAGACAGAAAAATTGCAAAGTTGTAAAAGTCAGTAATATGTATTGTACTCTTGACATGTGTACAACAATTATTTGAAATCGTATCATTTGTTTGTTGAAATGTGAATTAAATGTAATATTATATTAAATTATCTTGATTTTCTAACACGAAAGGAATGGACACAGTCTTGAAATTTTATTTACACATAAATAATAAATTGAAAAGTTTCTAAATTACAAAAGAGAGTGGAGTTGTTGACTTGGTTAGAGATAACTGTTTCCATGCACGAGTTTACATAAAAAAAAACACCAAACGCTTCTAAGGGATGAAACACAAGAATCAAAAGCTATCTCAGACCAACGCACAGCTAATAATTTACACAGATATGTCATCACATAATAGCTAACAAGCGCGACAATTCAGAGAAGCCATGAACTCGATAAATAATGATCGAAGAATACTGAAATTATTACAAACATATGTACTAATAAACTCTGTCAAGTCAACTTTACAAAAAAAAAGAAACTTAAGATAATATTTAATTTGTCTGTATCTTTCGAAGTTGAGTTGATAGTAAAAAATCGTAATTATAACAAAAACTAATTTTGAATTGTTTCACTTTGTTACAATTTTATATGAATGTAGATAAAGTGAAAGTGTATCAGGTAAGGAATGTTTCCGAAATTACTTACGGGATGAACCTATTGTATAAATATAATTATTTCAAGGGCTTGTTGTCAGTGCGGCCCTGCTAGTAGGCTATAGGAACCACTGGCCTAGTTTTACAATTAATGAGCAAATAGAATATAACAGTATTGATCGGAAAGGTATCGGCGGTAGATAAGTTTTTTTATTTGATAAATTGATTTGCAATATTTTGCATGCGAGCTAGTTTAAATCATAAATAATAGGTGCAATTTGGCTGTATTATCTAGCGAGCAATTTGTTATGCGTGATTTCATTACTTTAAAATTACAACGAACAGAGAGAGGAATAACAATGCGGAAAAACATTACACAGTTATTGTAGTGCGAACCTCAAATGTATTCGTAGAATTAAAATAAAATAAATATACCATTACATGTATTGCCAATTTTTGGGTGTGGCACTGTGTCGTAGCAGATTTTAGCAATTAAATCCTCCATTGTAGTCGCAAGATAATAAATTAGATGGATCCAAAAACTGGGTGGCATATACATTTAAAAATTATTATAGGTTTTTAAGATGTTTGAGTTTTTAATGTCATTAAGTTTGACGTTAGAGCATTGCTATTTTTCTTTAACCCTCTCTTTTGTACATCTACTCTATTCAGAATTGTTTCTCCTATTCATGTCTTCCGTCTTTGTCTATCTCAGCGGTTCCCAACCGGTGGGTCGCGACCCACAAGGGGGTCGCCTTAGCTTTTTTGGGGGGTCGCCTTGGCTTTTTTGAGGGGAAAAAATATAATCACTAAGTTCTAAAATATATTTTGTTAAACCTTTTATTTTTTGTTTTATTGATCAAATATGCGAAATGGGGGTCGCGAACATTTTTAAAAAACTAAAAAGGGTCACGATTAAAAAAGGTTGGGAACCACTGGTCTATCTCATAACTAGTTTTGAGGTTATTGTTTTACTTTCGTCGTTATATTTAAAATTGACATGTATATTTTAAATACATATCTAATATATGATTTATTTATTAAGTAATGAATATGTTATTTAGTAAAAATGAATGTTAAAATAGTTCGAAACTTAGGTTAGGTTTACACATCTCGGTGAGGGGAAAACATGTTGAATGGTATATATCAGCAAATCGTACCAGTGGTAATCAAACCTTTAACTGAAGTAATCTTACCGTTTATTTAATTTTCTTTCTGAAATAACTGATATTGTTACGCATGTTTATTTATTTTCCACGAGAGTTATATAAACCTATTATAATAATAATTTTATAAATGATAAAATTTGAATACAATTATACGCGAATCTCACTGTTTGAGGACCACATTTACTTAAGTCTGACATCACAAAATTAAAAAAAAATCATTACGGCTAAATGAAATATATTTGACACTATCTAAAACTGTACATTGTTTTCAATTTATGTTTTTAAAAAATAATGGAGGGCTCGCATTGATAAAGTGCGGTTATCAGTCGTTATATCAAGCTTCCCCAAAGATGTTAGTATACGAATATACTGCGAGAATCGATCTTAGATTCTAAAATCTATAGTTCGACGCTTCGCCACTATTTACGCCAAATGTATTTGTACTACTTGCATATACAATAAATATAAATATTTTATTGTTTCCTGGAATTCATCAAGCAAATTTCTTTTACTAATTCTATCTAAAAGAATAATTTTTGTTATATATTTAAAAGTTATAGTGATCCTTCCTCGACATTTCTAAGTAAACGTAATGTCAGTTCAAGTTCAGCTATTAAAATTTTTACAACTCGTAACAGAGTTTCATTTAGTTAGTCAATAAAATTCAGCTTTAACAAATGCTAGTTCAAACTTCACTGTCACTTCACAATATTAAATCTTCAATTTCGAGTTCTCCGTGAATATTCCGCGTCTGAATAACTCGCAAGTACCGACCGTATTTCCATTTTGCGCGCCTCAGAAGTAGACCGAACAAATAAAAACAGAGGAAGTGCGACCATAAAACAAACATAAACAAATGCAAACTTTAAAAAATATAAATCACGCGTTCTCGAACCGGGGAAGTAAACACCGTCAGGTTACCAAACGATGGTTGTGGCCCGACACAATACTGCTTAATGTCTGGACTTTATACAGCCTTTGAGATGGTCCTTTCAAAAACTTCATAACAATGTTGTCTTTACACTGGCCTAACTCAGGAGATGTGGCGTGTGCGACCAGACTCGGACTCAGAAAAAATCTCTATTAAGAAATATTATTGCTTTACAAGAGCTCTGCAAGACGTTTACTGTTACGATCATTTGAAATCCTTTGAAAAATAAATTAATCAACAGTGTTTATGTTTTATAATAAAATAAACATATATAGCATCACACCTTTTACCCATTACTGGGTGTGGCATTTTTTCAGATCTTTATGAGCGTGAAATGCGGTTACCAGTCTTAAAATCACTATCCCTAAAGATGTTTGTAGCGGAAGAGCCACAAGGGTAATTTTAATATGGAGAAAATTATTTGTCGGCTGTGGAAATTGAACCCATGTTCTGAAATTCACAAGCCGATTATGTTTTGATATTTTCCCATTAGTAAAACTCACTTTCAGCACTAAAGTAGAGAGTGTTCGCTTTCCACACACTGTGCAGAAAATATAGCTAGTTATTTGTATATCAATTTTTCCTGAAGATTTACATTTTCTTCACGAGATATACGTATAATTATTTGTCGAACTAGAAAAGAAAGCTATTATTTTTCCACTCGTATTCGAAGTTTGCCTCATAAGCATAACGACTGAGACATACAAACAAAAGTGAAAAAAGCACTTTTATTTCAGGTTACACAATATTAGCTGGTAGCACAAGCTCTGTTTTGGGTGTTCTAAGAGCACGGTTTTAACATGTTAGCGATAGCTAAAACTCCCAAATACACTGCAAAAACAGAGCTTGTGCTACCAGCTGTTTAGGAAAAAAAAACTAATAGATATAATAGTGGTAATATTGTATTTATATGATGAATTATAAAATAATTTTAAAATGTAATTTTCACGTTCAATGTAAAAAAAAAAATAGTATCTAAAACATGTGGGAAGGGATATTTCAAAACTTGTACCATTGGAACACTCGCTATAGCTCGAGCTGCAACTTCCGTACTCGTTTTGCAATTAAAACCTTTCCTCACTAGAATTACAATATACTTTTTTGTTTGTGAAATAACATCCATGTAACAGTGCAATATTTTTTTCTCTAGAGAGGGAAACCTTATTTTCTTCTCTATTATTATTACTACAGTAGGTATGTCAAAGTAAAATTTATAGAAATAAAAATTAGAAAAGTAGATTAATTTTTGTCTTCATAAGGATATAAAGCACCTCAAGAAAGAATTTTTTCACGAGGTATACATATTTTATTTCATTACCCTATTAGAAAGTCAAATTATTAGAACTAAATTAGAAATTGACAGATGTTTCCTGGATGTCACTAATGTCAAATCAAACTGTTGCTTCCAGTTGCCATGGATTTGGACTTTAATTTCTTTTCTTAGAGAAAAAAATATCACATTTATCCCAGTGGAGAGACGAAAATACTATATATTAAATAAGTGTAGACATCCTTACTTTCTACCCAAGGCGTAGAAAAATAATTTAGAAATGTTTAACAGCGAAAATATATAGCCAAGTTGTTAAGGAAATTCTAAGGGAAAAAATTATGTCATCTTTATCGATTACTCTATAAACACTACCACTACCATCCCTCTAAACATAATCCATTTACGCGCGGTACTCGTATTTCATGTCATTGTTCCAACCATCAAACTTTGTAAAAAAGTAAAACATCAACACTAGCAACAATACGTAATTAAATCCCAGACAAAGCCGGTCCTGCGTCCCGGTCACGAGTTCGTTCAAAAACAACTTTTTACACGTCAAGAATATTTATTCGTCTCTTGATATATACCACGGATGACATCATTTTAATATCACGGTAATGTATTCATGAAATTTCGCAGACTTGACGCACTAAGCGTACTTGAAGTGCGTGTTTGCGTGAAAGAGATTTCAACTTCAGTTGGTAAGTGCTCTTTGCATGAAAGACATAAGTGTGGGCTTAAGACCCAAGGAAACATTTCATTTAAAAATATATAAGACGACAACAGTTTTTTAAAATTATCTGGAATATGCTTTAAATAAATAATATATATACCCATTACTGGGTGTGGCACTCTGCCGTAGCAGATCTCGGTCAGTGATCAGTCGAATTTCGATCCTGCATACTTTAAAATATATACTATAAATCTGGAGGAATAATACATTATTATTCTAGAGGCCTGACCGATAAAATATAATAGATAATTGTGATAAGCACTCAGGATAGCTTTCCAGTAATAGTGATCTCGTATAATTAAAGAAAAATTTTCAACACATCTAGTATCTATCCACTGAAGACCAAAACATACAACTCGTACGTATGGAATCCTTTCCAACGTTCGGTGTCCTTTTATTACTTTCAGGAAATCCTTTGGTCTGGAAACAAGTCTACATGAGCGGAAAATTATTTGGCGAAATTTTTATCAAGAACTTTGTTTAGGCTGAGATGAGTCTTGCTCGTGAGAGACACTTTTTATTTAATTATGAACTATGGACTTGTGTCTCAAGTCAAGTGAAGTTAAGTCTTGTTACAGGATAAGTGCCTAGTATAATTGAAACCGTGTATTTTACGCTATTTCAGTAGATGGAGCCTTACGAACAAATAGAACTATTGTCAGAATTTACTGTATTCAAATTTTTAATATGTTATCTATAATGACACAGAAAATCGTTTGGTTCGATCGGCAAGTTCATTTTACAATTCGATGAACACTCATTTCACGGCGTAGATATACAGTAGTATATTTTAACACGTGTTTTTCATATTATTTTCAGATTCATTTACTGTTATTTAAAAGTTTTATTAAAATAATAATAATAATATTTTATGGTGGTAACATTGACATATCAATAAACATTTTAAATTAATTTATTTGACATTTATTAGTTAGGTTGGAGTTGAAATTCAAAATTATCTAGATTATATTATAAACTTTTTTCTACGATTGCTATGAAAAATTGACAATTACACTCTCATTTGTCATCGTAGAGTTGACGTTTTCTGTGGAACAATCAAAAAATATCTTTGTCGTGCATCTCCAATGGCAACGCACGAAAATTACTTCACACAAAATATCACCAAAAACAGTTGCAAAAAATTCACATTGTAAAAATAGTTATTTGCATATCATGAAGAAGATAGTGAGATACTTCTTTTCTATTGGTGTGCTTTCATTCATTTTCCGACCCGAGACAAAGGATATAAACCGCCCATAAATTTTTATAAATTTATATGAAGCACCTAGGTGAAGAATGATACATTCTTCACTAGGTGTACATGTAATTTTTTGTTACTACTATATTAGAAAATAAAATTTTCAGAATTAAATTACATATAAGATCTATTATTATTTTCACACAGGTAATCCGGATACTACTAAAGTTAAATCATACCAATTTTTCCAGTTGCCATGGATATAGCTTTACTCTCCCTTCTTAAGAATGAAAAGTATCACTTTATTTTCTTAACTGAAACAAGAAAAGTTTACTTTCTGACAGAGTCGACAAACAATTTTCACCATATTAAATTACCACGGTGGTTCCTCTTCTACTAACATCTTTGGAGGATGTAATTTCACAGCTGGTAACCACACTGCGCACACATAAATATATTATTTACCAAGATCTGTTGCGGCAGAGTGCTACATCCAGTAATGGATAGAAGGGTTATTGATATATGAGGTATTGCACAACTTATGGTTCTTATTTTAACCACACATAGTACCTAACTTACTGGTTATGAAACAGAAAAAAAATTTCCAAAGTTTCCAAATTAATTGCACACTACATAAAGTAAACGTTTTTAGTGGCAAGTTTTTTTTAAATATACAGGGTGTTTCAGGACTAGTGTAAGAAACTTTAACAGCTTATTCCTGAGGTTATTTTGAGCAAAAAATGTCATGTGTACATAGGTCCTATTCCTTCTAGTTACCAAAATACAAGAGGTTGAAGTTCTATAAATAACACGACATTTTCAAATTTTTGTAATCAAGATACTTTCGGAAAACAAGAATTTTATTGAAAAGTCATACCTTATTTGTCTTAATTAAAAATTGTTGTACTTTTAATTGTATTATTGTTCCATAATGGATGGTTATAGTACTGCTGAATATGCAGATATGATTTTTATTTATGGATTATGTAATGGTAATGCCCGTTATGCGTCCAGAGAATACCAAGACAGATATCCAAATAGAAGCCAACTTTCCCATCCCCTATTTGCGCGCATTTTTGTTTTCCGAAAGTATCTTGATTACAAAAATTTGAAAATTTCGTGTTATTTATGGAACTTCAACCTCTTGTATTTTGGTAACTAGAAGGAATAGGACCTATGTTCATATGACATTTTTGGCTCAAAATGACCTCAGGAATAAGCTGTTAAAGTTTGTTACACTAGTCCTGAAACACCCATGTATTTATAATTAAATTATAATTATAAACTATTAAGTTGACTTTATATAATGAATAAATGGACTATTGTAGTGTTTATAATTATACTTTAATTATTAATATATAAGAAAAAAAATTTCAAACTAGTGGCACTAAAAATGTTTACTTCATTTAAGGTGCAAATAATTTTTCTAATTTGGGAAAAATCTTTCTGTTTCATAATTAATACGTTGAGTACTATATGGGATTAAAATTAGTGCCATTTGTTATTAAACACCCTGTATAAATATATTTAAAATCAGTGTCAGTACACCAACTAAGAATCGACAGTTTCCATTTCCTTGTAACGTTCTTAGTTCGCAGTCGTTCCGCATACGTAATAAAAGTGAATTACTTACTCCAATAACACAATTCCGTTGAATAAAGGCCTCCACTCCTCTTAATTGAAATCTTAACCGAATTAAACCCACCTTACCCAAATTTTTCCATCTACTCCAAACTTTGCCCCAATTTCAAAATGAAATCCAACTTGCGTAATGCAATTCAGCTAAAATAACTAGCTGGCTCTGGCTCTGGGCTGGGCTGGGCTGGGTAGAGTTGGAGTTGGCAGAAGGTAGGTTTCAGACGGCAGCGCTTCGTTGTGAACAGACGTTGAATTCAGATGGAGAATGCGGTGAATTCAATCATCCGGCGTTTGTGATGTAAATATTAACAGAGCAAGAGAAGCTAGCTCAGCAGGTGATAATATCGACTTCAACAGGAATCACTGAATTTGTTGACTTGAACTATTATAGAGTTTTAACTACAATTATTAAATAATACCTTCATTATGTATCTAACTCTACATACATAAAACTGATCATGTTCCACTAGTATAATATACATACATACATACTTAACATCACGCTATATTCCATCAATTGGGGTAGCACGGACTCTTGAAACATTCACCAGATTTATCAAATAATCAGTCTTCGTCCAGCATTCTCATTTAAACAAATTATCAAAACTCAAGTCACATTCATAGTTTCCGCTATACAAACTCATTTATTCATCAAGGAACAAACCGTCAATCACATCCATCCATTTACATCTGTACATCTTTTTCATTAATTTTTCATTTTTCATCACATGCTTCAAACATCTCAAATTAATCACGATTACTTCTCTAACAACAAATCTAAAAAGATAAGAGAAGAAGAGAGTGACACCTGCGCATATATTGATAGAAAATTTCAAACACTTGTAATTATACACTCTATTGTATTGTAAGACTAAAAACGAATAAAAAAGGGAGGGAATGTCGCCCTGAAAATACATAATTCACAGCCTATTTCCAACAAGTAGAAATCAAATATTTTCTCATATTTGAAGCACGTAGTTTGTCATTTGTTAATCAAAGAAAGGACAATAAATACAAATAAGGAGCAATATGAGTTTTATTTTAATATTATGGAGAATAATTATATTTTCCGAAGCTGTATTATGAATCCTTACGTAGAAAATAAGTACCTATGTTGAAAAAAAATGGGACGAGCTAGTAATTCTTTTAAATGCTATTGGAGTAGGTCTACGGTTAAGTAAAGAAGAATAGAAAAAAGTATGAAAGTTTATGTTTCATTTTACCAATAATTCAGATATTGACCAGATCATCGTACTGTGAGTTAGAATACGTCCTGAAGTTCTTCGTTCGTATGACCCGCCTCCAAAACAATTTAGTGTAACAAGAATCTAATGAATAAAATTATTTATTTATTTTGATTACTAGTTTAATTTTTATAACATTGATAACAAACAATGTGTACTAACGCTTAAATGAAATGGAATTCTAGATTTTCGTTGGTTTCGTTCATTATGAACAGATAATGTTTCTAAAATTTATTGAATTAAAGAATTATTCAGGCGAAATGTACTCATGAATTCGATATCAGGTTTTTTTTTTATGAGTTATGCCTAACCCTCAGCGTCAGAGCTTTCATTCACGTATGAATTGTCTGAAAATTTTTGAAATTGCAAAAGATTACAAATATTACTAAAATGTTTACATTTTTTTTAGGTATGTACCTTTTCTTTAAATTGTGTTAACCGAAAAAGCAGTAATAAGAACCATGACAATTAAACCTGATTCTTTTAGATTCTGGAACTATAATTCATTGAATTCATTAGGTCAGCTATCCAATGTCAAAAAATAAAAAAATGTGAAAAGTAAAATGTTTTTTATAGTTTTTATACATAATGAAATACATATTTTATTATAATAACTTCGTGATTTGAATTTTTTGTGCATTGGATGTAAAATATGTCTACTTTAATTAAAAGAGTTCAGTCAACTATAAGTTTCTTTTATGTAAATTTGTATTATAAACTTGCTTTATTCAAAGAACATAATCTTATCCGAGAAAATACGAGCACAAAGCAAATTATAAAGAAATATTAAACAAATAAACTTTATTAAAGTAACTAATCTTAAATATTCGCGGAGTTCATTTAAATATACAAATTGTAATGATTTTTCTTCACCACCACCCGCCATGCTTGCCTGAAACTCAGGTAGCCGTTCTACGATTCAATTTTTTTGCTGGATTATTTCTGTAGTTCATTTTTTTGTCACGAGAGAGAGATGAGTTTTTTTTTGGCTGGCTGTCAAACGAGATTCTGCTTCGAGAGTTCAGCGACGACGGTCGATCCAGATTCTGCTTCGAGATTTCATCGAAGACGGTCGATCAAGGGTTCTGGCTTCAGACTTCGTCGTGATCGGTTGATTTTGTGGATGCTAGCCGAGATCTTATTTTGTTGTCGGCCATGTTGGCTTGAGTTTTTTGGTTTTTGTGAAGATAACGACGTTATCCATGAACATCACCGTGCTGACTGCATTTTGAGAGTAAGTGTTCAAAACTAAGATTTTACTGATTTGAAGTTTATTAGTTGAAACTGTTTATTTTTGATATTTGATTTCATTTATTTTGTTTTGTGGAGCACATGTTCGTGTCTCATTTTTAGGTTAAATTTAACGTAGCGTCAACCATCTTAGTAAAATTTTAGACTCAGGAGCTTATTATCAATTGTAGTAAATTAGATCGATTGAACTCTGACAGAATCACTTTTTGTTTAACTTAGCTAGATTATCAGGTTCTGTATGAAGTCATGTTCTGCCCACATGCACTTGTCATTTTTGTAGCATATCATTTTAGTAATTCTGTATAAACATTTTGGGGGGGTTTTGCTTTTGTGTGGATTTAAAATTTAGTTTTTGTGAAATACATGCTTCACGTGTATTTGAACCACGTGTTGGTTGGTTCATTTTTGTTTCTGAATTTCATTTCCGGCCACCATCTTTGTATCCCTTCTCCCTTCATATCAGTTCCGTTCATCATCATTCATTGAGAACATGTGTGTGAGAATGTGTTGAGACCCGACTGTTTTTTTTTGGACAATTTAGGAATTTGCAGGCGTTTTTGTTTTTTTTGAGAACTTTTCTGCTCAGTTAGAAAAGCTGCCTCATTTTTTTTTTGGAACATACTTTGCTGGCTTTGTGCTTTTTGATTAGATATTAAGTTTGTGATATTTAGTTTAAGTTTTGTTTGGTCTGGTTTGACTTTTTGGTTGCTGTTTAGCACATTTGTGATTTTTGATATTTTGAGTCAAAACCAACCACCACAAAGCCGCGAAGCCTGTTTATTGAGTAAGTAGAGACTTACTTCCTGTCCAACGTCCCTGTCTCAACAACCCCGTCATTCATTGTTCATCTCTTCACCAATCTCATTATTTTCATCGTCATTTTCTATGTGCTTGCGTAACGTAACGGTAATTCTGAAACATTTTGTACTTTTTGATAATTTTGATTATGAACATTTTGTAATACCTTTGTTTGATTTTGTATTTAAGTTTTGCTTTGTAACCCGTAGTTTGTTATTTAACTTGAGCTTTGTTAACGATTTCGATTTGGAACCTTTGCTTTGTCATTTTTGCCTTTTACGCTTTGCGCTTTTGTATGTACATTTGTGGTATGGTTTGCTGCTGGTTTACACCCTGTTTTAGGTGCAATCAGTAAGGGATTTTAGTCTGAGCTACCTAAGAGAGGAGAGGCTTGGAGAAGTGACCTATATTAACCTTCTGAAGACGATTGTCGAGACAAGCAGTGTACTGAGTGGCCTCCCGCACTTTACCAAGCACCACCACATCTTTTTACGTCCGGAAGCTCACCATACTTGATCTCCAGTCAAGAACATCGGTCTACTTCAACTCTTCGTCTCCGTCCTCCTCTCCAGGAGTCTCAGAAGAAGAGGATTAGATAGTCCAACCTACCATTTTTTGCAGCGTACGTTTGACACTGTCTTAGTTGAATAGCAGATTCCACCGCTCAGTTAAGTTACATTTAGTCTCTGTTTTTTTACTTAGTTTGTTGTTTTGGTTACAAAGATTAGATTAAAGTTTAACTTGTATTTTAGTTATGATTTTGATTTATTATGTTATGCACATCATACCTCTTGTGTCACTAGTTCCTAGCTCACTAGAGTGTCCTTTCTTTTTTTCGAGCTAGGTGGCGCCTCCGGAACCTACGCCCAGCACCGCTGAACATAGTTAGCCAGGTATTGTATATGTAGTGCTTCCTTTGATTTTGTTGTGTAAGCCGAAAGGCCTTGGTTTTGTGTGTAGCGCGCCAAAAGTAGAAGAAGCATTACATATATAAGTTTTGGCGCCCAACGTGGGGCTGTAATTTTGTTAATTTTTGCTTTGTTAGTTGCTCACTGGAGTAAAGTAAAGTTAAATAGCAGTACAGCGGCACTGGAGTTTGTCTTTCTCTTATCATCTTTCTTTCACGTCATTATCATTTTCTCATCTTTGTTTCACCCACTAATCCAGTTTAAATTTTTGTTTCAATATCCCTGGCCATGGAGAATATTCATCACTTGTTAGAGGACGAGCTAGAGTACGAGCTTAATATCAGAGGAATAGTTAACCACGGACCAAATTTTGACATGACCGACACATTACGAGGATTATTACGAATGGAAAGTATATCTGGATCATTCTCTCAAAACATTACCATACCTGTTGACCCTCGATCCGAGTATGAAATTTGCAAGGAAAAACTCAGGAAAATCTATGGTGAGTTATCATTCCATCTTTGCCCACCATCACTTCATTCTAAATGTACCACACGATTAGGATATTTACAAAAACGAATTTCGCGTATTACGACTCTTGAATACCGTTCTCAGCTTTTAATAGATTTAGCTACAGTTAGTGAATTATTAGCTTCACAATGTAAAAATACCGAGGATTTACTAGATTTTGAGAATAACTTAGTTTCATCCCCACCTTCTCTGGTAGCTTCACGACCTTTACTTGCTATGATTCCACCGGCGAATAGTGTTCATCAGCTTCCACAAGCTTCTGTAAGACAAGTTGTGCAACCTGACTTCTCGCATAGCACTCAAATAGTTCCGTCACCCACCACCAATCCCTTTTTGCCAAGTTCAAGAATTTTTTGGATTAGCAAACTCAATATTACATTTGACGGTCATGGTAGTTTAATGACTTTTCTTGACCGAATTCAAGAAGTTGCCTTAGCTCGAGGAATTACGAATTATCAGCTCTTTCAACAAGCTTCTGATCTCTTCACCGGATCTGCTCTAATTTGGTTTAGATCAATAAGACCATCTGTTAATTCTTGGGATGCCTTAGTGCTCCGTTTAAAAGCAGCTTTCCTACCTACGGATTATGAAATGCGTCTATGGGATGAAATTCGTCACCGAACACAAGGACCCGACGAAAAAGTTGAAATTTACGTAGCAATCATGCGAAATCTCTTCAGCCATCTTTTATCACCTCCTGCAGAACTAACTCAAATTATGTTCATTATTGGCAACCTACAACCTTATTTTCAGAGAGATCGCTCTCTATTTAATTCTCAAACTTTTGATGCTTTAATTTCAAACCTCCGTCAGATTGAAGACGCCCGTTCTAGAATCCTGCTCTTTAAAAATCCACCGGTTAGATCTTCTACTACATTAGAACCCGAATTAGCATATCATCGTGAACGTTTGCCCGTGCGACAAGTTTCTGAAGTCACTAACGATCATTCTGTTCTTGCTATTAACAATTCTCGAGTTCGATCCTGCTGGAATTGCGGACAAAAAGACCACCTATCAGCGTCTTGCACCCAACCTCGTCGTAAACATTGTTTTACGTGTGGCACCCCAAATGTAACTCGTGCTACTTGCCCGCGCTGTTTACGTAAGCCTTCAAAAAACGATTTGGCCGGTCTCGAACCATCAGCCCTCGAAACCGTCGGCCAAACACCTGTGCTGAACGACTTCGTTGGACACAATGGCTTAACAAAATAAATAACTTTATGAATGCTTCAATATCACCTGTTTTTCGAAATGTGGGACATGATCAACGACCTTATATTGACGTTACTATCAATACTAAGCACGTGACCGCTTTACTTGATTCTGGAGCTAATTTAACCGTCTTAGGAAAACCTGGTTTATCTTTGTTATCTTCTGAGAACTTAAAATTCACCTCTCACGCGACCAGCAACGTCTTCACTGCCGATGGCGTTTCACAACCAATCCTAGGATATGTTTTGTTACCGATCACCCTAAATGGAACCACCAAGTTAGTTAACACGGCTGTTGTCCCTTCATTGCGCCATAAACTTATTCTTGGCGTTGATTTCTGTCGACAGTTTCGTTTGTCTCTCCATTTTTCCAATAACACTTGGCACTCGTCGTCACCTGAAATAGCTAGTATCAATGCTATAAAAGGCTTATCCGATTTATCTTCTTCTCAGTTAACAGCTCTTGAAAGTATTAAGGCTGCCTATCATCAACTCAGCTCTCAAGGTTTAGGTTCTACCCATCTTACGACTCATATTATTGACACAGGCTCGGCTTTGCCCATTAAACAACGGCATTTTCCCCTGTCTCCAATTATGTTGTCGCATCTAAATCAAGAACTAGATCAAATGCTTAAACTAGGAGTAGTTCAGGAATCCAAAAGCCCTTGGTCATCCCCTGTTCTTTTGGTTAAGAAAAAGTCTGGCGAATTTCGTTTATGTTTTGATGGTCGCCAATTAAATGCTGTTACAAAAAAGGACGCATACCCATTACCTTTTGTGTCATCCATCTTGGACAAATTAAGGGATGCAAATTATTTATCTTCTATTGACCTTAAGTCAGCTTTTTGGCAAATTCCCTTGCACGAACAATCCCGAGAAAAAACTGCTTTCACTGTACCTGGTAGAGGTTTATTCGAATTCACACGAATGCCCTTTGGCTTGTGCAACGCGCCTCAGAGCCTGCAAAGACTCATGGACCGAGTTCTAGGTCCCCAGTTAGAACCGAAAGTCTTCGTCTATTTAGATGACATCATTATCGCTACATCATCCTTTGAAGATCATATTGTCACTTTATTAGAAGTCCTGGATCGTTTTAAATCCGCCAATTTAACCGTAAATGTTGAAAAATACGAGTTTTGTCGCCCTAGTTTAAAGTTTTTGGGTTATGTTGTCGACAGCCACGGTTTACGTACTGACCCGGACAAGGTGTCCGCCATTGTTAATTTTCCACGCCCCAAAAATACCACCGAAATTAAACGTTTCATGGGAATGGCATCGTGGTATCGTCGCTTTGTCCCCCAATTTAGCTCTATTGCTGCCCCTATTAATGACCTTTTAAAAGGCCAGAAAAAAGGTAAAGCTATAGTTTGGAATTCTATTGCAGAGCATTCATTTAAACTTTTGAAGAACGCTCTTATCGCCGCTCCTGTCTTGGCTAGTCCTGACTTTAAATTACCATTTACGATTCAAACTGATGCTTCACAATATGGAATTGGTGCAGTTCTCACTCAGGTCTCGGAAAATCAAGAACACGTCATTTCGTACATTAGTCGCTCTTTAAATAAATCTGAGAGAAATTATTCGGTCACGGAACGTGAATGCTTAGCTGTTTTGTTCGCTATAGAAAAGTTTCGTCCTTACATCGAAGGTTCATCCTTCACAGTCATTACCGATCATTATTCTTTGTTATGGTTGATGCGTATGTCTGAACCTACGGGCAAATTGGCTCGCTGGGCAGTTAAACTGCAACAATATAATTTCTCCATTCAACACCGTCCTGGAAAAATAAACGTCGTCCCTGATGCATTGTCTAGAGCTCCTGTTGAACTTGCGTTACTCGACATCTCTTCTGACACTCCGGATAAATGGTACACTAATTTGCGTACTAAGATCTGTACTCAGCCCAATTCGTACCCTGATTGGCGTTTGGAGAACAACATTCTTTATAAACACCTTCCTCGCAGTAGCGCAATGCCTACTAACTTGTCTGAGTGGAAACTTGTTGTTCCTCATGCACAAAGATCCGAAATTTTACGTCTATGTCACGACTCTCCTGCTGGCGCTCATCTTGGTGTGCAGAAAACCTTCCTTCGAGTTGCCGAACATTATTACTGGCCTCAAATGCGTTCTTATGTGCACAAGTATGTCACTCGCTGTGCTATTTGTTTAGCTAACAAAACTTCTCACTTGCGTCCTGCTGGCTTAATGGGAACAGAAAAGAAAGTTCGCTTTCCCTGGCAGTGTATTGCCTGCGATCTTATTGGACCCCTACCTCGTTCTACGACTGGACATACTTACATCCTTGTCATATCTGACTGGTTCACGAAATTCACACTTACGTTTCCTTTGCGTTCTGGTACAGTTTCCAAAATTTGCGATTACCTGGAAAAAGACGTTTTTCTCATGCACGGCGTCCCGCAAATTATTCTGGTTGATAATGCGACTCAGTTTCGTAGTAAAATATTTAGCAGTCTGTTATCTAAGTACGATATACCTAAGTTATGGTATAACGCTAAGTATCATCCTCAAGTAAATTTTGTTGAACGTTGCAACCGTGTCATCAAAACCGCTATCCGCTGTTTTATCAACAAGAATCAACGACACTGGGATGTCCACTTACCTGCTTTGTCACAAGCGATTCGTACCGCTACTCATGAAGTGACTGGATACAGTCCTGCTTTTCTAAATTTTGGTCACCATGTGCCTGTCTCCGGAAAATTCTACGGTACTCCTGCGGATCAACTTGAACTTGGTTCACGTGAAGAATATGCTCAACAACTAGCTAAATTTTCCGATATTTACAAAGAAGTCGTCCACAAGTTATCTGCGGCTCATCATCGTAATACTCGTACTTACAATCTGCGCCGTCGCCCACTTCAATTTAATGTTGGAGATACTGTTTGGAAGCGCAATTATGTCTTGTCTAATGCAGCTAATTATTTTTCCTCAAAGCTGGCACCCAAATATATTCGCTGTTTAGTTTCCAAGAAAATTTCACCTTTGGTTTATCAACTCACTGATCTCGATGGTAACCAACTTGGAAGATGGCATGTCAAGGATCTTAAGACTAATCCTGACTCTGACGAAACATCTAAGTCTGAGTAGTACTTGACCTAGAAAAAAAAAATTCTAAGCTGTAGCTTATTCATTTTTTTTTGGGAGAGAAAGGAGGAAGTGTAATGATTTTTCTTCACCACCACCCGCCATGCTTGCCTGAAACTCAGGTAGCCGTTCTACGATTCAATTTTTTTGCTGGATTATTTCTGTAGTTCATTTTTTTGTCACGAGAGAGAGATGAGTTTTTTTTTGGCTGGCTGTCAAACGAGATTCTGCTTCGAGAGTTCAGCGACGACGGTCGATCCAGATTCTGCTTCGAGATTTCATCGAAGACGGTCGATCAAGGGTTCTGGCTTCAGACTTCGTCGTGATCGGTTGATTTTGTGGATGCTAGCCGAGATCTTATTTTGTTGTCGGCCATGTTGGCTTGAGTTTTTTGGTTTTTGTGAAGATAACGACGTTATCCATGAACATCACCGTGCTGACTGCATTTTGAGAGTAAGTGTTCAAAACTAAGATTTTACTGATTTGAAGTTTATTAGTTGAAACTGTTTATTTTTGATATTTGATTTCATTTATTTTGTTTTGTGGAGCACATGTTCGTGTCTCATTTTTAGGTTAAATTTAACGTAGCGTCAACCATCTTAGTAAAATTTTAGACTCAGGAGCTTATTATCAATTGTAGTAAATTAGATCGATTGAACTCTGACAGAATCACTTTTTGTTTAACTTAGCTAGATTATCAGGTTCTGTATGAAGTCATGTTCTGCCCACATGCACTTGTCATTTTTGTAGCATATCATTTTAGTAATTCTGTATAAACATTTTGGGGGGGTTTTGCTTTTGTGTGGATTTAAAATTTAGTTTTTGTGAAATACATGCTTCACGTGTATTTGAACCACGTGTTGGTTGGTTCATTTTTGTTTCTGAATTTCATTTCCGGCCTCCATCTTTGTATCCCTTCTCCCTTCATATCAGTTCCGTTCATCATCATTCATTGAGAACATGTGTGTGAGAATGTGTTGAGACCCGACTGTTTTTTTTTGGACAATTTAGGAATTTGCAGGCGTTTTTGTTTTTTTGAGAACTTTTCTGCTCAGTTAGAAAAGCTGCCTCATTTTTTTTTTGGAACATACTTTGCTGGCTTTGTGCTTTTTGATTAGATATTAAGTTTGTGATATTTAGTTTAAGTTTTGTTTGGTCTGGTTTGACTTTTTGGTTGCTGTTTAGCACATTTGTGATTTTTGATATTTTGAGTCAAAACCAACCACCACAAAGCCGCGAAGCCTGTTTATTGAGTAAGTAGAGACTTACTTCCTGTCCAACGTCCCTGTCTCAACAACCCCGTCATTCATTGTTCATCTCTTCACCAATCTCATTATTTTCATCGTCATTTTCTATGTGCTTGCGTAACGTAACGGTAATTCTGAAACATTTTGTACTTTTTGATAATTTTGATTATGAACATTTTGTAATACCTTTGTTTGATTTTGTATTTAAGTTTTGCTTTGTAACCCGTAGTTTGTTATTTAACTTGAGCTTTGTTAACGATTTCGATTTGGAACCTTTGCTTTGTCATTTTTGCCTTTTACGCTTTGCGCTTTTGTATGTACATTTGTGGTATGGTTTGCTGCTGGTTTACACCCCGTTTTAGGTGCAATCAGTAAGGGATTTTAGTCTGAGCTACCTAAGAGAGGAGAGGCTTGGAGAAGTGACCTATATTAACCTTCTGAAGACGATTGTCGAGACAAGCAGTGTACTGAGTGGCCTCCCGCACTTTACCAAGCACCACCACATCTTTTTACGTCCGGAAGCTCACCATACTTGATCTCCAGTCAAGAACATCGGTCTACTTCAACTCTTCGTCTCCGTCCTCCTCTCCAGGAGTCTCAGAAGAAGAGGATTAGATAGTCCAACCTACCATTTTTTGCAGCGTACGTTTGACACTGTCTTAGTTGAATAGCAGATTCCACCGCTCAGTTAAGTTACATTTAGTCTCTGTTTTTTTACTTAGTTTGTTGTTTTGGTTACAAAGATTAGATTAAAGTTTAACTTGTATTTTAGTTATGATTTTGATTTATTATGTTATGCACATCATACCTCTTGTGTCACTAGTTCCTAGCTCACTAGAGTGTCCTTTCTTTTTTTCGAGCTAGGTGGCGCCTCCGGAACCTACGCCCAGCACCGCTGAACATAGTTAGCCAGGTATTGTATATGTAGTGCTTCCTTTGATTTTGTTGTGTAAGCCGAAAGGCCTTGGTTTTGTGTGTAGCGCGCCAAAAGTAGAAGAAGCATTACAAAATAATACTAAATAAAAATTTATTTGAAACTTTAGAAAGAAAATATTAAATTCTTTATATTATTAACGTTTGAAGTAAGTTCATAATTTTTTCATTATTAGCGATTTTCTGATTCTACCGTTTATGTTTAATGACATGGGGTACCTACTTCACCTAACACTATGACATCAAGTCGGACTGTGGATATATTTAAATACCTGGATACGATATCTACAGCTGACAAATAATTTTCACCACATTAAAATTAGCTTTGTGGTTCCCCCTTTAGTAACATATTTGAGAGCCGTGATTTGACGGAAGGTAATCGTACTTCAACAAAGTGTCACAATCTATAGGGTAAAAGGCGTGATGATATATATATATATATATATATATATATATATATATATATATATATATATATATATATATATATATATATATATATATATATATATATATATATATATATATATATATATATATATATATATATATATATATATAGGTATATATATATATATATATATTGTGACGAGTTATGGCGGACTCGTCGACAAAATGTTGGCGTGAGGTTGCTCGGGCGCCAACGGTCGGATAGCGGTTTCGGAGACAATAGGGTTTTCAAAAAGAAACACAAAGTTGGTAAAAAATGACGAATTGAGTCTTTATTGAGCACTGGTGTCACTACAGAAATGTCGTTGATTAATAGCAGATGTAGGATATACTGAGGCGGGATCGGGGAATACAGAGGTGACGTTTTTGGGAAAACGACGCCTGGCGTCGGGACGCCGGTATGTCCGAAGCAACGGTCGGGGCCCGCGGTGTAGGCCTGCAGGTTCAGAAACGGCGAAATCGCGGGTTGGTCACAAATCGACGCCGGGCGTCGCGGTGGTGGGGTTCCCGTAATAGCGGCTGGTTGACTCGTAATGATCGCGATGAGTGGTTTTTCACTTTTCCGGAAAATCGACGCCGGGCGTCGCGACGATGGGGTCCCCTGGACGACGGCTGGTGTGTCGGAAACGATTCCGCGACGCGTCTCGCGGAATTCGACGTGGTGAACTCCGGCCGTACACGCAAAACTCCTCACCGTAACGTCTCGGATTCGCTTACGACAGACGCCAAAGTGATTTGTTCGGTGGTCGCACAAAAGTTCCTAAAACGGAAGGTGGCACGCGACGAAGTCGCGAAGTTACGGTGTGAACTCCGGCCGTGCACGCAAAACGCCTCACTGTAACGTCTCGGATTCGCTCACGACAGACGCCAAAGTGATTTGTTCGGTGGTCGCACAAGAGTTCCTAAAACGGAAAGTGGCACGCGACGAAGTCGCGAAGTTACGGTGTGAACTCCGGCCGTGCACGCAAAACGCCTCACTGTAACGTCTCGGATTCGCTCACGACAGACGCCAAAGTGATTTGTTCGGTGGTCGCACAAGAGTTCCTAAAACGGAAAGTGGCACGCGACGAAATCGCGAAGTTACGGGGGGAGCTCCGGCTTGTAACGCGAACGGCCCACAGCAACGTCTCGGATTCGCTCACGACGTAAATAAACAGGAGTGCTTTTCTTACCTAGAAGTCGGAGTGGCCTGGTGACTGGAAGACGGTAGTGGAGATGTCGATTTATTCACAATGAAAGATTGACTGTCTTGGCTGTCTCGGCAGCGCGGTTTATATACTGTTTTGTTAATTAAACGGGTCCCAGGGTATCAAAGTTTGTCCGTCCTATGTTAACATATAGGGCGGATTGGTTATAAACGGAAACTGGACTACCCGGTCCGTGATCCAGTTTAATTAGCAATTTTCCGATGCGCGTCTTACTTGTGAACCCGGTGTTGATTTTTCGCGTCTCTCAGGTGTTGCGTTCGCGAGATACAGACGTTTCCGCGATCGTGATCTACATAACAATTTTTGTGACGAGCACACTTCGTCACAATATATATATATATATATATATATATATATATATATATATATATATATAATTAATATTAATTGATTAATTTATTTATTTATTTATGCTACTCTGAAGAAAAAAACTAAATCTCAAATACAGTACAAGGTCCGGACTCACCAACCCCAGTGTAATTCATATAAGTCTATCAACTTTGTTGTTTCTTACGCTATCTTGGCTATTCTTTATCATTAGTCAAATTTGACATATGTTATGGAGACGAAATTATCTTTTAATTCACATATTTTCCGTACTTAATATCCAGTTGGTTGAGTTATATTATCTTCTTGATTTATAGCGTAAAATACAAATTACTGATGACCAAAAAGTATAAATAATTCTCCAGTCATAAGAAATCACTAATGTAAAATGTGAATGTTGAATGTGAAGCTCAACTATCGATTACTACGCAACCTACTTGACAAATCCGCTCTAGTTATCGCGCTTCTAATCGTGTTAAATTAAAATGCAAATGAAGTCGGGAGTCACAGAAACCTCAGAGAAATCAGAACGAAAACGAGGCGTGATGGGTGCGAATTACACAACTTGCGCGTAGTACCATCATCATCTCGCCTTCAATCGCATTACCTGCGTCCTCTTCCTGCGCCATCCTCTTCTGTGCGTGCGAGAAAAATCAGCTAAAGAAGGAAATCCAATTTACGATCTTGGAATTACGCAACGAGTAATGAAGTCTACGTATGACATGATGAGGTTTTGTGAGATTAATTGATTACTTTCAAATTTGATTTTCACTTGTGCGACATTGCGTGGATGTGGACTGAGGTTGACTTTGTAATTCTGTTAGAATTTACGGAATTACGATTATGTATGCATTGCTTTTTGTGATACATGCGTACATCACTATTTATGTTAAAATATAATCTTTCTACTCCCATCCTTTAATTTACTATTAAATATTTATTATCAGTTTTTTAATGGCACGTATTGAATCACAGAATTTCATTTCGATAGAGTTATATTTTGGGTGAGAATTAAACAAGCAAAATTTTCTTCTGTAAAAGCAATTCCTCATCGAGGATTTGCCATTTCGATATTTTTTTTTTCAAGTTTATAAAAATAGCATTTATTTTATTGGTTATCAAGGAGATTTAATTAGAGTAAAAAATATCATTTATTAATTTCAATAGTGGAAAACTATTAAAATAGCTTTAATTTCATTAGTTCATTTTTAAAGAAATTCGTGAATCTATTGGTTACAATATTACAATATAATAACAAAAATACATACATACATATACAGGATGTAACAGCGAAACCAACTACCGCCTATATTTTCTTTATTATTCTAGTTACAAAAAAATATTATAAAGCAAATTTGTAGAAGACCAAGGGGGACATCTGCATAAAGAATAAAATAATTTTTTAAACCAGTGGTTCTCAAGTTGCAACACAAAGTTATATTTTTTCAAATGGGATTATACATATTTTTTACGCCTATTCGATAGAGTATTTTTTTCTGAATTCAACCATGTAACCATTCTACATCTTTACATAATACAAATATTGAGAAAAATTCAATTGAAATTTAAATTATTTTTATTTTTTATATTAATGTGCTACTGCTTACTAGCAATGGACGAAAAACAAAAACAAAAGAACAAAATTTAGCTGCTGTCAAGTAATAATAATTGTTGTAAATTGTTATTCTTTGTGTGTTTAATATTTTGTTCTTTTGTTTTTCATCCATAGCTTACTGCACATTAATTTTAAAAATAAAGAATTATTTAAATTTCAATTGAATTTTTCTCAATATTCTTATTATGTAAGAATGTAGAATGGTCACATGATTGAATTCAGAAAAAAATACTCTATCGAATAGGCCTAAAAAATATGTATAATCCCATTTGAAAAAATATAACTTTGTGTTATAACTTGAGAACCACTGGTTTAAAAAATTATTTTATTCTTTATCTAGATGTCCCCCTTGGTCTACTACAACTTTGCTTTATAATATTTTTTGTAACTATAATAATAAAGAAAATATAGGCGGTGGTTGGTTTCGCTGTTACACCCTGTATAACATCACGTTATAGCCCAACGATATTAGAATAGAAAGTTAGAGATGAGATGAATGTAAAGACTGCGAGAACGAGAATTTTGCACGAGATCTCGTGTCTCGTCTTTTTATATGAAGTATAAAAAATATTATACAAAAATTAATAAATATATCATCACGCCTTTTACCCATTACTGGGTGTGGCACTCTGCCTAAGCAGATCTCGGTAAGTGATATATTCTTTCAGGGTTCTCAATATCCACAGGCTGACTCGATACCACTGAGCCACCTACCCCATACTAAATATTATGTTAATTTAAATCTAATGGCGTAAAATTTGAGAAAAGCTATATTTAAAATATCTGATGTGGACACCACATGACTTCCTTGTACACGTATTAAACTATAGATATTTTTTTAATTGCACATATTTGACATTAAATCTTTTATTTTTTGTTCTAATCCATAGCAAACTTAATTTTTAAAAAAATCAAAAAATATATAATATTTAAATTTAGATATCTTGTTTATGCAAAAAGCTAATTTAAACATTCTTAATGTGCTAGAAGCAGAATTTAATTCTCTAAAACTTTTATTTGCAGCATTCCTTTCTAAAATAAAATAATACCATTTTTTTCAAGGAAAACTGTTAGCAGCTTCATGTAATGTGCCACTTCCGGTTAGTCTATTTTAACCAAAATCTATTATGTTATTTCCATTGATATAGTAGTCTTATATACCAAATTTGGAAAGTTTTAAATTATATTTGAATATAGTTTTTCATGAAAATCTATTATAGGCTTCAAGTAAAGTACCACTTCCGGTAGTTGTATAATGACCAAAAAGGGAGGTGCACAACTAGATGTTATAACAGTCCTAAATATAAAGTTTCAATTTTCTACGGCTTACCGTTTTTGAGTTATGCGAGATACGTACGTACAGACGGCATGACGAAATTAGTCAAAATGGATTCAGGGAGGGCCAAAACACCTATTTCCGTTGAAATCTGAGAACCGAAAATTTTCGCGATTACAATACTTCCTTTACTTCGTACAAGGAAGTAAAAATAAACAAGACATGAAGATGCAATTAACGGCATTGAATACATCGTAATTCAATTATTATATTTTTTAAAATATCTCAAAAATTAGAAAACATATACATTTCTGAATGAGTTACATTTTTTCGAACACGGGATTTTCGATTCAAATTCCGTAACTCTAACCCCCTACAAGACATTATGGCTGGTACCATAAAAACTGTTGTTGCAGCGTATTTGGATGTTTCAGCTATCTGCAACATGTTAAAACACCCAAAAAACAAGGCTTCTGATACGAGCCAATATCTTTTATTTATAATAACAATAATAACTTGTTTTAAAAATATTAGTGTTCAGGTACCAACTTGTAACAAAAATAACTCAAAAGTAAATTACAATTTTCACAGTTTTACATATGTATATGAAAACTATTTCCCCATGGTAAAACATCCACACCATATTTTCTAATTCATTTCTCTTCTTTTGCCCTCATCCGCCGCCATTGAAACAATTCCCACCAAAACGAAACCAATTCCAGCGAGTTATCAAGTCACACCTTTGCATATTTCATTTAACTCCGTGCACTGCAAGTTAGTTAGTTACGTTTGGCACCCACTGCACTAGCAGCAGCGCTGCGGTAGGCGACCAACTCGCCACTCGAGTCCGTAGTCCTGCCGACCGTGTTCATGCTCATAAAACATTCTTCGTGTCCTGTGCACTTTGTTTATTTGTTGCGCATATCTGGAGAACGATATCATAGTGTCTGTAGTTATAATCCTGCTGTGCCTGCGTCCTGCGACAGGACATGGTTAGATATAGTGTTTATTGGTGTTGGAAGGATTTGTTTTTGCTATGGTGTGTTGCTTTTCTTGTGGAAATAGGAAGTTACAGTTCGAGACAAATGAGAAGACAATTATGGTATCATTGAATCTAATGAAATATGGCTGGTTAAGGATAGGTACAAATTAATTTTAGATTACAACACTTAATGAAAACATCTTTGTTTCTCTCATTTGATTCGTGCAAAAAAACTTGCTTTCATTACTAGTTGTACAAATAATTATTGGCAGCTTTTTTGTTTTCTCTCACAAGTTAATATTTTTTCATGATACCAGTGTTTAGAACGATTATTTATTTATTTTACAAATTATATTAAATTTTAAATAAATAAATAAACGATTGAAATTTGTTTTATTTTTACTTCCGTGAATAACGTGTCGAAAATGCCCTTTTTCTACGATTGTTCACAAGTTGACAACTAAGTTCTCATTTGTAATCGAAAGGTAGACGTTCTCTGTGGAACAATTAAAAAATAACTTTGTCGTACGTTTCAGAAGCTTTCGATGTTCGCTTACTTCAAAAGTTACAAAGAATATAAACTAAACAGAAACTTGTCATATTGACAGAACGAATTTATTTTCAGTACGTATACGTTTTCTTAATAATTTAAGATGCTATCGTAAAACAAATTATGTTTGTATCACGAGTGTAAAGTATCTTTGTTCCTCGTACACAATTGTATACCGGGCTCGACTAACAAAGAATAACTTTACGCTCTTAATACATAAATAACTAATTTCTCTCATCGTTATTAGCAATGGGAGAAAAATCTAATTTTAGTTGCATCGGATTAAAATGTATAATTTCTGTCACAATTTTGATTGTTAGCGCTAGTCGTGGAAAAAATGAATTGTATTCCTAAAAGAACCAAAACATACTATAGCTTTATCTCTTTCTCTCTCTAACTGGCAGCGTTGTTCATAGTCGGCTTCCGGCGTGATGCATCGGTGCACGGAGTGGCAGCCTAGCTCGGCCGTCCAAGATGTATTGGCTTCAAATCCGGACACAACGAGATTCGTGTGACCGAAACGTAATTAACGCCAAATTTATCACCTTGTACACATACCCCATACCGGGTTACAATCGTGGTAATGGTAACGTTCTGTCTACCTGTGCGCTAAACGGACGATATTTCAAATTGAATTACTCCACCCGCTATGTGAAGTGCGGATAACACTATCGAACTTGGTGATGGAACTATTGACAAGTTTACAATTGTTTAATGACCATATTTCATCTCATACACAATAATTCCTCATATTTTGTAACTTCATCATTATCTGTGACCGATCGATAAATTAATGACAACACTTAATTGTAATGTGGAATTGAAATAATATACGGGAATTCAATCAATTTATTTCTTATTTATGTGTTTTTCGACGTTTCGCTTCTTTTTGCAGCTTCTTCAGGGAAAGGAACAATTACATCATATAATAGCGGGCTTTATGATTCATAACGCACGCTCCGTCGATAACGTACGCTCAGCTCATAATGCTCGTTATTAGGGTTGTGCATTTGACCAGTTAAATATTTTTCGGTCTATTGACCAGTTAATTGACCAAGAAACATTTAATAAAAACACAATTAAAATTGTAATTTATTTATATAGTACTGTTTACTACATCCAATATTACTGAAAATGAAAAACCAACAACAATTAATAGACAAAACCATATCAAATACAAAATAAAGGGGAAAATAAAGTAAAAGACGTAATGAAATGAAATAATATGTATTTATTTTATTTGTAAAGCAAAGTAAGCAAATTCTCCAGAACCCAGAATACCAAACTAGATATATTCATGTAATAATAGTAAGTAGCTATTTCTATTGAACAACAGATGTCGTGGCGGTTCCATTTAGATTATTTGACCGTATTATTTGCCCGTCAAATATTTTTGGTCAATTGACCACGGCACAACCCTACTCGTTATTAATACCCGCTACGTTCACATAACGCCATAGTTGATTTATATTTTTATACGCATTACTATAATCATAATTATTATAAATTTAAACTAATTCTATATTATTAAAATAAATAAATATATCATCACGCCTTTTACCCATTATTGGGTGTGGCACTCTGTTATCAGTCGTCAAATTACAACTTAATCACATATTACATAAATACATATACCTATAATAAACATGTTGATTTAATAATAATCTATACATGTATTAATATTTTGAGGATTAGTTTTAGTAATATTGTACGAAATTACTTTTGTGAATTATATATTAAAATTTATTACAAAGGATTAACTTGAATATAAATTTACCAAAAAGTAACTGTGAAAGTTAAGAAGTTTAAACGAAGTTAATTTATTTGAACAAAATGAAACAATTATAAAATGAAAATTCTCTTGCTAAACGAAATAAGAAAATTAAACATACGTATTAGGTACAAATCCTTATAATGAACTTTTCTAGGAAAAAAAGACAGAGTTTTACTTGCAGATATGAATTAATTAAAACTAGAACTACTCTCCTTCAATTAACTTTCTTTATTACTTTGCTCAACCTACACTTAAACTAAACCAATCAACTACATTACGAAAATTAAAACTGTCTACTAACACTCCATTCAAACTAGGTGCTACTCCTTGCAGATTTAATCCACTATTGTTAACAATACTATTAAAACACTTACAAATATTCAACGACGTATTCGTACGCTACCGCACGAGTGCTTTTCTTTCGTTATTGCAAATTAGTTCATAACTCACTGCGAGCAATTAGCAAAGTGGATTTGTAATTACAATGATAGACCGACGAGTGGTATTTGTTTAAGTTTAATGGTATTCAAGGGTACGGCACGAGAAAGGATAGCATAGAGAATTATTTGCAAGTTTTGTGTTATACGTTTCAATTTGTTTTGAGAATGACGGTGTGCAAGAAGAGAAGAAAATTATTGGGGATGCATAATTACTTGCAAGGAAGTTTATTATTATTCAAATATTACACTTTATCTACAACTATTGAAGTACACAAAAAAAAAAACGTATCCCTATTAATATTGGTCATGAATCAACAAACAATAAACTATGTGCTTGAAATGTAAGAAAATACTATATTGCTATTAGTTGGACATAGGTCGTGAAATATGAGCAGCTTTATGTATTTAGAGTGAGGTACATAATGAAAGTATTATTTAACAGTTGTAGATACATTAAATATTTTTTTCACTACTAGCTTAGTAATATACTATTATTGAGTCGTGAAATTGTTTTTCTCTACCGCGTCCTTAACAACGGTCAATAATTGATTTTTATTGACCTAGGTAAATAATGAGAACTGTCACTGTCAAAGACATTCAAGCTTCAGAATTTATTTAACTCATTAAATGCAAAGAAAGTATTAATTCTGAAATTAAAATTGGTGCCTAATTTCAAATTACCAATCCCAGTCAAATTTCAGTTTGAATAGTAAGTATCTTTCTACCTGTCACATTTTACATGTGAGTGTGCTTTACTGTTACATTCTGAAATATGTATGTATTGTTAGATTCTCGAAAAGGTAAATGTTTATTATAATATTATTTAATAATCTTACATTGTACAGTTTTGTTTATTTTAGGGTTATAATTGCATTTTTATATAAAAAACGGAAAATATGATTAGTATTTATTGTTGCAGAACCCGTCTTTAATGAAATTTGAGTGCTTCGTATATTTCATGAAGTTGCAGTAAGATTACCCACGGGCATATTAGGTTACATTTAGAATTTCTGGCATGATTGATTGAGGTATGGGGCTTGAACAGAATGATGTTGAAAGGAGGCTCACAATCACTTGCTATAGGAACAACTAATACTGATGCAAGTGATGCTTCTTGTATCATTCCTATAATCCATTTTTATCAGCGAGGGATTCTTCAATATAGCGTGCTATCGTTTTATGACGTTTTAGAGATAATATATCGACCACATTTTCTAAATAAATAAATTCAGTAAATGTTTTAAGGGTTCGTGCTACTCCATTTATAAAATAATAAACTAAATTCCAACAACTTTCTTACTAGTTCAATATCCCTACAGTCGTCAAAACACTGCCTTAAAACCCTCACAAAAACAGTCAACAAGTCAAACGGTCATTATTTTTTGTTCGTAATCCACAGCAACCTCATCTTCACCGTCGTTTTCCTGCCGGAATCGCGAGTGACACAACGACGCATTCCTCCTCTAGGTATCTGTCATTAATGGCCGAGTCATTAGCACCGAGTATGAGGCGGCAGGGGCTATGGCAAAAACACTCCTCCAGACGGAAAAAAATAGACCCTTTGTTAACACCGGCCAGATAATAGAGTGGACTGGCAGAATGCGTCCTTAGCGACAAAGAACCCAAGCGCTGCCACTCAATCAAACAGCGAACCCGGACGCGTGGTTAGAAACAGTACTTAAGAACAGGACACTAATTGTTTGAGACTGACCAACGGACCACATAAAGTTGATAGTTGCCACCTGAATTATTTACAGATATATTACTTTAGTAAATAAATCAGACAATACTCAATTTGACATTTAGATCAGATCTAACTTACACTTATTTATTTCATTGGATTACTTCCTTTACTTTTTCCCTAGTACTAGATTTACTATTTCAGATTTATGTTAAAGTAATAACCCAGTGGCGGCACTACCGGGTACCGGACTTCGCTGTGCTGGGTCCCAAATCTATACCATTTTTAAACTATAATAATTCAAGTATTGAAAAAGTGTTTTATTCATTGATGTTCTTATTTTATCATAAAAAAATAAATTATAATTATGCATATATGAGAAATGACAGCTAAAATGATGTGTCTGTTTGACAAAACTATTTTATTAATAAAAAAATTACTACAAACAGTTGTACAAAATCGAATTTTGTGTCATCTTTTTGACAAGAAACAGTGTTACAAAATTGGCTTTGTATATGCGTTATAGAAAAAATATGTAGGAGTTAAACGTTGTACATTTGTTTTAATTTGTTCCAGTTTCATGACTAACTATGTAAATAATATTGCCTCCCCACAAAAATATAGTTTACCTCCACCTCATGCTCAAAATAAAATAAAATATGTTATTATTCATAGAAAATTGCGACTATTTCCGGGAATCCTAGAACCACTGCGCAGCGTACGCAACGCTAACGTTAAACATAAATCAATTATTGTTCAATACTTTGTTGCTACAAAATACCTCTGCTCCCCACTTTAATAATATTTCAGTCATTTAAAAATGTACCAAAGCTATTTGCGAAAAATAAGCGATGTAAATAATTTTTCTTACCAACTTTCTTTTTTAATAATAATTTTTAAATAAAAAGTAAAACAATACGTTATAGGAAATACAGTTTGAAAGACACGTATCACAATGCCCAGTTGCCTGCGACTCGTATAAACTGTATACTATTAAATAAGAATTTTAACAGTAGTTAAACAAGTAAAATAAATATCTAAACTGATTTAATACTTTAAACATTTATTTAAATATTTTTCCAGTAGAGTAATCAGGAAAGGAATAGTACCGGAAAACCTATTTCTTATGGAATGGCACAGTTTTCTTCAGACTCCTTGTATATCTACAAAATCAAATATAAACAGAAAGAAAATTAGGTCAATTTCATCGCACCTATTATTATATTTAAAAGGTTTCCTAAAATTTATTCATTTTGCGAATAATGTGTGGATCAAAAATGTTCTTAAATTATTTACAGTAAAATCTTCCTATCATTTTTATTTAATTCTTCAAAATAATATAGAAATTAATTATAATAAAATTTTTGTATTATACAACAAATTTTCCAGGGAAAACATTAATTTTTCGCAAAATATTTTATCTGCAATGTACACAAAAATAACTTAATAATTCAGTCCATAAATAATGTTATAATTGTATCCCACAAATTTTATGAATAATGTAATAAACGGCTGCAAAAATAAAATTACATCTTATATATCTTTTAAAAATTTAAATAGGTTTTCAAATTTGTTGGTATAATTTTTCTTTCGATATATGGTAGATACATATTTTTAAATATTAAAATACTTTCAGTGTTCATGAAAATATATTTGAATAATATATGATGAATTCTAATAATGAAAAACATACGACTACGTGAATTTTCATTTTCACATTTACATTTTCTTCATATATTTACTATATAAAATATAAGTTTTTGTCAAAGTAGATGTATTTTATAGGCACGCAATTAAATTAAATTGGCAGAACAACTTCAAACGGGTAGCACTGCGAACATAACATAAGAATGTTCCTATATATTTCGTTGAATATTATTTCAAAAATAAAATATTGCTATGAAAATAAGTAAATATTTACGTATATCCTATTGCTTTAATTCAAATTTATACAGTAAATTCAACTGAAATTGAAAAATCATGAGCGAAATACTGAAATATAAAATAACTGCAATACTGATAAATGAATAAAATATGAATTATTAATTTTTAATTGTTAACGTGTTCCAGGTTCTGATCTATATTTCTGTGTACTGTTTGTAAAGCCAGTACTATACGAACTAAAAATTCAGTTTTATTATTAGTTTTATTTCAATATGAAAATTATTGTATAGTATACTACTATGTACGAAATATCATATGGGTTTGAAAATCATTCGATTATATTTTTACGGATCAAAAATATTGGCTAGATATCAGCGGCAGTTAGGAAATGTAAATACCGCTAGCGCCACCATACAAGCAAAGCAAATGTCAAAACGACATATTTTTATATGGCAAAACGATTGAATCAAACGGCCATAATTTTAAATAAACACTGCAAATGTTAAATACAGTACCATCTATAGCTGTCCAGACAAAAAGATACATTATACAAATTTAACCCCGTAACATTTTCATACATACATACATAGCATCACGCTATATCCCATTAAATGGGGTAGCATAAACCCCTGAAACATTCATACAGCATTCAATAAAAGATTCATAAAAAATCAGTTCACGTCAACATTCTCATCCTGACACACGATACTCGTTCCGACCATAATAACACTTCCTCTTCATACGAACTCTTTCCTTCCTCACAACCAAAATTCATCATCACGCAACAAACCTTCATTCGCATCCATCCATTCGCTCATGTACACCTGTTTGAAATGTAGGTAGCATCGCCTGCGCTTGTTTAAAAATACATTTAACACAATTTTAGTTACACACTGTATAGTATTATTACAATAAACATTTTCATTGTTATATATTTCAGATAATTATCGTACAAAAATATTCATAGTTTCTATTTATACACATAACAATACCCACATATTCCAACATAAAAACAAAACAATATCCTTTGAAAACTCTAATAAACTACACTTCAATAACCCACTCCACAACAAAATCAAAGTATCGCACATCAAACTCAATTCAAAATCAGCATCCTGAATCAAACAACGAGATTATCCCAGATCAAGAGCTCGTGTCCTTTACTTTCCACTCACAGTTCAACCATTCAACCACCGAACCATCCTCAAACCATCACCCAACCACCCTCCAACCACTCTCCACTCTTCGTTACATTTGCGATGGAAATTAGTCTAATGAAAAATCGATGGTCCGACCAAGTTTTGATGCCAACAAAACAGATCAATTACGCGTGTCAAGGGGACAATTCTGGCAGCAGATAAACCTGTAATAAAGTGTCTGCGCGTAAAAATGTGCACACGCGTACAGTAATTTCCCCGGAGTGAACGCAAGAGACCGGAAAAGACTGGAGGAATGAAGCAGAGATGCAATGATATCGAAGTATTACCGAGGTCGTCGTGCGCACTCCGATTACTTCCTGTATCAATGGTTTTATTGTTTTTGTTGGGTAATATTGTTGCACATGAAATGGAATGGTACTCGGGAGGGAGGGAGCTGGAATAAAGATTATTGTTAAAAATAAAGTGTTGAATGTAACACAAATTTGTAATCAACTATTACTCAAAATGTATCTTAAGCCGGCATCATTTTACCATTTGACATTTAAATCAGATCTAACTTACACTTAGGTCCGGTTGCAAAAGAAACATTGTCAGCTAATCACGTTACCAACTTAGCGGAAAATAGCATCTAAAAAATGTCGAATGTTATAATGTCTATAGTATGCATTAAAGTAATAATTATGTGGTACAAATATTGTTTTGCCATTGTTAGTAAACTAAGAATAAGCATTTTAACGCTATTATAAATTATAACATAAAAATCTGAAAATATGTAAAATATGGTGTCAGAGTAAATGACATAATTTTAATCTCAAGACTATGCTATAGGTACTTACATTTTAATGGTAGTAAGTGCTTATTATGTTTATTTTTGCACGGTCAACACAATAACAATATTAATATCTGGAAATATTTAAAAATTTGTAGTTGCACGGAGAAATATTTAATTTTTATTTACTTACTGCCTCCCGATCGTTGAGTAAGTACTTACTGATCAGTAATTTATGAACATGACTTACTATCCCAGAATCCTTATCAAGAAAAAAAAAGATTTTACAAAATAATTACACCAAGGGTTGATTGTAGCATGAGCATAAAACATTTCTAAACGTTGAGAAATTTTGTTACATATTTTCGAACATATTTTGTATTTTATTGAAGTAGAACAATAAAACATGACAATTTAAAATACATTTCAAATATGCCATCTCTCGTTTTGTCGTCATCTGATGTAACTATAAATAGTTCACATTTCGTATTCCCATTGCTCGTCTCGTAGTTTAGTGGCTCGACATAAATAACATAAAATTTACAATGATTGTAAACAACACCAATATTTTATTTTAGAAACTATATAAAGAAGCATAAAAAGCCGATTGCATAAAATAGTTATTTGTATAACAAGGTTTAGAAGTAGCTGTTTGCAGACCAAGCTTAAAGATTGAAGCATGAGCGTAAAACGACTCTAATCGTAGAGAAATTTTGTTATATATTTTCGAGCATATTTTGTATTTTATTTAAGTAGAAAAACAAAACATGACGATTTAAAATACATTTCAAATATGTCATCTCTCGTTTTGTCGTCATCTGATGTAACTATAAATAGTTCACATTTCATATTCCCATTGCTCGTCTCGTAGTTTAGTGGATCGACATGAATACCATAAAATTTACGATGATTGTAAACAACACCTATAACTCTATATACTCGTAAGAATATCTCATAGCTTTCCTCCTATAAAATATCCGTGTTTAAAGATGTCAATATCGCTTTATTATTAGGAATAAAACTATAACATTTGCGGCCATAACTTCACAACGTATACATGGTACCTCAAGAACAATTTTATGCTACTATTGCTTTAAATAAACGGTTTTTGAATCATTTTCAATCAATGTACTCCTTAGCCCTTTTACATATTAAAAAAATAAATTACTTAGCCTCTATAGAAGCTTTTTATGCATAGATTATTAATTTTTTAAATGTTCATAACAAAAATCTTCCGATATAGTGACATCAAAGCAATAGTGAAAAATATTACCATCGTTGATTTAGACTTTGTATAGATTTAATATAATGAAACAAGGAAACGAGGCGGGAAATTGCATCTGATGTCAAATAATAAATAAAAATGATGCGGTAATCCCATTTGAATGTCATTATGATAATTCCTGGAGCGTGTCGTGATTTTGGGCTGTGTGGCGGTTTAATGCAGTAAATGTAACAACAACAACAACATGGTGTTGTTCATTCAAACAAGGCACGGATAATATGGAAATTAAAGTGATTATGTTAAGAAGGCCAATGAATTAGAAAGTATCATTGGGTGATTTGGTGTAATGAGGTCGTTTGGATAATTTAAATCTACGTGCAGAAAATTACCAATTTGGGTAGAGTACAATATTTTGATGGTATCAATTAATATATGTACATTGGTACTTTAATATGAAAAAAAAAGAAAATGTTAACAAGAGTAAGATTTTTATATCTGCTGTCAAACAATTAAAATCTTACTAAATTAATTTAAAGATGTTTCGAATTCAGATTTTCTTTTCTCAAAGTTAAAGAAAGTGTTAATTTGTATCCCTAGATAGATAGATATTTATACAACGTGAGAGGAAATATATTATTTCCTCCTTTGTTTAATAATAGTAATCATATATGGGAGGAAACACTTTACTCTAGAAGTATACATATGATTTTTTCTACTACCATTCTTTCGTGTCATTTGAATAAAAATTCTTACGATATATAAATAAATATCTAAGACTGTGTTAAAGATTTCTATGAAACCAACCAGTCAAGAGTGCTGCAGGGCTCTAAATTGAGACCACTATTATTTCTACTTTTCACAGATGATCTAAAAAGTTTACAATGAAAAAATCGGTGTTGTTGACTTTAAAAACGTTAACTGCTTTTGTTATTTACACGTTTTTCACTGGTATCACGATTAACGCTACATTATACACCGGAATTAACTGTCCTGCATCCAAACAAAACCAGGACTACGTGATACATACGGCCACGAGATTATGTGTTATTTTTATTGTTGGTTTAAATTGTTTTCGAAAATGTTTTTAATGACGTTTAAATGTTTTCAAATGAACGTACGAAGTACATTAAAAATTACTAATAAAAAGAATAGAATAATAAATATATATAGTTTATTTAAATGTGGTGATGGTCACGTCATTATTTCCGGATCAAGAAATTAAAAGTAAATAAATCTCTTTCTTTATCGTATACATATATGTATAACGTCTATCTTGACTTTTCTTTCAAATCGTACATTTACAAATTTAAAATGTCCCTAAACATAAATGATCTATAAAAATTGTGGAAAAAGAATTTTCTCCCACTTTTACAAAAGTAATTTTTCTCTTAAGTAATTTAGAAACTTTTGATTTGGATTAATGTAAAAATACTATACAGAGTGTTAAAAAAGTTCCGGGACGGTGAAATATCTCGAGAAATACACATTGAATCAAGAAACAAAAAAACACGTGTTTCATATTTTGCAAAAACCTATCTAAACACACCAAACAGAAACCCCAACTCCCTGGGGGTGGGAGAAAATATTAAATTAGGATTAAAGAAAATAAATATATCATTATGCCTTTTACCCATTACTAGGTGTGGCATTCTGCCGTAGCAGATTTCGGTAAGTGATATATTCCGCGAAGTGTGAGTAC
Organism: Pterostichus niger; assembly: GCA_947425015.1. NCBI lineage: Eukaryota > Metazoa > Arthropoda > Insecta > Coleoptera > Carabidae > Pterostichus > Pterostichus niger. The sequence continues at coordinate 29,659,801 of OX380334.1, read as the reverse complement.
CAGCCGTCAAATTACGACTCCACAGACATTAGTGAAAGAGGACCCCAGGGGAGAATGAAATTGGTGAATGTTGGATTATTAAGAATGTATGTACCTATAGTAAATTATGTATGTTCAAGTTTTTTAATAAAATGAATTTTAAGTTTACTTTGTATAAAAATAAAATATTTTTCTCGTACAAATTATTTGAAGCTAACAATGATAATATTTAATTTAATTTTACAAAAAGCGTATTTCGAAACTTTTTCAACCGAACGTAATATAAAATTACATAAAAGTTATAATTACTTTCTACATGATTCATGAACTTTTAATTATTAATTTAACTGAATGAATATATGTAGGCTTTCCAATATTATTCTAGCTACTCTATTAATTAGTTGAATATTCAAAATTTTAGGTGCATTTTTATTTTTACATCTCATTATTTATTCAAAATATTTTAATTGATTCTTGACAATTGAAACCAAATAACGCCTTTTACCATTACTGGGTGTGGCAGTTTGACGTAGCAAATTTCGGTGATGATGTGAGATTACAGCCGTAAAATCATTCTCCCAAAGATATTATGAGAGCCACAGAGGTAATTTTAATGTGGTAGATATTGTTTGTCAGTTGCGGGATACCTTATTGTAAATTATCTAGATATAGATAGTAGATATTTTACGTGTTGTCTAGATACATTTCGGATATTTGAAAAAAAAATGTTTTACTGTTTCACAAAACTACTTACATATGACATGAAACATGAAATAAAGATATGTAAATAATGAAGGGAAGAATCTTATCATGTATAATAATAATTACTTTATTTGAAAAATACAATATCATCAAATATATATATATATATATATATATATCATCACGCCTTTTACCCATTACTGAGTGTGGCACTCTGCCTAAACAGATCTCGGTAAGTGATATATTTTTTCGCGTGAAGTGCGGTTACCAGCCGTCAAATCACGGCCTCCAAAGATATTAGTGGTGGAGGAGCCACAGGGGTAGATTTTTTTAAATTGGTGAAAATTGTTTGTCGGTTGTGGGGATCGAACCAGGGTTCTCAAGATCCACAGGCCGACTCGATACCATTGAGCCACCTACCCCATTATATATATATATATATATATATATATATATATATATATATATATATATATATATATAAGTGTAACCATTTTAGTACAACCGTATGTGTATGATTAAGGTGCATATAATTAACAAAATTATGAAACTAAGATCTAAGTATCAAACTGTAAAATTAGTTCCTCGTATTTTCCGCGAGACATCTGCCAAATAATAAACGTAGTTTGGAAACTGAATAGCTTCAATTTGCCTGCAACTAGACGGGAACACTACTTAACATTTGATTTAAACTTCATGTAAATCAGTTGTTAATACCGAGAACCGAACCTAATCACCGTCTAACATATCAATCAACGCTTGGTTTGTAGTGTCGCGCAGTGAGACTGTGCGCGGAGGACGTAGACGTGAAGACTCCGTGATACGTGATATTGATCACTGGCAAATTGAATTACGTCGTGTTTACCAATTAAGCGCGGGAAAATATGATTTTCTAATTAAGCATACGGTTCCGGAGTTAACTGCATTAGCTCGATGTTTTACGGCTAGTTTCACAACCTACTGGGATTACTCGTGCGAGTTTTCATTTTTTAATTCGTTAGTTTGAACATGTATCATTCTTCAATTCGCTTTTTACGGCGTGATGATGTGGTGTACAAGTTGGAAATAAAGTTTTTGAAGCCAATAATTGTCTATTTACAAAGTTGGTTTGAAGTAAAATTAATTTCCTTTTGGAAAATAATTACGTCATCGAATTTTTAACGTGTTACTTATTTTGCAGAAACATATTGATTTGAGAAAACAAGAAGAAGATTTATAAAATGTTATCAAGTTGGATGCTTCTAGTTGATTTTCAAGCTAAATTAACAATAATGAAGTTTAAGTTAACTGGGTAGTTGCCGGAAAGAAGCTTCAATTAGTTGTAATATATTTTTATTATAATGTCGACATTTCGGACATGATATTATCCATTTTCAATACAGGTACATAATATTCCAAATAGGAGGAATGATCAAAAATAGACAATATTAACATATGTCTGAAACCTCTACATTATAATAAACATATTATAACTGATTGATCCCCTTTCCAATAACTATCTAATTAACGGTTATGTATCTAATAATATTTTCAAAAGAAAGCTGATTACAATTACAGTTACAGTTACATTGTATACATAATTATCAAAACAACTACAAATTAGAAATCCAATAAATTTGTATTTTATTAATCATACCAACAAATCAAGTACCGCAATTTTCGTCTTTTTATATAAAGTGATCGTTTCTTCTACAATATAATGACGGAAAATAACAGAAATCGAATTATGCCACTTCACTTGGCTTGAAATGTACTATTGTAAATTTAAAGAGTTGAAATGGTTTGAGCACATGGAACGTATGTCTAATGAAATATTGGCGAAGCAGGTGAATTTTGGTTAAATTGAGGGTGAAAGAAAGCGTGGATGATTTATATATATATATATATATATATATGATTGTAGGATTGTTGCGTGAACGTAATATTTTAATATTCTAGCAAACGAAAGGAATTATGAAAGTGGTTAAAGCGAAAGTGATTAAAACAAGAACGTTTGATGAATAATAATTGCAGAATATGATCATTCTTGATTTTAGATTCGTTGCTTAGTTATTTCGTTAGAATGTGTAAAATTCTCTTTAGAAAACAAATATATGAGACACTTTCTTATCTTTTTGATAAATTTTCAGTTCTGATAATAGATAGAGTAACTGCAACAGTGTGGTATTTTATTTCAATAAAAGCGCAGGTGTAGCTCTTATTCTTTCTTATCGTTTTAGATTCGTCGTTAGAGGAGTGAGCGTGAATTATCTAAGTTGTTTTAAGCACGTAAAACGTATGTCAAATTGCAGGTTAATGAAAAAGGTGTAAATGGACAGATATTATTGATGGTTTGTTGCTCGATAAATGTTTCCGAATGTGATGAATAAATGAGCATACAGGAAACTAGGAATGTGGTTTAATTGAGGATGGTGCGTTAGGATGAGAAATGATGACGACTGATTATTTGATGAATCTGATTAGTGAATGGTCTGTAAATGTTTCTAGGATTCGTGCTACTTTATTTGATAGGATATATCGTGATATTATGTATCAAATAATTATTTTACGTGGGTTGAAACTGCTTCAAAAAGTAGCTTTAAGTCGGAAAAAATCACCTTAATCTATAAGAAATAGGTTTAAGAAATAATCGCTATAGAAATATAGCTACATATTTTCTCATTTAGGAAAGCTATAGTTGTAACTAAAATAATTGTAGCTACGATGTAAAAATCGCTAGCTGTGTATGTATTCCCAATAGTCACCAGATTTTATCGTTTTCTAGTTCTATATTTAATCAAGCTTTACTCCTAACTGTTAATATCATCAAATAAATTTAAATTAATTAATTTTCAAACTCAGTTAAGTGCAGTGGAGTAGTAAACTGTAAAACTATAAATAGACCAACACATCCTGCAATACCGAACGTGATACATTGTTGCGTTGTGAACGTCTGCTATGTTCATCCCCTTGCCGTGCACAACCCCGAGCTCTAGAGAGTGGTCTAGTGTAATGAATGTCCCCGTGATGAATCGGATGTGGGGTGTCAAGTTGACTTAACCACGTGGTGGTTCACGCCAGGACGTAGACGTAGAGGTTAAGTGGTTGTCGTGGTTTCAGGACACACATGGCGTGTGTGTTGTTTTGGTTTTGTGCAGGAATTTATAGTAATAGTCAGCGTCCGATCTAGGGGTGCGCTGCATCTAGCATATATCTACTATCTTATACAGGATGTTTCTATAACTCTTCACGAAACTTTAATAAATAAATAAATAAATATATCATCACGCCTTTTACCCATTACTGGGTGTGGCACTCTGCCTAAGCAGATCTAGGTAAGTGATATATTTCTTCGCGTGAAGTGCGGTTACCAACTGTCAAATCACGGCCCCCAAAGATATTAGTGGAGGGGGAGCCACATGGGTAGATTTAAATTGGTGAAAATTATTTGTCGCCTGTGGGGATCGAACCAGGATTCTCAAGATCCACAGGCCGACTCGATACCACTGAGCCACCTACCCCATAATGACATTAATGACATATATAATTTGAAATAATGGTTATAGAACAAAAATATTTTTTTTTTAAATTGGCAAATTTAGAGTATTTAATTCATAGCGAACATTTTTACTGTCACTGGTTTAATAGTACATTTAATTATTTATAACTTTAATTTCATTAGTAACAACTATTGAACTAAAAATGTTCGCTAGGAATGAAATACCTTAAATTTTAATTCTTTTTGTTCTATAATCAATATATAAAATTATTCTATTCTATATTTCCTGTTATACTATAGCGTCCAAAAGAATAGTAAATTACTTAATTTTGCTTTGTATTTTTACATTTTGATATTATCTATAAACGTTGTAGATGACAAAAATTCATGACGTATGACATGACACAACTATACTGACTCATCGAGGCATAAAATCATAAACTATACTTGACCGGTAACCGTGATTCCATGTGTATTGTAAATATAAATTCTATATAGCGTGATCCGAGAGCAGAATCTATAATTAAGTTTTATGATGTTTAACTTTTAAATTAAATTCATTTTTGACTAAGATCGTTTTATTAGAACTTAATTATATTATTAGCTATTAATTTTCTTTCAAAATTTCATAAGTTGGAAAGTAGGTTAATAAGAAGTTGAAATAACTTTCAAATTGGATGACTTGGCTTAAAATCTATTTAAATTATAAAAACTAGTCAATTTACAAATTAATAACATATTAAATTTAGAGTTAATTAACTCAATTTTCAGCAGAACAAAGTTATTCAATAATTTGAAGTATATGCGTCAATCATTATATTAAGTTGAATTGTTTCCAGACAACGAAGTTTACATTTAATGACCTCTCATACTACATGCTTGATTTTAAATCAACATTACTAATTATTAAGAACAGATTAAAGACACATTTAAATCAGAACTTACTTTCTCTTCCATAATTCAACACCGATGTCCGGAATTGATTTTGCAATCAGGAACTTCACCCTTCTCATAACAATTACGTCACCACCACCACCAGCAGCAGTAGCGCCACTAGCACCATCGTAGAATGCGGTGGCCATTCATTAAAACGTTCAGGCCGCCATAGCAAAAAGAGTTTGCTGTTGTTTTTGTGGAATATCGGTGGTGGTGGTCGCGACCGCGGTTCAGCGAGGTTTGGGCTCAAGCCGCACTCAATTTCAATTGCGCGATCAAGGAAATGAGTGAAGTGTTTGATGCTAAATCATTTATACGTGTTTCTATTTTGTGCTTGATTAGATGGAAAATTGTAGCAGGAATGGTTTGTATTGATGGATTTCAAATTACCGAACACAATTTCGGAACAATATCTGAAAAACTAGGAGACACATATTTTAGACTAATTTTTGATAATTTTCTCTACATTTCTTTCTTTTAAGAATATTATAACGAAAATTTACACACATATGTATTTTCCTCCGCTGTATTCAATAGTAAAGTACCCTATTTTTGAGATATATCTCAAATACTGTTTTATGAGAAAATTTTAAGGAAAATTTTGAAAAATTAAAAATTTACTTATAGTTAATTGATGCACGAAAAATTCAATGGCGTTGTACGCATCTTTATATCTAGTTTTTAGTTTAAGAATAATATGTGAAATAGGAAGAATTTAATTTTTCCTGAGGTTATGTCTTTAAAACTAAACAATATATGAAGATGCGAAGTGCGTTTAGAACGTAGTTGATTGTAAAAGTATAAAAGAGATTATGAATGTGGATGAAATGCCAGGATCAGCATGTTTGGTGAAGATTAATTGCAGGATGAATATAAATAAATGTCCAGTGAATGTTTCAATAGTTCGTGCTCTCCCATTTGACGGGATATAACATGTTTTTATGTAATGATTCAAACCTGTGAACTATAGATTCAGGAGGAAATTGCTTTGTCTACTAGATTAACTAGATTATAAAATTAACTGTTATTAAAATAAATATAGTTGAAAAATAATGTGAATTTATGACTAGAATTCATTTCCTAATTTATTTTTAAACAATACCTTTTCTTCTTTATAATTTATAATTAAAAATATGTCAAGTGACAGTTGAAAGACAAATTAATAAAGTAAAAAAGAATGAATTATTCTTTATCTACTATCTACTAAAATTTGTTATAAGAACTTTGCATGACGACAGTTTCATATTCAGATCCATTAATTATACGATAAAAATAAATTAAAAATTAAACTACCATATTTCAGTAATATTTGGAATTTTCACGAACAAAGATATACGAAATATCACATACATATATACATCCCATCAAATGGAATAGCACGAACCCTAGAAACATTCATAGAACATTCACTCATTAGATTTATCAAACAATCATTCCTCCTCGAATATTATTATCCTAACATCCTCGTTTCAACCACATTTATAGTTTCCTCCATACAAACTTATTTATTTCTCACTCATCAAGCAACTAACTTTCAATCACATCCATCTATAACTCTTATACATCTTTTTTATTCATCTTGCATTCGACGTACGTTTCATATGCTCCACACATAAAATTTCTCTAAGTATTTTATCCCAATTTATAAGTTTATTACAAAAAGTAATTATGTTACAAATATATATTATATAAGATCATACAGTACATATATTATTAAAACGAGTTTTTTTTTTTAGAATTTGTGATATACACATATCACGTAATATATTATTTAGTATCTCTGTAGTGTTTTGTACTATTTTTGCTGAGTGTACTGTTTCACCCTCCATGTTTATATGCAACAAAGTACGGTAGTGTTATTTGACATTTGCATAGAACGTTCGGAAATATATGCAAATATCCGCAGTTACCTTACGTACAAAGAGCATTTTATATCAGGATAAATGGAGAAAATAATATTTTACTCTAGACGAAACTGTCGTTTTATGTTGTATTTACTTTCAGAATCTTTTATATCAGGAGATGAAGACGATGTCAAAAGAATTTAGATTCTGATAATGTAGATGTTAGATAGATTCACATTACACAGAATAATTTATTTTTAAATTTAGGTTCATTGCAGTTTTATTCAGTAGTACAGTACTTCCTCGTTTAATCAAATAGAAGAATTCTGATAGCTATTACACTCGTATATCGTGCTTTTCCATACTTAATTACGTCGACACCAAACACAACTTCAGGATAAGAATTAAATGAAGATATATTTATAACGAATTAAAGTTTTTTTTTTAAATACGCAAAATTAATTGCAGTTGAAGTACACAATTTTACTGCCATTAAAATAAATGTAAAAAATTTAAGGCTAAGAATTAACTAACACAGAATTTAACCCCTAAGCCTTAATAAAAGAATCAAATCTATATACGTATTTCGAGAACTAAGTTCTCATCCTCAGTAGAAAAGAGAAAAAATAAATCTTGACCACTGATTTGGTTCACAAGTCGTGTAATCTTGATTTTTTCCATTTTCTACTGAGGATGAGAACTTAGTTCTTGAAATACGTATATAGATTTGATTCTTTTATTAACGCTTAGGGGTTAAATTCTTTGGTAGTTTACTGCCATTTGTTCGAGAATTTTTTCTAATATATGTATAAATAATTAAATTGTAATAATTAACACTACAGGTAAGTAGTTATCTGATGTTATATAATGAATAAATTTACTAATGTAATGTTTATAATTATAGAAGTCACTCTCAAACCAATGGCATTAAAATATGTACATTAGGTAAAGTGCAATTAATGTTTCGGATTAAAGATCATATATTTGGTTCGCGATAAATACAGCATGTAGTATCTGCCATTTAATTTTTATCCTGATGTTTTGAAACATCTTGTATATCTTATCATATAAGAATATAATTACGGTATCAAAAGAAACAAAGTAAGAAATTTATGAGTTGGATTACAAACAAATTCAAAGAAACAATTGTTTTCCTATCTGACGATACATAATATCAATAGTGGATACTCAAATATTATGGGTTACCATTATTATTAACAGCTACAAAAGATTCGATTTGAGATAAAATAGTGTATTAAATAAATATGAGTATATCATCATGTCCTTTACCTATTAATGAGAATGACACTCTGTTGTAGCAGATCTCAGTAAGTCATATATTTCTTCGCGTGTAGTGCGGTTACCAGCCGTAAAATCACGCCCCCCAAAGCTGTGAGACTACAAGTGAAATATTATGAGATTGGGAAGAATGTTAATAGAAGAGAGAATGTGAATCAGTTCAGATAGTTTGTCTATTTGGAATGAATCTCTGAGTCTCGCGGAGATTCACGAACAAGACTTAAATTCTAAACGTACGTAGTTAAATAAATAAAAGCAAATCAAAATAACATATCAAATGGAATAATTGACATTGCTAGCATACATTCGATTTGATTTGATTTATATAATAAATCTAGTTTAAAATTTAACTTTTGCTGGTGAAACCAGTCATATGTGATGAATCTGATGAATAAATCCCGTGAATATTTTAGGGTTCGTGTTATTCAATTTACTGGAACATAGCAAAATGTTATGTATGATATAATTTGAGAATAATTAGCAGTTAAAATTATGGTTGTCCAGTTTACAAATTGCACTAAATAGAGAGATAATTTTAGATTATCTTCTTTGCATATTTTAATTTATTTATACACATCCTCATTTTCATATCTACAAATACATAATACAGTCATTGTTTGTCGAATTTCCGATAATCATCATTTAATTAATTAATAATTAATTAATATAACGATAAGATAAACTATTCCAATTATCCCAACATAATGCAAACATAATCCACAGATTCCAGTAATCGCCAACGGATCAACGAACAAAAAGCATCGGACACGATTACCGCCACAACAAAACTACATATAGCCTCAGATCAGAATCAATATATTTGTTTCCTTTCATTCGCCAGCTTAAATATAAACCCCATACGTCCGAATCGACGAAGTATATAAAGAATATCGACATTGCCACTGTAGACCCATGAGCGCCTTCAACCATTTTTCTAAAGGGAGTTATCGACAATTCGTTAACGAAAAATACTATTACATTTAAGAAGATTATAACTTGACAAAGTAAAGCTGCCTTGGAGCTATTCAATTCACAATTATGATTAGCAATTATAATTAGTAGTCACTGTCACATGCACAATAATACTTAGCTTTTTATTTCATTTTCAGATCAAAACAAGCGCAGTTAGATATAAAAGACATTTTTCACTAATTCACTTATGGTGCTATTAATTGTAATTTCGGTCGCAAGTTTCAAGATACATACACTACTTGATAATTGTAATTATTAATTGGATAGCTTTAAACACGACTTAAGAATACGATACACAAGTACTGATAATCATAATTAATATAACAAGTGTTATGATAATTGCCGATAATATTCCGAGTTATATTTTGCGTGTGAATTTAACAAGAAGTTCCCCATCGATAATTTGCCATTTCGATATATATTTTGAATTGACGTTTATAAAAATAACAATAATTATAATAATAATAATAATAATAATATATCATCACGCCTTTTACCCATCACTGGGTGTGGCACTCTGCCTAAGCAGATCTCGGTAAGTGATATATTTTTCGCGTGAAATGCGGTTACCAGCCGTCAAATTACGGCCTCCAAAGATATTAGTGGTGGAGGAGCCACAGGGGTAGATTTTTTAAATTGGTGAAAATTGTTTCTCGGCTGTGGGGATCGAACCAGGGTTCTCAAGATCCACAGGCCGACTCGATACCACTGAGCCACCTACCCCATTATTATTGGTAACTAACAAAATATAATACAGTGAAAAATTATCTTATTAATTTCACTAGTGGAAAACTATTAAATTAGCGTTTATTTCTGTAGTGCACTTTTAAACAAAGTCTTGATTCTATTAGTTCCCACATATATATATTGTAAATTCTCAATATGTATTTAGAAATTATAAATTCTTTATATCATATCTTGTATTAATCATCTTTGTACGATACATCGTTCTACTTGTATCATCCCAATGAATGTTATTACCAATATATCTATAAACCAACTTGTGATAACGCCTCAAAAATCCAATTTCCCTGTGAAGTTTCCATCCTGCTTCAGATTTCCTTTAAGATTTCATTCCTACTTAACTTCATCTGTTGTATCTTTCACCTTATTATTCATCTCCTGCTTCCGTTGTAGCTGGCTGGTTCTTCCTCCATTGTATCACTACTTCTTCTTGTTCTTGTTCTTGTGGAGGCTGGAGACACGTAGACGACGACGGCGACGAGTAGTGTTGTTGTAGAATGTCCCAAGCGAATGGCGAAGGGATGTAATCTACCCGTTCTGGTACGTTTACTCTGTGAGAGTCATTTTCATTCATGGGTTTGTTCGTCTCTTTTATCGAGTTTGTTGTAGGCTGATGATAAGCACAGACGGTGGGGAATTTACTTTGTTAGTTTTGTTACTATGTGAATTAGATTGCTGTGAAATCTTAGATGACTTTAAGGAGGTTGCAGCAGTACTAATGAGGCAAAATAACGAATTATATTCCTATCTTTTCCTTTATATCAACTACCCCGTGCAACGTTGCCATGTCATTCTTCATCTGTTCCGCTGTTATCAATTGAAAATGAGAAAAAACGTTTAACTTTAATATTCAGATTAAATTTAACGATAAGAAGTCACTATAAACCTCTTATAATATACTAAGGGTCTTTAATTTTATTATACTTTTTTTGTTGATCAATGTAAAACAAAAAAGTCACTATGGAAGTGTTGCTACAATAAGAGCTTATGTATTAGAATGTTGAAAACGTCAATTTCAAAATCGTTTTTCTAATAAACTAGACGGTGAATCGTTTTTTAATTTATAGAATAGTTGGATAAGATATTAGTGATAATTACAAAATTTGGAACCATAAAAATAAAAATTAATTTTTACGGGAGATTCGCTGCAACCCTCTTATAGCGCTACTTATGAAAAGGACCTAAATACAAATTATTTTCTTTTTAAGTACATTTAAAAAACTAGAAAATTTATTAATTCATACCTATAAATAAGTTTTCATAACCAAGGAAATGGTTTGTTTAATAGTAACTAATAGGAAAATTAATATACCGGGTGAAACACGAAAAGTGAAACATAGGCGTTTAACATGGCAAATCAGTTTTTCCGTGCACATTGCTTCCCTAATTATTTTAGGAAAAATATTTCAAATAAATGTTGTAAAGCATAAAATTCTACATCCGAATCAATAAACAAAATTCATTTTGACTACTTCATAACTGCAGAAATAAAATTTGAAAATACACGTAATTTCAATTTAATAGTAATAGCCATGGAATTAAAAACAAGAGATGAACAAATGCGTAACGTTTTATATGTCAATGTCAGAATAAATTGTCAAAATCATTTTTACGTACTAAATATTTATTTTCTAAATATAAATATAATGATAATAAGGCAAAATATTTTTTAGATTTATTATTTAAGAATAATAAAATAATAAACTCGATAAAATATTTAAGGTAGGTTGTTATTTAACAAATTAATTAATGTAACATAAATTTAATTTAATAATAACATCAACAAACTAAATATTCTTAAATTGTTAAATTAGTTGTTCAAATAGTCCACCGGTTTGAGCTAAACAATAATCTAATCTGTTGCAGAAGCTTTCTCGAGTATTCTTTAATTGTCGATTATTTATTTTCTGGCATTCTTGTAATATAGCATTTTTAAGTTCTTCTAAATTCTGGTATCTTTTTTTATAAACATAAGATTTTAAATGGCCCCATAAAAAAAAATCGCACGGATTTAAATCTGGCGACCGTGCTGGCCAGTTAACTGGTCCATTTCGTCCTATCCAGCTTTCAGGAAATACATGATTTAGATATTCCACAACTTCTCTAGTGCTATGTGCAGGGCAGCCATCATGCTGGAACCACACATTTTCTTTGTTTGTTTCAACAATTTGTGGTCCAACAGCATTAATTAATAAATTCAAGGTAAAACTTGAGTTGAGGGCCAAACCTGAAGTTGGCTGCAGAACAAGCTGTTTCTGGCTTGAATTCAGGAGTACCAATTAAAAAAAAACATACCCCTAACCATGCCAAACCTAGTACAGAACGCATTTTTATGATAAATATACTTGAAATGCGAATTTTATTACAAACAAAATTTTGTTTTAAAGATAAATTTTATGACAGAACAATTCGGATGACGCCTGGATTCGAAAATTTATCTTTAAAACAAAACACCCCTAACCATGCCAAACCTAGTACAGAACGCATTTTTATGATAAATATACTTCGCATTTCAAATTGTCCGGCTTTTGACGTTAAGTTGGTATTCCTGAATTCAAGCCAGAAGCAGCTTGTTCTGCAGCCAACTTCAGGTTTGGCCACCAAGTCAAGTTTAGCCAAATTCAAATATGATGCTGAATTTATTCGTTGGATGCAGAATGGGCCAATGATTTTATCACCAAAAATTCCTGCCCACACATTGACAGAATGACGATATTGTGTCCTCGATTCTACAATATTATGTGGATTATTTTGTGACCAGTACCGATAATTATGACAGTTTGGTTCGCCATTCATGGTAAATGTGCATTAATCTGTGAATAAAATATTACTTAAAAATTTTCTATTACAATTTGATTTCTCCATCATTATTTCACAGAATGAGGCATGCAGTTCAAAATCTCGTTCCAAAATATTTTGGTGGTTTTGAAATTTAAAAGGAATGTATTTATGTTTTTTGAGAATTCTATGCACCCTTATAAAATTTATATTTGGTTCTCTGGAAATTTCCCGCACACTCATTGTTGGCTCCAGTTCTATTAAAGCAAGAATATTTTCTTCATTGTTATAAATTCTTTCATTTATTTCTTTCTTGAAATTTAGTGTTCCTGTCTTTTCAAACTTTACTATAAACCTCTGAATAGTTGCCGTACTAGGAATATCATGATGCTGCCAAATAGCGCTAATATAGTCACGAATTAGTCGTAAACTATGGCCAGAATAATGCCATTTAATTATTTGCAACTTTTCTTCATCTGAATAATTATTCATTTTTGATAATAATAAACCCTAATATTGATTTAATATCACAGTTGGTCAAAATAAATACTAATAATTTGACGTATAAAACGTTACGCATTTGTTCATCTCTTGTTTTTAATTCCATGGCTATTACTATTAAATGAAAATTACGTGAATTTTCAAATTTAATTTCTGCAGTAATTAAGTAGTCAAAATGAATTTTGTTTATTGATTCGGATGTAGAATTTTATTCTTTACAACATTTATTTGAAACATTTTTTCCTAAAATAATTAGGGAAGCAATGCGCACGGAAAAACTGATTTGCCATGTTAAACGCCTATGTTTCACTTTTCGTGTTACACCCGGTATGTCCGAAAGCTCGTGACAATTCTGGAACGAAGCTATAGATAAGTTCTATAATCCCAGGAGTCCGGGAAGTATGTGTATACTGTTTTTTAAATTGAATTATACCAAAAATAATAATAATTTTACTTTTCATTTAAGTCGGCCTAGCTCACAGTGGTATATTGTACAACAAGCATGAAATAGTATTCATTTCACACAAGTATTGAAGTTTGTAGTTAGCATTCTATGTAAGTTGTACCCTATGTTTCTTATATTATATTGATGCCCTATTAATTTATATTTTAATAAGTTTGTCCGGACTTCATTATTTCAATATGACAATCCTAATTTATTATCCTAACAACCTAATAATACCATGACATAATGGTATTAATATCTTTCGTTGCCTATTGTAACCGTGAGATATAAAAATGTGTGTGCAATGTACTATATTTTTATAAAAACGACCTGCATATAATGAGCAGATTTTTTATGGATCGGAGAAAAAAACTGATTTCCGTACTATTATTGAAATAATAAAATTACGTCATGTCCATATGTCACGTATATTTATGACGTTTCAACTACAAAGTTTACAGTTCAAAAACTTAAAATATAAAGCAGTAATTTGACGAACTCAGCAATTATCTATATTGATTCCCTTACAACATATTTTTTCTCTCGGTCTTTCTTATTGTCTAGCAACGAGTATAACATACAAATTTTGCTGATCAAAAACACACCAGATAAGATCAAATAAATATTTTGCTAATAGTCCGATAAAATTGTTTTAAGGAAAGCTGTTATTAGCAATTTATAACAAAGCAGTAATGAACAAAAAAGATGATAGAAACTCTTTTCACAGTTGTATAAAATAAATTTAACTGTCAGTAAGTTTTGAGAAAAAAACAGAATTGAAATTTTGTTGGTAGTAAAGTTGTACAAGTTTACTATTTCATACACTTGTGTACATAACCTAAAGTAGTTCTCAACTACTCATTTTAAAATGCACTTCCATATTTCTATATTTATTTACGACACTCGTGTTTCTCTTCCTACCACTTAGCAAATTCCAAACTAGGTCAGTTTTCCATCTAGTGGCATCTTACAAAATCACTTTCTCGTATTCAAAGTCATATTGTGACACATGAAAAACGTATTAAAACTTGTGTATCCCTGTATTTGATTTTTCTTTTTGTGCAGAAGTTACAAGTCCTGGTTTTGAAAAGTTTCGCTTGAGATATTTTTATCTGCGCTTGAAAAATAGTTGAGTCACTAAGTTCCCGCAGACGCCTATCATAAATCTTTTTTCCGGGAACGTGGTGCTATACAACAACTGTTCTTCCCTGAACGAATATCGCTACTTAAAGGTTAGGTAAGTGAAATTTATCATAAAGTTCTACGCAATCTTTTAAATTAATACCAGACATAATTCCAGCGATTTTTCAAAAACTTCTTTGGCTATGCATACATCACTTCTTGCGATCTCGCGGCTTACCAGAATTTTTACGATTCATTTATTTAATACCATAACATTTTCTTTTAGTTTACATATATTATACTCATTTCTTTTACAGGTCTTTGTTTAACTTTTTAAGTTATAATAGCTAATTTTATAATTATGATTTATTTTATGAATTCTAGACTTGTTTTCCTGGTTTGAATTTTCGCAATCCATTATTATAAAAAATATCCGATACAAATAAAGATTACTACAAATATAAGTTTAACAAAATGTTACCATTTTTTCACCATCCTGTTAGAAAGAAAAATTTTCTTTCCTCAATTGAAAGAAAAAAAAAATTATTTCTAGGGCAGAACCGTGACGCGGTTAACTTTACGGCATTTGAACTCGAATCCTACTGAAATAAAAATATATGAACCACCACACTGCGGTTTGGTGAGTCCGGAGTCTGTACTGTAATTGGGATTAAGTTCCTGTTGCACAGAGTAGCACAAATAAATAAATAAATTAACAAAGAAAATGTTTATTTTCTATGGAATGAAATGAAAACCATATCAATAGCAACGGGAGAATAACATTAACATACAGCTGATACCTGTCAAGAGAATAAATACATTTCATCAAAACTTCTAGGTTATTTCTGAAAATTTTACTTTGTGAAAAAATATATGTATATTTCGACAAGAAAGTGTCATTCTTTTTTTTTTCAAAAAAAATATGTCTCATTTACTTTGATAAAGAAAACTATTATAATCTTAAAATATACTGAAGTTTACACGGAAAACCATTACTTATGATAAATAAAACATTGAGAATTTTTTTTTTTGACATATTTTTATTTGACAAAAAATAACATTTGTATGAAAGAACGCCGCATATGTTATACATTCTTACAAGGCCTGGAATATCACAAAAAAAAACAGGAGAACACTGAGTGCTAAATTTGGCTGCAAGAGGCGCTTTTTCCGAAAATAATTTATTATAGGAAATGCGCAAGTTAATTTTTACACAAACACACATTATTTATATAATTATTGTATATAAAATTATAATTATGAAAGTTAGAAGAAATATTTGTTTTCTGTCAGTATCTTAAAAATCTACTCTAATAACTGATATTTTATATGATTTATATAAGAAGACTTGATCAATGTTACACCAATCATAAAAATCGTCGGAAAGGAGCGCTGCTTGCGACAAAATTTTACAATATTTGTTCCTCCATTTTTATTTTGTAAGCGACAGACTGACGCATAAAAATGTTAGGCGAAGAGAACTTGCAATGAATGCTTTTTCTTCATTTTTGTTGCTACAACAGGAATTTAATCCCATTTACAGTAGAGCATAATGGAATCCGAACCACTCAGACAGAAACATATTTCTGAATATAACTTGAAGTCAGCGAGATTTTAACGCACTATCTCTTGCTTATTAATTAATAAACGTTAGTTTTCCTCGGTTTTATACAATAAGCTTTGGTTGCCTGTTTCAATAGTACCCCCATAATATGGGAGAGTATGATGTTGTATGTTACTTTTAGCAAATCATTTTTTGTTATTCTGCATTGACCAGCCATTTGTAAATGTTGTCCTGTAACCACAGTTTATTTACCAAATCCACAATATAAAACAATCCTGGCCACCCTGCATTCTAACCCCTATTTCCAACCCTCTATATTGCGTCCTGGCTGTGCAGTGCATAGTGAGGTGTTGACTGGTGAACGTGTACGCAATTGCATTTTCCAGGTTGTATGTTTTATTGTTCGGTCGCCACTGCTCCGCACTGTGTGTGTTTGTATGTGAATGTGAGGGTGTTATATAGAGTAAGCGCTGTGGGCCAGACCGTTTATCACACGACTTCTACCAACCATGTTCATATTATTGTATTCATGCCATTGATATATTACACCAGTGGCCAATCAACTTTCTGGCAAGCTTAGAAAGAAAGACGTAACATAAAATATTCATCAGATACTGATGGCATAATGAATGCAGAAAATAGTTTTAAAAATCTTCTTTCCTCAATTGCTCATTTGAGTGAAGAAGGTGATATTTTTTATCACTAGAGAAGATAGTAAAATTTTCGTCTATGACGGAAATTTAAATCAATTGGAAAATAATGGTATGATTTTAGATAATATTTGTCAAAAGAATAATAAATTTAAATTTCAAATTTAGTTTCTAATACGGTAGTGAATAAAATGTCAATCTTTTCATCGTCTTCGGCACGACAAATAAAACAGCACCTTCGGGAAAAATGTCTAACTTTCTTCCCTTATTATAAATAATTGTCAACATTTATTTAGTTTTTATTAAAGATCGTTCGAAATTTATTCTGATTTTAAAATAATATTATTCTCCTAACATACTACAAAAGCGTATTGTAATTTTAACGAAAGTAGGACATTCTACTCCAATTGGAGAATTAGTAAAAATACAAAGAAAATTTTATGATTAGTGAAAAATGTAAGCTCTTTGAACATCATTTGATGACAGAAAGAAAAAAAATTGTCTATCAAGGAGTTTTGGAGACCGTTACTCTTGAGAACGCTCCTCTTTGCAAATCGTTAATATTGACAACGGAGATCTTTACAGACTACTACATTTACAATTTTTATTAATAATAATTAAAAATCGATTAATCTTAATTTCCGATTTTAGAAGAAAATTTGTGTATATTGTTAATTGAAAGTATTTTTGAAAATCTAGATGCAGCCCTCGATGAGCTACAATCTCTAACCTCGGTTCACAAACAGCTACAAATAATTATTGTTCAGCGCGTATTTTTATCAAAACCATTAGAACCATCAGTTATTTATCACCACTTATAATAATATCTAAATTAATAAGCGAAATAAAAAGAAAAGTTAACAATAGCGTGACAATATTTTAATTTGTTTAACTGAAATTAGATGTAAGAATAACAAATCTTTTCAAATAGGTACATAAAAATCTAAATACATGAAGAATAATAAATGCAATGCTTATATCGATTTGTTGTAATGAATCTGTTAATTGCGAATTTGTTTTGAAACGATCAGTGCTAGGTTCTAGATGAAAATACTAAAAGAAAAATGTCATTGGTTGAGAACCGCTGGCAAGTGTCCTGCGGCAAATAGAAGAGACTTCAGAAAACATAGCGGTCATGACACATATTTCTCTCACTCGTTCGTTATACGGTTAACTTCTAGAATTCAATCCCTTTATGTATATTGTTTACAATAACAATTGCACACTGTATGTATTGACTTGTCTTCATTCTCACCAAATTAAACCAAGTTTTGTAATAAAATACATTCCAACTACGCTGATATTTGATAAATTGTTAAGTATTAATACTTTTTAAGACTATTAGTTTATATACTTCAAGATAAATTGAATGAGGTAGTACGAACCCCTGAAATATTCACAGAACATCCACTTATTTATCAAAGAATCAGTCTTCATAAAATATTTTCATCCTAACACACCATCTTCGATTCAATCATATTCACGTTACCTCTATATAAACTCATTTATTCCTCACACTCATCATCTTTCATCACGCAACAAACCTTCAATAATATATATCCATTCATTCCTATACACTTGTTTCATTAATCTTTCACTGCCACCCATTCCTTTAACAACGACTCTCAATCGTACAGTTCATGTCTAGAGAATGTAAACTTTATTTTGATGAGGTATATACCAGGTTTGGAATTAAAACCAATTTATTTTGAACTTACATTATCTTTATTAGTGAAAATACTTTAATAGCTATTTATGAAACTAGGAAGGAAATGAAGGTTATTACCTTACGCATGTGAAATTTGCAGAACGAGGCGTAGCCGAGTTATGTAAACACATAAGTAAGGTAATAACCTTATTTCCTTACAAGTTTCATACAATAATTTTTCTACTTCCGTTCTAATAAATACGAAAGAGCGTTTTTGAAATTATAAAATTTTGACATATTAATGACAGTTATAAATTCAAAAAATAAAAGAATAACACATCAGAATTCGTCTTCCAAGATATCTTAATTTTTTGAGTAGCTATGTTTCATATATATATTTCACTAGTAAAATAATGCAGTTCATTACCTAACTCAAATAAGTGAAATAAAACGTCTATTTCCTAACGGAAGTAGAAAAACATTTATTACACAACGTTTCGATAGCGCAAAAAATCTGCTATTGTCATCAAGTGAACTGATACTAGTGAAGTTCAAAATAAATTGGTTTTAATTCAAAGTAAATCATTATATTATAAATTTAAAAATAAGTATATAGCAGGTCTTCGTTCATCCGATAAGATATTTCATTAATCGTCAATATAAACAGAATAGGTATTAAAAATATATATTATATTTCTTTATTTCAGAAAACATTTGTGGCTTAATCTTGAAGTGCTTTAAAAAGCCGTATTTAACAACGAATCCTTGAAGTGCTTTCATACTTAGAATTCTCATATTATTTATTTAGTTGAAGTAAACAAAGAACACAAAACTACAACGAATTCTGTCTGAATGCAATGAAAACTTAAAAGATTACTTACTTTTATTGTTTGTAAGGGAAATACACAATGGAAAAATAAAATTACCCTACCATAACTCATAAAATGTTGATAATTTTATTGATTGTCATTTTCACGAACAATGAAGTTTTAGTGTATTTTTATTTTCTATTTACTTCGTAACGTTTTGCGTACTACAAATTAACTCAATTCGAATTTACGTCATTTGTGAAACATCTGGTTTTGAAAGCAGTAAATAACAGACGTAATCATAGCATAGGTACATAATTGCAAAATTAACACTTTTAACAATATTAATTAATTGGTTTAAAACTGTCATAAATCAGTATTACCAAAATTAAAAGCATAAAACATGTATATTGTTATCTGAAACATGTATTAACATTACATTTTTACAAATTTGGTATCTTTTTAATTTTATATCTATACCTACTAAATAGTCCGTGATTTTCTATTTTAATTAATTTTTCTTATTTGAGGTTTTGAAATAAGATATTTAGATATTTTGTTACTATCTCTCTCTTTTGTATTTATTATAACTAAAAACAGTGCAGAAAATCACTTTTAACACTTGCGTGAGTGGAAAACACGCATCTTACAAACACGCTTTCCAATTATATCTTTTCAACACTTGTATTACAGTATATAATTTCACATAACAGTGCGGAAAATATTCACGTTTCACACTCAATTACGTGCTGAAAGTTATTATTTTCTGCACTGTTTCTGGTTGTCATAAAAACAACAAAATTACAGTGAGATAATGGAATCCACAACGACCTAAAAATAACAAGTTAAATTAAAAATATATAAAAATAAAATAACTTCTTGTAGCGTAAATAATTGCCATAGGAAAAATTATATGTAATGCACGTATTGAAAGGGTGTGTGTAAGTTGTATTACAATATACTACATATCTGAAATTTTGCACATTGCCAAAAGTTTACTCTGCTTGTAACATATACAATATGCAATACAAGATTTTTATTGCATTAATTGCAAATAAATCTGTTAAATATTTCATAAATCGTTTTCCAGTAAATACACAAAATTCATATATCAAACTAAAATGGCACAAATAAATAAATAAACGAATAATCACTATACACTATAAATATTCTATAGCCAATAAATTTCCACATATCAATACCCCGATAAAACATTCCAGTACCAAGGTTTCATTTGCAATCACCAATACTAGTTGATTTCACTCAATTACCACGATCGGTCGCTAATGAAAAATAATAGGGCGTCAAGTACGCCACCGCCACATACACGTGTATCGCACGTGTTTGTGTGTTGCATGTCGTGTTTCTGCCAGACCCTGATTTATCTAGTTGACTATGGAGGCTTCGCCAACCGCGAGTATATATCGGTAGAGTGCTGTGTGACTGTATTTTACGAATTGTGACATGATGTTGTTGTTATAAAATGTTATAAAATAATAATAATTTGATGTTTATGTTGAATTATTATTGCTATTAATTTATTCATGAACTTTTGTCAGTATGTCGATAAATATATTAGTCAAATAGATAAGTATATTTGCGAAATTGCAGGTGAAAGAATGCACGGACGATCTAGGATTTTTAGATGAGATGAGCTTGTGTTGGGAAATTCAAATACTAAGAGATGGCGTTGATAAGAATATGTCAAACCTCAGACAAAGGTAGACTTTCAGTTGGTCCCCATAAGGTTATCATTACTGTCACTAGAATATATTTATTTTTTATGTGTTTTATGATTATTTGTAATATTTTCTTTTAAGACCGCTCCGGAGTGAATACATACATACATTCTTATCCTAACACACCACTTTTGCTTCAACCACATTCATAATTCTTTTCATACAAGCTCGTTTATTCTTCACGCTCAGAATCTTTCGCTCACGCAACAACCCTTCAATCATATTTTCGTATTTGCCCCTAAATCTTATGCACCCGCTAAACCCAGCAACTTGCCGTGTTACTGTTCCTGGAACCGTGGTCTGCTGGCCGATTCAAATATTCGTTGTATTATCTTATTATAATATAGTAAATAGTAAATGTTAGTATTTATTTAAGAGAAAACATATACATCTCAATTATAAGAGTAAAAGTGTTCGTTAACAGTTGTGTAGGGAATTTCGCATGTCAATAGCTCTTATTTTATTGTTTTGAAAGTCGGCCGTTCTTTTTCACGCGGCAGTACTTCCCCGTAACAAAGTGCTTGGGTAAAAAACAGGCCCATTATTCGGTAGGCCTCGTTCAATATATCTCGTCTCGGTCTACAGTCTCCACAGCAAGCGACCGAGCGAGCCTGAGTCTTATTCGCATCCCGTATTCACACCCAAAATACCCTATACGTCTTATGTCTCTTACGCCACCTACACCTAAACACGTGGATAGAGTGAACCAAGCACTAGCTGAGCTGCCATGTGGAATTGGAAAGCATTTGTACAATAGTTATATGAATAAAGAACGATAAGATTCATGAAATAGTTATGTACGTTACAAGTGCGGTAAATAAGTTTTTACTGTGCGAGTTCGAGGTGACGTACGAGCCGAGTCTGGAATTTAGAAATAAGTACAGCAAAAATTATTTACTTATGACGTACAACATTTTATTTATTTATGTTTATTTATGTTACGTTGTACAACTTAATCCCAATTACAGAACACGGTCCGCACTTAGCGAGCCGTAGTGTAGTAGTACATATAATTTGTAGCTTGAGTGAGATTCGAACTAGATATCTCCGGATTCGAATTCCGTATCGTTATCTACCCCACCGTACTGACAGACATACTGTGTCATATTTAATTATGAAATATTATTTACATATTCTAATTTTCAACTTCACAATAACAGTACTGTAATATTTCTTACAGTATTAGAACTGAAATCAGTAATGTAAACAAGGAAATATGATACAGTATGAAATAAATAAATCAAAGAATATTTTATATGAATATATAAAAAAAGACTTATCAGGAGAAAAAACATCAATGAATTTGTGACAGCGACATTTTTTTTAAAGTAAATATTTAAGAATAGATGAAATCTATCTTTATTATAGAGAGCAAATTTGGAATATTACCAGAGACTACAAGATAATGCAAATATGCGTCCTGGTTCATGGTGTCGCCTTGCAGGACCAGTTTTAATTGCAGGACGGCTTACGACGTTCGTCCTGCAAGTCACAAGTTCACCGCGCGGCTTGCACACCTCGTCCGTACCAACCGTCAGCACTAATGTCCTTAATTAGTTCCAGGTTAATGGCATTTTCATACCACGTGTCGACATTGTAACACAATCATGCCCAGTGAGAAAATTGCACTTTTACACTTGTACGTAGTAAAGTTTTGATTATTATCATTTAGTTAATGTTAAGAAAGTAAGACATTTCTTTCCGAAGTCCTGAGTCGAAGGCGAGGGATACAAAGCACCTGAGGGAAGAATGATATTTTCTTTACGAAGTAAACATATATTTTATTCACTACAATATTAGAAAGTTAAGTTTTTTGAAATAAATTATAAATTTACATAAAATTTATTATTTTGCAGACAGATGTCACCTGGTTGTCTCTAATGCTTCACTTTTCTTTGGTAGTTAAGAATTTTATTTGGAATTCTTGTTGATCCTATGATTCAATTTTGAAAAGGAATATGTTGGCATTAGGATCCTTGAATAGTTAAATTTATTTCTTGGACGTTTCGATGGTTAACCCATCATCTTAAGCATTTATTGTTCACAAAGTTATTTTCCAAATCTAATTAATATCTGTTTATTACATTCTCCAATTTAATACAAATACAACTAATTTAGTTTTACGGATGTGCAACTGCAGATATTAATTAGATTTGGAAAATAACTTTGTGAACAATAAATGCTGAAGATGATGGGTTAACCATCGAAACGTCCAAGAAATAAATTGAACTATTTAAGGATCCTAATGCCAACATATTCCTTTCCCAATTTGTTAAGAAAAGTTTGCTTTCTGGCAGGGTCATGAAATAGTTATTTTTGAATCAAAGTTACAAACATTTTTAGGCGGATATCAAAGGTATAAATTTAAAAGAGGACATTTTTGTCTCTAGGGATGATAAGTATCGCATTTATCTCTCAATTGAAGGAAAAAAACTTACTGTCTGACAGCGTCGTGAGATAGTTTATTATACAATAAGCATAAAATGGACATTGCATGCAAGTTGTATGGTATAATCTAAAAATAAGTTTGTTCCGATTTGACAATTCCAATATGACAATCATAAATTAATATCTTACAAAGGGAACAATTCCTTCAATATCTCACGCTGCCTATAGTAACTGAAAAGGTATTAAAATATGTGCATAATATAATATATTTCTGTAGCAATAACAAACATGTAATGAGTAAATATCTTAGTGGCCGTAATAAGAATATTATTTGAAATTTTCGTGTAGGTATAAACTCTTTAGCAGCCCGATTCTCAAACAAACTTGTAGTTAATTCTAAATTTTGGATTAGCTAATCTGATTTTAGTCCGAGTTAAAAAAGTTAAGCTAAATCACATTGTGAAATCCAAATGGTAATAAGAATATATTAGAGTTTATTTAAACTTTTTTAGAATAAGCTTTAGTTTATATAAAAAATAAATAAATATATCATCACGCCTTTTACCCATTACTAGGTGTGGCTCTCTGCCGTAGCAGTAATTGATATATTTATGAGCATGAAGTACGGTTACCAGCAGTCAAATTACGAAATGTTAGTGGTAATTGAGCCACGGGGGTAATTTTAACGTGGTGAAAACTGTTTGTCGGTTGTGGCAATTGAACCCGAGCTTTAAAATTCGATATCACTGAGCTATCTAATTCAATATTAGCTAAAACTATTTTGTGAACTGAAGACAACTATTTTATAATTTGTATGAATATTAATGTTATATAAAAGTCATAGGAAACTAATGGGAGATTTAATTTAAATGATTTATAATATCTTTTAAAATCATCTAAACTCCAATTATTCATATCAACACATCATCACAACAACAAAACACGCCATAAATTACTTCAAGCAGCACTTCCCTTCTAACAAACATCCACAAGACACAGTCACAGATGCACTAGCAAACAAAACATCCAACGTAAGTTACGATCGCTTACGCTTTGCCTTGCAACAGAATCTCTTCACTGCACTGTGTACTACACGGAGAAGTGTACTGTGTTCATTGCTTCGACTCCGTGACTCGTGCTTACAAAACAAACACTCCGCAAGAAGATAACCTATACCTGCCTCTTTGTTGTGGATGTGAACTTGGAGATGATATTCTGCTTCTTGTTAAGTTATTATCGTTGTAATGTGTGGTTGGAAGCAGTGCTGAGATGCTTGAGATTGGATTGTGTAATTAATGGATCAATTGTAAAAATATAAATAAATATATCATCAGGCTTTTATCTATTACTGGGTGTGGCATTCCGCCGAAGCAGATCTCAGTAAGTGATATACTTAAGTGAGTGAGATGCGGTTACTCGCTGTTAATTTACGGTCCCTAAAGATGTTAGTGGAGGGTGCGTCACAAGGGTATTTTTATTGTGATGAAAATTATTTATCGGCTATAGGGATCGAACTCTGGGTCAATAAATTGTACTAACATAATTTTAAATAAATGAAAGGATATAATAATTAATATGTCACACATAATAAAAATATTGCTGTTTACATATTTAAATCAAATAAATCTTTGTGTTTTCTTTTGGCTTAACTTGTCTTTTTTATAGCTGAGGTAAGGAGTATTTCCATAGCCAGTCGGTAATATGAGAAAATTAGAAAATAGTATATTGTGTAGTAGAAAAGACAGGTCGTTTATTTTAAGTGGCGCAGCATTGCTATTTCGAAAAATATAGGAGCTACAGCGTCGATTAAATTAGCAAACAATTTCTATTTTATAAGACTACTTTAATGACGATTTTTTTAGCAGTGGTTATCAAAATTCGGAGTGAAGCTTCCTTATTCTAAATGGTAACCTATTTTTTAATTTTTGTTGTGTGGAATATCCTCAAAATTTAATTTAAATCGCTTAAGAATCAGTATGGTATGAAAGAAACAAATCCAAATAATTTTGTTTGTTTCACTTATTATTAAATTTTAATAGAACTGTTTTGTACTGGATTTCGTTAATTGGTGAAGAATATTAAGATTTGTTTATTTCAACCAATCAAAATCAAGATCAAATATCAAAAAACAACTACACTATAATCTCATCGAAAGAAATTCGTAATCACATTGGCAAAAGTTTCAGAATATATATTAAAAATGACAGAATGCAATATGTAAATTGTAGCAGGAAATCTAAAACAATAAAAACCATTTCCAGCTCTGCATTATCTAATAAATCAATAGCAGATAGGGTCAAAAGCGCACAATTGTATTCAATAGCTGAACCCTCTTGAAACATTCACATTCACAGATCCTCAACACATTTAGTTTGTCATACACAAATTCCTCGCTGAAATAGCCTTGGTCGGCACTGCGGTTCTCCAACGAATTTTATTTATCGGCTGAGTGGGGTGTTCCCTCCGATCGGGTTGTTCCGTTATAGGCCATTTTATTTTATTCGATTTTTTTATATTCCCTTTTCAATCTCTTTTACTAGTTTTACGTACCGTGGGAACAACATCGGCAGAGGATATTTGTAACAGAATGTAGGGCCAAATTGAAGAGATTTCTCCAAATAATTTTATTTTTTATTCAATGGACTTGTAGTTATGGGATTGTGGTTCGACATTCTAAATATTGCCGGTTTATTTTTATTCACTACATGATACATTATAAAAGCAAAAGTCTTTTAGATACTGAAAACAAGATTTAATTTATTTGGAATTATCTAAGTAGCGTTGAAAATGTCACAAAAATTTTTTATCTGAACTCTCATTCATAGCTCTTAACATAATCATTGTTTTGTTTATCATAACCTTTAATTTGTTGTGTAAGTGGTAAGATTAATGAAACAGGTGAACAGGAGTGAATGGATGGATGTTGTGTGATGAAGAATTTCGGGTGTAAGGAATGAATAAGCTAGTATAGGGTGAGCGTTAGTGTGGTTGAAGCGAGTATTGTGTGTCAGGATGAGAATGTTAGAGAAGGACGGATATTTTGATGAATCTGTTAGTGTATGTTCTGTAAATGTGTTTAATAAGGATATAGCGTGATGTTATGTATGTATTTTAAATGGTTTTATACATATTATATCCACTCGGCAAAGATAAAGACAAAAATTGCTGCAAACGAGGCTATAATTATAAAAACATGGCTTTTATTCTAATTTTACATTTTGTTCGAAATTATAATTGCTTAGAATCAAATTAAAATTTGTTTTTTAAAAAAGAAAGAATAAAAATAATTGCAATGACAATGAATCCATTAGAAAAATCATAATAAATTTGATTCATTTTTCCATCAACGTACGCACGGCTGTTCATTTCTTCCTGCGTCCCGAAGAAATAACGCACTAATGAACGAATTAACAGTACAGATTATTCATGAAAATTAATGTAATTGGATAATGAACTCTTAAGAAATTAAATTAGAAACTGTTGCTCCCGCGCAACGTGAAACTTTACAAATCCGACTTTGCTGAACGCGCGATACAAAAGCAACGTAATTAAATCATGGTGGTGTTGAAAGAAAATTAATAGATAATAATTAGTAATAATTAGATTGCGCATTAGTTCTGCGTTAATGTGTCCCTTTATGCTCATTAATGAGCGACTGATTTATTAATAAGGATGTTCATTTGCGTCTCGCGGACTAGAACCAAATGAATTGGAAATATTTATTTTCGTTTGTGTTGCGATTCTCATAAGTGAATTATTTCGAAAAAATGACAGTTGTGAGTTTGTGAAAGTTATTCAAAATAAAAATATGATGCACTACACTGATTATTATTATGCTATAGGTGGTATCGAACAATTTGCACCACAATGAAATTACCACTGTGGCTTCCCTCCAATAACACCTTTGGGGCCGTGATTTGACAGCAAGTAACCGCACTTCACTCGCATAAAATGTGCTATGACAAAGTGCTCCACCCAGTAATGGGTAAAAGAGATGATGATATATGTATATATTTTTTAAATTTTATTAATAGGATCCCAATTCAAAATGATTCCAGTTCAATTCATTCGCTTATAACTGTCGTTGTTTATTGATTTAGAATCTGATTTAACATGTATGCAGATAATATCGGAGTGATTTGAGTCGTAGGCGGAAATGGATTCTGATTTAACGCCTTTGAATTTTTTGAAAGGGGATTTATCACGTTAGAAACGTGTCAAACAAATTTTATAAATCTGCAGGATTTACAAGAATCTATCTATAGAACGGTAGCTCCACAAATCTGTTGCGTGGCACTCCTAACAAGATTTCGGATCTATAAAGATACCTTGTAGCGAATGTTTTTCTATGAGTACCAGAGTTGGTATTTTAAGCTTACAAAAATGTGCTGGTTACTATTAAAATATACTATTTTCATTTTAAACTCGAGGGATCGGCATAAAACAATTAAACGTCCCTGTCCCATATAACTACAATGAAATCCATTAGTGCGGCTATCCCATATCGCTTATCGATGGTCAAAGTAGGTAAATTTTCAAGGGTCGTATTCAGCCTAAAATTATTCTTGTTTTTTTCTATGATTGACCGTACCGGCGAATAGGGCTGTACAACCCTGTGTGAACCTTGTGAAACCAGTTATGACGGATTATATTTTGAGTTCCTTTGTAAACGTAATTGCGGTGCATTTAATCGTTTTATGCTGATCCCTCGAGTTTAAAATAAAAATAGCACAGGGGGAGCTGTAGGTCGCAAGCTTGAAGCCAAACGTCATTTGACGTTTACTTTCGGCAGCCATCTTACGCCGGTCAATAGTATTTTGCCGTTTATTGTAATATATACGTGTTTTTTATGGTTTTGTATTTTGTTCGTTGTTATTTGTTTATATAGTAATTAAGTAGTTATTTAATGTTTATATATTTTCGTACGAAGATTTAAAATAAGAATTTTAACAATTTATTATAAGTACTGAAGAAGGAAACAAGGTAAAATTATATTTATTTATATATTGTATGTACTATATTTATGTGGTCTTTTTTCTTTTTAGTGTTTTAAAAATGACAGCTTGTTGTGCATTTGGATGTGACAACAGAACTTCAACTAAATAAAAAAAAAAAACAGCTTGTAGAAGAACAGAAAACGAAAATTTCGTTTCTTGGCTTGAATAAATAAAAGCAAATCAAAGTTAGGTATCATATGGAACAATTTACATTGCTGTCAAATATTCGATTTGCTATTATTTAATTAAACCAAGTTTAAAATTTAAGCTTTGTTGGTGCAACTTGGCCATAAGTGATTGTTATTTACATATATTTTTTAATTTTATTTAGATTTCCGAAAAATCCAGAAAGGCGAAATGTTTGGCTTAAAGCCATCAGAAGAGTTGGATGGACACCTACAGATACAAGTGTTGTGTGTTCTGAACACTTTGCAGCCGAGTGCTTCGATAGAACATCGTTGTCGTGTATAAGACTTCGAGACACTGCGATACCTGGGATATTTAAATCATTTCCCACGTATTTACAAAAGGTATATTTCAGATAAAAGTCTAAAATGAGCAATACCCAATATATCCAATACCACTAGCTATAAAATATTTAAGGGAAACTTAACTTTCTTATTATATTTAATATACTTCGTTGTATTTTTATATAATGTACTACTATAAATCATAATTAAATATTTTTAATCAATATTATGAATAAATTGTATTTATTATTATTTATTAACAATGTTTGTTGATGTGTGAAAGTGATAGACAACGGTTTAACAAATTTGTACTGTTTTCTGGTCATTAATATCATTTTTTATTATGCACCTCTACACTTAATGGTGATTTTTTAATAAAATAAATATGTTAAAGTAATAAAAAAAACTGTTGTTTTCTTTACTTTGTTGCCCTACGATTTAATTATGAGCATTATTTTAATACTGTTCGCATCTGACATGTTTAAACTAAGTTATCAAATGTATTTCATAATACTAGCTATACTAAGTTTGACCGTCGTAATATGGCCGCTGCTTGATCCCCCCTTCCGTTTCATGGCTTCACGCAACATACCCATAAGCGTTGGTTATACTCTCTCCATTTATTCTTTACTCCGAGATAACTAGTAACCCACTAATAAAAATATGTAAACATTAAAATTTATTAAATTCGAATGAAATTGTTTAAGTATTAAATAAATTTAATTCATTACAGCAAGCTATCAGTTCAATGGCACAAAAATGATTGCTTCAAGTAATTATTTTAGCGAATTTCGGAAAAATTCTTTTTGGAATCAGACATCAAATAATATATGCACTTAATTATTTTTGTAATACTTTTGCAAAACTCTGTATAAATTACTTTCGTGATCCAGCGTGACTTATTTTGAGTAATTGGATATAAGTCAAGTTTCAAAGTGAAATATGCGTGAGTGAACGGACATGAATTTTCTCTAACTTTTCCTCAAGCGTTCAGCTCTAATTCCTAATCAATCAGTTATACTTGAAACAATCTTAGCTCCTAGAAATCTATCAAGTTTTCAACATTTCTTTTTCTCCAGTACACGCCTTACTTTTCCAATATCTCAATCTAGATCGCAGTGATGTTTGTACTTAAACGTTCCTTTAACGAGAAACTAGATTATTATAAAACGAAACATTCGAATGGAGATCCACGATAGTTTACAAAGTGATCCCAGCAAGTTCCGTTCAACGTAAAAACCTCGTCTGTCGCCCGCTAGCGACGGAAAACTGAAAAAGATTACGTTGTTGATTTACTCGTTGCTGGGAGATTTGTTTGAATGCAGCAGAAAGCATGGTTAGGGTTTTTACTTTGTTTTGTTTTGTACTGAATTTCACGTTATCTTAAAAGGAAATAGAGATGTTGAGATTGGAAAAAGATTGTTTGTTTAATTTTAAGTTGATGGTACTTTAGTGACTTATACAATAACAAATTATATATACAAACAATTTTTAGACGACTTCATATATGATATTATAATATACATTTCTAGCACCGCAGTTCAAGTTCCACTGATTGGTAACAGATGGTGCCCCGATAGAAAATAAATTGCATAAATGAAAACAATTTATATTGCTATAATAAATCGAAGATTTGACAGATTTTATAAGATATTAACAAACATAAATATTCTCTTTTAAATAAAAGTCACTGCACCTAACCTGAAAAGTCAATTCTTCAATTATGAAAGTACTTCTGAATAATACAAATAAATTGTGATAATCTTATAAATAGTGTACATAACGCTGCACGTTATCAAATACTTTTGATGCTCGTCGGAGTAAAGGTAGAAAACGTAACTTTTGAAAGTATTAAACTGCGAGTAGGTCACATAAAATTTTGTCAGTAACATTATGCGAACATACAAAATAATTTGATCATTATTGAATTGTTCTAATTTGCCGAAGGCCTCACGTAGGTAGACTAAAAGTTGGAACGGTAGCAGTATCATTAGAAAATATTGCGTGAATTTGGAATTGAAAGCACGCGTTCGCTTGTTAGTTAACATAGGTAATTATCTGCAGGTCACATCGCACATCGACCACTCATGCACGCCTATGTTTCTATGTAAACGTGCGCCTAACATATGCTACAGAACGCAGGGAACATATTTGAAGGATATATTTATTTAGTACGCTGCACAACAGGAACTTATTCCTAATTAGTGTACAGGAGACCTATTCTAATTCATATCGGAAATATATCATCATGCTTTTTACCCATTACTGGGTGTGGCACTCGACCGTAGCAGATCTTGGTAAATCACAACCCCTAAAGATGTTACCGAAAAGATACTCAAGGATAGTTTTAATAGAGTGAAAATTATATGTCGGCTGTGGGAATTGAACCCATTCAATTGCTCAGATTAAATTATGACTAGGATTTAAAAAAAATATTTTAACACGCAAATATTAGAAAGTTAAATATTCTTCTCTCAATTAAAATAATAATAATTTCAATTGGAAGCCAATTTAACATGAGTTGTATTCCATTTGCCACTTGATTCAGTTAAATTAGTTCAATTACTAACTGAACTGAACTAAGCAAACTAATGAATTTACTGGAGTATTACTTTAAGTTAAATACGAATCAATAACTCTAGTCCTCAAAATAAAGTGAGTACAGTATTCCAGTAAAATAAATAAGTGATCTGATTACATATGTGTAAGTTAGATATTAATCAAGTGGTAAGTGAGTGAAATCTGTCAAGGAAATTATAAATCTTATATAAATTTCTAATTTATATCTGTAAATTTATCTTTCTGATATGTATACCTCGTGAAAAAATTGTAATTCGCCCCTCAAGTACTTCACATCCCTTGTCTTCGGTTCAAGATCATGTAACAACGCCGTTAGGAAGATATGCTTAGCTTTTATCCCTTGATATACAAATAATCATATTTATTATGAAACATTTCACAAAATTGAAACAAACTGGATATTTAAACTAAAATTAAGTATTTTATAACCAGTTATTTAATGAATTAAATTATTTATTATGTCACATATTAGTTGAAGTAATAAGATTATTTGCTAGATATTTCATTGTTATGTTATAAAAAAGACATATCTTTCAAATAAAGCATTTACGGTTATTTTATAAATGAACTATTCCTTCTATTTCAAGGTGTTTAATCCATGGTTATGTTTGTCAGGTAAAACCTGAAAGATGTTGTAGATGTAAATTAAATTCAAGGAAACTTTACTCTAATTTGGAATGACAACAATCTCCTAACAAATTTCATAATCCCCAAAATCTTACATATACCATTTCATCTTCAATCTTATTCCGACAAAATTCAAAACAATACAAATTATCCATGCATTCCAGAATTTCATTTTACGCTAAAAGTAACCACCACGCTTGCGTTGCTAAGCAACCAGTCAACAGACAACAGACTCACTAGCAGTGAACGCTAAGCCAGATGAGTTTATACTAATTCTGGGGAAATGTTTTAATTAGCGTTGGTAATCGTTGTTCGTTGGTTGGTAACTCTGCTGCTGGAGAAACAAATTGATGGAATACGCTCAGCAACACGGAGTGAAATAGGAAACGGAATCCTTGTTACGTTAAGTTGTTGATTGGATGGATGAAGATGATATTTTAGAAAGATGGAATTTATATTTTGTTGAGATTCAACAATGTGAAATGAAATAGCAGACTGGCAGTAAGAATTTATATATTATTTCTAATAATACGTTAATGTGTTAAGAGATTTTATGATAAATTCATTTTAAAAGATCCATACTTTTATTTGTCAATTTAATGTGTCAAAATATTAGACAGGTATTAAGTTGTGCATTTGTTTGTTATTTTGTTTTAATTCTATAATATTGTAATTTTGTAAATTTTTATATTTAATTTCAGCCGTTATAAAACAAAGGAAATGTATTTAGTTTATTGATTTAGATGCAGAATTTTAAACTGTACAACTTGTATTTGAAGCATTTTTGTCTAAATTAATTTGGGAAGCAATGCGAACAGAAAAACTATTTCCTATGTTAAATGGTTTTTGTAAAACATCCGGTATAGAGCAACGCTCCATATACATCAACGTTCTGAATATGAAGATATCAGCTTTAATATGAAATTGATCGGCGAATTGTTAAGTGATTTATTTGTGTTTGGAATGATGGGATACAAATGCTCTAGGGGTATAAACCTGGTTATATTAGGGGAAATTACAATTGCAAATTAATGGACAATTGTGATTTTATGCGATTTTTTTGCAAGATAATCTACATATCTACCACAATACGTTTACCACAACAAACTTTACTATATTTTATGTGACCCAAGAGACAAATTTCAGTTCGTTGTCCCAGCTCTGAAATTTTTATTTTAGAGACAATTTATTTATGTTTTATGAAACAAACAATTTAATTTTTAAGTACATAACTTCTGTGGCTCTTCCTCCACTAACATATTTGGGGGCTGTGATTTAATAGCTAGTAACTGTACATGCGAAGAAATATATCACTTACCGAAAACAGCTATGTACGTCAGAGTGCCACGTCCAGCAATGGGTAAAAGGCGTGATGATATATTTATTTAACATCATGTTATACCCTATAAAATGGGATAGTACGACTCCTTGAAATATTCGTTAAAGTCATCCTGCAATTAATCTTCGCCAAATATTCCTATCCCATCACATCACGTTCCCTTCCATTTATACAAGCCCGTTTATTTCTTCCACTCATGCAACAAACCTTCAATTATATCAATCAATTTATTCGTACGTCATCCCTGCAATTGTTTACCCTCAATTTCGTTGAAATCAGTGAATGATTTGACGAGTTATTATGAACCTGTTTCATTTCGGTAAATTTAATATTTTTTTAATTTGATTGTGAAATTTTATTTGACATAAGAATAAAGTAATATGAAGTTAATTTTAATAATTTATAAAAACTTATTATTCTTATATTATATGGTTCTTAACCCACAGAGCTATGGTCGCCATGTGATTCAAATATGATGTTATTAAAATATTTCACTCAACCCTTCATTTAAATACCATCATTTGTTAAGAGTGTATTTTTATTTAAAACTAATTAAATATAATTATATTTCTAAACTATTTAAATATATGTATATAATTGTGTGGAATATTCTTTCAATAAAAGCGCAGATGCTGGGGAGGAGTGAGTGTAAGTTATTTCATATGTTTTGAACTAATGAAACGTAAGTCGAATGAAGGATTAATGAAATAGGTATATAGGAGAGAATGGATGAATGTGATTGAAGGTTAGTTGTGTAATGGAGCTAGTATGGAGGGAAACTATGAATGTGGTTGAAACGAGAATGGTGTGTTGAGATTAGAATGTTTAAAAAGGACTGATTATTTGATAAATATAAGTGAATATTTCAAGGGGTGGTACTCCTTCATTTGATGGGATATAGCTTGATGTTGTGTATGTATGTATATCTATGTAAATATTTCATGTGTGTTTTATTTTTTTAGGGGATTTCAAGAAACTCCCAAATTAACATCTTAGGATAATTTTAAGCTGTTGATTTTCGTAAAATAAATAAACAAATTTACATAAATTATTTAAAATCCACTAAAAGTAAACAGTTAAATATATCCATAATTAAACAAAATAGCGTGTTGATTTTAACGTTCCATTTACTTGAAATTGTAACGTAGCAAAAGAGGTAAAAACTTATCTAAAGTTGGTGAGTGCACCACGGCAATCCGACGGCGCTGGCGTCGTTGGTTACGTGAAATCCCGAAGGCAGCGGAACGATGAGTGTTTGCACGCCCAAACGACATTTTCGATTGTTCGTCAAAATTTAATTTCACCTAGTGAAGTGAAGTGAGCTCCACAAATTACGGTAACAGATGTAGTACGGCTATAATGGAGTGTAAACCCGCGGTTCGTGATTGAAAGAAGGACGAGAATTCTCGATAGATGGATGATGTATCTAATGATGAATTTTAACTTTTTTATGTATCGAGGCGTAATGTTGCATTCATATATTCCTGCTATTTGATTTGAAGTACGAATAAGTACTTAATAAGTTCATTTATTTTTATTTTTATTCAATAAATAATGAATAAGACTTACAAGAAGTATTATATTAAAAAAAAATATATATACTTAATTTTTTACCAACTCTAAATCTTATTAAATATTCCTTTCATCTTTTTAATATATTAAAAAGTACTGCAGAACAAATTTATTATTAATGTATTTATTAAATAATTAGAAAAGAATGGAATGAACTTACTGCTTGAAGAAAGAAGCTTATATGAATTCAAAGTTCCAACGTCTTACCTGAAATGAGAAAACTAAATATTAATAACAATGGACAATATTTGAACATAACTAAATTATGATTAATAATAATTTAAATAAATGTTTTTGATTGGCCAAATTTACATTTCTGTTACTATAGCACAAGACACTCCAATTATAATAAAATAAGTCCTAATAATTTAAAAATGTAAAAATACTATTTATATACTTCGTCTAGCTGTCTATAATTATCCTCCTCCATAGGATGCACTTAATGCCTTTGATATAATGTTAGGAAAACTAAATTTAAGTATGAGTAGTTTATTTCATAAATTTTATGCATTTGTAATTTTTCACTTGTCTCTCAAATGATAGCTACAACATCAAAGTATACTTATTAATACAGTTTTTCCAAACTCCCAACTTCTAAAGAAGTACATAAAATCGGTTATATTAATTTGAATGTTAACTTTTTATCATTCGAAGATGCCTAGTCATAAAATTTAAAATGTCAAAATGCTACTTCAAATATAGATATTTTAAATTGTACTAAAATACGAGAAACAAATTTATTGCTTAAATATTCCATAAAAACAAATGTATCGACCACACTTCAATATCCAATCTCCAAAAAATAATATCCATCATAACCTTCGTGTCTCACATCCATAACCTTAACAAAACAGCAGTCCCCTGCCTCCTGACGCATTTCCCCTCTCAACCTATCGACATTACATGGAGTAGGTGTACACCTCTAGGAAATAAAAGTCTTCTACTTTGTAATCACGCCACATGGCACTAGCACTTGCACTAACACAACCGCGCGAAGCTCATTTTTCAATATTGATGACAAGCAAGTTGACAAGCAGTAACGATAGTGAAACTATATACTTGGAAGTTGTTAGCCGTGGTGATATGTAAGATAAGAAAGGATATGTTGTTTTGATCTATTAGGTATTAGGTGATTTAGGTCAGCTAGAGTCGTTGAAAGTAGCTTAGGATATTGTTTTATAAAGTTTTGATGGTTTATTTTGGTTCATTAATGATTTAGATATTGCCATAACCGTGTTTATAATATAATGTAAAAATAATATAGAAAATAATCTTTTGGTTTGCTTGCTGAATATCAAATAGATGCCGCTCCGGAGTACAAGTGAAAACGCTCAAAAATGCTATCAACTTATCTGCTTTTCTAACTGAGCAACTTTATTAAAATTTTATATAAACAGTGATGATATAAAAATGTTAACATTTGTCAGTAATTGTTTTGATAAAGTTTATAATAAACAAGATACAGTCATTTTTGTGTTTGGACATTATTAAATATTTCACAGATTACAGAGCATTTCAATATACAATTTGTATATGAAATGAAAGGATATGAAAAACTTTTTGTCAGTCAAATTTGTTTAAAAATGTCCCGTTCAAGAGAAAACTGTATATTTCTTTTCGATGTTTACATCAAATTTTCATGTTTTAATTCCAAAATGTACAAAACTATGCAACCAAACTAACATCTTGTGCTCTCGCAGCGACTATGATTTGAAAGCAGATATATATTTTCTGCGAGGTAACCACAAACTTTTACAAATGCGGTCACAGAATATTTTTTGTCAAAAATTTCTGAAGATTGACGAAGTTCCTTGTGCTACCCCATTTGATGGGAATAGCGTGGTGTTACGTATATAAATGTCCATATATATTTCCATCGTGTTTGAAGAACTCAAAAAAAAAATCTATATCAGTGCTTAACGTGAAGATCGTAATAAATTTTTAAGTTTTCATAATGTAATTATAAAAAAGAATTATGTACCCTTAAAATGTATTTGGTGAGGTTTAGAATATTGCCTGGCTTATCAACAAGTCAAACAATACAACAAAAAAACTCATTTCACAACATACATGTACCAATAAATATTAAATTTTATAGTAAATACTAAGCCCTAATAGTCAACATTAGCGCTGTAATACAGCCTCGTTAAGTGAAAATTTTGAATACGAGTATATTTTATCTATGGTTGAAGTCAGCAACAGCTACTCGTTCTCTATACCACAAAAAGTCGGTGGTCCGTGCTCCATACATAATTTCCAATTCAGCGTAATGGCGTACTTTCACCCCCGTCGCACCTGACTTTACATTGCAACCGATTCATTTCAAGCGCAACATGGACATTAACTAAATCAGGTCACTCGTGATTGATACGATTGAGTGAGCGCTACTCACACCCCCGTCGACCAGGGGTCACTTGATCGAGTGCAGCTCCAGAGACCAATTGAAAATTAATGGACTTTTTATCGGCGAGCGTATGGCATATGGTTGCGTTTGTGTTAGCGATAGCACAGGCCACTGGATTGTGATGCATCACATGTGTGAATATTAAATGTATCGACGATCAAAGACTGCTTTAGTTAGCCATTGATAGGAAGAGAGCATTTTAACCCAGAGGAGCTGCGGTACTGTTTTTATGGATTGCTATAAGGAGAGATTTTAGTATCAAATTGATGTCATGTATGAAACATTATGAAGTTTAGGTTCCTAAAGGATTTTGATAACAACCTGGTTCTCAATGGATCAGTTGAATAAAACTCAGTTACGTATCTATGGTTATGTCAAGCTAAAACCCTGTTAACACTATAAAATCTGTCATCGTACAACATATTTTGGACTAACTAGTTTGTTAGTTATTAACAGTACTGTAACGATGGTTCGTACAACTGGCTCTGTAAGATTTCAGTTAATTCTGCATTTTAGTTTAGTCAAATTAAGGTAAACCATATTTCACAAAAGTTTAAATTAGGACTTGAACCAAATCAGAACAAGAATCAATATATTTTTGTTGAACCTTAAACCGGCAAATAAACCTTTTTCCATAATATTGAAGAGCAAGTAATGAACCGATTTTTAAATTCATCCGATTCAACCTATGTGATTTTACCTGAAAGTCACAATATATAAAACTAAATACACTCATTAAATAATAATAATTACCATTGTCTTAGTTAATTGTTTTATTTCAGGACCCAGTCGTGGCTCACAATTCTTTTTATAATTAGATTATAATTAAAGGGTCTGCCATTTAATTTTTTTACTAATGTAATATTTGGTTATTTTATAGAATATTAAATCACATTTAAAGTACTTTTCAAATTTTTAAAAAATATAGTATATTCCATTTGAAATTTCAAAGCTGATAGTAAACCGGAAATGATATTATGGGGTTGCGTGTAGTTTTTGTATTTTGTGATCAGAACAGATACGCCTTAGTAACTTTCATAAACATTTATTTATTTAATTAACAGTTTTTACAAGTACAATTTGATTGCCGAATTTCTCTTGCGTGTGTTCTCTGTACCACGGCTAGGCGTGGGTCTGCTGGATGGACTCGGCTGTGGTTGACGTCGTGGTACTGCGGGTCCAGGGTGCTGTACGGCGTCAGATGATAGCGGTGAGACGGGCTGCACTGGCGTGGACAGTTGGTGGAGATTCTCCCATAGATAGGTCCGGCTAGTGAGCGTCTGTTTCTGTGCTGTCCTCGAAGGCGGTGATTGCGCGATAGCGATGGACAGCTGGAGACTCTGGCCTTGCGGCTGAGCAGAGTGCGTGCCTAAGTATGAATTCTCTGGCCTTGCGGCTAAGCAGAGTGCCTTAGGTGTGATTCCTCTGGTCTTGCGTCTGAGCAGAGGATGAGAGTGCCAAAGACTCTCAGCCTTGCGACTGAGCAGAGGTGTGAATCCTCTGGCCTTGCGGCTGAGCAGAGGATGAGAGTGGCTGAAGGTGCCAATGGTCTCTCTCAGCCTTGTGGCTGAGCAGAGGTGAGAATCCTCTGGCCTTGCGGCTGAGCAGAGGATGAGAGCGGTTGAGGGTGTGAATGACTCTGTCAGCCTTGCGGCTGAGCAGAGGTGAGAATCCTCTGGCCTTGCGGCTGAGCAGAGGATGAGAGCGGTTGAAGATGTGAAATAACTCTGTCTGATTTGTTCAGGGAACGCTCTTTTATACCCGATCACTGACGCGACTGGTGGGAGTCGCTCACGTGATTGGCCAAACTCTGATTGTTACGACTAGTGAGATACCTTCATGTGATTGGCTTGAGCTGTGCAACTAGTGGGGAACGTTCATGTGATTGGCTTGAGATGTGTGACTGGTGGGGGACGTTCATGTGATTGGCTGAACTCTGATTGTTGCGACTGGTGAGGTATGTTCATGCAATTGGCTGAGATGTGTGACTGGTGGGGGACGTTCATGTGATTGACTGAGATGCGCGACTGGTGGGGGACGTTCATGTGATTGGCTGAGGTGTGCGACTGTTGAGGGACGGTCATGTGATTGGCTGAGGCTGAGACCGCCACAATATCATGAATGTACATCCATCATGAAATAATTTACATATTGATGTATAAATCATGATAAATGAAATATTTGCTGATTCTCTTAAAAGAACACACTGTATATAAATATAGTGATCTTAGTTCCTATGATTATTTTTCGACGTTTTTTAAAACCAATAAAATGTTTTATTAATTGCCACGTTTTAACCAATTCTGTCATTATTATAGTGAAAATAAATCTGTAGGGATTATTCCTGGGAATCACTAATATTTGCTGGGACTCTTACAATATAAACAAGAAAAATTCTTACAAAAATAATCATAATCATAACCAATCACATTTCCATCCATCAAACACTAATTTCTCTAAACACTTCGGTAGTTTGCACGGCATTGATTCATCCATAATTCCAGAGTCGCATGAAGGAATCAGCTGCAAATCACTCACCACAACAACAACAACATATCCACAAAACACTGCTTGGTGTTGTGTGTGAGAAATAGAATGAGCTCATCAGAAATCCATCAAGCAACGAGGAATGAGGAACGAGGAATGCTCAACAAATGCGAAGCATCAAGCAAGCTGCGCTCAGCGCTGATCAGCCTGTATGGATGAAATTGTAAAATATCAATTGGAAGTTCTGGTAAATTATTTAAAATTGTATTTCATTTATAATGTTTTACTTAAGTAACACTTAATATCTGAGGGGCAACAAAAAATTCTAAATAAATAAATAGCTATGGTAAGTTACTAAATCTATCTGTCTATTAACCGTGCTTTGTACTAATATCTTTGGAGGCCGAAGTTTGACGATTTTAATCATATTTCTTGTAAGTTAAAGTATACAGAATTCCGATATTTGCTGGACTTTAAATTAAGGTCACATCAGATTTTGATATCCTTAAAACAAAAACATTAAAAATACGAAATTTAATTATCCACAGCTCGAAAACATAAAAATATGAATCTGCCTTCTGTTCTTGTAGCATTCATTCAATTATATCACGTATTTTTCCATTATAATAAAAAAATATGCCTGGCGAAGAAAGCCATATATAACACAAAACATAAAAATGATAATTTAATTTTTAATCCTGTTTGGAAAAATAAAAAAGAAAACAGGAGCATCCTCGACTGAAGAAGCTGCGTCGCTGCGTCCATGTTGTGAGATATATAAACGAATATACGTGACTGTATTATCAAGGGACGAGTGAACAGGGCCGACGACTTGACGGAAGGACTGAAGGGCCTCGCACGAGCACGCAAGGACACTGACTCGAGATGGGTATCCCAGGACGATGGAAGGACGCCAACAGTGGCGCCGAATAGGGGACGAAATGAATGAATTTAGGTAGCTTACATGGGTACTAATCTATTTTATTTTAGACAGAAATATTCGGAAGATGTCAAGATTTGAACC
Source organism: Pterostichus niger (assembly GCA_947425015.1). NCBI lineage: Eukaryota > Metazoa > Arthropoda > Insecta > Coleoptera > Carabidae > Pterostichus > Pterostichus niger. Next base: position 29,618,703 of record OX380334.1, on the reverse strand, counting down.
AATAATATTTTGATATCAAGTTAAGGAGAATTATGTGCATATTAGGTCCAGAGTAAATACTTAATATAAGATATTATTCTTATTTGCCAGCCAACTAGTTTTAAGTTGATAAATACAAATTTAGAAATTATTTTTCATTATTGCTGGCACAAAAACTTAATGTTTGCAAATTTATTAGAATATTTTAAAATTTTAACTTCATAAGTATTTACGAGATAATATTGTTATTTGTTTAACTAGGCAAAAAAGTAGTAGATTTACTGCCGCGGCTAAACTCTTGTCACGGCCATAAATTTGCTTTATGAACAAAATTTTTTTTTGATGATATATAAAAATTAATATTAAATTTGTGATTATTTTCAATATCTTTAATAGTATCTTCATTATTTATTTATTTATGTTACGCTGTACAACAGGAATTTAATCCCAATTACAGTATAGGATCCGCACTCACCGAGTCGCAGTGTGGTAGTTCTTATAATATTTAGCTTAAGTGCGATTCGAACTCGGGATCTTCGGATTCGAATTCCATAACGCTATCCACACCACCGTATTGACGGACAATTATCATAGTCATCATGTTGCTACGCAGCTGTTAATCGATGGATAAATGGGGTAGGAGGCTCAGTGGTATCGAGTCGGCCTGTGGATCTTGAGAATTCTGGTTCGATCCCCACAGTCGACAAACAATTTTCACCAAAAGAAATCTACCCCTGTGACTCCCCCACCACTAACATCTTTGGGGTATTTGACGGTTGGTAACCGCGCTTTACGCGAAGAAATATATCACTTACCGAGATCTGCTTACCTAAACGCAACATAACAACAATGAGATAGCTCATATTGTTACAAAACTCTCGTTTAGAACAAGATGAGCTATCAAGCTACAACAGTAAAATTTATGAAAAATTATTTTAATGAAATATGTTATCAATTTTCATTTAAAACACAATATTTACATTCGATCTGAGGCAAATTATTTGTTTAAATAAATAATAGCTCTGCTATTATGTTTCATTAACGAAATAATAAAAATATAAATCTAGATGTTTTCTGTAATTACAATTGTTACATTTAATTGAGTTTTTATTTATTTTCTACTCATTTACAGTCTCACAATTCATTAGTATATAAATGTAGTTCTGTTGATATTTACATAAGAAGTATATTAATTAAATAAATATATGTACAGCAACTATTTGAAATTGTATCTTTTGTTTGTTGTTTGTTAATTAAATGTAATTATAAATTTAATTATCTGTAGCACTTGCAGATAATATGTGTACGAGTATAATATTTGTTTTAGTGTTAGTAGTTTATTTTCTCATCAGAATGATACCTAATTGGTATATATAAATCATGTATGATACGAAATATAGTCGTTAAATTATTATTGATACAATAACAGTAAAATAAAGCTAACTGACCTTAGTAAATACCTCAATTTCTAGTAGTTTGTCCTGCCTCTCAATGATAATGATGCCACAAAATCACACAACACTAGTATACACATCTTATCACTTTAAAAGTTACACTGAAACTGAGCGTGTACAGGTTTGACTGCATTACGAAACAAATATTTTCGGTTCAAACTTGTAGCAATTTTATTTCTAGGCATAATATGTTTTAAAAAATGAATAACTTTTGTTACTTATATTTTAATATAATTGTATTTCTTCAAAAATTAAAATTTGGTAGATATTAGAAATATATACTTTTTAAAACTAAGCAATTAAATATATAAATAAATAAATATATCATCACGCCATTTACCCATTACTGGGGGTGGCACTCTGCCTAAGCAGATCTCGGTAAGTGATATATTTTTTCCGCGTGAAGTGCGGTTACCAGCCGTCAAATCACGGCCCTCAAAGATATTAGTGGCGAGGGAGCCACAGGGGTAGATTTAAATTGGTGAAAATTGTTTGTCGGCTGTGGGGATTGAACCAGGGTTCTCAAGATCCACAGGCCGACTCGATACCACTGAGCCACCTACCCCATAAACAATTAAGTGAGAGATGATTTTTAAAATGGCCGTAACCATTTGTAATATTGAAAATTATTCTGTTATTTTATTAATAAATGAATTTATTGTGAGTGTACTTAGTTCAAAAATAATGTAATTTAATTTATTATTAAATTTGGTCTGTATCAGGATATAAACACGGAATTCTATTACAGAACAGTTCTTTCAATGTTTATTATTTACTAATTTCTATTTATTACTTTAACCTGTCGGACTGACAGGTTAAAGTAAAGAAAACATTTTTCATGCCACTGGACTAGTGGCATGAAAAATGTTTTCTTCAAGAAATGAGCTATAATTTTTGCTTTTTAATAATATATTTTTTTGCTATAATTTTGAAACATCCTGTTTATCAGCAAATCGTTCTAAGGACAATAAACTTTTTCACTGAAATAATCTTATAGTTTATTTAATTTTATTACTAAAATAACTGATATTCTAACACATTTTTAATTATTTGCTACGAAAGTTATATAAACTCCATTTATATATTTGTTTAAAAGATAAAGTAGGTCATATATAAAACTAGAATTATAAACGAATCCTACAGCTCGAGTTCCACATTTCCTTAAGAGTGTCGTTTACCTGATTTAGCGAAAACATGGTTCACTAGAATTGAAATATCTTTTGTTTAACAAAATACTGTGTTTTATCCAACAGTGCCTTCGATAGAAAAAATATCAAAGAATGGATTGGGTGGAACACATTTTTTAATTTTTCATTTATTTGTTGTTAAATGGGGCTCAAAGTTTGCATGATTTTACACATATAACTCTCACTGAAATTTATTAATTTCCATTAAAAAGCACTTTAAAATTAATTCTTTCTGGTGTACTTATTATAATAAGTTATATTCATATAAATAGTATCAGAAAACGATGATATATTAAAATTTTGATTTTTATTTATAGATATTTGAACAAAAATAGTAAAGTATAGCTTTAAATCTAGATTTAAAATTCTGCCTATTCTAGCCGACTGTTCATGTAAAGTTTTTTTTTATTCACTGTTTATGATTATATCTATGGATTCATTGGAACAAAGTTTTAAAATTGTTAATAGTTTTCGAGTAAATAACACTTTTTCTGATTTAAACAAATGAGATTTTATCGGATTCCTGCACGTCATATATTGCGAAAAAATAAATATATATACCTCCAACTGTTTTCTGCTAGATGTACTACATGGATTTTCTATCACTCTATTGTAATTATAGAAACACGCAAATGAATGTAAGAAAATCTTAGGAAAACGTCATTCAAGTTTAAAAATAATATTACTGTGAAATTCCAGTCCAGCAACCTTCACGACACTATACCTGCTCCTGTCAATATTCAGCGACATTCTATTTACTACCCTGTTCCTTTGTTATCTAAATTGCAGTAAGTAGGGTTCTCAAATAAAGACGAAATTTTGGACAAGAAATATAAATATGGAATGAAAATACTATATTTAAATATTATGTTTTATTAGATTTTTTAAATAAGAAAAAATTTATAACAAATAATAACTTTCTTAAAAACATAATTTTATTGAAGTATTCTTCTAGACTAAATTAAACTAATGGTTGTATAATTTTAATGACATAATAAAACAAAACACAAAAAATTAAATATTAAATTAGCCACGTAATTTCATATTTCTTATTTTCCGAGGATCAATGATTTCTGGAAGTAAATAATTAAAATAAAAATTTTCTAATTTCTTCACACTGCGTTTCCAAAATTCCCTATTTCTTTCTACAATTTCTATGTGCATATCACACTTAGTATATACCATAAAAAAACACATTTGTCTGTTTGTTATTTCTAGTTGTCCTTGTATCTGACAATAAAATTTATGGTTTTGTTTCAGTTTTATTTGATTAGATTTAATTTGCAAATAATTAATTTTTTTCTGTTGTACAGTTTCTTTTATATTCATATTTTTCGCTGAAAATGGACACTTGATTTCTATAATTCCGTGTTCTTCAACCAGTCCGTCAGGAGATGCTGCTAAAAATGGCCTTTTTTCATCGACAAACATACCACATGGTTTCACACTAATGTTCATCTTATCCTCTAATTTTTTAATTGCCTCTTGTTCAGTTTCAATTCCGTATCTCGTTGCTGCATTTGAAAAAGTTTTGTACAATATCCGTTCCACCGCACCTGACCGGGAAGTTGTATTTCTCATATTGTTGATTAATCCAAAATTTGAGGCTGTTACTCGTTTCAGTCGTTCTTTTAGCCATAAATCAGAATGGCTTTGTTTTCTAGTATTTTCTTCTAAAGCTTTGGGATTCGTATCTTTTAATTCCTTCATAAATGTATCCTTTCTACTTTTAAATTCTTCTTCGGATAAGTCGGGTTTTTCTTCTGCTGCATCTGGCCCGTAATTTCTATCTGTTCCGTTGTACTTATAGATCTTCCTTCTTTTGCAATGTAGTTTTCCTCTCTCTCCCCTAGATTTTCTTCTCTTATTTTCCCGTTCACAATATTTTTGTGTCTGCTGCCCAGCTTTGTGACCAGTATAGGTTTCATGAATTTTTGATAGTAATTTTCCGTCGGTGTTGTAGGCAGTTACTGCTAATTCGCATCGTGTTTTATAAGATCCTCTGAGAGAGTAATTCACTCTTTTTCCACCAACAAATTGTGCAACGTATGCATTATAGATTTCTGCTGGATTATTGTTTAATTCATAAATTAAACTTTTCGCATTATCAGCAACTCTTTTCAATGGAATTTTAATTTCATTTAATAAACCAGTATTTTCAAATTTTTTATACATGCTATCATTTGTTTCATTTTTTTATTACAAATGTACTCTGCACATTCTTTATGATTACCAAGAATATGAGATATACTATTTAAAATGTCACTTTGTAGGTCTTTTATCTGTTCATGCCTTACCCTGTTCTCATTTTTTCTATAATTTATCGCACAGGTTATTGCATTTCTGAATCTCATAATATTGTCAGAAATGTATTTCTTATCTTCTGCAGCAAACCCGGGCTTATATTTTATATCACGCAGCTTACTGATATAATTACGTAATAGATGATTAGTGCATTCTATTTTGTCGACTAAAACATTTGTTCCGTATGGTAATGTTTCTTTTATTTTTCTGTACACGCTGCTGTCTCCATCTCCAACAATTGTACCATAAATTAAACCGTGCATTTCCACTGAACTACAGAAGCCTTCCAAAATTGCAGCTGCTTCCATTCCTGTGCTATTTCCGTGCCAATTTTTAAAACAAAAATGTTCTTTTTTCGTTTTGAAAACAGTACTGTCACAAATCATACAATATTTATTTTTGACACTGATAAACAAATTTTTTTTTGTTTCCAAACCAACAATACACGCTACACCTGAAAGCGCATTGTAATTTGTTCGGTACGATCTCTTACTCCATGCTCCATCAGCAATAACTGTAATTATTGGAATTCCATTTTTATCCACACTTCCCCGTTCTTTGGCAATTTTAGCTTCCTCAAGTGCAGCTTGTTTCATTTCATCAAGTGCCGTCTTGCTTATTGCTACGGATAATTTATTTTGATAACTATGATATGTTTTTGAAGAAATGGATGGAATGTCAATTGCGCTACAAAATGCAGACAACTGTCGAAATCCTCCTCCAGTAATTATTGCAGCATTTGTTGCTGCTGCATTTATATTCATGTATTCTTCGGTCAATTTTGGAGATTCCGTATGAATATACGATTTTAAGTTGAACACAGTGCACTCCAAACCAAAAATTGATTCGAATCCGATGCGTTTCTCACTAATCACATTCATATCAAAAAATGAACAACCGAACCCTTCGTGTTTTAATTCTTTTAATGCGTCCAAAAAATATTTAATATCTACAATTCTTCTGCCCGAAATTTTTTCTGCTTCAGAGTTAGTATAATGAAGAGAATCTCTTGTAATGTTTAGCGGTGGCAAATTTTCCTCAATTTCAATTTCTTTCATATAACATGATTTATACAGCAACATGTAAGCTAGTTGATGACGGATGTACATTCATGATATCATTTCCGGTTTATTAGTAATTAATATCAACTTTGAAATTTCAAATGGAACATACTATATTTTTTTACAAATTTGGAAAGTGCATCAAATTTGCTTTATAATCATGTAAAATAATCCATATGTTACATTATTAAAAAGTAAAATGGCGGGCACTTTAATATACACCAAATCGGAAAGAGAATAGTGAGCCATGACTGTGTTCTGAAATAAAACAACTAACTAAAACAATTGTAATTATTATTATTAAACGAAATAATATTTTTTTGTCATAATAATACAGAAAATAAGAATAAGGCACACTGAGCATAGAAGTAAAAAGCCTTCAGGAACAATGTTTAAAATACGTTTAGCGGCTACGGAAGACTACCTGGAAATCTAAGCCGGGGTTGGGACCAATGTCATAAATCTTTCTATTACCAGCTACCAGCGATTCAGAAAGAGCATCTAGGTTGCATATTTTACAAACCCACTTATTTACAGAAAACAGAAATAAAATTTAGGTAAACGACACTCTTAAGTCTAATCAGTCACAAAATTTTATAAAAATCAGTACACTACATATTATTCTCATTATTTTTGTACGACTCGAGTAATATTAGATTTATTATGTAGTTAAACATATTTGTCTGAAATAATCATAACTTAGTTAGTTTATTAACCCGAAAATAAAACTAATTTTTATATTCGACTTGATAAAGAATCATATCACGATTCCAAACGTCGTCATTATCTTCGCTAATTCACTTTTACTATTAAAAAACAATAAAGGAATTATATTTTTTCCTCAACAAAAAACAACAAAATAAACTTTTAGACAATTTTCCCACTCCCCAACACTGCCGTTTCTTTTTACACCAACCACCCTGTATCTATTACACAGACACACACACACACATACTCACACTCTCTCAATTACGTTTTGTCATTCTACCAGTAACCTCCTTCAAATTCACTCGCCCTTGACAGGCAGAAAACAAGGCTAAACATTCTACGATGGAAACATTCCCCGTGCCATCTCCATTCCGCGATCCTTCGTTCCTGCATTTCTGTATCCCGTGTCTCGTGGTCTCCTGCAGCGTGATTCGGCAAAAACACACACTGCTTCTGCTAAAGACACCATCGGGACAGAGTAAAGAGAGTAGGATAGAGACTTCAGCAGACACGAGGTCTTGAGATGTCGAGGTGAAGATGAGTGACGGGTTGGTTAAGTGTGAGTGGATGAAAAGATGATTTGGTGAGTGAATTATTCGATTGAGGTTTTACAGATGGTAATATGAGAACGAGAATTTAAATGTCAATGGATGAGTATAGTACGGTCTGATATTTTGATATTATTTATTTGATAATCTGTACAACAGGAATTTAATCACAATTCCAGCAGCTTACAGTGAAATCCGAACCAGTTATCACGGGTATTACAGGGATGTCAGACTTTAAAAGTTAATAACAAGAGGTTTAAAAATATTAGTTTTACAATATGTTTATTTTCTTCTGTTGAAGTAAAATTTATTATTAGAAATACAATTATATTTGTATCATTATTGGCGTTGACATATTAGAATCGTCACGTCACTATATGTCCGTCAGTACGGTGGTGTGGATAGCGATACGGAATTCGAATCGCATTCAAGCTAAAAATTGTATAAACTATCACACTGCGGCTCGGTGAGTGCGAACATTGTACTGTAATTGAGATTAAATTCCTATTGTACAGAGTAACATAAATAAATAAATATGTATGTAAAGTAATTTAAATATATTATTCCCAATATCCAAAAAGAAAGAAAAATAAATAAAAAAAGCATACGATATATGAGAAGAATATTAGATTAGATTAAAGGTGCAAGAGAAATGTTTGATCTTGTTTGTACTTGTTTGGATCAGAATTATTTCCAATTTGATGGAGTTTTTTATAAACAAAATGATGGTCTCCCGATGGGTTCACCCTTATCCCCTCTTTTAGCGGACATTTTTATGGATCATTTAGAAAAGTTATTATTTAAGTCTTCAGATCATTTAATTAAACTAATATTCTGCTGGTATAGATATGTAGATGATGTCTTCTGTATATGGACGGGCTCAGATAGACAGTTAGACATTTTTCTAAAATTTTTAAATAGTTTAAACGTCAATATCCAGTTTACTTTAGAAAAAGAAACCCTTAAGTCGTTAAATTTTCTAGATATTACAATTTCACACAATAACGGCGAATTAGATTATCAAATTTACCGCAAAAATACTTATACAGATACAGTCATTCCGTACGATTCACATCATCCTATGAATATAAAAATGTCAGCGTTTCATAGTTTCATTTACCGGTTAACACATTTACCATTAAGAGTGTCGTTTACCTAAATTTTATTTCTGTTTTCTGTAAATAAGTGGGTTTGTAAAATATGCAACCTAGATGCTCTTTCTGAATCGCTGGTAGCTGGTAATAGAAAGATTTATGACATTGGTCCCAACCCCGGCTTAGATTTCCAGGTAGTCTTCCGTAGCCGCTAAACGTATTTTAAACATTGTTCCTGAAGGCTTTTTACTTCTATGCTCAGTGTGCCTTATTCTTATTTTCTGTATTATTATGACAAAAAAATATTATTTCGTTTAATAATAATAATTACAATTGTTTTAGTTAGTTGTTTTATTTCAGAACACAGTCATGGCTCACTATTCTCTTTCCGATTTGGTGTATATTAAAGTGCCCGCCATTTTACTTTTTAATAATGTAACATATGGATTATTTTACATGATTATAAAGCAAATTTGATGCACTTTCCAAATTTGTAAAAAAATATAGTATGTTCCATTTGAAATTTCAAAGTTGATATTAATTACTAATAAACCGGAAATGATATCATGAATGTACATCCGTCATCAACTAGCTTACATGTTGCTGTATAAATCATGTTATATGAAAGAAATTGAAATTGAGGAAAATTTGCCACCGCTAAACATTACAAGAGATTCTCTTCATTATACTAACTCTGAAGCAGAAAAAATTTCGGGCAGAAGAATTGTAGATATTAAATATTTTTTGGACGCATTAAAAGAATTAAAACACGAAGGGTTCGGTTGTTCATTTTTTGATATGAATGTGATTAGTGAGAAACGCATCGGATTCGAATCAATTTTTGGTTTGGAGTGCACTGTGTTCAACTTAAAATCGTATATTCATACGGAATCTCCAAAATTGACCGAAGAATACATGAATATAAATGCAGCAGCAACAAATGCTGCAATAATTACTGGAGGAGGATTTCGACAGTTGTCTGCATTTTGTAGCGCAATTGACATTCCATCCATTTCTTCAAAAACATATCATAGTTATCAAAATAAATTATCCGTAGCAATAAGCAAGACGGCACTTGATGAAATGAAACAAGCTGCACTTGAGGAAGCTAAAATTGCCAAAGAACGGGGAAGTGTGGATAAAAATGGAATTCCAATAATTACAGTTATTGCTGATGGAGCATGGAGTAAGAGATCGTACCGAACAAATTACAATGCGCTTTCAGGTGTAGCGTGTATTGTTGGTTTGGAAACAAAAAAAAATTTGTTTATCAGTGTCAAAAATAAATATTGTATGATTTGTGACAGTACTGTTTTCAAAACGAAAAAAGAACATTTTTGTTTTAAAAATTGGCACGGAAATAGCACAGGAATGGAAGCAGCTGCAATTTTGGAAGGCTTCTGTAGTTCAGTGGAAATGCACGGTTTAATTTATGGTACAATTGTTGGAGATGGAGACAGCAGCGTGTACAGAAAAATAAAAGAAACATTACCATACGGAACAAATGTTTTAGTCGACAAAATAGAATGCACTAATCATCTATTACGTAATTATATCAGTAAGCTGCGTGATATAAAATATAAGCCCGGGTTTGCTGCAGAAGATAAGAAATACATTTCTGACAATATTATGAGATTCAGAAATGCAATAACCTGTGCGATAAATTATAGAAAAAATGAGAACAGGGTAAGGCATGAACAGATAAAAGACCTACAAAGTGACATTTTAAATAGTATATCTCATATTCTTGGTAATCATAAAGAATGTGCAGAGTACATTTGTAATAAAAAAATGAAACAAATGATAGCATGTATAAAAAATTTGAAAATACTGGTTTATTAAATGAAATTAAAATTCCATTGAAAAGAGTTGCTGATAATGCGAAAAGTTTAATTTATGAATTAAACAATAATCCAGCAGAAATCTATAATGCATACGTTGCACAATTTGTTGGTGGAAAAAGAGTGAATTACTCTCTCAGAGGATCTTATAAAACACGATGCGAATTAGCAGTAACTGCCTACAACACCGACGGAAAATTACTATCAAAAATTCATGAAACCTATACTGGTCACAAAGCTGGGCAGCAGACACAAAAATATTGTGAACGGGAAAATAAGAGAAGAAAATCTAGGGGAGAGAGAGGAAAACTACATTGCAAAAGAAGGAAGATCTATAAGTACAACGGAACAGATAGAAATTACGGGCCAGATGCAGCAGAAGAAAAACCCGACTTATCCGAAGAAGAATTTAAAAGTAGAAAGGATACATTTATGAAGGAATTAAAAGATACGAATCCCAAAGCTTTAGAAGAAAATACTAGAAAACAAAGCCATTCTGATTTATGGCTAAAAGAACGACTGAAACGAGTAACAGCCTCAAATTTTGGATTAATCAACAATATGAGAAATACAACTTCCCGGTCAGGTGCGGTGGAACGGATATTGTACAAAACTTTTTCAAATGCAGCAACGAGATACGGAATTGAAACTGAACAAGAGGCAATTAAAAAATTAGAGGATAAGATGAACATTAGTGTGAAACCATGTGGTATGTTTGTCGATGAAAAAAGGCCATTTTTAGCAGCATCTCCTGACGGACTGGTTGAAGAACACGGAATTATAGAAATCAAGTGTCCATTTTCAGCGAAAAATATGAATATAAAAGAAACTGTACAACAGAAAAAAATTAATTATTTGCAAATTAAATCTAATCAAATAAAACTGAAACAAAACCATAAATTTTATTGTCAGATACAAGGACAACTAGAAATAACAAACAGACAAATGTGTTTTTTTATGGTATATACTAAGTGTGATATGCACATAGAAATTGTAGAAAGAAATAGGGAATTTTGGAAACGCAGTGTGAAGAAATTAGAAAATTTTTATTTTAATTATTTACTTCCAGAAATCATTGATCCTCGGAAAATAAGAAATATGAAATTACGTGGCTAATTTAATATTTAATTTTTTGTGTTTTGTTTTATTATGTCATTAAAATTATACAACCATTAGTTTAATTTAGTCTAGAAGAATACTTCAATAAAATTATGTTTTTAAGAAAGTTATTATTTGTTATAAATTTTTTCTTATTTAAAAAATCTAATAAAACATAATATTTAAATATAGTATTTTCATTCCATATTTATATTTCTTGTCCAAAATTTCGTCTTTATTTGAGAACCCTACTTACTGCAATTTAGATAACAAAGGAACAGGGTAGTAAATAGAATGTCGCTGAATATTGACAGGAGCAGGTATAGTGTCGTGAAGGTTGCTGGACTGGAATTTCACAGTAATATTATTTTTAAACTTGAATGACGTTTTCCTAAGATTTTCTTACATTCATTTGCGTGTTTCTATAATTACAATAGAGTGATAGAAAATCCATGTAGTACATCTAGCAGAAAACAGTTGGAGGTATATATATTTATTTTTTCGCAATATATGACGTGCAGGAATCCGATAAAATCTCATTTGTTTAAATCAGAAAAAGTGTTATTTACTCGAAAACTATTAACAATTTTAAAACTTTGTTCCAATGAATCCATAGATATAATCATAAACAGTGAATAAAAAAAAACTTTACATGAACAGTCGGCTAGAATAGGCAGAATTTTAAATCTAGATTTAAAGCTATACTTTACTATTTTTGTTCAAATATCTATAAATAAAAATCAAAATTTTAATATATCATCGTTTTCTGATACTATTTATATGAATATAACTTATTATAATAAGTACACCAGAAAGAATTAATTTTAAAGTGCTTTTTAATGGAAATTAATAAATTTCAGTGAGAGTTATATGTGTAAAATCATGCAAACTTTGAGCCCCATTTAACAACAAATAAATGAAAAATTAAAAAATGTGTTCCACCCAATCCATTCTTTGATATTTTTTCTATCGAAGGCACTGTTGGATAAAACACAGTATTTTGTTAAACAAAAGATATTTCAATTCTAGTGAACCATGTTTTCGCTAAATCAGGTAAACGACACTCTTAAGTCAAGAAAATTTCCTCAAAGAATTGGACATTATCAAACATATTGCCGTTAATAACGGCTACCCTACGACTTTGGTAGACAAAATTTTAAAACACCACAATAGAAACAAAATTCACAAACTAATTTATAACACTAACAATATTAAAGGAGTACATCAATTTGTTTACAGAAGACTACCATTTATAGACAATACAAGCCTCAAAATTAAAAAAATACTTCATTCAGAGAATATTATTTCATCCTTTTATAACACATACACTTTAAAAAATTTGCTAGTAAATAACAAAATAATTAAGAAAGACATTTTTCAAAATAGTGGAGTTTATCAAATTAGCTGTAGTGACTGCCAAGCAATTTACATAGGTCAAACCGGTCGTAATTTCAGCATTAGATTCAATGAGCATAAGAAAGCGCTACTAAATAATAATGTGTCTTCAAATGTTGCTAAACATTGTCTTGACAATAACCATAAGTTACTTGATAAGAGTTTGTCAATCAAACACATTTGTAAAAAGGGATTAAAGTTGGATTTCTTAGAATCCTTGGAAATTCAGATTGCCATTAAGGACCAGCTAACGGTTATGAATGAACAAATAGATTTGTACCGTTCACCTTTAATACGTCCGCTTTAATCTCTTTACAACTAGGTTTAAAATGTAATTTCCATCCAAATAATTATAGTTACCTCTTCGGTCTGATCTTATCTTATTTTCTTCCAACTATGGTCCTAAATGTATTTTTCCCAAACTAATTGTACTTACATCAGTTTTCAATCATGTATCTCCCACTTCTGGTGTCAGAATTCTTGTGTATACTATTTATAAGTCTTACTCTAATGTACAAATTCATTCATATCTTGTTCACCTGATCATGGTCTAGTCGACCGAAATACGTATTGTAAAATAAACTTTACATTATTTGAAACTAACCTAGTGTTTTTTTAATTTAATTTTAGAATATTAGATATTGGAGATCAGATATTTATACCGTACTTAAAACTACTCGTATTATCATTGAATTGAAAAGTCAAACATATGAAGTCTGAATATTGTATACCTGTAATCTATTAGAAAAAGAGAGCTAAAAAGAAATGCCAAAATAAAAGAGATATTAAGTAAATTATTAAATAATATACACAATATTGCTCAACGAAATTATCGGCAAATACTACTACAATTTTGAACTTTTTCAGGATAGCGAGATATTTCAATGGTCCAGCGGGACGCGGGATAACCAAATCCACAGAGGAATAGTTCCGCATAAATCGGGACGTCTGATTATCTTCGTTACACACAATCGTATAGTTTTGAATATACCCGTAACTTGAACTCAGTGAGATTTGAACAAACGAATTTTCGGTGATAAAAGTTATATTTTATGGGGTAGGTGGCTCAGTGGTATCGAGTCGGCCTGTGGATCTTGGGATTCCTGGTTCGATTCCCACAGGCGACAAACAATTTTCACCAATTTAAATCTACCCCTATGGCTCTCCACTAACATCTTTGAGGGCCGTGATTTGACAGCTTGTAACCGCTCTTCACGCGAAGAAATATATCACTTACAGAGATCTGCTTACGGCAGAGTGCCACACCCAGTAATGGGTAAAAGGCGTGACGATGATATATAAAGTTATATTTTCTGAGTTACATATGGATTCTATATGTTTGATGGATGTGTACACGTATAAGCTGAATAAGATCAATATCTAATTAATAGTGTCTAATCAAACATAGTAATTAATAGTTATCATTATTAGGAGATGACAAGTGATACTAATTAGTTAACCGGAATTGATTATGTATCTATTTGTTTCATATGAAATTAGAGTGTTACGAAATTACGGAAATTTTCGTATACTGGGTGTTTAGTTCATTGTTTAACTTTGGCGAGTTAAACGTGAAACACTCTATAGATATGTACATATTATAAACATCTCTAATATGTTCCAGAAGACAAACGCGGGACTATTTTGTCACACAATATAGCATTGATCGGCAATTCTCTATTATTTTCTACCGTGGTATAGCTTCAAACCGGAAGTAGTGTATGATAAACGCCGACATACAGGCAGCAATTCATCGTGACGGAAATACGCGCACACATAAATGTACGTACATCTCGTAGCCCCCGGGCAAAATTCTCTGCACACTCCACTGCCATGATAACGCAGTCACAAACTGCGATATGCAGATACGTACCTACGTCGATGATTTATGCATACGGGGTGTGTAAAACTGAAGAATGTTATATCATCTCTGACCTGTGCATGAAAGAATATCTATTTTAATATCAAAAATGATAATGAATATGAAATTTGGATAATTTTTAATTCTGTTATTATTGTTTGATCTTATCTGTCGTCCGTTAAAAAAGAGTATATGCTAACCATAGAACAAAAAAATTTAACTTTTCAAACTTAAGAGTAGTTTACGTTAAGAAAAGATTTTTAGTACTAGTGATTTGATACTTATTTTTAATATATTAATAATTAAATTATAAACACAACAACACTTAAAATATTCATTATACATAAGAGAAACGTTTATTTGAGAAAACGTTCGTTAATGCTTAATTTAATTAGATCAATTTTTATAAACTAAAAAAATTTGGAAATTGCTTCATAGGACCAATCTAATTTATATTGTTCCTGTTATTTACATTTTCAGTATTTTCCAAGAAGAAGATTACGTATTTCAGTGGCGTAGCCAGGAATTTTGAAAGGGGGGGTTCAAAATTAGTTTAGGTTACATATATATTTATATTAAATTAGCAAAAAAAATTACAAAAAAAAATTAGACCTCTTATATATACAAAAACAAAAACAATTCTTAAATCAACATTTTCGTAGTTTTAAATAAATAGCAAATAATTAGTTAATAACAAAGTTAGATTTTAAATTTAAGTCGTCTGATGTTTTTTGTTAAACAACTCAGTACTTCGTCAGCCGTAATTGGAATTTCTCGATGTATATTTAACATTGCCAGACTATTTAGTCTATTTTCCGACATTGAATTTTGTAAATAAGTTTTAATTCTTTTTAGCGTGGAAAATGTTCACTCTGCAGTGCTAGTTGTTACTGGTAATGTTACAAATATCTTCAGTAATTTATATACATTTGGAAATATTGTTTTGTTACACTTATTTATTGCTTCTATTCCATTTTTTTGTCTTTCTTCTAACTGCAATATATGTCTTTGCCATAGTTTATATTCTGCAATGACAATATCTTTGTCATTTAAATCCATCGAGTAAAAATTTATTAAATTTAGTAAAAAATCTTCAGTATTATTTATACCATTTATTAGACACTGAAATCCACTTAATATACTTTTATGAGACAAAAATCTATTATCTATTTCTATAAGAAAAGAATCTAAAAACGGTATGATAATCTTCTGGAGAATTCGTTGCTATATTTGATCTGTGTATTTGTCTCTTATTAGTTCGTGGTATTTTTAATTCGAAATCGAATATTTCTGCTTGGTGTTTAATATTTTCAAATAATTTACGAAATTCTGTGTCTGATTCTGTTCTAATTTGAATAATTTCATTCTTTACATGTTCACATAATGGAACTGCTTCCATGAGGTCTATATCTTGTTTTTGCAAAATAATACTTAAATTGTATGTGTAGGAAAATACTAAATGTAATATGTTTAAACTAACATGAAAGTCACAGCATTTTATGGAGCACAATAGTTGTCTTGCCCTACTTGAGGAATCTTTGTTGTCCCATTCAGAAATATTTTCAAGTGACAGTAATATTACGTTTTCTAAATGGGTAAATGATTTTACAGCATCATGCCGTTGTACCCATCTAGTGGGACAAAGTCGTTTTAATTTGGTTTTCATGTGTTCATTGCCCAATTTTTCAATTTCCATTAGTAATACATTTTGCCTTTTTGGTGTATTCATGAAAACATACGTACTTTCTATTATGCTCATACAATTTCGAATGGAAGGAACAGTACAACAGCTAGATATTACTAAGTTTAAGTTGTGACTAGCACAATGAACATATAAAGCTGAATTATTGTAATGTTCTTTAATAATGGCTTGTACCCCTTTAAATTTACCGCTCATTGTTGCTGCTCCATCGTAGCCCTGTCCTCGTAAAAAATCAACCTCTACACCAACATTTTTAAGATTTTGAATGATTTTGTCCGCAAGAGCTTTGCCTGTTACGTCAGTTACTTCTACAAATTGTAAAAAATATTCGCAAATTGTCATTTGGACTTCATCATAAAATCTAGCACTTAAAGAAAATTGTTCTTTTCCAGCTATATCCGCTGTTTCGTCCTCAAGTATCGTGAAACACTGCGATTTATTCACTTTTTTTTACGATTTTTTGTAATATTATTTCATTACAAGTTAATATAATTTCATTCTGAATATCTGGGCTACAGTATTGGGCATTTTTCGGATTTTGTTCTCTAATACTTTTTAAATCTTTCTGAAAAATTTAAATCTCTACGAATATTTTATTTTAAAATCGTCAAGGGGGGGGTCAGGACCCGAAAACCCCCCCTTGTCTACGCCACTGACGTATTTCGTTTGGAGTTGCGTTATCACAGTTTCAATAATGATATAATTGTAAAGTGATTTATTCTTCGTGCTATTAATTTTTAAAAGTTTGTATTAATTTGAAAGTTTTACAAATTCGGAAAGAGAGTCTGTTTGTGTGTCTTCAGGATTAGGTGGAATGTAACCCAAACGAGAGATAATTATAATCAGCGGTAATTAAAATTAATTAATGAAGTAAAATGAAAGGGGACACAAAGTGGGGTACAAATCAATTAATTTAAAAACTTTGTATTTATGGAATTGTAAACGCGTTTCGTTTGAAACATTTTAATTCAATATTACTTTGTGACGATTTTAATGCTATCAGCGATTATTTCATTATTGTTTTAGTCGTATTTACAGCGGGCAATTTGGAAAATCATTTAATTTATTGTGGGATTAAAATCTTTTATGTCGCAGTTTCGAATTACTAAATGTGGAATGGTTGTATTTAAAATTAACATATCATAAACACTGACATGCATTTTATATAGCATATATAGGTATATATAAATCTACTTTACATTAGTTAAAATTGTACCCTAATTTAATTAAATCACTATTTCGATTTTAAGTTACATATACCCTCATATTCTATAATTCGATCATTATCTGTTACTGATCAATACATTAATGACAACCCTTATTTGTTATGATTAACAACCATTTTGTCATTTTGTTACTGAAATCAAATTTATTCTGTTATTTTTATTTAACTTTTATGCATTTACATTATATAGAGTGTAACTAAATCTGTGTTACAAAATTTAAGAGTTTATTGGACGCACTGATCATGAAACAAACAGAATTTTGTTGAAAATAATAAAATTAACAGTAGTTTGCAAACCAATAACATTTTGCGTACCACTGCTGCTGGTCATATTCCTACACGAAAAATAAACAAAACATGGCATGTTATAATCCGAAAATGAATAAAATCACATCTATATTTACTGACGTAAAGTCATAAGTTCAGTTGCGATTTGTTCAACATTTACAAATTTGCGGATCTATAAAAATTATAGATTTGCACAAAATTCCATCATAAGTTCTTGTTATGCAGAGTAACAAATAAATAGATGAAAATTACGATAAATAATTTTCACATTTCACATTTACTAAAAAAATGTTCTCGGACGTCTTTTTCAACGCTATTAATCTAAGAATGTTAAAGACTATTTAAAGAACTGTAAACTATGTTCTTAATTCTTTGCTACCAGCATGGCCGAGTTCTTTCAGCGGGCCTCGAGACTTAAAAGGAGAAAATGAATTAAAAGTTGGTGCTCACAAAGTCCCCGTTTCCGGTGGCGCTGTATTTACTTCGCTGTTAATTTAAGACTGTACAATTGCTAATAAAGAAGTCGCCCGGTGAAAAGATTAAAAATATAGGCACCTGTTTCACTTCACTCGTTTTCAAGCCGAAAACAACACGAATACAGCCTTGTGACGTTTCATTTTATTAACGTTTAATTGTGAAGTTTTATGCTGCGATTAATGAAAGTCGTGCTTTGTGACAAGAGTTGTTGCGAATTCACAGACATGATGGAATAATTAATTGCAAGTCAAAGAAGAACACTTCCTACTATTACATTTCTAATTATTCTATGAAATCCAACTGATTTAAGAAGATAAGAATCCATCGAAACTAATTGATCTAGCAAGATGAATTACATCATTAGTGCCAGTTGGCATCAATGAAACTTAAATAATATCGCATCAAATGTTTCACAGGAATGTAAATGTCTTCATATGTTATGATATTTTACTTCGATTTGCTTTTATTAATTTAAGTCGGACCTAAAATTTAAGTTTTGTTGGTATCGAGGAACATATATTTTTAATTTGATTTAGAACTTTTGATCTGATCAGATCTTGATTTTGGTTTATATCAAATAAATATGATTTATTATCTTGAAGAAGGAGAAAAAAATATATTTAAATTACCGTAATGCAGATTATTGCAACATATATTTGAAGATTTTGAAAAGAAAATTGATTGAGCAGTAAACAATAGTACAATTTAATATTACTTTAGTAGTAGTATAAGAAGAGATCATGCGTTTAAAATTCGCAGATTTTATTTTTTATTTGAAAAAAATAGGATTGTGTCTAGTGGATCGGATTGAACTATAAGTTATAGACTCTCTATGTGATTGGAATAACATCTCTGTTGAGCAGAGTAAGAAATAATATTTTTACGACCCTGTCAGAAAGTTTAATTATCCTCCTTTAATTGAGAAAAGATATACTTTTCAATCCTAAGGAAGAATAGTTATTTATATACAAAGTAATAAATGGTACTTTTTTATAGGGTATCGTTTCGCTACCCTATCAGAAAGTTAAATTTGCAGAAATAAATTAGTAATTTAGTTAAAATTTATTATTCTCTTGACAAATATGAACTAGATGTCAATAAAATCAAATCATACCATTGACTTCCAGTTACTATGAGTATGGTTTACTTTTCTTCCTTAGAAAATGAAAAGTATTACTTTCTATTCTCAATTGAGGGAAGAAAATATTACTTTCTTACAAGGTCGTAATAAATTAGTATGGATATGTTAAGTACAATTCTAAAATTGGTAGAATAATAAACAAAAACACAATTTAACATTTTAACAAATATAACAAAATTAATATTACACGCATTACACTTGTTATTGTTTTCCAATTATTCATTTTAATAATATGTAAAAAATAAAAATTATCAATTCATGTATAATTGAAAATACTCGTACATAGCAAATGTAATTTTATTTAAATTTAAAGCACTATTCAACAAACATACACCCAAATATTAATGAATTAATATGATTAATTAATATCAAAAACAAGATGAATTAATTTTAAAAGCTTATTTATATGTATTATAATTAATATTAAGGGTGAGACTAATATATGCAGTTGTAGCACCACGATAGAAAAATATCATCAAAAGCGAGATTTCAATGGTTCAAACCTTGCTGGCTCGATCTACAATTAAAAATTAAACTGCATTCGAGTTGTTTAGATATATAAGCTGTGAATTAATTAAGTTTAATTTATAATTCATGGTTAATCCGTTTTATTACCAATCTATGTCCCAAGACATCAAAATATAAAGCATCATCTCGCGGAAGATATATCTATCCTCTTCGAACTGCACTTCACGATTTATTTCTATGAAAATCCCGAATTGCATTTCATGATTCCGTAATTTTAAATTTATGTGATGATTTATTCAAGCATCTCGTAGTTGCTATCTCGATCGCGATCTGCGATCTTCCGACTTGACACGAGTTTTCATGAGACGATAAATCGAATGGACCGGACTTGTTCCTTACGTCGTTTCGTGCTCTCTTTTGTTATTTACGAATTTCCAGTCGGTTTGCTGGAAAGTTTTCCAGTGAAGAGGACTAACTTTTCTTTTTGGCATTTTCATGTTGATGGTGAGTTGAAGTTACTCTCGCAATTGCTGCGCAGTGAAGAACGCGCGAAGACGATACTCTCTGGTGAAATTTTCGATGTTTCGAAATGCACTTGAACGATATGCGTTTGTCAAAGAACTGTGACGAAAGACGATATATTTATCATTTCTGTTTTAGGTTTATCTATACAGTTCCTTTTAAATTTGCCGTCGTTATTTTCTAAATCAAGAAAACGAGTTCCTAAATACTTTACACTTCCTGAAAATAGGATCTCGGAACTACAACAATTAAATTAGATAAAATTTGTCTCATTAGTAGATCAATTTAATAAAGTTTTTGTTTAAAAAAATCCATAGATAACTAGATTTTTGGCAACAAGAGGAATTAGCATTTTTTTAAAGTAATTTTAATTTATAAATAGACAAAGAGAAAGAAAAAAGTTTCCAATAAAAATTGTAGATATTAAAGCCCTCTCTATACTAGAGATTTAATATAATTATTTTAGTCGGCCGTTTTAGAGATATATGACATAAAGTTACATTTATTTAAATGGAACGAACAGTTAAAAATTAATTAAGTTTTAATTTTCAGATAAATTTTAAGTTATAATTAGGTGAAAAATTTAAGTTTTATAATGCCGAAAGTTGACAGTAGGTAAATCTACAGGAAAAGTAGCGAAAAAAGCTTCATCGAAGTAAAAATTTTAAGAAAAAAGAATATTCAATTGACAATTAAGAGCATGCTGATTCCTATGCGATATAAATTAAATTAATGTCAATTTAATACGCATTATTCTCAAAAAAGGTACAAAATTTATTGAACTCAGATTAAAATTTCTTTCCGCACATAAAAATAAAAAATAGATTTCCATTTACAATATGAAATTTGCACCCCGTATTTAGAGAACAACTAGCCTAAAAGATTCTTGTATCGCTATTTAAAATTGTCTTATAAAATAGAAATCTATTTAAAATTGGCTTGTAAAATAGAAATTTAACCGACTCCGTAGCTCCTATACTTCTTGAAATTCCCATTTTTTTTGTAAGAATTAAATTAAAAAGGAATAAGTATTTTGTACAAGTACATATCCAGATTTTATTCGTACAATTTATGTACTCGTATATATTTTCTCGTTGATCGTTTGGCATTATGCACTAAATCCTTATCGTCCAAATTTCCATTCCTAACTCATATTTGCTCTGCATACCATGAAGAAGTACAAAGTTACACCAAAAGTAGGTAGCGCACAATAAAATGTATTTTGCTTATATATGCTTCAACAATTTCTCGAGAAGCTAGCGTGCTAACCTACACATTTTAAGTCCCGTTGTAGAAAGCTTTTCAAGTTGTAAAACCCCCGATACGATTTGAAAATGTTTTATACATTACACATACATTTGCAACTTGGTTGCTTCGCATACGAGAATTTAGGATTCGCATTTGAAATGTTTTCAAGTGTTTTAATATTGAAGTTTTAACAAGCACCGCTGCAATGCTGTTGTTGGAAACTGTTGCTGCTGTTAAGTAATTGATTCATTTGTACATTTTGATACTTTGTACATTATTTACATTGCATTTACAAATTCAGAGTAAATAATAAATTTGTATTTACTAATAACCTTTGAAATATTGTAAATAAAATAAATATATCATCACGTCCTTTACAGGGTATGGCACTCTGTCTTAGCAGATCTCTGTAAAGATGTTAGTGGAGCGACAGTCGAAGCCGAGAGTTGAAAATTGCAAATACTGGAAAACAGTTTTTGGACGATATGTCGAGCCGATTTAAAAGAAATTATTTGTTAAATCAGGACATTCATAAAAAAAGGAATGATAGTTTTATAAATATGAATAATTCATTTGTTTTCTAACAAAAAAAAACTGTAACATTCGTAAGTTGAAATTTTACTGTACACTCCAGCACAAATTTAAAAAGTTGCGGAGAACCAAAAAAATCCGTCATTCGGATACATATTTTTAGTGGTTGCAACTGCAAATATAATTATAATTACTTATATTTGAGTTTACATTGAAGAATTTAGCTCTAAAGTTAGTGTAAATCTCTAACTTCTAAGCACCCAACACATAAAAATTACACTGATAGCTATTTAATGCAAATGATAACCTTACCACAGTCCCTAGTTTTTACCGGTCCAAGTCGGAAATGGGCTGTGTCCGGACGATTTTGATTTATGCAAAATTTGTGTTTGTAAACGGAAGCACGAAAACAATATTTTACTACCATTCGTGAGTAGAATTGTTGTCGGTATTATGAAAAGAGGTTTAGTTTTTATCTATAAAATCTCTGATAATGTAATGAAAGTTAATCGATCGATTGTGAGAGTATAAAGATAGGTTAAATACGGATTAGGAATATAGTAGGTCAGGCTACGGTGCAGTAGTTTAATCCATCTTCAAAAGCGTTTGAAAACGTAAAGTTCCTTTGCATCAGCTTAGCGTTCACCGCCGCCTTCTCTCTGAGTCTCTCCACAGAACTCTTAAAAGACAAGCAAAATTTTAAACACGGGGTTTTAATTACTGGATCATAATCTACTTTGCGAAGTAATTTAAAGTAGATTAAAATAATTTTCGGACGTTTGTTTCAGTCGGAGACGGGAGTGGCGACATTCTCCTCCGCCGTTCATTCTTGTGGTGAACTTGTAATTTCTTTTAGATTTCGTTAGCGTCACTTCAAGTTTGCGTGCTTGCGCCCAGTTTACAGTTTACGATGCTTGTACGGGAATTTGTTACGAATGAGGTCCAAAGAGGAACATACAAAAATTAGGAGAAGAATGAAGTGACGAAAATAATGTAAAATGTATTTTTATGTATGGTTGGAATGATACTGCTTTTATAAAGGGTACTTGCAGATATCTTAATGTTAAATATGTGGTTTTAATAATTTGTTTTTAATTACGTTTTAAATGGAATATTATTTATATTCAAACTGGATTACATTTTCTCTTAACATATTTTAACATTACGCACTTGACCACATTGACCACAATATTTTTTTGTTACAATTTTGTTAAATTAAAACAGATATTATATAAAATACACGCCATGTCAAATATAAAATAGCCCACAATTTCGCAAGTATAAATTAAAAATAAATTATTTTCATGTCACATTGACATAGAAAAATACTTAGAAAACTGTTTGACAGTAATGTTATTTATTCCATGTGACATGTGATTTCGATATGCTTTTAATAATTTAGAATAGTAATGTGGTTTCAGTATAAGTTAGCTCTGACACAGGTGACAAATGAAATTCGCTTTTCAATATCTTTATCTTCTGATTTCTCAAGAAAATTTATTTGGTATAATGCGAGTACTGAATATTAGCTATTATAAACTTATTTAACATTTATTGAAAAAACTTTCTAAAAATTTTCTTCGGCTTCTAAAATTCCTTGAAAGTTTACAAGAGGCTGTTCGGCATTCACGACTACCAACTTATTATTTAACGAGCATTTAATGCAAATTTGCCTCATAAAAAATCAAGATATTATAGCGGAATCAATACAAAACCGAAGAACAGTTTAGCTATAATCTCTCGCAGAAAACTGGATAAAGTTGAAAGGTAATCAAAAAGTTTGCGATGCGGCTAATGTACGAGCGATTTCAGCTGGGAGTCGGATCTACTCGGATAATTTACTCGATGGCATTTAATGGCCCTGTCCAAAACGAAAAGAAGTGTGGAAGAAGGACACTAACGTATCGAGAGAGACAAAGAGGAAGTGTTGCAAAACAATGAAAGGATTGAAGATAATGAATGCGCGGTATTGTGTTTTGTTTTGTTTTGAAACAAGTGATTGAAGGGGGTAATTAATGGATCGCTTTTGTTGTATTTTTGAATTGATGGTTGATATATTGAGTGGGGTGATAGTTTAAAATTGTTTTAATACATGTAGATACTTCCTTTATAAATTTCATAAATATTGGTTACTAATCTACCACGCCTTTAACATTTGGTATCGCGTCAGTTAATTTCCTTAGTTATAATCAGTAAACGCGGTGTCCCAGTATATTAATGCATATTTCTAACATACTGTGATGTCACCAGAACCAAGGTTCGTCAGTTCGAATTTGCCTGCCGACATTGAGAGATTTGTCGTTAAATATAAAAATACATGTATTTATCACATTCGGGCGCTATAAGCCAGTCACTTAAACGCCTTAAAAAAACTGGCAGTACGGCAGATTCTCATGAATTGTAGAGCCACGGGAAGAAGAAGAAAAACCACGTTATCATAAATAAAAAATTGTTGAATAATTTCTCTTGACCTGTTTTCAACCAATCCTAATACAAAACATTTGAAAATTGAGCCAAGAAGGACAATGTTTATATTTATTTGACACAAAATTATTTTAATTTTGTTTTATGCTATTAGTTTGCCACAATATTATGTAATGATTTTCTTCACCACCACCCGCCATGCTTGCCTGAAACTCAGGTAGCAGATCTACGATTCAATTTTTTTGCTGGATTATTTCTGTAGTTCATTTTTTTGTCACGAGAGAGAGATGAGTTTTTTTTGGCTGGCTGTCAAACGAGATTCTGCTTCGAGATTTCATCGAAGACGGTCGATCAAGGGTTCTGCCTTCAGACTTCGTCGTGATCGGTTGATTTTGTGGATGCTGTCCGAGATCTTATTTTGTTGTCGGCCATGTTGGCTTGAGTTTTTTGATTTTGTGAAGATAACGACGAGATCCATGAACATCACCGTGCTGACTGCATCTTGAGAGTAAGTGTTCAAGCTAAGATTTTACTGATTTGAAGTTTATTAGTTGAAACTGTTTATTTTTGATATTTGATTACATTTATTTTGTTTTGTGGAGCACATGTTCGTGTCTCATTTGTAGGTTAAATTTAACGTAGCGTCAAACATCTTAGTAAAATTTTGGACTCAGAAGCTTATTATCAATTGTAGTATTTAGATCGATTGAACTCTGACATAATCGCTTTTTGTATAACTTAGCTAGATTACCAGTTCGTGTATGAAGTCATGTTCTGTCCACATGCACTTGTCATCTTTGTAGCATATCATGTTAGTAATTCTGTATAAACATTTTGGGGGGGTTTGCTTTTGTTTGGATTTAAAATTTAGTTTTTGTGAAATACATGCTTCACGTGTATTTGAACCACGTGTTGGTTGGTTCATTTTGTTTCTGAATTGCATTTCCGGCCACCATCTTTGTATCCCCTCTCCCTTCATATCATGTCCGTTCATCATCATTCATTGAGAACATGTGTGTGAGAATGTGTTGAGACCCGACTGTTTCTTTTGGACAATTTAGGAATTTACAGGCATTTTTGTTTTTTGAGAACTTTTCTACTCAGTTAGAAAAGCTGCCTCATCTTTTTTTTGGAACATACTTTGCTGGCTTTGTGCTTTTTGATTAGATATTAAGTTTTGGTGATATTTAGTTTAAGTTTTGTTTGGTCTGGTTTGACTTTTTGGTTGCTGATTAGCACATTTGTGATTTTGGATATTTTGAGTCAAAATCAACCACCACAAAGCCGCGAAGCCTGTTTATTGAGTAAGTAGAGACTTACTTCCTGTCCAACGTCCCTGTCTCAACAACCCCGTCATTCATTATTCATCTCTTCACCTTTCTCATTATTTTCCTCGTCATTTTCTTATGTGCTTGCGTAACGTAACGTTAATTCTGAAACATTTTGTACCTTTTGAAAATTTTGATTATGAATATTTTGTAATACTTTCGTTTGATTTTGTATTTAAGTTTTGTTTTGTAACCCGTAGCTTGTTATGTAACTTGAGCTTTGTTAACGATTTAGATTTGGAATCTTTTGCTTTGTCATTCTTGCTTTATACGCTTTGCTTTTTGTATGTACATTTGTGGTATGGCTTGCTGCTGGTTTACACCCTGTTTTAGGTGCAATCAGTAAGGGATTTTAGTCTGAGCTACCTAAGAGAGGAGAGGCTTGGAGAAGTGACCTACATTAACCTTCTGAAGACGATTGTCGAGACAAGCAGTGTACTGAGTGGCTTCACGCACTTTACCAAGGACCAACACATCTTTTTACGTCCGGAAGCTCACCATATTTGATCTCCAGTCGAGAACATCGGTCTACTTGAACTCTTCGTCTCCGTTCTCCTCTCCAGGAGTCTCAGAAGAAGAGGATTAGATAGTCTAACCTACCATTTTTTGCAGCGTACGTCTGACACAGTCTTAGTTGAATAGCAGATTCCACCGCTCAGTTAAGTTACATCTTAGTCTCTGTTTTTTGATTTAGTTTGTTGTTTTGGTTACAAAGATTAGATTAAAGTTTAACTTGTATTTTAGTTGTGATTTTGATTTATTATGTTATGCGCATCATACCTTTTGTGTCACTAGTTCCTAGCTCACTAGAGTGTCCCTTCTTTTTTTAGAGCTAGGTGGCGCCGCCGGAACCTACGCCCAGCACCGCTGAACATAGTTAGCCAGGTATTGTATATGTGGTGCTTCCTTTGATTTTGTTGTGTAAGCCGAAAGGCCTTGGTTTTGTGTGTAGCGCGCCAAAAGTAGAAGAAGCATTACAATTATTTTAATTTTTTTATGCTCGCAGTTTGATACAATATTATTTGTGTCAGGAAATTATCTTACAAATAGCATGCGACCTTTTAGATTTTTCAAAATAAATTTTTATTTTCAAGCACTCATTATTCTGTTTACAGCAAAATCATTATCGACTTACGAAGTTGGGATTTATCATTCACCTGGCTTTCGTACTTGTTGCAAGCAAAAAAATTTGTGCAAAATAAAATTTTATCGATGAAATCAGTCTTGCAATATTGTGAAAAAGTATGGTTGATGATTCAAACCTTGATAGTGACATCTTTAAATAATAATAATTAAATGTCTAAAACTGTTATCTAGCAACTACATGATAACAGTATCGTAATATTTATGACAGTACTAGTACTATTAAGTTTCAATTTCTGCACTGTAAACATGGCAATGCGATACAGTACAAAATAAAAATATTAATTATTTAATGTTAATAAACAATATCTAAGTTTGAGAATCTTTGTAAAACTATACAACAAAATTTTCGAATAACCAAAAACACCATACATCACAAACCATCCACTTACACAGTATATTTTGCACCTCGCCAAACAATATAAATATCCTAGCGCCGGCATTCCATCCCATCATCTTATTTCTCCATTTCGCAAAACAAAACCGGTGCTATAAATCGACGTGTGACCGGAACACCGACAATGTGACTGCGCGCATAGTGCAGCAAGAGCAGGACCAACTTCTAGTTCCAGCACTCCAATACCTCCGCCGCGACGAGGGAATCAATTTATGCCGGTGTTTACAGGCGCCGCCGCACACATTTGTCTCAATGTGTGGCGCGGCCGAGACTTAGCGTCACGGGTCACATGTCAACTGCAAGTTGGAAATATACGAGTACGGTATGCGGTCATTATGGCGAGAAAGGATTAGATTTTTGTTTTTGCTAGTTTGTGTAATTTTAAATATTTGTTAATGAGTTTTGTCATTTCTTTTCTGTTAAACGAATGACAACTTATATGGCCTATAAATAAATTTTTGAAAAAGAAAAAACATACTTGTACTATTTAAATTTTAGTTACATAAATGTAAATACATCTGCAACACAAGTCCTTTTAGAAACATGTTCGAAAATGCTTCGTTTAAGAGCTTTTGACATATGAACTTGCAGAATTGAATTTTTGAATGAACCAGTTAAAAAATGAAAATTTTGTTACATATCATTCAGATGATGACATCTATATATTTTAAACAGTGGTTTTTAGTTTCTTAAATCTCAACTTTGAAGGCACATATCTCGAAAATTACAAGAAATATTGAAATTACGTTTGAACTGGTGTGTCTCTGACACGTCAATTAACTTACATTTTGAAAATGTTACTGCTTTTTCAATTTATTTTCCTGTCAGTTTTTGAAAAAGTTATTGATAATATGTTAACACCAGTGAAGTCCTTGCATAAAAATACATAGATATGTAAATTTTCATAATTTGTGGTTTAGAAATATATTTTTAAGAACAACAGATCTTAAAATGGTCTAAATCCGTAATAATCTTGAGGTAAATAACTTAAAAATAGTTAAAAAGTATCAATTTTTCTATTTGCTTTTTACGATGATTTATAATGAAAAACTAGTTATTACATATTTTAATTCAGACTGTCATGTAGAACTTATTTTTTTATATATACAGAATGTTTTATTTAAAATAAGAAAGTTCTTATTAAACTAAAAATATTTTTTTTTCACTTTTCATGTACTTTCTAAATGTGTAATATGAATATAATTGGTTTAAAAATATCTTTTTTTGGGGGTGAGCCTATTTTTTGTGACACCCGGTATATATTTTCTTTAAGGGATAAATAGATTTGAGGATACAGGTTCGATTCCCACAGCCAACAAACAATTGTTACCATATTAAAATTATCTCTGTGGCTTCTTCTCCACTACTTTGCTACGATTGAGTGCCACACCCATAAAAGCGTACAAATCATGATTTTTCTGTCAATCTATAGACGTGTAACGCATTTAATTTGATTATACGATGTTTTCCTTTGAGAACCCTTAATTTTGGGATCTTGAAGCAATATTAAAGTAAAACCGGCACTCTAAATATTCCTTTCTCTCGATTCAATATCAACACCCAACACTCAACACTATCAGTACTATCGAACACGAACCACCATGTACGTACTACACTACATCCGGGCGTCGCTAGCTCGCGTCGCGACGGTATCGTGTGTTGTAGTGTCGCCGTGTCGTGTCCACGAGATAAATCCTCCGGCTTGACTGCAGCAGCACACGACAGGGCAATGGCGATGTGTAATCTGTGATACAGAGCTACGAGACATGTGATCTGGCAATCTGGCCGAGAGCGTGCATCGTGGTGAAATATGCGCAAGAGAAAAGCAGGAAAAATAACGGAGATAGATGGGGTGTAATCAAGATTAGATTGGGTCATTGGAGACCTATACTATCAGTGCTATCATTACGAAAGTTTAAATAATAGACAATTATATCTAACAACGAAATACTTGGTAAAAGTGCTATATATGTTACGGCTCCCAAAGATATTAGTGGAAGAGGAGCCATACGGTTAATGATAATGTCGTGAAAATTGTTTTTTAATTTCATGAAACAAAGCGCGATGTTGCTTATGCATTAACCACAATTTTTTATTAATGGCCATTGCCAATAGTTAAATTTCACACTTCTAGTTTTCTGCTTCTCTTTATTCCTTACCAACAACTGGGTGCACACCTCTGACTCTAATTTAAAAATACCATTGTATTTTCTGTGTTACATATTTCTATTCTTCACCCCGTATATATATATATATATATATATATATATATATATATATATATATATATATATATATATATATACCGGGTGTAACATGAAAACCTGGCCATAGGCGTTTAACATGGGAAATTAGTTTTTCTTTGCGCAAAAGTGGTCAATTGATTTTAGACAAAAATACTTCAAATAAAAGTTGTAGAGCTTGAAATTATGGATCTAAATCAGTTTTCAGATTTTATTTTGCACGTTTTGTAAGCGAAATAATTGTATTAATATTTTTTAAGAATTTCTACTTTATAGTGATAGCCATGGAATTGAGACAAAATGATAAACAAATGTATAACGTTTTAACTGTCAGAAAAGTTTAGTTTTAAATAGATTTGTGATTTATTTAAGTGACAATAAAGGTGATTGTTGTAATATCATTATTGAAAACGGATAATTTAATTTTATATTTTTTTAATATTTATTATAATAAATAATAGAATTTTTACGCAAATAATTATTTTATTTATTTAGAAATAACATTAAATTACAAAAGATGTTCGAAAAGTCCTCCGTTCTGTGCTAAGCAGTAGCCTAATTTATTGTAGAAACTATTTCTAACATTGCACAACTGTCTAATATTTATTTTGTTGCATTCACCTACAACAGCGTTTTTAAGTTCTTGGATGGCATTGTATCTTTTTTTATAAACGCAAGACTTTAAGTGTCCCCATAAAAAAAGTCACAGGGATTTAAATCTGGAGACCGTGCTGGCCAGTTTACTGGCCCTCCGTGCCCTATCCAACTTTCTGGAAACGTATCATTCAGATAATTTACAACTTCTCTTGTATTATGGGCAGGACAGCCGTCGTGCTGGAACCACACATACTCATTATTTGCGTGGGCTATTTCCGGTCCCACTATTTCTCGTAACAATTCTAAATAAGTGTTTCCATTTAATCGTTTAATAAAAAAAAAGACCAATAATTTTGTTGCCTAAAATTCCTGCCCATACATTTACTGATTGTCGATATTGTGTTCTGGATTCAATAACAATGTGCGGATTTCTCTGAGACCAGTGTCGAAAATTATTTTTATTTGGTTCGCCATTCAGCGTAA
The DNA here is from genome assembly GCA_947425015.1 of Pterostichus niger. Taxonomy (NCBI): domain Eukaryota; kingdom Metazoa; phylum Arthropoda; class Insecta; order Coleoptera; family Carabidae; genus Pterostichus; species Pterostichus niger. The sequence continues at coordinate 29,587,956 of OX380334.1, read as the reverse complement.
ATGTACACTCATCTGTAAATAATGTTTTTTAAAAACCTCCTATCATTGTTGGCCTTTTCCATAATTATTTCGCAAAATGTTGCGCGTCTTTCGCAATCGTGTCCAAAAATTTCTTGGTGGTTTTGTATTTTATAAGAATAGTATTTTTATTTTTTTAATATTCTATAAACCGTCATGAAACTAATATTTAGTTCTTTTGAAATTTCTCGGACACTGAAATTTGGTTCCATTTCTATTAATGCTAGTACATTTTCTTCATTATTATTATTTATATCTCCATGCACACGTCCCTGTTCCTGTTCCACTTGATTATTAAATGTACCGGTCTTCTCAAATTTGATAATAAAGTTCTGAATTGATGTTTTACTTGGAATGTTATGATGCGGCCAAATAATACTGATTTAATCACGTATTCTTCGAAAAGTTTCACCAGAATAATTCCACTTAATAATTTGTAACTTTTCTTCATGTGAATAGTTATCCATTTTCAATAATGATATAACAACAATCACCTGTATTGTCACTTAAATAAATCACAAATCTATTTAAAACTAAACTTTTCTGACAGTTAAAACGTTATACATTTGTTTATCATTTTGTCTCAATTCCATGGCTATCACTATAAAGTAGAAATTCTTAAAAAATATTAATACAATTATTTCGCTTACAAAACGTGCAAAATAAAATCTGAAAACTGATTTAGATCCATAATTTCAAGCTCTACAACTTTTTTTTGAAGCATTTTTGTCTAAAATCAATTGGCCACTTTTGCGCAAAGAAAAACTGATTTCCCATGTTAAACGCCTATGGCCAGGTTTTCATGTTACACCCTGTATATATATATATATATATATATATATATATATATAACAATTAAATAGTTTAATCTCATATAATAATTCAACTCTTTTCTTTTGTCTATGTTTTCGGGTTCTAAGGTATATTTAGAATAAACATTAACAATTTTTCTTTTGTCTATGCTTCCTGATTCTACAAGTTCTTTTACTAAGGTATTCTGGTCCATCTTCATATGGCCAAAACATCAGATATGCATATGTCTGCTCGATCCTAGAAATTATATGTATCCAGATCCTGATTTGTTATCTTATGTTTTCTTCTTTCCCTATCCCATTTTGGTTTTTTTGTTATCTTTCTAAGGTATTTAATTTCCATCACCTTTATCATTCCTCCATGGTTTTTCTGTATAGTTCAAGTTTCGCTAGCATAAATAATAATCAGTTACACATATCTTCTTTTTATCTTATTATCTATTCAACTTATTATCTATGTCTTAGTTATCATATATCGCTTTATTTATAGAATAGCAGATATTATTTGCCTTCTTCTAAATATATATTACCCATCTTGTGTTATCATATTTCCAAGATATTCGTATGGTGCCTCTCTTTCCAGATTGTTCACATTTATGTTAATTATTTTGTCATCTTGTTCTTCTCTTTTGTTATTGATTATCATAACTTTACATTTTACTACGTTCATTTCCATTTCCATTTCCATTATTTTATCTCTTCTGACCATATTTTTACGTGGTCTTTAATTTTTTCTTGTGAGTCTGATATTAAAACTATATCGTTCACGTAGAGTAGGCTATAAATTTTTATAGCTTTCATAGGTGACTGATTCGTTATTTTTAGCGCCCGTTAAAAAATTTGTCCAATAACAATAGACGACATTGAATAAAAAAGCCAAAATTACATTTCCTATGTATATTTTCATTGGTTGAAAATATAACAGGTCTTAAAATTTAACAGTGAAATATAGAATGCCTGTTATATCCTACGTGCATTTGTAGGTCTTAAACTTTATAGTAATATTGGAATAGTTTATTTTGCTGCCAAGCATTCGAATTGCTTTTATTTATTTATTTAATAAACTAAGTTTATAATTAAATTTTTCCAGTGCAACTATCAATTATCCAGATTATAAACCTTCTTTTCTAATCAGAAAACGGACCACAGCATCTTAAGAAAACCAATAAACACAAACAAGTACTACCCAAACAAAATGGAAGTCTTACTTCATCCTCCGCTGTCATGTGGAGCTGCAATCGCCGTACTATACGCTTCATAATACCGGTGGTCCAGCAGACAACACCGTACACTCGCTTTACCGTGTCCGCGTTTTATTTCTCGTTTTTATAACAGAGATATTTCTGTGCCGAACTCAAAATGCCGAGCTGCCTCTGCGTCTTTGAAAGGAGAGTTTTATGTAGTTTTGTTGCGAGTAGACACTGGCCTCCGTCGGGGTTTTTATCTTTATCGATTTCACGGTGTGGAGTTTTTGATTTTGGGGAAGATTACAGTGGATGGCCGATGTGTAATGATTTGGAGTTTATTTTACGTGAGGAAATGCGCTTTATGGATTATTACTATTTTTACATTCTTCAGCTATGAAAGAGAGTTTTATCGAGTTCCTATCTAAATCGATAATCTTACGATCATAATTTTATGTATTTTTTGCTATCGGAAAATATTTTTATTATAGACATTTGGTTGCACTTCCAGATCTTACTCATGTCAGTTTATTCATCATCTGTGGCGCTACAGCCCAAATCGGGCCTGGGCCTACCGGACACACCGAGCCGCAGTTTTTACACTGCCGTACTGCCGGTTTTCGTAGTCGAATGCTACATTATTTAAGGCGTATAAGTGACTAGCTTATAGCGCCCGAGTGTGACAAATACATGTAGCTGTATTTTATATTTTACGACAAATCACACATTGTCGACAGGCGGATTCGAACTGACGAACCTTGGCTCGGGTGACGTCACAGTATGTTAAGAGATGTGCCTTAACACGCTCGGCCACCGCGCCTGTCATGTCAGTTTATTACCAAAAGTATAAATGTGTCCGAGTGGATTCTACTGAAGGTTCCCTGTACTATAATTAGGACTATTTTCCTGTTGGTCCGTTATGCATAGAGTAAATAAATAAATATATTGCCACCCCTTTTACCCATTCTGAATATAGAATTTTTCTGTAGGTAATCTTGATAAATGATATATTTTGAGTTTAAAGTGTAGTTACCAGCCGTCAAATCATGGCTCTCAAAGATGTTAGTGGAGGAAACGCCTCAAGGGGAATTTTAATGAGGTTAAAATTACTTGTAGGTTGCGAGAATCGAACTCGAATTTTCAAAGACCGACACGAATCCACTGAACTACCTACTCCATTATTTATAAATAAATAAAATATTAAATTAGTTTATTTTAAATTTAATGTTCACTATAGTAATGATATTCATAAGGTTTAAATGAAAGGTAGAAGTAGTGGGAGAAGATAAAGAATTAGAATTTTTTCTTTCTTATTTTCTGTTTTAGTGAGTATATTATTACTTAAACATCACCACATTTAATATAATCATTTATATTATTCTTTATAAAGTTGATCCACATTATTTTCTGCAAATTAAACGATTATATTGATGTTATTTAAATTTTTTTCAGAATAATTTTAGCTTAATTTGTCTAATCTAAAATTCCAGTTTAGAGAAAATTCTTTTGAGAATTGGGCTTATAAATTTTTAGTTTAATATCGAATCGTATGTTTGACAGCAATATATGACATTTCACTTCACCTTGCTTTTAATTATTCATGTCATGCTGTTAAGCATAAAATACAAGTTTCGTTGATGCAATTGTACAAAAAATATGTAAAAGAAAAGTACATAATTTTCATAAATATAAAATATTAGAATCATTTGTATAAAAAAAATCATATTAATTTTTCCGATTAAAATTCTTATTTCATATTTTCCATGCATATTTAAAATTTGCATTTGAGCAGAAATTTAATCTGGACAAATTATATCCCAGCAATTAATTAAGTTTATAGCTTACGGAATTCACGCAATGTTTCACAAAACTATTTATCACGTTTCATCCCCATGTTTTACAGATACCAAAACACTAATATTTCAACGAGCCTAGATAAACCTAGATAAAAATTAAAAATAAAAACAAAGTCATGCACTATTTCCTACTGAAAGCATTAACAAAATGAACTCTGACAATTAAGTTCGTGAACTCATCGTCGCACAGCAGCTACGAACATTGTTTTCTAAAATTTATGTTTTTATTTATGATACTTTGTACAACAGGAACTTAATCCCTATGGACTGGACTCACCGAGTTACAAGATATATTAAGTACTACCATCAATAGAGTCCTTCCGATAATGAGCTATATTTTTGGTGATAAATGGCAGCATGTCGAGAGAGTTTTCATTGTCAATTAAATAATTGATACGTACAGGTTGAAAGCACAGATATTATACCAGGTGTTTCACAACTTATTGCATTTATTTTAATCCCGTAATGATTATAAAATAAAGATTTTTTCAAAATCCGTAAAATTAATTTCACTTTACAAGAAGTAAACATTGTTAGTGGCACTGATTTGAGAGTTATTTCTAATACATTAAAAATAAAATTATAATTATAACACAAGAACACAACTTATAGGCATATATCTGATATTGTTGAATGAATAAATTTTCTATTGTAGTATTTATAATTATAATTTAATTATTAATATTTTAGAAATAATTCTCAAACCAATAGCACTGTTTACCTCATCTAAAGTGCAATTAATTCTAAATTTTTTCTGTTTCATAATTTAATTGGAATAAAATGGCGATTTTAAACTCCATGTACGCCGAAACTGAAAATGTCTTTGAGCATGATTCGCATGATGCCGGAAAACTGAAGCCAATCAAATTAAAATTTGCGAACTAGTTCAGACTACAACATTACAGTGTGTTGTTTGTTTTGTTTATTTTACATTATTTTGATCTTTGTTTTTTTACTGTTTTTTTTTCAATTTCTAGTGAAAATGAAATGGTGTAAGAGAATACAAGAACTATATCGTCACACTATGAATTTTATAACTCGAATTCGAGTTCCACAACTGACAAACTGATTTTCATCTCTTTAAAATGTGGCTCTTCCTCTACTAACTTCTTTAGGAGTTTATTTTACCAATTTTACCTAAAAATGGTAGACAATGGCATTGTTTTTTATATCAGTGACTATTATTTTCGAATTTCTTCCAAATGTGTCAAATTTGTCCAATGTTAATGAGTAATGTAGGTATCGTTGGAAACAGACAAATGTTTTTATTTCTATAAACTGTCATTTGAATTGTAAAAGTATGTCTTTAATTATTTTTTTTAAATTTATATATCGGACCAATCACTCAGGTCATATGCCGATATGTCCTTTGTATGGCCGCCACGTGCGGGACCCGAACCCACGACCTTACGAGTCAGGCCCTCAACCCGCGCGGCCATCACGCGGGACAACATGTCTTTTTTAATTTTATATTAGTTTTAAACATAAAAGTAAGTACTAAATTATATATTATACTGTTTCTTAAAATTCTTCTTTATATGTAATGGCTGTTTCTTGATGAGTTCTCGAAGTAAATTGTCGGAGATCGTATTTGCAGCAGCAACTCTTGTAATCACTTCATCTTATCATAAAATACGCAACAGGGAAATTTACGTTTCTTGGTGGTTATAACTCTATACGCGCTGAGTTCAGACTGACCAGAAGAAAGATAAAGCAGAATAAATGTGCATATTACGTGTGAAATTACGATTTCACTAACGATTTATGTGACAAGAGTAATTACCTTTGTCTTATTTCAAATAATAAAGTCGTCTTTGTAGAGTTATTGCATGTTTACAGATACAGTGGCCGAGTGGTCGGTAAAGGTAAAATATGGCGCATGCAAATATTGTTTTCAGCACGATGTAATACACATTTATTTTCAACTGAGCTGTTTCTGAAGATTGATGGTGTTCTATTAATCATTTTGATAATATGGGGTTGAAATGGAATTGTGTTTGCTTAAAAAATACTAAATACTGGGGTTGTCTTCTACAATGCTATTATAATTACTAGGGGCAATATTCATACCGGAAAATTGTAGCAGATATATTTCATGCTTTTGTCTGTTCACTATTTAATTGCTAAATATCATTTCCAATTTATTTACAACAAGATGATCTTATTTAGATGACAGATAATTTATTCAGATTAGTCCGAAATTTGTCGAAATGTTTAATTTAACATATAGATGTAAATAATATATTTATATTTCTATTCATAGATTTTGGCTTGAATTAATAATTCCTATGAATATTAATGTTATATAAGAGTCGTAGTTAAGGAAAGAACGAAATAGGAGATTTAATTTATGTTGTGAGATGAGGTGTGAATGATGATAGTCATCCATTTATCGTCATTCACACTTCATGGCACTAACCAGCAATGTAATTTTATGTTATTATACTATTTTACAACGCTGCATAACGGAAAATAAATTTCGATTACAGGACAGTGAGAGATGTAATTGTACCGGGTGTGTCACGAAAAGTCGGTCATGTTAAATGCTAACATGGAAAAGCAGTTTTTCCGTGCGCATTGCTTTCCAAATTATTTTAGCCAAAAATGCTTCAATTAAAAATTGTAGAGCTTAAAATTATGTATCTAATGCAATAAACTAATTTCATTTTCTATAAATTGTAACGATATAGGTAATTTAATTATGAAAATTTACAATTGAAACAAAATAAGAAACAAATTCATGCAGTTTTTCTGTCGAAGATTTTAACATTTATGTTTTTATTGCAACACTTCAATATGTCAAAATATTTGACAGAATTAAGCCTCGCATTTGTTTGTTATATTGTTTTAATTCCGTAGCTAACACTTTTAAATTGTAATTTTATAAATTTTCATATAATTCCTGCCGTTTTACAAAACATAAGAATCGAAATTAGTTATTGATTTAGATGCAGAATTTTAAGCTCTATAAGTTTTATTTGACACATTTTTGTCTAAAATAATTTGTGAAGCAATGTGCACGGAAAACTGTTAAACGCCTATGACCCGCTTTTGGGACACTCGGTATTTTTGATTGAAGTTGTAATAAGCAAAATTTGAACTCGTGAATTCTTGCTTGGCAGATGCAACTTATGCTGTTCATTTATTGAGTTAGAATTTCCTGCGATAGGGTTCAAAAACTTTGCTAATAATAAGTCTAGATCTAATCTTTATTATCAATTTGGCGCAATTCACTTCCATTCTAGTGGAGTCGCTCGTCGTTCGTCATCTGTCAGACGTCGGCAAGACAGGCGACAGTTCGTGTCGCCTACACCGACATAGGACTGATTCGTCTCTACCCGGCCTACTATTCTACAATTCAATTAAGATTATCTAAATTAGATTAGTATCTGACGCTAAAACGACAAGATGATCAGTCTTGGCGCGGAGATGTGAGCAAGTATTCGCCTACGCTACTAGATCCCTATTATATTCATTTACAAGATGAACTGTATAAACTCACCCCAATGATTCGCTATTGTTTTCATATGGAATTAAGATGGCGGGTACATACCTGGAAATTAAATGGAATCAATTATTCATTTGATATTTAGTTGTTTCCTTGTTTCACAGTGAATTATATATTGAATTTTAACATTCAAAGAAGAACAGATTCAAGAAACATATTTCACTAGCCATTTGAATCAAATCTAATTTAAAATTTACTGAAACAGATTACTTATTTGTCAGTCTATTTGATTGGATTTCTATGTTTATTTTACTCACAGAACTAGATTTAAAATGAAGTAATTCAACTTCCTAGAGCAATCAATTTATTCATTTCATGGCAAATGGTAGGACAAAGTGCGTCGTTATACTATACAATATAAAATTAATAAGTATTTCATAACAGGACAAAAAAAAAGTTGGAAAAACAAGATCTGCAAGATGAGTTGGTTTTTATTTTCAAATCTTGATTTTTATTGAAATAATTATTTACGTTATACAGTAAATAAGTTTTTACTGTACGAGTAAGTGGTCTCCGTAAGAGATGAGGACAGAATTGAAATACTAAAAATACAGCGAATAATCCTCAGAAAACTCCCAATAAATATATATATATATTTGACAGCGGAACTGTCAAAATAATATAAACTTCCTAGAGAAGTAATTTGCATATTATTTTCCTAGGGATAATAGTTATTTGTGTATTAAGAGCGTAAAGTGATGTTTTGTTACTCGAACTCGGTAAATGCAGCGCGAGCCGAAGGCGACAGCTGCAATAGTGTAAGAGAAACAAAGACGCCCAAAAAAGATATTTTTCGATTGTTCCACAGAAAATATTAACTTTACGATGACAAATGAGAGCGTAATTGTCAACTTTTTATAGCAATCGTAGAAAAAATGTTTTACTTCTATTCAGATTTTTGTATCATAGAAACGATTAAAAAATATAAATGATAGAAATGAAAAATAAATGTGTAACGTATATCTTGTAACTGATTTAATGATGTTCTGGCTTCCACCTGGCATGGCTTAAACTACAAGCAATCTACAATTTACAAGTCTTTCTAGATGGTCTAGATAACATTTTAACATATTTATCAACTAGTTTCGCCAGTCCATTTTCAATAAACTTAAAGGCAAAGAGAAAAACTGGAAACACAATTAACTTGGATTAATAATAAAAGAAATATCCATTTCCATCCGAAGCCGAGACAGTACCCAGTCTACCAGTTCGCCTGCGAAACTTCATTTACATAAATTCAGCGGTTCTTTTACGGGAATAAATATTACGATTGAAATAAGAAGCGGCAGCAGCAGCGGAAGTTTTAAATTCATGTAGCGATGGAGTGTAATTGGGCCGAATTCCGAACGCGAAGAACGAACGAATGAATGAACGAATAAGAAGCTATCCAAAGCAATATTCCTTGCTCTGGACATTATAGTTGTGTTCGTAGTAGCTGGAATAAAATCTTAGATTCTAACAAGACAACATAGTATAGTGTAAATAAAACACTTTTTTCTATCATCAGTAGAAAAAACAAACTTTTCGTGTATCATTTGGTGACAGAAAGTAAACAATAACCGACTGTCACTATTTGTAAAATAGCAACAACAAAAAATAATTCATTATGTTTGAATTGGTTGCCAGTATTTTATTATCAGTATTTTCGGTTTTAGATTTAATAGATGTGATTACATATGTAATTTTTATAAATCACAATTAAAAATCGCTTATTTCTAGAAACAATGTTGTATTCAAAGTATTATTGCAGGTGTTCGTGCTATTATCTCTAGTTTTGATCTGTAAAGAACTACTCTCCTTTTTTGACATACTAATAACTATTGCTACCCGATTCAGCAAAAAGTGTAAACTAATCCTTAATTTTGGAATAACTAACTTTATTAAAAGGGGAATCAAGTCATATCCTAAAAACCAAATAGTATTAGTTTTTATTTAAACATTTTTCAGAACATAATTTGATTTGACAAATAAATAATTCAGGATGAACTTAAACATTTTTTGCAATCTGTTTATATGTTTATAGTTCTGGTTTCGATAGTACAGCTTCAACAAGATTGATAACATATCTCTTAGTTATGTTCTTCTACTTCCATACTTAAATCTTGTTATTAAATATGTATTATCTGTACTTCAATGATTCTCATTATGACAAATATTTTCATTATGGGACAAATTCTGATCAATACCAGCACAGCAATTACTGTTTCCTTTGTTTCTATAGTTTGCTTGATCAAATAGAAATATTTGTTGAGATTCAAGGATGATATTTATGTTCATAGTTTGGATACTGAATTTGATCGTAGAAAAAATATTGTCTGTAATTCATGTATAAATGTAAAAAATCTAAGGCTAAGAACTAACAAAGAATTTAGCCCCTAAGCCTTAATAAATGAATCAAATCTATATACGTATTTCGAGAACTAAGTTCTCATTCTGAGTAGAAAAGGGAAAAAATAAATCTTGACCACTGATTTGGTTCACAAGTCGTGTATTCTTGATTTTTCCTTTTTCTACTGAGGATGAGAACTTAATTCTCGAAATACGTTATAGATTTGATTCTTTTATTAAGGCTTAGGTGTTAAATTCTTTGTTAGTTAATTACGATATTCATGCGTTATAAACTTATTGCATAATATACTATTTTTGTTTGACGAATCTTCGATTGAATATAAGTTCATAATTGACAACCCTATGGGGTAGAAGTCAGTAGTAACGTGTCGATCTGTTGATTTAACCTGAGTTCGATTCCCACAGCCGACAAACTAATTTTCATCACATCAATTTTGACCGTTTGTAACCGCACTTCGCGAGATCTTCCACGGCAGAGTGCCACGATCAGTAATGGGTAAAAAGCGTGATGATATATTTATTTTATTTTCTCACAGTGGCTCTCTTTTATGTGTTAAGCTAGCACATTTCAGAAGAAACCTCTCTTCACAGTAATTCTAGTTCATTCTTTCTTACTGTCTACGGGTGCAAATAGCAGGTGAATTTATGCCCTACAATATTTGCCACTTTTTGTCCTTTTTCAAGAAATGTGCTCAACTCTTTCTTCAATCTCACCGTGTCACCAATTTTTTTTTCCTTTCGAATTGTTTGAGGAGCGTTGTGACTGCAGCATAAATTTCTCTCGGTTTCAAAATCCAAACACAGAGAGCAAACGACAAGAAATATGACACACATTTCGTTAATCTAAAATATGCAAATTATATTCTCATTTTTCCTCTGTCTCCCGTGCGTCCCACTAGATGCCTCTCGTATCGCGCCTCCGACGCTCGTCGTCTTTCAAAGCGCGTCGTGTTTGTTTATTTCGCCAGTCATTTGTTTGTATGTAAATCTTTTGTGGAATTAATGGCTGTCTTTGAAAAGGTATTGATTTATTCATAAATCAGACAAAGAGTGACTTTACAGGAAAATTTTCGAGGGATTTTGTTGTAACCGATGTAAATTATAGCAAATTTCTGCTTTTTTGATTTGTTGGCTAAAGACATATTTTTTTACGATTCTGCCAAACAGTTACATTGTTTTCTCTAAATTAAGAGTAGAAAGTGATAACTTTCATCACTATGGAAGAAAAGTGTATTATTTAACGAGTATATAATAGTCATACATGAGTTAAAATACCATTTCATCGACTAGTCAACTAGAAATTACAATTTTAGATTTAGGTTAAAGTTTAATGAAAATAATAATAATTAAAGGACATGATTGTAGAACATTGTGTTTGTGAATAATAAATTATTACTCACAGCCTCACTGCGTTGTCATAGGAACCTCAATGTGTTTGGTCACAATCTGTGAGTAATAAACTATTAGTCACGACCGTGAATAGTGTAATGCTTTATTTTTTAAGAAACGCACATATAATGAATATATTAGTTAATCGTAGAGAAAAGTATATTATAGCCATTATTTATTTATTTATTTATTTATTTACGTTACTCTGTACAACACGAATTTAATCCCAATTACAGTACAGGGTCCGCACTCACCGAGCCGCAGTGTGGTAGTTCATATAATTTTTAGCTTGAGTGAGATTCGAACTCGGGATCTCCGGATTCGAATTCCATATTGCTATCCACACCACCGTACTGACGGACTTATACACGAGTCGTATATATATATATATATATATATATATATATATATATATATATATATATAACGGTATGATTTCACATTAGTGACATAAAGGTAACGTGTATTAAGAGAATAAATTACTTCTGAAAATGTTACTTTCTTATAGAGTGGTGAAAAATATTAGATGTATATTTCGTGAAGATAGTATCATTATTCCCTAAGGTACTATATATACCATGTCTTCGACTTAGAAAATGAAACAGCACTTTCGAGAATGTCTCACTTTCTTCCCTTGATATACAAATAACTATTAATATTATTAGAAAACTAAATATCCTCTGACGGAATCATAAATAATGCAGTTTGAAAACGACAAAATGACAACACTGCACATTTATATCTAGCTAATAAGCCATCTTCGTTCTGTTGGAGCTTACGAATAAAATTAATTGTAGTTGCGCGGTTGCCACGTCATACCCGCATACTACAGTACATGCGCAATGGAATGCACGGCTCCTAATAACGGTTTAGTTTAACCTAATTGTATAATAAATGTCTTGAGTCTGGCCGCCATCGCCAAGGGTGAGTTGCCCGGACGAGGTACATGACTACAAGCTGCCCTAATGACAAGCACGAGACGCGAATATTAATTTGTTTGGCAACGTTGGAGATGCAGGGTGGGGAAAAGTTTTACTGGCTTTATAGGTTGTTTAAAAGAGGTTGACTGTGAAGAGATTGACTGACAACATTATTTTGATATTAAATCAATCGAAAATAATATTTTAATTGTGGACTGTATTTCACAACTATTTAATTAAGAAACTTGTAGGTAAAATTGAAAATTTCAATGATAAAATTAGATAATATATGAGTTTTGCGCAGAGGGTCTTTATGCAGGCGTGCTACATTTTACTTTATTATCAAATAGAAAGTGAAAATTAATCTGCAAAAAGCGCAAGTTGTGGTAAAACGTCGGTTTTGTAAGAGAATAAAAAAGTGTAACTTAATTCCGAGTATAATATTTATATTATATTATGAGGTAGGTGGCTCAGTAGTAGCGAGGCTTGAGGATTTGAGAGCCCAGCTTCGATTCCCACAGCCGATAAACAATTTTCACAACGTTAAGAATACCTCTATGGCTCTCTCTCCACTAACATCTTTAAGAGCCGTAATTTGACGGTTGGTAATCGCATTTCACCTGAAGAAATATATCACTTCCCGAGATCTGCTACGGCCTAAATGTATAATATACTATTTTATACAACATACAATTTTTGCAATTAATAATTATTTATTTTTTGATAATGCTATCAATAAAATTTTATAAGATTTTAAAATGTTTCCTGTACACTAAATGAATAATAATAAAATTGTAAATAATCTGATCGATGATATGTATCTTGTACATTGTTTAAACTTTTATGTAAGACCATGTAATACACGTAATACAACGGCATTTCAGTGTAACTTTTCACGAACAAATTATCACTATAATTCGCCAATAAATTCAATGTGTCGAGCATTTAACACTATTTACGATAAACTTGATTTTGCCGATAATTTCACTGTATTTATTATTAATAAGCTTGATAATGTTATAATAAGTTAATATAAATTATTATTCGATGTATGTATATGTAATATGTAATTTTCTTATAATGAGTTTATATTATTTTTTTGTTTGTTTTTCAATTCTGTCATTCCTTTGTTTAAAATAATTGTAATATTATTCTGTAATTGGGATATATAACCTGTAGAATAATAAATAAATAAATAAATATGAAAATCAGTTATTTTTTTAATATCGGTCAATTATAATACCTACATTTCAATATAGTGATTATAGAAATGCTGTAAAATATAGTATTGTAAGAAGGTTTGAAAAAGATAATGGAAGCGTTTAGACGCTACTATTATGTCTACTTTTTATCCCCTCCAATCCTATTTAAATGTCCAAACTTGTGACGTTTCTATGAGTTCGAACCTTAATCTACAAAAATAATTATGTTGAAACGTGCGCAAGTGTGCACAAACGTTATATTGTGCAGAATCAAAAATTACAACTTTTGTGGCGCTAACATAAAATGTTGAAGGAATAGTATTGCACCCAGAAAAAGGTGTTGTTTGAATGCTCCTATTTAGATAATCAAATTAGCAATATCTTCTAGACTCGTTTAATAAATTTATTATTTACTGCAGGTTGCACCAACAAAATTTAAAAACAATTTTGTTTGGATTTATAATCACAAACAATAACAGCTATAATTTAAAAATCTCTTCAAAAACATTAATTCAAATTACAATAAACAATGCACTCGTACACTGGGTCCATACAAGTTATACAGTCAGTGATATAAAACTCTGCATGTGATTTAGAGTGAGGAAGTCCGCAACATTTCATGAACGCAGCCGTGATCACGTGATCGCATACGCGTAACGTAACACGTAACGCCTGATTGCTCTGTTTCAATGAGCGTGTCGCATGTCACACATCCGATATTCCAATCACACATATTCACATATGAACAACCGACAATACATAGAATACCATCCGTACCTGCGGATATACGAGTATATAGTGGTCACGCTAACCGAGCCACAGCAGCGGGGTATATGTGAACTAAAGCGTAATATTTTCTGTATCTCTTTAAAGAATGTCAAATTTGACCAATAAATAGATAGATAACTTAGGAAATAATAAAATTATGATAGATTTTCTTAATATGATTATGAACTGTCATTGAGATAAAGATTTGCAATAGAAGAAATAAACGAATTTGTATGAAAGATATTATTGAAGTGGATGAAGCTAAGTCGGGATAGAAATGATTGAGGGATGAATCGGACGAATGTGTTAGGAATTTATGTAACCCATTTTTTGGACTGAAGCAAGATATTATTTATTTATTGACTGCACGACAACAGTTAATTGAAATTATAGTGTAGGGTCCAGACTTATAGAGCCGTAGTGTAGTAGTTCATATAATTTTAACTTGTATATGATTCGAACTGTCTCCGGTTTCAAATTACGTAACGCTAAATACACCACCGTACTGTCGAACATTATGCATATATGTATATAAATATATATGAGTATATAGAATGTAACATAAGTAAGAAATATTGATATTATATCCAGAAATAATCATTTCATCTAAATAATTGAAACAAAAACGTTTTGAGAGATTATGATTGCGAATATTTTGGCAAGATCAGATATTTTTCATCTATAGTCATTTTTTCACACTGAAGGGGAACGACATTTTTTAAAAGGCATAATTTTTTGATTCCATTCGAATATTTTTTTCTCTGTGCAAACATATAAAAAATAATATTTTATTTGCAAACAAAAATTAGTAAAATCGTGTTGAATAAATGCGATTTTGCAGATTTTTACCGTAAATGGATTAAGTTGCCATAGATGTGCTAGTGATAAAATAAACTTCAACCATAGATACGACTGCCATTCTGGCCATGATATTTTAATCATTCACAGAGACAAGAATTATAAATAAGTCGTAGAAAAAGCATAGTGTACAATTTACAAATGAAAACATTCGCCTTCTGCTCATGGTACAAATTTTCATAATGATACAAAATGAGTACCGATCCATGATTATTGTACAATATTCTTAATTTGAATGATTTCGATGCGATATTTTTTATTTGTTAGACAAGATTGTTTAGAAATTGTAATATCAGCCCTTAAAATTATTAAAATTTTATATTATTTACCAAATTAGTCAAGAAATTGGAACAAATAAGCAATATTTATTTGTCACGTACTTTAAACTAGGTTTTAAAAGTAACTAAACAATCAAAATAAAATATGTAGATGCAGAATTTAATCATCTATATATCTGCAACTTTTATTTAAATAACATATCTCTAAAATAACTAGAGAAATAACAGTAGCAGAAAACTTATCATCAGCATCATTGACCAATGTATATTTCCAACTCCATGGCCAATGCTTGTGTTGTAAAGTAGAATATTAATGTATAATGGTATTAAAAACTTATAACAATAACAATAGTGACAATTGTGTTTTGTGCCGCCGAAAGCCGAGTCGGAGACAATATTAAAACTTTGCTTTTATGTAACAAAGTGTTGTGAATTATTTCAACTGATAAAAGTCTGGTATAATGCCACTGGCTCCCTGATGACAAGATATTCGGGGGAGTGGGCTGTTTCCACTATATTGTCGAAAGTTGTATAGTATATTTATTACAATATACCATTTTGATTACTTCAATAAATACCAAACTTAATTTGAAAGGGTACAATGAAAATCAACGTAAAGTTTGACAAAATGTTTTATTTTTATTCTCTGTTTCCACATTAAAATACTTGTTTTGAAATCATTACTTCTTCCCAAAATACAGAATTATTTTGTATTTTTTCATGCAATAATATGAAGGTTTTAGAGGAACGAACTATGCATATTAGTGAAAACGTCTCCTGTGACTACTAAGTGTCAACCATGGTGTGTGTAAGTGTTAGTTCAGAAGTAAGCACGCAAAAGTATCGTTGAGATGACATATTGAACCTCGATTTAACGGCTAGTAACTGCAGTTCACAAGCATAAATATATTACTTACTGAGATGTACTACAGCAAAGTGCCACTGCCAGTAATAGATCAAAAGCATTGATATACGAGGTGAATTTTTAGTTGAACCGGTTCAAAATTTGAAATTTTTAAAATTATGTTTCTATATAGTTCAAAGCACGAGAAATGCACTCAACCAAACCGCATTTCAATATCTTTCTTAGTTTTTAAGTTATATAGATTTTTGACTTTTTTTAAAACTCAACTTTGAGAGCCCATATCTCGAAAACTAAAAAAGATATTTAAATGCGGTTTGAACGAGTATATTTCTCGTGCGCTCTTAACTTATACCAAAATTTTACCATTTTTGAAAATTTTGCAACTTTTTAATAAAAAATTCTTTTCTCAATATTTTTAAAAGTTGAAGAGATAATGCAAATCTGAAAACACCAGTGAATTCCTCGCGTGAAAATACATAGGTATTTCACAGAAAAATACGCTCAGATAAATTTTTTATTATCAAATATCCAAAAATGGCCAAAATTCGTAAAAACGCCCTTAAGAAATTTCTAAAAAATTGCTATTTTCGATTTTTTCGATTATGAGGTTATGATAAAAGACAAAAATAGTGACTATGTTAAAAGCTACTTTTTTCAAAGAAAAATACGTATTTTCATTGTGGAAAACAAAGAAATCTTGTATTTGTGTAAAAATTTAATGAAGAAATATACATAATTTGCAATTGTATTTTCCAAAATAAATTAGTTTCAAAACAAAGCTCATTCGCACAAATTTTCGCTAAAACATTTATTTATAAAAACGTATTTTGTAAAATATAAATTCTACAAAAATCCACAAATCCGCACATAAATCCCTTCACCCTTCACTCTATAATCTCGAACTACAACATTAAACACAAACAGTGACACGATGAACCAACACGGGCAAAAACAACAACTATCTCACTCACTAGTCGCTAACAACTAAAAAACAAACGTAGGTATGCGAAGTGTGCGCAAATTCACATCGCTGGAGCTTGTGAAACTACACCAACACATGTATAGTGAATGTTCAGTGTGGTACGGTACACGATCTAGCGATAAATTCCTTGCTAGGGTACGCCGTGAACGAAGCATTATAAAACATAACAAACGCGAAACACGTGGCATAAAGAATGGTGAAGCGGGATGTAGTCACCAAGAGCTCCGAGGTTTGTTACCTTGCTACGGTGGTGTGACGATCAGGTAGCCGATTTGTGTACTCGTTACTGTATTTCGTGTTTATCGTATGTGTTATGATTTAAATGAATACAAGTATGCGAGGGTCAAGTGAATGAGTTATATTCGAAATTGATACTTCGGCGAAGCTAGCGTTTGGAATCATGCTAGCCAAAACTAATATTTTAACATAATAACAAGTAAATAATGTAGGATTTTATTGGCCGAGCAGTAGTTTATGGTCGAGCGAGTGATTTGTTTCGAATGAATAGTGTAAAAATGGGTCAATTGAATGAGTATTTTTTCGGCTGATACATAGGCGGTATCATTTTGACAGGATAACATGGCGGAGTATTAACATAATAACAAATACATAGGGTAAAGACTTTATTGAATGAGTCATAGTTTATGGTCGAACGAGATTCCAGTGAATAATGTGAGATTGAATGAAGTGAATAAGTTTATATTTGCGAGTTTGTTTTGATAGGAAAATATGGCAGAATATTTGCTATCCTGAATTACGCTAACTCATACAATAGCATAATAACAAATACATAATGTATGGATTTTATTGGACGAGCCGTAATGTATGTGTAACACTTAATTATTAAATCTGGAAAATGACAACAGCTGATGAATTTATATACAAATAAATTTATTGATACCCAAAAATGAAATGGTAAAATGTAGAAAAGTACAAAAGTTTTAAACAAATTAATGTTCAAGTAACTAAACAGATTCAATGACAAATAACAACAACGTATGAATTTAAGTTATAAGTTACACTGCAAGACAATATCTTGCCGACCCAAAAACAAAGATACCATTAACTATTTGTTGTTGTTTTCCATGGGATGTGCTGACAAGGGGTAAGAGGGTGATATCATTTACGTTGGTTCAAGATAACTGTTCCCATGCGCGAGTTTACATAAAAACTCAGACGCTTGCAAGGGATGAAATACAAAGGTAAAATCTACCTCAGACCAACGCACATCTAATTTTTACCCAGACATTAAAACATTGAAAGAATTGTTACACAACTTCAATTAAATTTAAAAAGGTAATGTTTACAGCTCCACAAATTTAAAATAAATATAACATCACGCCTATAACCCGTTACTGGGTGAGGGTACACTGCCGTAGCAAATGAAGTGCGGTTTACCAACCGTCATACCTCGGCCACCAAAGATATTTGTGGAGTGGAAGCCACAAGGGCAATTCTAATATAGTAAAAATTGTTTGTCAGCTGAGGAAATCGAACGTAACTTATGTTATATAGTTTTCAAATCAAAACATCTGCAAACATAATTACAAAATTTACCAAAAATTACAAACATTTAACATAACTCATACAGAAATCTCCAAATAATTTAAAAACTAATTAATTCTCCGACGAACAACAGTTATAAAGCAACTTGGTGTTCATACAAATTCTAATTTGTTTTGTCATTTAATCAAACATGCCATGACCCTCTAATCCTTAAGGCAATAAATTTACAAACGTGTTCCCGAATTATATTTCCGCTATCCCTGGAAATAACTGGGACAAGAACGGGGATATATCTTGCGTATGAGTACACATGTGTCTCATCCAGTGCGACGCCATTATGTATATTATTATTCAGGACCATTGTTAGACAAATTGGTTATTATTTATTTATGACTTTGTCCCAAATATGAATTAAATATTTAAGTGCTATGCGAGCGACACATTTCTATATAGGTACACGCGCTTTGTGTATATTTTACAAAACCAATTTTTGGTTTTGTGTTGTCACAAAAATATGATAGGTACTTTAATTCATGAATTTTAAAGTGAATTTACGGGAATTTAATTTTAAAATCAATTCTGTTTATTACTTTTTACTACGACGAATTTATATACGTGCGGAAAGTGATTATTTTCTACATTCAAGTGTCAACAGAATGACATTATTGTTTTCGGTTCTCATAAATACAAAAAGTGACAGTAAGACAATAGAATCCACAACAACCTTTGATGTTGTTTGTAAAAATAAAGACATACCTAAAAATTAAATAATTTCTAACAGTGCAAAATGCTATATTGTTGTAGAAAGAACGAATATGAAATAAACAAGTGTATGTTGCTGAACATGAGGGTAAAAGATTGCGCGAACGATATAGAAATAAAAGATGCTTTGTTGCGTGAACGAAGTAAATCAGTTTGTATGAACGCAATTATGAATGTGGATGAAGCAAACGTGTAGCGTTCCAGTTATATAATAAGAATGTTTAGGAACATAACCTCTGTAATAAACAAACACATAACGTCTTCTAACTTCATTAATCTTCCTTTTTGCCTTCTTTCCCCGCTTAGCACCAACAGACTCTAAATTTCAACATCCCTTCACATCAGCGCACACTACCATACTAAAACTTCACACTAGCGATAATTGAAGCTTGCAAAAACAAATGCCGTCAGTTCTCACAGGTGAGGTCAGGTTATGTGAGGTTAGGACCGTGGGTTGCAACGTCAGAAAGTTAGGTTATGTAATGTTGCAGCCACGGGAATGCGTTGTTAGATGTTACAGTGCAGACAGGAATCTTATAAGAACTTCTACGGAGGATCTAAGATGATGTACTGGTCTGCGAGAGAGTAAATTATGCAGAGGTACATTGTTTAAATTAATATGGATTTGTTAGGGGAATTTATTATGATGAGTTGATGTATGAGATCGTGTACAAGATATCTTAAGGAGGTATCACGCATAGTATGTATATATCTGCAATTAGTTGTAGATTCACTGCAACTTCACAAGATTTGTGCAACTTTTCACCTGTGATAAAGAGCCTAGTTTCATTCAACTAGTTCCCAAACAAGTTTGAAGACTTAGAGAGTATGTTGTAGAAATTTTTTATTAAATGATGTGTAGTAATAATAAAAATCTCTAACTTTACACTTTCTAACAACTATTTCACGAAAAATCATGAAAACTTTACCGTATATATGTAGTTCAAGTGATAGGCAGTCAACTAGCGTGTGGAAGGTACTGTGTTAAATACCGGCGAATGCTCATTGATTTTTCATAATTATTTCAAAAAATCCCTGATAATTTTTGCGGCATTTCAATTATTTTGCGAAGAAAAGAAAGCTGCAATAACAGCAGCAGCAGCCTTTTTATGAATAGATAATAAACAAACATTACCGACTGCAGTCAAACAGCATACAAACATAAAGTTTAGTAATTGCCTAAAATCATTACATTTCGCAAAAGTTGCAAGTTACCAAACCTATTCTGATTTAAATTGCAAATTCATACGTACGTATGATACCTCCTTGACCCTCATACATATTTTTATTGGTTATACACAACAACTGAAAATTCAATTATAATTATTTACATTTCAGTTTACAATGAACAATTGGTAAAAATCTCTAACTCCTAAGCACTCCACACATTAAACTGATACTGACAAGTTGATGCCAATGCCAACCTTACTAAATTACCTTGTTTTTTCTAGGCCTAGACCGGAAACCTGTTTCCGAAAAGAAAATTTTCTGATATTTATTATTATGAATTTAAAGGAGAAGTGATTTTCTTTTTGTTGACAAATCTTAGAGTAAAATTGAGTCCATAGTTGGCAAAACCTTACATGGAAGACGTTGTAACAACTGTAATTAGTCCGTCAGAACGGTGGTGTAAATAGCGATACGGAATTCGAATCCGGAGATCCCGAGTTCGAATCGCACTTAAACTAAAATTTATATAAACTATCACACCGAGGCTCGGTGAGTGCGGACCCTGTACTGTAATTGGGATTAAATTCTTGTTGTACAGCGTAATATAAATAAATAAATATTGAACTGAGATTTAATTGAAATCAAGAGTTTCTTCGTTCTACTAAAAATGTAGCCAATCTTAAATAATAAAACATTTTAGTTCCAAAATCTAAAACTCTTCATATATCTTCCTGCCTTATCCCTAAACTTCTATACTCATATTAGCGTAATTTGGTCGCAGCATGCTTGGATCAATTCTCCAGCCGCACGTCTCTGCAGCTCACATGTGTTGGTATTAGTGTGTGTGTACACAGCAGCAGACAATGAACGTTTGCTCGCTTGCTTGGGGTACGTACCTACAGTGTGTATTCTGTATACTCGTAGATGTAGATGTAGGTGTTTTCGTGCGCAGGAACACCGAACACGAACGGTGATACGTGCGGTGTTCCTGCTTCATTATCGTGAAACGTTCGGCTAATAAAGTTGGCGCGGATTCAGAAAGGTTTATGGTGTTTTGTTGATGGTGTAACTGGGATACAAGGGTCGCTGACTTTATAGGGTTTCTTTGTCCAACGTGGAAGTAAATTGACTTGATTTGATGGGAATCAGAGTTTATGAGTATTACTATGTTAGTGGGTCATTTAACTAATGCGAGTAATTAACTTCTGCGGTACTCTGACATTTGCTTCGGATCACGTCTATCTTATAATATTTCAGACAACATTTTTTATTTGATAGAATTATTACATCTACAATTTTGCATCTTTTGTGCCTTGTCAAATTTACATTAGCTCCATTTACCATTTGAAAAAAAATATCATGACGCCTCTTATTCATTATAGGGTGTGGCATTTTGCTTTAGCAGATCTCGGTAGGTGATACAATTATGCACTTGAAATGTAATTACCTGTTGTCAAATCACAGCATCCAAAGATGTTAGTGGAGAGGTAATTTGAATAAGAACCCGGTTTTCAAATCCACTGTCCAATTAGTTACCTCTGAGCCACCTACCCCATTTGGATCAGATTTAATTTATACTTACTGAAACATATCACTTATTTATCATTTTCATTTAATGATTTACTTTATCTCTACTGCTAGATTATTTACAGGCAGATTCGTCCGACAGTATGAGGTTATGGTTAGCGGTACGGTATTCGAATCCCATTCAAGCTAAAAATATATGAACACTGCGTTTCGGTGAGTTAGAAATTCTGTACAGTAATTGGAATTACGGTTATGTTGTACAGAGTAGCACATATAAATAAATATTTGAATGTTGGCTATGTTAAGAGTTGTGAATGAGCCTTGATTGCTAATCTGTAATATGATATTAATCTTTGAATCAGATACAATACTGTCTTCTATGTGATATGTAGACACCACCAGTAAATCTGCTAGGTGGTATTCACGTTTGTTTCGCGTGGGTGAGACGAGTGCGATGCGATCTGTTTTTGCATTATTTCACGATAGAGCGCCGTTAGTGTCCGGCGCAGGAACTAGTTGTGACGTCATATATCCTCGCGTCACATAAATCACACACTTCCGTGTATGTACACCAGCGTCTCCGTCCTGCGTCGCACGTTGCACGTCGCATCCAACACATACGTACCATGTGTGTTGTGAACTACCGTCTCACATGCGACTACATGGAGCGGAGACCTGCTGCCGCTGCTGCACAAATATAGTGGAATTCTACATTGGGAACGTGACGTCACGAGATTTCATTGTGATTGATTCAAATTAGAACACATGAATTATTATACCTTTGTTTCGTTGTTGGCCTCATCTCTGTTCCTAAATTATTTATGTTTTTATTTTATTTTTATATTCTACACAACAGGATCTCATTCCCAATTGTACTACAGACTAGAGATGAAAAACTATCGGTAATTTCAACTATCGATTGTTCGATAGTGCTATCAGTAAACTATCGATATATCGATAGTACTATCGATAGTCAATTAAATTACTAAACGATAGTTTTAGTTACTAAACGATAGTTTTAATTACTAAACGATAGTTACTAAACGATAGTTACTAAACGATAGTTACTAAACGATAGTTACTAAACGATAGTTACTAAACGATAGTTACTAAACAATAGTTACTAAACGATAGTTACTAAACGATAGTTACTAAACGATAATTACTAAACGATACTATCGTTAGTTTTTTTCTTTTAATTACTTATCGATAGTATTTTTTTTACAAAAGTATAAATAATTTTTTTTTCAAAATTAAAAAAATCTTTGCCTATACAGAGTTTAAAATCATTTATTAAATTTGTTCCATTTTTGAGAGAGAGGTAAAATAAAATTTATAATTTTTTAAATGTTACCCTCATCCCCTAAAATTTAAAACTGTTGATGTTGCTCTATATTAAGGGATGTTTGCTAAATAATTTCTGTGAATATGGTTTTGTTACAGTTAATATTACCAGCTCTAAGGTATGTAAAATGGGAAAAATAGATAATAAGGAAATATACAATAAATGTCAAAAATTTATTTCTTTAAAATTTAGGCTTAATAACAAGATTTCAGAAGTTACAAATGTGAAAAATAAAAATCCAATGCAAATATGTACTTCTATCCCTAGGTATATATCATTTCTTACATTAATTTATATATTAGAAAAACTAATTGCAATTCTAAACACCTTTTATATTAATTTAGATCAAATAAAAATGAAATGTGGTGTTGTGTTAGTATTTTTTTAGTTGTGATGCATACTGGATGAGTGGTAAGCGGAGACTGTCCTGGTTAGAAGGAAAAAATGGTGGATTTTGGGGTGAACAAAGAAGTTTGGAATATAGGTACTTGAAATACAGATGTTGTTAGGTTCGGAGAAAGCGGGCGAAGTTACAATAGCAGGTAGTGGAGACACATGAAAATTGTACAGCAATGTTGCTTAGAAACTACAGAAAATGAACGAATATATACAGAGTGTTTTGCTAAGACTATTACAGAATATATACAAGGTGTGTGATTATTTGTGTATGTGTGGTGATGTATAGGCCGCCACATGACCCAATAATATTCACTACAGCACAAACTACAATGAACATCGGAGAACAACTGAATGTAAATTATCTCGTACCTGTTACCCTATAATAAATTTCTTAGAAATCTCACTTTGTCTTTCATCCCTTTAAAGTCTTCCGACAACCAATCGATTTAGAGCTAACATTTGTGTACAGTTACTATACAATAACGATATTGAATATAATTTGAATTATATCATTTAAATGTAGATGAAATCTTGACAAGTCATACTTAACACATAAGCTACCACGTGGTCCGCAAATAACACACGTATTCGAATTGCTCCGGGAACATTAGGTAATTTGCTTGTCATTACTCACAGTCCAGCCCGTGTTATTTATTATTTATTTATTTTTATTTTTAAATTATTTTATTTGAAAGATAGTTACAAAACGATAGTTACTAAACGATAATTACTAAACGATAGTTACTATATGATAATTACTAAACGATAGTTACTAAACGATAATTACTAAACGATAGTTACTAAACGATAGTTACTAAACGATATATACTAAACGATAGTTACTAAACGATTGTTACTAAACGATTGTTACTAAACGATAGTTACTAAACGATAATTACTAAACAATAGTTACTAAACGATAGTTACTAAACGATAGTTACTAAACGATAATTACTAAACGATACTATCGATAGTTTTTTCTATTAATTACTTATCGATAGTACTTTATTTTTTAAAACTATCGATGTATCGATAGTACTATCGATAGTTTTTTCATCTCTACTTCAGACGGGGAGGGGACTGAGAACCCGAACTACTCAAGACACGATAGTATTTTACTGAATATACCCGGTGTCGTAAAAGACAGATTATTTTTAAAGCAATTAATTACAAATTTTGAAACTACAACTAAAAGCGCGCAAAACTACATAAAAAGTGAAAATATTATATTTTCGGTGTAATCGAAAGTGATCCCAATTTTCACTTTATATATTTTTCAAAAGTTGGGTTCTACATACCATTTTTAATTTAACCATATCTAATAAGTGCATTTTTTATTTAAAAAGACCATAAACAAAAAAAAAATAAATTCATTAGACTCTTTATTTGCACATCTAATTTGTTTATGGAAATAATGCATGAAATAATGTTACAAAATATTATGCGAGAAACAATTTGACGCGTGAATGTTTCTATTCAAGGAAATGACGAACATTTGTGTTTAATTAAATTGATTTATTTTACGTTTTTTAACATAGGTAATTAGATATTTCAATAAGTCAATTAAATTTAGTTTGTTTACGTAGCAAATGACAAAAGTCTTAGATTCAAATCTTGGCAGTATCACAATTTATCTATTTATAATTCAATATGCTTTTATTCATTTAAAGTAAGTTTAAAATTTGAATGTTGTTGGTGCAACTGACCATAAATTAAATGAACTAAGAAAACTGATGTTTTTATTGTGATGAATTACTTCATGCTGAATCTGATTTAATAGATCTAGTACTGCGAATAAAGTAAATGAAGTAAACAAGTTATCTCTTTCAGTAAGTGTAAATTAGATCAAATCCAAATGGCAAATAAAATAAGTCTGACATCAAATTACGATTTTTAAAGATATTAATAGAGAGAGAATCACAGTTGAAAATGAAAGTCAGATTCTCATTTATACTGGCCACTGTTGCCATTTAGACATTTACCATATTACAATAGTATGTAGAGTTTTAAAAACGTCTCTTTAGTTACGATTATATAAAAAACGTATATCTAAAGAGTTTATATAATGATTCACGTACTATACAATTTCTACGGTCCCAAATTAGACAACAAGAAAACGTAATGTAAAAAACAACAAAGACAAATTAATTATTCGTTCCTTGGTGAAACTAGGTTCAATAAAATATAAAAATATTAAAGTAACACTTGTTTAAGTCTCACAAAATTTCAGCCTCCAAGTCGACATATCAGGTCATCGTCAGAGGCTGTTCTAGGTGAAGGAGGGGGTTATACCATACTGATGAGCTCTAATAAGAGCGAAACGCGTCTATGGTTACTAACTGTGCTGGTCAGCCTCTGACGATGACCTGATAAGTTGACTTGGAGGCTGAAATTTTGTGAGACTTAGAGAAGTGTTACTTTAATATTTTTATATTTTATAAAACGTAATGTTTTGTGAATTATTTTACAAGTAAGGTATAGTTACAATGACAGCTGCAAGAAGCTAACTTTATCCTGTATTTAATATATAATTTGTTATATTTAAGCCGAGATTAAACCGTTCGAAGTAACAGTTTATTAATATATAATTAAGATGTTATTTAGCGCCATGGAAACAAGTACAGTGATATTTTAATAACGGAAGTAGAAAAATTACACTAATCTAAAATGTACAATGCCTTTAATGTACAACATCCAAGTCTTAGTCTCAGTCGCAGCAAGCATTGCAAAAACAAAACACGCGACAGTCGCAGGGTATCACTGAACCGGCAACGGCAACCCGTGCACAGCACACTTCATATCCACTATTCGGCGGACGAGTCGTTGAGCTGATGTGACTTTCCACCGTAATTTATAACTGTCTCAAGTTTCGTTATTGCGTTGTTTGCTTGTCAGTTATATTAAATTTTCATTTCGCATCAGACTGCGCAGTGAAAAATCGCTCCACATAAAGCGCATGAACATATGGAGGTAATAAAAACACAGGGTTGTATTTGTCGGGTTTTTCACTGCCCGGGAAAAAACAAACTGGTATTATATGTTTGTTGAGATGAAATGAGAGTTGTTAATTTTTTTTTGAGATTTTTATTTTTATTCGTTGTTTGAAATGCACAGGTAAATATTTGAAATTAATGTTAGTTTTTTGTTGGAAAATACTTGTAGTTGTTTATATATTTTGCATTTGGGAGTGTTTATTGTTTTATTATTATTTTACAGTTACAAATAATACAATTCATATACAAGTTTTCACACGAAAACTATATCATAAGGGCATAGCGCAAATTATTTTCTGCAATTGTTGCTTCCTTAACTAGTTAAAAACAAACAATTGTTAAGAATAATTACAGATTCGGCACAAATATTGCCACATATTGAATTTTTCTTATTTAGTTATTGTAATAATCATGTTTAAAATATGTACGTAATAGTTAAAAGTTACCCATTTGTTTACATTTGTTACAGTTTCATGACAAGTAACTATCTAAATCATATTCGGCAAGTTTAAGCTGCATTCACAGATATCCAATGAATAATTACGATTAGTAATTATAATTATCAATTAGTCGACATGTCTTAAAACTTGCTATCCAAATTACAATTAATAGCATCATAAGTGAATTATTGAGAACAGAAATGACATTTGAAGAAAATAAATATAAATAAATATATTTGAACTAGTTTAATTATTATCATCTCCTAATTTTCCAAATAGTGCAGTTTTATAAAATTGTAATTGACTCTTAAGTTATCAGTGTAAAAAAATTGAAAATCTTAAACAACGATAGAAGATAAAGACCAAAATTAAATATTCTTCGCAATAATTCTAATTGAAAATTAGCAAATATATCCGTTTGCACCAATGAAACTTAAACTTTGAGTTTGACATAAACTGACAATATATTATTAAATGTTTGACAGTAATGTTAAACGTGTTCTTATGACATCTTTGATTTGCTTTTATTTATTTAAGGACCAGTTTATCCATTCCTAATTACGAGCGGGATAAATAAAAAATGTCATATTTTTTAATTAATTACTTTTGTCGGTGTTACTCTAATATTATTTCACATAAAATAAACAGTTAATAATAATTACTAATTAAGCAGCTGTCAACGTAGCAGCTAATTTTAACAATAAAGAATTATGCAAAATTAATTTAATTTTCTACGACTATTTTTAAAAACATTTACATGTGAAGTAATCCGAATATTTTCAAAGGAATTAAAGAATGACGCCTGCGTCTGTTCTCCATAATTAGTATTATTATAAAACATTTTCTCTAAAATAATTAAAATTTGACATCTACAAATATTTCAAACCTACAAGATAAGTAATTGGAAAATAATGTACTATTTTCATTCTCACTCATAGTTCATTACAGTATTTCTAATACCATCTTATAGTTGCATATCACGT
Source organism: Pterostichus niger (assembly GCA_947425015.1). NCBI lineage: Eukaryota > Metazoa > Arthropoda > Insecta > Coleoptera > Carabidae > Pterostichus > Pterostichus niger. The sequence goes on along the minus strand of OX380334.1, from coordinate 29,559,842 downwards.
GTCTGTGTCAAGATAAGTAAGCGTTAGTAGACAGGTGCAGAATGCAAAAGCGAGGATAAAGTGTGTTATTATAAAACATTGTTGCACTTTATGTCGCTCTGCTTATAAATTACACATATCTGCTTGATTAAAATAATTAGCGTTCTTTTCACTTCCGTCCTTCAACCTAGTTGCGGGGGGGTATTTAATGCTTATTTAGTTAATTAGTTCGTGAGACGCTGTAATGAAAAACCAACGATGATTGAAATCGAATCAAGATAACTATAGCTAATTTTAATTTTTAAATGAGAAATTTGCATGTTTAAATAAATATGGAATACATTAATTCTTTATCGTGCATGAGACATTTATACTGCAATTCTTGCAGTTTTTTTCTACAATTTACCTAATTGAAATTGTACTTTACTTCATAATGTTGTGGACACAATCTTAATGTACTTAATAAAGAAATTATTTACTGTTGCAAACTTTGATGACAGACTTTGTAGTTTCCTGTAAAATTCATACATTTTTAAAATGTTTTTAATCGGATAATTGATCGTGAGGGGTAAATGGATGGATAAGCTTGATTGCTCGATACAATACACTTTATTTCACTAAATGTTATTTATTTATAAGATATATCCTGCAATTAATTTTCGTCAAACATTCCTATCTTTGTATACTATTTACGTTTCATCCAATTCCTTTTATAAAACTTGTTTATTCATATATAAATAAATAAATAAATAAATATATATCTTATATTCATCCTGCAATTAGGTTCATCAAACATTTGTATCCTACCCACTTTTATAATTATTTTTGTACAAGCTCTTGTCACCTTTCATTCACAGAATTTAAAACTTCAATCATATCCATCTATTTATTCATACGTTGTTTAATTTCACCAATCCTTCATCAAATCCATAATCAAATCTTCTCACACACCTACAACACCTTCTAACAACATTTTTCCATAATATTAAACTTATCAAACACCAATATTTTGAATTATCATATATTAATTTTCAAATTAATCTGTTCGAAACATTCCTATCCTGGTACACTATCCACTTTCATAGTTCTTTTCATACAGGTTCGTCCTACTTTTCATTCACGCTATAAATCTTCAATTACATCCATACATTTATTCCTGTTGCATATATATATATATATATATATATACAGGGTGTAGAATTTAAATGTGGCGTATAGGGATTGCAATGTTATTTTTTTAAATATTGCTGTATCTCTTTACGTATTCACTTTAGAGTAAAAGCGTAAATATAAAAATATACTTGTTTAACAAATATTACAACACTGTAACAAACAAATGTCAAACTCTTTTACAATATGTCAAATATTCAGTTCCTTTGTTAAATTTTCCAACACAATCTACAAAAAAATTTAATAAATTTTGAATTTCATTTAATTAATATCTCGTGAACTATTTATGTAATGAAATGTACTTTATAGGAAGCGTTTTTAATTTCTGAAATATTTTTGTATTTACGCTTTTGCTCTAAAGTGAATAGGTAAAGAGATACAGCGATATTTAAAAAATAACATTGAAATCCCTATACGCCACATTTCAATTCTACACCCTATATACATATATATATATATATATATATATATATATATACCGGGTGGAACATCATACCTGTGTACATAGGCGATTAACATGAAAAAACAGTTTTTCTGTGCGCATTGCTCCCCAAATTATTTTAGGCAAAAATGCTTCTAAATCAATAAACAGAATTACATTTACATGCGTTATAACGACAGAAATTAAATAAAAAAATATTAAAAATTACGTTGAAAAAATCAAATAGCCATGGAAGTGAAACAAAAATAGATAGATGCTTGACGTTTGACAGATCTCCTGATTTAACAACACCTAGCGATTTTTTTTATGGGGTCATCTTAAATGTAAAATTTATAAGCAACGCCACCCAAATATTAATTCTTTGAGAGAAGCTATCGTGGATAAGTGCGCTTTAATCACAAATAGGCAGCTCGCTAATGTACGACATTCTTTCTACAATAGACTTTTTTTTTTAATAAGTGTTGCTAGATCAACAAATGACATCTGTTATACATACAATTGTTAATTTAATTCACAATAAATAGGGCCGGAGCTTAGTGCTCTCCCTTGTCACTGTTTATGAGTTAATATAGTAATTTTACATTAGTTATTCGATTTCTTCTTCCTCTGATTCGGACAGGAGTAGGTCTTGGGGTAATCTTCGATTGAGTCTCGTGTGAGTCGATCTGCGTCCTAAATTGTAGTGCTTCGCGCTTTCGCATTGGTTTATTTTTTGGTAGAATTTGTTAGCTGTTTTCTTGATGAAATTTTCTATTGTTGGCATATTTAATTCCTTGTGGAGTTGCGAGTTTCTTATGAACCAAAGTGCATGTAGTGCAATACGTAAGATTTTGCTTTGGAAACTTTGAATTTTTTTAATTAAGTTTTTAGAGGCAGATCCCCAAACTTGGCAAGCATATGTCAGAACAGGTCGGATTATTGCTGTGTAGATAAGTTTAGTGCATTTTGATTTCATATGTGATTTTTTGTTAATTATAGGGTACAACATGCCTAGTCTTTTGTTGGCTTCTTTTAGTTTTGTGTGTATGTGGGTGCTCCATGTTAGTCTTGTGTCAATATGTACTCCTAGATATTTAATTGCTTTATTTTTTTCATTCCATTCAATCGGGAAACCGCTGATCTTTAGTTTGTTTATTTCGTTTATTCGTCTTAATGCAAAGATTTTTGCTTCACACTTTGTTTCATTTAGGGTTAGTTTCCATTCAGTGAGCCAGTTTGTTACTCTGTTAATTGCTTTTTGGGTTTGGTTTCTAGCAACTTGTATGTCTTCGTGCTGGGACATTATAGCCGTGTCATCGGCGAACATCACTACATCAGTTTTCTCCATTGTTGGTATGTCGTGAACGAATATATTGAACAGTATTGGGCCTAAAATGCTTCCTTGTGGTACTCCTCTTCTGATTTGTTTCTTTTGTGATAATGTTGTATTAATTTTTACTTGAAATGTTCGATCTGTCAAGAACGATTGAAGAATGTCGAATAGGTATGCTGGTAGTTTCAGTCTTGAGAGTTTAAGTAGCAGCCCTTCGTGCCAGACTTTATCAAATGCCTGAGTCAAGTCGAGGAATGCCGCTATTGTATACTTTTTTTCTTCGTAACCTTTATTAATGTATTCAATTAGTCGCAGTAATTGATGGTTTGTAGAGTGGTGTTTTCTAAATCCAAACTGGAAGTTTGGAATTGTTTTGTTGGAATTTAGATGCGCCTCTAATCGGGATTTAATGATTTTTTCAAATAATTTTGATAGAGTCGGTAGGAGACTTATAGGTCTATAGCTTTCAGGATCAGCTTTAGGTTTATTGGGTTTATGGAAGACTATTATGTGTGCGTGTTTCCAAGTTTGTGGGAAGTGTCCTTTAGCTATGCACGCATTTAGCATTGAAGCAAGAAAGCTTATTGCTCTTTTTGGTAAGTTTTTTAAGATTAAGTTGGAAATATTATCGTGTCCAGGAGCTTTTTTACTAATTAGTTTGTTTATCTCTTTCTTCAATTCTGTAGGGGTGGTGATTTTCAAATTTCCTGTGATTAGTGGCGTGATATCTATATTGTTTTTTGTTTGATCTGCTTGTTCTGGTGTAAATCTTTCCTCGTAGTGCTTAGCGAATATATTGCATTTATCTTCGTCTGATTCGTATTTTATATTGTTAATTGTGATAGGTGGTATAATTGTGGGTTTTTGCAGAATGTTTTTGGTGGCTTTCCACATTTGATTGTCTCCTGGATGCATATTTGATAGATACTTTTGGTATGATGCTATTCGATGTGTATGCAGTTCGTTGTGGACTTGATGTGTTAGTCTGTTCAGATCTTGTTTGTACAGTTTATTGTGTGTTGTTTGACAAAGCCTACGTGCTTTGTTTTTCATCTCAATTAATTTTAGAATGTTTTCTGGTGTGTAGTATGAGTTTTTAACTATTCTTCTAGTTTCGGTGGCATTTTTTGACGCATTCATTATAGTTTCTGTAAATGTATTAATAGCCTCATCTATTTCGTTTATATTATTTAGTGAGGTGGGCGCTTTGAGTGTAATTCTTAGTTCATTTTGAAATGTTTCCCCAATTTATTTTTCCATAATTTATCGGATTTGTTGCTTGTTTGGGGGAAACTAGAAAAGTGGCTATCACTGGTACGTGGTCGGAGTCCATTTCTGCTTGTACTTGGTGGCTGACATTTTTTTGTAATACAATGTCGAGTACATCTGGTTGATGGTCTGGTCTATAGGGGTAATGTGTTGGTTCTTCTTGTATCGAATTGTTTGTTGCAATAGCTTCTAATTGCACTCCTTTTGGATTATTTTTTTTGCAACCCCATAGGGTGTTCTTGCTGTTTAAATCACCTAATAGCAGTGTTGGTGTGTTTTCTTCGAAGAGCACTGCAAAGTCATTTTCACATAATCTGCGATTTGGTTGCTGGTACGCTGAAATAATCTCATTGTTTATTAATTCTATTATTATCCCTTTAGCTTCAAGGGTTGTTAAATTTGGTAGTATGATTTGGTGGTGTTTAATTGTCTTCTTGATTATGATTGCTGCGCCTCCTGATGCCCAGATGGAATTTCTATCGTGTCTATATATCATGTATTTTGGTATTTTGAAGTTTTCGTCTGGTATTAAATGTGTTTCAGATATGCAAGCTATATCAATGTTGTGTCGATTCAAAAATTCAATGAATGTTGGGCGTTTAGCTTTTAGCCCGTCTGCGTTCCAATTTAGGAGTTTTAATTGAAGGATTTGCATTGCATTAGACATTTTATTTAAATATTGCAGTGATGAGTGAAGATATAAATGATTTTATTGTTTCAATGTGTGGTTTAATAAATTCTATTAGATAGTTTGTGATTTGGGTTATTATTGGGGTATCATTTTTTGGTGCTTCTGATGTGGAGGTTGGGTTATTTTTTAGGAAAAATGAGTATGAGGAAGTTGATGGTGTTGGTTGAGGAGTTGTGGTAATGTTATTCGGGATAGGATTTTTGTATTGTCGTGGTTGATTTTGTTTTGCATTCTTTTCCAGAAGTTTTCTATAATGGCTGCATCCTTTAAAGTTCGCTGGGTGGTTTTCTCCACAGTTTATACACTTGGCTGGTTCATTTTTTGGTTTACTGCATTGTGTATAGTGGTGTGCTTCGGTACATTTATGGCACCTAGATGGCATTTTGCAATAGTTTTTTGTGTGTCCAAAATTTTGGCAGTTCGTACATTGAGGAATTCCTTTTGTTTTGTGTCTAGGTTCAACAGTTATTATGCAGTGAAATATGTGTTTTAGATTAAATATTGTGTTTGCTTCTTCGCTTTTGTTTAAGTCTAGAACACATACTGGTATTGGATCCTTGAATTTATTTAAGAGTCTGACTACCTTCGTGACGGGATATTTGTGTTTTAATTCGTTTAAAATTTCCTCTTCATTTATTGATATTGGCAGGCTTTTTATTACTACTTGAAATGTGTTGGTTTCTGGTGGCTTGAATGAATAATAATTTAGATTTTGTGAATCATAATAATTAGTTATTTTTCTGTAATCTGTGATGGTTTCAGTATTTATTTTTGTGGTATTGGGACCAATTTGTCTTGTGGAGAATTTATTGTTATTCAGTAGTGTTTGTAGGTCTTTTACAATTTCCATGTAGTTGTAGTTACCTTCTTTTAATGTCAAAAATATTGGTGGAATGTTTTTGTTTATTGTGATGACGGGATCTGTACTACTAGTATTATTAACTGGGAGTGTTGACAATGTTTCAAATTTATTATTGATTGGAATATTGTATTGATACCTTTTGCTGGTGCTGGTGTTCGTGATTTCGTCATCTCGTTGTCGTTTCTGGCCGGTAGGGTTTTCTACCATCCTGAGTTGTGAGTGAGGTGCTCTCTCAGTGAAAGGCACTCACTCGATTTATTTGGATGTAGTTGTTTAGTTTTGTGTAGTTTATAACTGGTGTTAATTAATTAGATACGTAATTTTGAATTCGGTTGTATAATGAGTTTGTAGGTTGTAATCACTATTTGTTTATTTGAGTAGCACTCTGATAACACGTCCGTCCACTATCGTGGTTGGCAGAGAACTGACAATAGACTTTGTTATTGCTTGGCTGAAAATGGAGGTTTATTTGAATATTTATTGTAATAATAAATTGTAGTGATTATTTTAATGAGAGAATTATTGTTTGATATTTGAATTATAATAGATAAGTTATAATTTTTACATGACCAACCCTATAAGAAATAAACGTTTCATTGAAATATACAATTGTTTATTTATTATTAAATTGTAATCATAGGTATGGAGTTTTTTGTATGAATTTTATTGAATGATTAATTTGTCGGGGGTAAAATATCAAATAAACAGAAAAACGTCAAGCATTTATCTATTTTTGTTTCACTTCCATGGCTATTTGATATTTTGAACGTAATTTTTAATATTTTTTTATTTAACTTCTGTCGTTACAACGCATGTAAATGTAATTCTGTTTATTGATTTAGATGCAGAATTTTATGCTCTACAACATTTATTTGAAGCTTTTTGGCTATATATATATATGCACAGAATTCAGTACATTACAAAACAAAGCAACATAAGTTATATAATATGTATTCGTCATGCAATTTAAAACTTTCATCGAAATGATCACACATATCACTATCATACATATTTGAATTTAATAGTTTATACAATTTTGCATTGCGGTCAAACAGTATACAAGACTGGTCGCTCGGTAATAAACCTTCATTTAATGTGATAATTCTATTTCTAATCTTTGTTTCTACTATATTAATTTTGCTAAAGAACCGCTCGCGTTTAAATGACGTAACGATAGTACTAAAAAACGCAAAACCAGAGAAATTTCTCTGCACAAAACAGATAATAAATGTGAAGTGAGCTTTGCTCGTACTGTCAACAACATAAAAATTACAAATTAAACTATATACGAGTATAAGTTCGCAACTATCAGTCACAGAGGGCACTAATAAATATTATCTAATAATAAAATTATTCCTCAAATTACGCCAATTACAGTATTTTTGCATACCTTTGGCATGTTCAACAGTATACGGTACAACTGGAGAAATTACGGTATAAATACCGTCATGACAGTACGTCTGGCATCGCTGATGTTGCTACTAATTAAACTCAACAATAAAATAGGTATTTATACACATTATTTTATTATTTTGATGCCACAAAGGTAATAAAACAAAGCTTGCCAACTGCAGTTACAGAAAACTCTTCTATAAAAGACGATATATTCAAATTACCACTATCATAATTTTTTTACTGTACACTTTTAATAAAAAAAAAAAAAGAAAAGTTTTTCACGATTTTAAACATTTCATTTATAATTACTGTTTGCTTTATGAATATTGTCATCGGTTATGTCAAGTTAATCATGATTTTGGTAACTACAATTTAACTGAATTGATATAATCATAAAAAATATGTTTACACATTTACGATTATATAAAAATAATGTGTGCACCTCCATCAAATAGAGTTTGTTCGTCACACTTGCCGAATTGCCGATCTCGGCTTCGCCTCGAAATTAACTATTTTTTCGTCGCGTGCAACAAACAATGCTCTATCCGACTCGGTACACAAATAACCATTGTGTAAAGAGATTCTTTGTTACTTGGGCACGGTAATTGAGACGCGAGCGAACGCGAGTGCTGCAATAGTGTAAGAGGAATAAAAACACTTTACGCTCGTAATACACACATATGTTTTTACGATTGTATCTTCAATGATTAAAAAACGTATACGTACTGAAAATAAATTCGTTCTGTCAATATGACAACTTTCTCTTTTGTTTATATCCTTGATAACTATTGAAGTAAGCGCTATTGGATACGTGCCACAATAGATATTTGTGTATTAAGAGCGCAAAAAGGTACATTGTTGATTGAGAGGTTAATCTCTTGAAATTGACAATGTAGATTTGCGCTCGAAACGTTGAAACACAATAAGATGTTTTCTACAATCGCCATAATATTTTTTTTTCTATTTTCAGAATTTAATTTTACAAGTTTTTAACGTTACAGTATATTAAAAATGAAAATTGTTTATTTGCTTGAAGAGCTTTTTTTTTTCAACGAACACAAACAATCATTTGGAGATACACAAATAACTATTGCGTTATAAATTAAATAATAAATATACTTATTTTTTTTTTGAATAATTTTGTAACAGCCTGTACATACTCGTATCATAATAGTATATTATACATCTATCTCCGAATAACCAATTAATTTCATACACAACATCACCTAAAGCACAATCGTATTAGGTATTAAGTCCTTATCAATAATATTACTCATAGCAATCGTGATCGCTTCCAGCTGCAGCCTAGCTGCAAGCTGCAATCATATGCTCGAGTAATAACATCTATTAGTAGCTTCTGTATCTAGTGCAATACATTAACAATATTACTAATTAGCACTAATTAGTTTATGCATATTGAATTATTCAACTTATGCATTGTTGATACGCTGCGTGATATTATTTACAATAAATAGTTTTGCATTGCATCAGTGGAGATAGAGAGATACAATTGTTGTAATTAACAAACTTGTCGCGTTGCAGTCCCTAGGATTTGTATTAGTAACAGATGCTGTTGATTCTGAAAACAGGATTAGCGAAATATTTCAATGAATATATTATCACATCACTGTTATTTAAATGGAGAGGTGTTCATACATTTCTTCAAGAACTGAAACGGCTTCAAGTCTTATACATTATCTGTTTCATTTTATTTCATTGATCGATAAGGTTCTTCAAGAACTGAAACGGCTTCAAGTCTTATACATTATCTGTTTCATTTTATTTCATTGATCGATAAGGTAACGACAACATTTATTTTTCATGATTACTTTATTGATTACCATTAATTCGACATTTTATGATTAAAAAGTTATTTGTGTATTTAGGTCTCGAAATGATTGTTTGTGTGTCGAAAAGAAAGTTCGGTGGCCGAGGCTGAAAGCTGAGGCAGACTATTTTCTGAGCGTATTTCGCAACCGAACTGCACACAACATGTTTCACGCAATTGCATTATAGTCATTAAAAACTTTTAATTACTACAAATTTAATTTCAAATAATGGTTACTATAAATAAATGTGTAATGCAGAAAATATAACGATTTGTTTCTTTGTCGCCGGTATATTGTAATTATGTTTTTGATTGGTTTAAACAGCCTGTCAAAGTAGCTGCGAGTCCGGTAATTATTTTTTATTCGTCCGTTTACAAAGAAATTGACTGAATTGAGCGCGCAAATGTCAACTTTGTTTAACAGTTTTATGAAAATATTTTATTCTGTAATTTCTGTTTGTATTTCATACATTTTGCGCCAAAATGATGCTGCCAATATAACAAAATATTACTTTTTAACCACGCTATTTACAAAGCTGTCAGTGAGTTTTTTTATATTCCATTTTATTTAGGTATACAGGGTGTATTTAGCTTCGAGAAAAAAATAATAGTATACATCATTAGATGTACTGATAACAAAGCAAAAATATTTTTTTCGAAAACTGTTATATAAAGTTAAAATTTACATGACAACTATCAACACGCGAATGAGTGTTTTTTTTGTCTACAGAACGCAAAAGACTTTTGCATGCAGGATGCAAAAGTTTTTTGCATCCTGCAATTTTTGATAGAAGAAAGGCTCACAATTTAATAAAATTTGTCACTTTATTTTTTTGCTTAGAAACAATACTTCTATTCTATAACAAAATTTATATTTAATGTTCCAATTGAGCAATTATTCATATTTATCCCGCTTGAGGAAGCTAACTGGTGTACTGGAATAGTTTCTTGAAAAATTCAATGCGAATCCCAATAAATCGCAGAAAAAAATTAGAACGTTTGTTTGGTTTCTATTGCCAACCAGCTGTCAATTGCTGGTCAGAGAATACCAGATTTGATAGCAATTATATAACATACATTGTTGTCATGGAGACATTAGATGTCACATTAATTAATCCTAAACGTCAAAATTTTCTTATTACATTATTACTAATTTTGGGACATAGTTTTCAAAAAAACGTTGTTCGATACTTGATTGCGAAATGCTTTTGCAATCTCGAATGCAAAAGTAACATTTCGCAATTTAAAATCAAAAATAACTATTTTCGAAATTCGCAAAAATAATTTTACATTACTCGAAGCCAATATTTTTTATGCCACTGGACTGATTAAAATGAATAAAAATAAGTAAACATTAAACTTTATTTGTTACGACAGTGTGCCATATTCAGTGTCAGTTTCTTCTATGTTAAACAAATAGTTAAGTAAAATAGAAATACTAAAATAAATTATTTTAGTCAGAATACCGATATGGTAGTAATCTATAGAGTTGTTATAAAAAAAATGGTCGGCATTATCTTATCGATCAGCAACTGATAATGACAGAGGAGAATATTTAGTTTTAAAAAGAGAAGTGTTCTGGTGACAACTTTAGACTCAATTAAGCACATGCTTAACCTTAATTATTAATTCTTTGGGGATAGGGGATATACAAACATTTTCTTTTCACTTCTTATTATTATTCTCAAGAAGTTTAAAACTCTGTCAACGCACACGATCAAAAATTCAAGAGGCCGCATCGTAAGTTAAATAGAAGCTTACCGCTTACCTTTACCTCTACTCGCACCGGTCGTAACCGGTAACCAACCTGTAACCGATCTCGTGTGTCGTAGCAGAGAAAGTTTTTTCTCCCGTTTCGTGTCAAATTAGGCTGAAGGAGGTTCGAAGATCGTTGGATCTTTTGTTTTATATATGTTTGTGGTTCCTCCTGCTTAAAGTAGAAAATGGCTACAGCGATCAGTACAAACTAAATGGCGAAAAAATAGAGTAAAGAAATGTATAAATAATGGGCGATTATTAATGCAAAAAATACAAATAAATAATTAGACCATCACACCTATTATATAGATTTTAAGATAGGTGTTTATTGCGTTCTATAAATATTTATTTTCACATAAAAGCTTGCACAAATATATTACATTACAAAGATATTCGCGAAATACATATTTCAAAAGCTTTATTGAAGTGCTGTGTAATATTCCAAATATTTAATAATCAAATACATTTAAATTTATATAAATGCTGTTGGTGTTGTATTTTTTTATTAGCGCTTATCAAATGGACGAGAAATAATCCTCTGAATAAATTAAATACGTTCAATACAAAAATAAACAAATGTACTCGACACATAACATTATTTTGTGAATCATGCATGTAACGCACGGAATAATTCGCCCATAATTGTAATTAACTCTGCTAATGTAAACACTTTACGATAATTATACCCTGAATTAAAAAACTAAAATGTTATTTGCATATTCGAGCTGTACATAAATATGTACCAATTATATTTACCTACATACTACACTAAGTTAAAAAAAATGTAGACAGTTTAAAATCAGTGCAAATAATAACTAATTTTCATTTTATTTTTTAATGCTAATGAACATTTGGATTAGTATAATTTATATCAATACTGACAGAAATAACATAATGTTTAATTTTTGTTAATAAAAATTAATTAAATTTGTTTAAATTGATACTTGTTTGTTCTATCAATATGCAACTTAAAAGGTAAACTGGATCTTATTATATTTCCCCATCTTGAAACAAAATGGTGGCGAGCTATCTCACGAACTGTTTGATCAATTTAATTGGACCATTTTTATTAGCTTTGATCAGTTTTGACATGTTTAAAATACATATAAAATTTTCAAATAAAATGGTAACAAAATATCTGAAGATATTTGTCAATCTACAAAAATGAACTGTGCTGCATATACCTAATCATGTATATAATAAAACGAGATGGGAAGTCACTACAAATATACTTTACAGAAAAATGTTTCAAATAAAAGTTGTAGAGAATTAAATCTACATCTAAATCAATTCAATTTATTTGACTAATTTCGTTACTGTAAAAATTTATTTTAAATGTCAAAATTTGATATTATTTACAAATAAATAAAATAAATATATCATCACGCCTTTTACCCATCACTGGGTGTGGCACTCCGCCTAAGCAGATCTCGGTAAGTGATATATTTTTTCGCGTGAAGTGCGGTTACCAGCCGTCAAATCACGGCCTCCAAAGATATTAGTGGAGGAGGAGCCACAGGGGTAGATTTTTTAAATTGGTGAAAATTGTTTGTCGGCTGTGGGGATCGAACCAGGGTTCTCAAGATCCACAGGCCGACTCGATACCACTGAGCCACCTACCCCATAGTTAAATAATTACATAACAAAATTAAATAAAAAGCAATAGCTAGAAATATATTTGAAAACAAAGTTATATATGTGCTAGTTCCCATTCTCTGTCCCTACGATTTGGCCATTTTAGATAGTCGAAAATAATATTAAAAAAATTGTCAAAACAGGAACAAATGCAAACAACAAATACAAACAAATAAACAAAACAGGAACAAATGCAAAAAAATTTAACTGTCACATACATATTTTAAACTTGAATTTAACGGTAACTAAATAAGTAAAATGTAAATTGATTTAGAAACAGAATTTAATATTCTAAACATTGAATTGAATTAACTAACAAAGAATTTAACCCCTATTCATTTGAATATTTTTCCTGTAAAGTAATCAGAAACGCAATAGTAACAACAAAATTATCTCCCATGTTATTCGTCTATGGCACACTTTTCGTGGGACATTCTGTATATATAAAAAAAGATATATTTACTTATCGGAAAGTTATGATATAAATATCATCACATTTTAATTAAACTATATTATAATAGCGAATCATCGAAAAAGAACTCGTTTATTAAAATAAAATATATGAATAATTGGAAATATGTAAAATTGAAGCGCTTTTGTGGCTACTTCCAAACGATTAATTTCGTTTACTATTTTAAAGGCAATCCGCAATAAATTTCATATTTTTGTAACGAGTTCACTTTGTTCCATCATTTAAAAATGAAATGCAAACCCAATAATTCAAAAATATAGAATGATATGAAAGACTCACCTCTGACGACTAGACGGACGGGTTGGCTGGTGAGCGCATCTTGCGTGGTGAAGTCGGACGCAGTGACCTGACACTCCCAGAGTCCGTCGTCGAACTCCAGCTGGGCTACTCGTATCAGCAGCGAACAGTCGCCAGCCTCGTGCGAACCCGACCATTCGTATTTGTGCACGTACATTCCCACGGGCTGAAATATAACAAAACATAAGAACTTTAGCATTTTACATCTTATTTTATTATACAAAAAAATGAGACATCGCCAGGATTTGAACCTAATACTTTTGAATTCCGAACAAATGCTCTAACCAATTAAAGCTAAGGTCTCCTAGTCGTTCGAAACTGATCTTCTTTCAATATTACTCCTTAATTTTTGTAATCTTTCAAAGACAGACTTAGTTATATATAACTAGAGATATTTCGATATTATCCATACCAAGTATTTTAATACTACCACAAGCTTTGTTTTTGGGTGTTTTAAGAGCACGGTTTTAACATGTTACAGATAGCTAAAACACCCAAAAACACTGCTCTTAAAACAGGCAAAAACAGAGCTTGTGGTACCAGTCTATATCTTTATTTTGATATTTTATCAATATTGTTACTACAAGTTTCAAGATATTGGTATCAACAGAATTCCACACTTTTCGCCACTTCAGAATAGTGGTATTTCTTTTAATTACAATTTATAGTACAACTGCAATTGCTTGGAATTCACTCTAAAAAACAAGTGCATGTGGGCACTCCCTTCCGTTCTTATATTTCTGATTCATTTTCGGTTCTTACAATAAAGTGTTTGTCGCTCACATTTTTTCTTATCGTTTTAGATTTGTTGTTAGATTTATTGTCAGAGGAGTATTTGAGACGTTTTGAGCATTTGGAACCTACGTTAAATGAAAGATTAATGAAAAAGGTATATACGAGTGAAGGAATTGATATGATTGAAGCTTTATTGCTTGATGAATGATTTCAATTGTAATGAATAAATAATGTTGCACGGAGGAACTATGAATATGGTTGAAGCTAAAATGATGTGTTAGAATGTTAATATTTTGACGAGGCCTGATTATTTAATAATTCTGCTGAGTGACTTGTCTGTGAATGTTTCTAGGGTTCGTGTTACCCCATTTCATAGAATATAGCGTGATGTTATGTAGGTATGTATTTCCGTACTTTTATTTCTATAAAAATGAAATTATCTATTTTGGCAGTAAATTTTCGATACCGATACTTAAAAGTATCGAGACTTATTTCAGATGTTACCGATTTCTACATATATTCAAAGGCTTGACACAAGGATTGTCTGCAGCGAGATTGTAATTTAAGAAGAATATTTTAAAAGTAAATACTAATTAAATTAACATTTTGATAACTAATATTCCGTGAATGTTAGAAGAGAAGGTGTGTGTCAGTTGAGATAGTTTGGTCATATGTAACGTTTGTCGAATGAAGGATTGTTGCGTGAACGTAAGATGAGATGAGCTTGAATGAAAAGATATTTGAAGGTGGATGAAGAGTTATGGGATTTGGCAAATTTTAAGCATAATATAAATCTAAGAAATGAATATTGCAAGGGTTCGTGTTATCCCAATTAGGGCCAGTTGTACGAACTAAGGTTACAGTACTGTTAGTAACTAACAACTGGTTATTTAAAAATCTATAATACAGTGACGGGTTAAGCCTATAATTGACGTGTATTTTTAAACAGGTGTTAGCTTAACAGAAGGTTGTGTAATCAAAGATACATAACTGAGCCTAAATAGAACATTGCGTGATTAATAAAATTTGTCAGTTTCCATTTAAATAAAATTATCTGTTTTCTTTTTCACTCGTATTTTGTTTGCTTCTGTATTTTTACTTTATTGTGTTATTCATCATAATTTGACATTTCATATAATAAAATAAATACGTGATGTATCATTCTTAAGAGGCAAAATCGTAGTTTTTATGCTGTAACAAAATATCCCAAGGCACGAGATACAAAACACACGACAGCAAAAGACATGGGGTCTCAATTGTATATAGGTACACGTACCCGGTACCCGTTTCTGTACGACAGAAGCTCACATCTTAAAAATTTTATTTTACGATGTGAGGCATCTGGAACTAAAAAATACATAATACACAAAATGTAAAATGTGTACGACGCACTCAGCAGATGCGCCGATACTCAAAATAAGATATGTGCATATGTATTACCTATTTAACGAACTTTATTTCTGTAGCGTCAGGCTACACAACAGGAAATTAAGCTCAAATATCCTCCCTACAAATTAAACACGGATTTTTATATTTTGTGATTATTTTATAAATTATCACAACTTCATTATTCTGTATCTAGAATAATTTACTTTGGCATTTTTATGTTATTGTATTAACGTAGCTGTTATTATAGAAAAGAATATGACAGCTTCTTAAAAAAAATTGTACAAAAATAATAATATTAAACTTCATATTCCCAGGGCTATTTTCAACCAATAGCAATCAAATATTTTCATATGACAGATCAAAGTAAGGTTATATATAAATAGTTGTAGATGAATAATAGTATTTGACTCGCACATAATGGTTATATTACTCGAGGACAAAGTTACATTATATGTTAATTAAATAATGTAGATTATTAATAGGTAACAGAACAGTGTTACAGAATAGATGGGGGAATTACAGGGGACCAACAGTTTCTAGCACATTAATATTTGAGATAGATAGCTCAATGGAGGCATGTCGGTCTGTAAGTTTGAGAACCCGAGTTCAATTCCGGCAGTAAACTAATTTTTCTCCAAATTAAAATGACCCTTATGATTTCCCTTCTGCTTATATCTTTAGGAACCGTGATTCTATAACTAGTCACCGTATTTCATTCAAAAAAATATACCACTTATGAAGATCTATTACGACAGAATGCTACACCCAGTAATGAATAAGAGGCATAATAATAAATTTTATTATTTTTAATCTATTGTTATTAGTACATTTTACTCTTTTTATATATTTTGATGTATTTCATTACTGTCAAATTAATAATTATATGTAAATCAAGGGCGAAAAATGAGAATTTCGTCGAGAAGATACTGTTTCATTTTGCAAACCAAAGACAACGGATATAAAACACCCAAGAAAAGATATAATTATTTTCACTACTTTATCAAAAAGCAATAGTTTCAGAAATGAATAAATTAGATCTTGACAGATGTTATCTGGATGTTACTAATGTCAAATCATATTATTGTTTTCCAGTTACGATTACCATGAGTATGGAGTTCCTCTGCTTTCCTAGGAGAGAAAAATTTACATTCATCCTAAGGTATGAAAAGTATCACTTTCTTGTCTCAATTGAGGCAAGAACATTTTACTTTTTTTTTCAAACCTAGTTATTAGGTACATGAAATAAAAATTGTAAAAGAAATAAAATGCAAAAACCTCTTTGATATAATACAGTGGTACCACCGCACAAAACAAAAATCCCCACACATAAAACATAATATCAGCAAGATGTAATTTCAAGCCGGTATTATTTATTGGCAGCGGAACTGATCCAGTCAAGTGCAAATTTATTCGGCGCGATATTTTACACAGTGTAAACGATTCTTTGCACCGTTAGCTCCGGTACGTTCAGCACTTCTTTCAGTGCGAACTGCTCTGGTGCTCCTGAACAGTTCTGGCTGTTCTGTGGTAGTCTGGTACATATTGAAATTTCCTTTAATGTCGCTATAACTCTTACGGACTGTTTCGCTCGTGTGTTACGTGTACAATTCGTTTTGCGAGGTTGGTACGCCTGTGATACGCGGTGCGAGATTGGGAGTGTACACCACGGTGCACTGAACGGTTTTAAAGGTGCTCTAGATGTGGCTTTGTTCGTTTGTTGTTTGTTTGAAATGAATGAAATACCGAGCGATATATGCTGTGTTTAACATTCGATGGACCATTTGTTTTCAAAAGATGTACGATAAATACCAGCAGAAATAATAGTTGTTACCAATACTCAATAAATATACATAGCTATCTTTATATTTTTTGCATATGTAGAAAATTTATTTTAAGATATAATTTTTATTTTACGGCTGGAAACAGACTTACGCGGTATGAACTAATGAACTATTTGTGTAAAATACAATAAATATTAACGATTTGCAATATTGATTATAATTCTTTCTTCTAAAAACAGCTCTTCTTTATTTGTTTTATTATATTTGATTTTTACTAGATCAAAACTACCTCTGTAGCTCTCTCCCCCTAACATCTTTGCGGGCCGTGATTTGCCTGCAAATAATTGCACTTCACGTACATAAATATATAATTTACCGAACAAAAGCGTGATAATATATTGTATTTATTAATAAAATTGTTATGGATAGTTTTTATTACGAAAAAAAAATAGCGGTATATTCATAGTTTTTACTAGACTCCTTTCACTACTAATTAATGTTTTTAATATAAAGTGTAGTAATAATAAAACCTAACTAGAATAATATATTTATCGACTCAAAAAATATCAAATCTGTATATATGATAGCTGATAAATTCCAATGTGTAGTACTAATTTTTAGAATTCGATGTTATGCTGCAATGTGTGAAACGCGAATAGGATTTGCATCCTGATATTTTCGCTACCGTCCATATTCTGCAATCAACGCGTATGATAGAAAATATTATATTTTTAGAATATATTTTGGGTCAATTATGTTTATTAATTTTGAGATCATTAATGTAGTTGGGTCTAAAATTGGATTCTAAACATTGATGCCAGTGATTTAAAAATATTAAATTTCTGTCAAACTTTCGATTTCATTTCCCAAAAACTGTTTAGGTGCCAACTTCAGTCCGAATTAAGCTTATATTTCTACCTGTTACAAATGAACTCCTTACACCAAAATCAAACTTAATTTCCTGATAAAACAAATACACTTCTAAAAATTGTCCGATCCGTCGTTAAGTCGCATAACATCTCCAGCAAACACTCGATGAGCACCACACACCTACACAGTCTCTCCTCAAACCTTCCTGAAGACTTCAGCAGCTTAGTTTACGAGGCGACGCGATTTAATTACGCGTTCGAGCATCAAGCGCAGCAGCAGCAGCAACCTAACCTATCCTTATACAGTGTCATGGTGTGTGTATGTGTGTTGTTGTTGAGATAAAGACGGGATGAAGTGGTGTAAGAGGCTGGTTTTATTAAAAACATTAACATAACGGTCGATTGAATTTCACAAAGCATGTGCTGTTCTGTGTTATGTCTGTTAGTATGTAGAGAGAGTGTTGTAAGTACATGTAAGAGGAAATTGTAAATTCTGCTGTTCTTTGTTACAAATTGTTGAGATTATAATTGAATTAATAGAATGTTTGTTATTTGGGTTTGACAGCGCCATCTAACAAATTTGTAGGGTTAAAGCTATTGAATTGCACGATGCAACTAAAGTCTTGCGACTTATTGCAGGGTCGCTGAATGTTTCTTAGAAATAACAATAAAAACATGTATTTCTAGATGCAAAGAATTTTTTACAAGTTTGAAAGTAAAATAAAAACAAAATAAATATATCATCACGCCTTTTACTCATGTTGTCTACTAGCATACCTTGGCGACTTGTTAAACCCATCCACGTTATTTCACAGCACTACCACTCATATATTAATGTTTCTTTTATATATCACACACTAATACACAAAATAACGCATAATTTAAACTAATTAACCTATTAAAATGTCACTAAATACTCATTAAAATACTTTCAATACACCGAAAACACTTTGATTACTACGACAGCCCGAACTCGTAGTACAACTAATTGGTAAAATATGTAATGTTAAGATATTTTTATTTATCATTAAAATCGATAATCTTACCTACTAAATACGGGTTTTACAGCTCTCGAAATTTACCGATAAGGAACGAATGAACCCGATTTGCGATTTTCAAAAATCTTTACACAGAATATTATTTTAAGAGAACCAGCAAATATGTTTCTTATTTATCAACTTTGCAATTTATTTTATTTAACATGCTGCATACAGTAAGCTATATAATTTATGATAGATGAAAATTCTTGATATAATTTCTGGTTAACTAGTAATAAAACAATTTTAAAATTTCAAATGGAACATACTACATTTATTTTATAAATTTATTTATATATATAACAATTTCTTTAAATTGAAATGTTTTTAAAAATATTGAAAATAACTCCAAGCCTCATTAAAACATTTTTAATACATTTAACATACAGCTTTTTGTCGGCCTGGGCCAGAAACAAACAGTTTCTGTATGATTTTGAAATACAGAAAAACTTATGTATTTGGATAGAGGCACAAAAAATGTATTGATGAGACTGAGAATCAATTTCAATTTAAATAAAGTGTTAATAAATGTTTGTTATTTATCATTATAAAAATTTATTAATTTGTTAAATTATAATAGTTGCGGCTGCCTTAGTTAATTAATTTTATTTCGAGGTACAATCACTGCAAAGTTGATATTAATTACTATTAAACCGGAAATGATATCATTAATGTGTAACCATTAACAGCTTACATGTAGGTGTACAAATCATGTTATATGAAATAAATCACCCTGTATTAAAATATATCACCCTGTATTAAAATTAAAAATTACTGGAAGATTATATTATAATGAAATGAATATAAAATAAAATCTAATAAATAGATCTCCACATATTTCTATTCATTATGACTTTTTATTTTTAAAAATATAATCTTTATTTCTGCTGGTGTCCACTCTCTGCAGACTAGAAAATATGGTACCTTAAAAAATCTCGTCCCGTCGTCCAACAGCAAGTAAACACATACATATTAATAAGGAGCAATTTCTTGTTCGGAACAAATACCCACTTGGCGTATTTTGCTGACATCAGCTAGAGCTGTGTGCTTCTCATCCCGATGCTGTGGAGATAAACCCTCCGTTAATTAACATGAGAATGGGTGGTGCGCGCCACGAATAGTTCAACAGCAAGAATGAACATTTTAGTACATAGAATGTTAGTACTTGGTACATTCATGATCGTAACACAACTAAGTTAACTATTATTTTTAATCAATTTTTTTTAGAACGAAAAGCTGGATAATGCTTGGATTTGAATCCGGGTTCTACTGATATTCAATCAATTCTTTGAATAAAGGTTAGATGTTTATATTTCTATGAAATATTTGATGCGGTATTGTCAAATTTAAAAATTAAGTTTTATTGGCGTAAACAAACAACAAAGAAGGATTAATGTTTGTTGTTGTTGCTAGGTGTTGGTTATTTTACTGTCCGTAAAATACTTTTCGATCTAGGACGAAATGGGGTAGGTGGCTCAGTGGTATCGAGTCGGCCTGTGGAATTTGAGAACCCTGGTTCAATCCTACTGCCGACAAACAATTTTCACCAATTTAAATCTACTCCTGTGGCTCCCCCTCCACTAATATTTTTAAGGCCATGATTTGACGTCCGGTATCCGCAACTCACGCAAAAAAATATATGACTTACCGAGCTCTGCTTAGGCAGAGTGCCACACCCAGTAATGGGTAAATGGCGTAATGATATATTTATTTTATTTATTTACGAAGAGTTCTTTTCGAAATTAAAAATTCCTTACAATCGAAAAGAATAGTGTATGTTCATACTCAAACGGTTGGCGTACTCGACTTCGTTTTCCTTTATTCCTACATAAAATTGCATTTTTTGTCCTTGTCTCATTTATAACTATTTTATATCACAAAACAAATTAAATCTAAACTATTATAATATTGTTTCAATTTCACGAAGCTGTATTTATAACTTACAACTTGATTTCTTCGGTTAAAGTTTTCCAAAATAAAATCTGATTAATGAATTATGAGCAAAATTAAATTATCTATATCATTTATTGAATCATTTTTATCTAAAATAATTATATCATCATGCCGTGTACTCTGGCACTCTGCCGCAGGTCTCAATAAGTGACATATTTATGCGCATGAAACGCGGTTACCAGCTGTCCAACCACGGCATCCAAAGATGTTAGTGCAGGAGAGCTACAGGGTGGTGAACTTTTGCGCAATAATAAAAGCTTATTTCCTGTGGTCTGTATTCTGTTACCCCAAAAACAATTATAACCTCATCTGTATCAAAATTAATAAACAAGTTTACAACCCTGTAATAATTTACAAAAATGCTGATTTCAACCTACTGGCGCGAATTCAATATATGCGATTTCAACTTGATTGTTTATTCATTGAATCAAAAACATTAAAATTAACAAGATACAACATAGGTACATAAATACTGCCTTAATAGATCACTAAAATAATCTGTCAGCCTAAAATTCGATTTGCAAAATGAGTCCAGAAGGTCCTGTATATAAATGAATTTACGATATTTCATATTCCTTATCCACTTCCGCTAACACAATAACACAAATATCACAAGTTAACTTCTTGTTTCCCTAATCCCGCCCCTCCTCTCGGAGTTAAACCCCTAAATAAGGGGTGAGGGTAGTCACTAACGTTCCCATTTGTCCCTCGGCTGAGCCTAAGAGCGCGCTCGTGGAGGAAAAGGCAGAAGAGCCTAATACAAGCAAGCAGCTATTCTGTAATTATCACCCGGTCGTTGTCTGTTGTCACTGCGTAAACACACCTTAATGCGCCCGTTACACTAAAAGAGAAGTTAGTTTTCATCAACAGATAACTACATACAATGTTGGGGAGACGCATTTAGTTAAGCGGGATGGCCGTTGTGTCAGCGGCGTACGTTGGGAGAAAAGATATTTGCATTTTTGAAAGAGAGACATTGGTTATATTTACACCACATATACTGGATATATTACAAAAACTGGATCATAGGCGTTTACCATGGAAATACAGTTTTCCCGAACACGTTGCTTTCCAAATTATTTTAAGAAAAAATGTTTAAAATATAATAAAATTCTGCATCTAAATTATTTATTTATTTACTTATGTTACGCTGTACAACAGGAACTTAATTCCAATTACAGTGCAGAGTCCGCACTTACCGAGCCGCAGTGTGATAGTTTATATAATTTTTAGCTTGAGTGCGATTCGAACTCGGCATTTCCGGATTTGAATTCCGTATCGCTATCCACACCACCGTACTGACAGACATTTCCTACGTTTTATAACGACAGAAATTAAATATGAAAATTTATAAAATTACAATTTAATAGTGTCAACACGAAATTAAAACAAAATATAAATAAATTCATAGGTTTTTCTGTAAAATATTTTAATTTACTTTTAAACAATGCAAAACCTTCATGTGTCAAAATATTTCACAGAATTACATCGCGAATCCAGTTTGTAGTTCGGTATTTTTTGCAATCGAAATGGCAAAATTTAGAAGTTTAAATCTAAAATGAGTATGCGGTGTAAATATGGTCAATTTTCCTGCATTAATTTAATTTTCTAGAATTTTTATATCAAGCATTTTCATCTAAAATTATTTATCCTCACGAGTTTTAATTCTCAACTTGTGTAAATAAAATTTTGTTTTATACCCACAACAGTAAATAAACAAATGCGCAATAATTCATTAAAACACAGCCATAATTACACACCAAAGTTCAAAAAAAAATAGCGTGCGTCCTGTTCCAGACACACAAATCAACTGATCGTCCCATAGGGTGCAATCCACTACAGCCCCGGTGTGGCATATAAAGCTCAAAAGCAGCGACGCTCGCATGCGCTTACAAGTTTTGTGTTGGTCGAGCTTTCATCAAGGACAACTTCAGAACCATATGCTACCGGAAATCAGAATAATTGTTGGCGAAGAGAGTGGAATATCTTTTAGTTAATTTGATAATTTGTAAGAAAGTATCGGGTTTAACTTGAGAACTCTGTTTTTCTTGCACAAAACTGACCAGTTAATTTTAGACAACAATGCTTCAAACACAAGTTATAGACAATTAATTCAGTAAACATATTTAATTTTTCATATTTTCTAGCCGAAATAACTAGATTTAAAGTTTTATAAGAATAGCTTCTTTATAGCGATAGCAGTGAAATTGCAAAAGAATAACAAACAAATGTATAATGTTTTGCCTGTCAGGAAAGTTTAGATTTGAATGGATCTGTGATATATTTAAGAGACAATATAAATTGTTGTCGTCTTATCATTATTGAAAATGGTTAGCTATTCACTTGAAGAAAAGTTGCAATTTAAGCTTTTCTGACTGTTAAAATGTCCTGTATTTGTTATTTTATTTCAATTCCAAAACTTATTATAAACAAAAACGTGCAAAATAAAATGTAATTACTGATTTAGATGCAAATCTTAATTGTCTAAAACATGTATTTAAAGAATTTTTGCCTAAATTTAACTGGCCACTTTAGCGTAAAGAAAAACTGATATTGTATGTTAAACTCATATAATCATGTTTTCAAGTTACATCTGGTATACGTTGAAGTCAGAGAGGATTTAATTTTAACTCGTAAGCTCTTGATTTTCAAGTGAAAGTTGTAATAACCATCAAAATACGACTGTTCATATTAAATAATAATAATTGACATTACTGCATGTAGTAGAAGTTCAATTTTACAAGCAGATAATAGAAGTTAGGAACAATCAAAGTCCAGTGAATGGAAGTGAGGTAAAACATGCGTTTATTAATTAATAATTAAAAGTTTTTACAACTTATTATACTTATTTTAATATCATATAGTACTCAATGTACTGATTATGAAACGGAAAGATTTAAAAAATCGCTACATTTATTGCACTTTACATGAAATACACATTTTTAGTTCAATTGGTTAGTTATTGCTAATATATTAATAAATAAGTATAATTATAACAGTACTAAGAGGCATTTATCTAATGTTGTAAATGAATAAATGGACTATTGTAGTGTTTATAATTTGTCCGTCAGTACGGTGGTGTGGATAGCGATACGGAATTCGAATCCGGAGATCCCCAGTTCGAATCTCACTCAAGCTAAAAATTATATAAACTACTATACTGCGGCTCGGTGAGAGCGGACCCTGTACTGTAATTGGGATTAAGTTCCTGTTGTACAGAGTAACATAAATAAATAAATAATTATCATTTAATTATTAATATATTATAAATAACTCTCAAATCAGTGGCACTAAAAATGTGAATTTCATGTGAAGTGCAAATAATTTTTCGAATTTTTAAAAACTCTTTCTGTACTGATTATGAAAATCAGTACGATGAGTATTATATGGGGTTAAAATAAGTGCCATAAGTTGTGAAACACTCTGTATACGATTGTATTAGAGTTATTCGAAATTCACTATATGCTACTATAATTGAGATTAAATTCATGTGGTGCTGAGTAATAAATAAATAAATAGATATTCATGATTCAAAACATACGTAGATAAGAAATTCGTAACTATGTTCGTGGAGCACCCGCCGTAATTGCGGTATTTTTACATTACATGCATGTACTTGTAACTAATATAATGTTGGAGTTACTGGTATCCTCTATAAGTTTTTAGGCTGGAGTGCAAAAGGGTTAAAACGTGACAAGTTCAAATCTCCGAGTTACCTATTTTTTTTCAAATATTTAACTGCTGGTACTAATTGTTTACCTATTATTTGAAATAGGGAATAAGAAATATAGATAACAAAAATATACCTGCACATATTTCACATTCCATCATCAGCGCTGCCTGCTTGTCTGTTGTGACGAATGCGTGAACATCGCCAATTGGTTCGCCGCTCAAACTTGGCCTAAACTTACGCTGAATTCAATTACTGCGAACTTTTATTTGGGACATTTTTGCTTAAAATTTATCGATGGATAATAAATCTTGCTTCGCGCGTAATGGAGTAGCAGTAGCGTCCGCTTGCCGCCATTGTGTTTTCAACGGTGGCACAAGTGGGGAGTTGAGGGGTGAAAAGTGGGAGAAGGAATGCGAGGAGAAACGGGGATACTTCAATTTGGGAAATTGTCAAAAACATTGGAATGGGAATGGTATGATTGTGTGTTATTGTAATTTTATGTATGGTTTGTGGAGTTTGTTTTCCGGGGATTTTATGAAGATTTGGCAACAATTTCTATAGTTTCTTTTTGTTTTCTGAGTTTTATTTTATTGTTTGAAATGTGAGCAATATATTTTTTTTATATTGGGTGTTCATATTAAATGGCACACCACTGCTATTTTGAACGTATAGAAATTACTAAATTGGTTTTTATTATATAAGACTACTTTGAATAAATTATAATATGTCAGAATTAAACTGTTATATAAATTTTGATAATTATTTATTTTTTTATAAGACGCTGATTCCTACGCAATTTGAATTAAATAAATGCATTTAAAAAAAATGAACTTTGTATTATTTAAATTCAGAATAACATTTCCTTCCGTACAAAAAGATACATATATGTAGTTATTTAAAATAAGAAAGTTGTACCCCCTATTATGAGAACCACTGGTCTAAGATATTAATGTTTGGCTCATTAATGTAATCTCATAAAAATGGTACTTCTCGAGATAGCAATGGTGAGCCACTTAAAATGAACATCCTGAATGTTATACCTAGGTTATAATATTCAAGTATTATAGAAGTTATATTGGTGTAATTGAAATGTATTTTGAGCTATTTATGAAATTTAGCTTTCGATGTACTCTATTTTCACTTGTATACTTGTTTTCAGTTTTTATAGTATAAGCATATATAAATTAATTTAAAAAGAAACTCCAATATGCTTTTAATAGTATCATGTAATTTTAATATTTTTAGGGCCGGTATTTCAATTTCCTAACATTGTTTTCACGGCCAGGAGTAAAAACTGGTTTCTGTTTTCAAAATACGGATAGAAATGTTACATTGTCTTCTTAATGTATATTATTTCCCTAAAGATTTTATATTATTTTGATAGTTTAGTTGTTTAATATAACATGTTCAGGGAAAAGAGGCATTTTATATTTTAATTGATGATAAAAATTTAATATCTTTGTTCGACTCATTTATAAATTGAATAATACAATGTATCTCAGTAACTATTTCTATTGTTTCAAATTATACATTACAGCCATAACTCAAAAATATAATTTTTCGCACTTGTGGCAGTATTAACTAGGGGTGCAATAAGTAAAATACAATAGAGTACATCTAATAATATAAATAAAAATCCAATCATAGCAACTGAAAACAGTTTATTATTTAAATTTATTTTGACGTATTAGAAGTTTTCGCTATTTTTATTTGTAAATAAAGATTAACATACAGCAACTATTTTTTATTTGTATTTCGTTGTAAAACTAAAACTGATTACCAAGATACAGCATTTGGAACATAACTGATAAAGTGTGGCTACGAATTGCATCAAATTTTCTAAAGAAAATTTGCAGTTATGCTTATTTTTTATTTTTTTTATTTTGGCTTCCTGGCGGACCAACTGCTAAGGTCATATGCCGCCATTACGCCCTGATCCTGCGTTTTAGATCTTAGAGTCAACAGCAACGCGGGTTTCTCGGGACGGTCACCCATCCAAATACTCCCCGCGCGCAACGTTGCTTAACTCGCGTTATCGCATAGATCAGTTCCAACGAGTTGAGCCATGGCCGTTGACAGTTATGCTTATTAATTATATACGAGTATATATATATATATATATATATATATATATATATATATATATATATATATATATATATATATATATATATATGTTTCTGAAGAACGTGAATATTTTCAATGTACTCGTACCAATGTAAGAAAATGTGATAAATATGTTTTTTAACTCACACAACAAACCGGTGACATGATAGATTGATTTTATACTAATTTTTGTAAGTTGACATTACAATTACACAATTTTAATCAAACGATTTTATTGTTTTAATGCAGCATGGCATAGCCAGTAAAATATTAATCGATTGTTGTAATCGACGTTAGTTAATCGAATGTAATATTTTCAGTGTGAATTACCTAATAAATATCCCTGACAATTTTGGTTATCGAATAGTTGAGAGAAACATGTAATAGAAGATTGAAATACCGGGCCTAAAAATAATTAAAATTGACTAATGATATAAGTTGTATACGTAAATAATCAGTTTAATAATAAAAACAAAAATTCCTTCAGCATAGTTTCTCAACAGTTGCCAGTCAACAACAACAGTCCATTGTTCGTTTCCGGCTGCACTATGACACTCATGGCACCCTCACAAAAAATCCTAATTAATCGTAGCAAATAATTAACAATCACAACTAACTTTGCTATTAATTATGAACGCCACTTCGATACCGGACGCTGGGTAATTAATCTGCCAGATGCAACCCGTGCCTGAGATTTTAAAAATTAACATAACTATTAATCTTCAACAGTTCTATTCAATTGCCAACTATGAATATTTTAGTTTTGCTTTGCAATATTTTGATTTGTTGATTTGGTTTTGAGTTGTGGTTGCGCTGTTGGTAGCATCGCAGTATGGTAGTGCCAAGGGAAATAAACGAGTATTGTGACCACATGTCAGTTGAAAATATGTTTCGTTTATAATCTATAAATTATGATATTATGTGAGGACTGGTTGACAATATTTATTTGTCTTTTGTGCTGACATATATCATCATTGCTTCATTATTCACATCATATATTATAATTCATTTTAGTAATGTACAGTTTAACCAAAATGAATGTACTCTGGTTTAAGCTAATTTGACATTTGATGTCAATTTAAATTCTCATATTTGTTTCACAGACTGTCACTTCATTTCTAATCTGTTTAGATTCATTGTTAAAGGAGTGAGCGTGAGTTATTTACGATAGTTTTAGCATGTGAAAATCTGTCGAATGAAAGATAAATGAAAAAGATGTAAAGGAGCGAATGGATGGATGTGATTGAAGGTTTGTTGAGAGATGAATGATTCCGAGTATTATTAATAAGTAAGCTTGTACCGAGCGAACTAAGAATGTGGTTGAAACGAGGATAGTGTGTTAGCATAAGAATGTGATGAGCACTGATTATTTGATGAATCTGATGAGTGAATATTTATAGGATTCATGCTACCCCATTTAATATGACATTTAATTACTATTGATATTATTATTCGGGGGTTGGTGGCCCAGTGATATTGAGTCGGTGTGTGGATTTAAGATCCCGGGTTTGATTTCCACAACCGACAAACAAGTGTCATTATATTTAAATTAGTCCAGAGGTCTTTCTCAATTAACATCTTTGAGGACCGTGGACTGGTAACCACAATTCACGCGCATAAATATATAAGTTACCGAGATCTGCTACGGTGAGTACCACACACAATAATGGCTAGAAGGCGTAATGATATATTTCTTTTATTTTATTTATATTAGAAATAATTACCAAACCAGTGGTATTAAAAATGCTTACTTCGGGTAAATTATACTTAAGTTTCGCTATTAATAATATAATAGAAAAAGGATAGAAACAATCTGTATAATTGAAGAACCATATAATTCAAAAAGAAACTATAATTTCCAACTGTTACGCAAAGAAAAGCAATTTTTTTTATATATACTATATCATGATTATATATATTTTATAACTATAATATCTCTTGAACAAACTCTAGTTTCTGTTGTGCAGAGTAACCAGCCAGCAAATAAAAAATGAAGTTCGTCTTTACTTTAGATATCGTCTATGTTTACAGTAACCATCTTGTTCATTTTCTTATTAATTTATCATTGTAGAAATATCTACATATTTTTAATAATTTTGTTAGTTTTAGAAAAGACACTAGAGTGCATATTTCAACTCAGTATTCCAGATATAAATCTATTACATCAATTTTCAGCGCGCGTCATTTAAACTTGCCTCACATGTCAAATGAGACGAAGCATAAACAATACCCCACTGCATCTTTACATCATCGTATTTTCACTCATTGCACGAAACATCAAATAGTATTCTATTCTAACTGGCATGTAGCACTAGTTTAGTGTGTTCAGAAGCACTAATGTTACGTGCATACAACATTTAATGCATACAAAAGCTTTGTAGCCGACAACAAAGCGATTGCTTGTCTTCCACACATTTACCAACGTGAGGCTTTTAAGAGAATGACAAGATAGGTAGCGTCATTTCGCAGCAACTTCAAATCGTTAAGGTGCCTGCACTCAAATGCATATTTTATCGTGGTATCTGAAGTTTTCAAATTGTTGCAATTTCACTTTGAAATATTTTTATGATGCAGTAGCAGATAACTTTAACATATTATTGATTGTTAAGATAAACACAGATCTTTTTAAACAAGATATTATTGTTTTATTATAAGTTAAACATATATAAATTATGTAGATTTTTAAAGTTAAAGATTGAAAGTATTGTAATAAATTAGAAAACATTAAATTTATGTGCAAATAATTATGGAATTTTTTTTCTTGATCTTGATCTTGATTTAATTTTCTATAAGCCATTGGAAAAAAATATATATATTTTGAATTTTCAAAATTAATTGTACTTTACGTATCAATGACAACCATCTATTTCTAATATATTGACAATTAAGTTATAATTATTCATTATACAATATCAAATAATAGTTATTTTTGTATTTAGGCCGTGAAATAATAAATGCAGTTAACTTTGCGAATTTAAAATAAATTCTTTTCGATTCGTATCATGTTGTATCTACTATTTAATTTTTATCCTGAAATTGTGAAACTCTTTGTAAAAGTATATCCCAAAAATGTTAAATACAGAGTGAATTACAAACATACCATTAGAAGATTAATATTGGTATCAACGTAAAATATTTGTATTTTTTTCTTTTATTTCAATGAAGTTTGAAATTATTGATATCTACTATACTCTACCGGCAACCAGTCGTAGTTTCTGTAGGAAATACACATGACAATGTAACTCATGAGAATAAAATTTAAACTTAATAAAAAGAATTGAATTACCTTTCTCATATTCATAATAAATTCAGACACATTTTCATCGAGCAAAAAATAAACGTAGAAAAATGAGAAAAGAGCATTTTCACAAACATAAAATGAAAATATCTCCGTACATATTTCAAAATGCAGAAGTTTTAAAGCTAAGTGAATTACCTTCTGGAGCTGGGCACGTCTTTCAAATTTTATACCACAATAACGGTCCGATTATGTGTATTAAATTTAATTTTTTGAGCGCGCGCAATAAACCCGACCATTTTGCGGTGAGTGCCACTTGCGTCCGCTCTTTTAATAATCGCACTTAGGAGATCTCGACAACGTCAGAACTAATAAGCTCCTCCAGAGACGGGCTAAGGAGAAAATAAAAAATATATGCCACTGCGGTCGTAAGTTCAAGTCGTCAAGTGGAATTGTGCGTTTATTGCGGAGTGAAATATGGCGGTGTTTTTAGAATTGAGTTTTGTTTATTATCATATGATATACGAAGAAGATTGTATTTATATTTTAAAGAAAATTTTATACCTGAACCACCGAACTAAAATTGCAAAAGGCTTCACTCTATTATTCTCGTAGAAATAAAATTAGATTTTACTCATTACTGGGTACGTCAATTTGCCGTAACAGATCTCGGTAATTTATGCGCATGAAGTGAGGTTACTAGCCGTCAAATCAGCCCTTAAATATGTCAGTAGAGGGGAGAATGTAAGGGTAATTTTAGTGTGGTTCTCAAATACACAGTTCAACTAGATATCACTGAGCCACTTTTCCCATTTAATATAAAATAATTATATTTTTTTATGCTACTACTTTTATTAATAAGACAAATATATCATCACGCCTTTTACCCATGTCTGGGTATGGTAGCAGATCTCGGTAAGTATATACTACCAGTTACCAGGTGTCAAATTACGGCTTCCAAAGAGATCGTTTTAAACATTATACTGGTATCGTCAAAATTTATTTTAAGTACAATTCTCAAAAAAGTTTTAGTTCATCTTGAATTTAAAATTAGACAAATTAAGCAAAACTATACTCTCAGAAAAGTTCAAATAAACTCTTATATAACTTTCTTACCAGTTAGTGTTTGGAAAGTGCTTTGGGTAAACTTTTTAAAATTGGATTAGAATAAGATTAGCTAATACAAGATTCAGGTTTAGCTTAAACTTTTTTGAGAATCGGACTGTAAATGTAAGGTATAATCCATTCAATGGAAGATTAGAGTGTATAGATATAATTTTGCTTCTAATTGGCTAACCAAAATAACAATATAAGGATATATTTATACAAATACTTGTGACAAAGATAGCCTTGAATCAATTTGATTTATTTTAATATTTGCAAGTTAATTTTTTTTATATCTATATCTTATATAATTTTATCAGATGCAAAAAAGTAGATACAATGTGACAAATATATCAAGATTATTTTTATCCAAACCAACCCAGTATTTCATCATATTCTAGTTGCCATCCAATTATAACAAACTTAACACAATTCTATATAATAACATCAACATTCATCCCATCAGAACATCAGAGCATCAGCATCAACACCATTCTCTCCACAAACAAACAATTCGCACTCGACATGAGAGCCCTTCACGCAATAAATCGAAACATGTGAGATCCGATAACGTCATCATGTGGCGTATAGTGGTGTAGTAGTCCTTGCCCACCCATACACACACCCTCTCACTCTCACACAAGCTCGGAGTTACGGGCTATGAGAGTATGCGGCTGACTCTTTAATAAGAAAACTTTGAATGGGTTCTGCAATTTCCTGTATACCTTCATAAACAAGGCGGTCGTGTTTGGTCCTGTAAGTGTTCATCAACGGTTGTATTGGTTAGTAGGATGAAAGGGGAATGTGGGACTTGCGAGGTTGGTACGAGTGAGATTTACTCACAACTCAAATAAAAAGTCCGGTGTCGTTAGAACTAGAGCGGTTAGATGAAGAAGTTCAAGAGCAAATATTGGAGGAGTAGTTGGAGGTTAGTTAGTAAGTGCTGGATACAGGAAAAAGAAGAACATTCACATATTATATTATTTAGGTCTATTCTCGTCATTCTTTTTTTTAAAATTTTTTTGTTAGAAACGTCTTATATAGGTTTTGTCCGAATGTCTGGACATGTAATTAACCTAGTAAAATTTTTCCTGAAACATAGATAGTAGTACTGTGTTTGAAATGTAATAGTAACAATAATAAATAACGATTAATAATCATATATTTAGTATTATTTTTGGAAAATGCTTTAAAATAGATCTTGTAGTAAATTTCAATTAAAATTAGATAACAATTTACTATCACACAAGTTGCGTAATTGTAAAAATAAATATTATTTCTTACTTATACGTTTTTAATATAAATCTAGACTCAGTGAATAACAAAAGTAATAATTTAAACTATATATTTATACCTCTGAGGAGGCTATATCAATCTGTTATACGGAGAGAAGGCTATATCACACTGTTATTCGGAAAACCCAGTTTTTTTCTTATAAATATTAAATGTTTCACATAATAACATATTAGATGAACACAATAAAACGTCAAATCATCTTAAAGTTAAATTTTTAAAGAATTATGTGTGGAGAAGATAGAGCAGGCAATTGTAGTCAAAGTAAAACTTGCATTTATTAATTATCAAGCAAGATATCGTGGATGCAAATCTTGTTTCAACTTATAACAATAAAATATGATTGTGTCTGAGTGGTTCGGATTCCATTATAAGATGTAGACCCCCTGTTACAGAATACGCCCACAACTGATATTTTTTTTTACATAGCAACTGTATTTTTTTTTTCAATTAGTGTCTCCTTCTGTTTTCGGATACAAATTTTAACGGGTGATAAAAATAGAATATGACAGTACTGCTCTCTTAAGAGGATATTATCCGGTACGACAAATAAGCTATTTTTCTGGAACAAATCCTGACTGTATAACAGCACATATTTTATTAATTTTCTCACTATTATGTAAATAAAGGATGGAAATACTGCGCTAACTCTGATTTTTTAAGTTTTCATTCCTGGAAAATTTTTGTATTTGCGTTGGAAAATCACCTATTTTTAATAGTAAATTAACCACAAAAAAAGGAAAATTTTGATATAATAGTGAGATAGCGGCCTGCAGGCAACCTTTATTTATAACTATAGCAAATTTCAAGCATATAGGTTCATTTTTGTGGCTGTAGTTTGTTCCAGAAAATGATCGCTTTTCGAATACACCTTGCCTACTTTACAGGCGCAAAATGTTGAGATTTTCACAGTGGGAGGAGTTAACTTGCGGTTATCGTTGCCTGAATTGATGTTGGGAGCGAACCTGCTGCATTTGTTGTCAGAATTGTGAATTCGATTACTTCGTTATTTCTCTTTGCTCATACGCTCGTGTTCTATTGTTAAATTTGTTTATTTTGGATTTTTCGTGTTTTGTTCAACTTTATATTTGTTATTGTTTCGTTGCATTGTATTTTCGTTTTATTTATACCTAATGAGGAATTCAGGAATATTACAGTCCGGCAGCTATTAAATATACGCCGTAATTTTTACGAAAGACTTGGGCTCTAGACTAGAATATGTATTTATTATGTCCATTATAGTTTAATTTTGTTATAAATAAATTTTTATTCTGATATTAAAATTAAATAAATAAACTGTTTACATGCCTACTTAATTATGAATGTTTTATAAAATATAAATATTTTCTCTAGCAGGTCCAACATCAAACGTTGACATTTTATCTGTCACAACGTCAAACGTTGATGTTTTGACAGATAACACGTCAAGCATTTTTTTTGTTCAATTCCATGACTATCAATATTTTCAACATAATTTTCGACATTTTCATATTTAATTTCTGTCGTTACAAAGCACGTAAAAGTAATTCTTTTATTTGACGCGTTTTTGCTTAAAATAATTAGGAAAGCAGGAAATTGCAAAAAACTTATTTCCCATGTTAAAGTCCTATGACCGGCTGAGCGAGTCACCATCCTGTATATACGATATTGGAAAGTCAAATTTTACAAAAATTTCAGATCTTTGTACCAGTATATATCTTGTTTTTTAATATACCAGATACAAAAAAAATAACAACTTACAAAATGCAAATGACCATTTTTACATTTATGAGAAGCAAAAAATATCATCAAAACAGATATAACGTCCCAACAACCAAAGTATAGTATTTTTATTTTTTATTGTTGTAATCTAGCATGGGTCTGAAAATATTGGTAATCAATTTAAGCCACTTATTCATAATTTTTTTATATTATTTTTTAATTAAATATTCTACATATTTCTAATTCAACCAATAATTACTATATGGTTTTTCTACGATTGCTATGACATGTTGACAATTTGTCATCGTAAAGTTGACTTTTTTTGTGGAGCAATCAGAAAATATCTTTTTTGCGCGTCTCCAATGGCAACGCGCGAAAAAGACATCAAATGCGCGCGTTTCCATTGGCAACGCGCGAAATAGATATTCAGCCTTATTCTCGTGACCATTGTATTCGATACAATCTTATAAAATACGATTATTGTAAACTTTACAATAATTATGAAAATTCGTATTCACGTGACCATTGCATTGAATACGATCTTGCATAGAATGCAATATCTTATACATTACAAGAAATAGTCGAGTGTGGTATTCTAGTGACCAATTTTATAAAACTGACAATTGCATTGAATAAGATAATTGCATAAACTTATTGTAATCTCAGCAACTACTTCGACCACTTGCTAGGCAAATTGTTTGTTGAAAAATGTTAACTATAGTAGTGAAATATTAGTGGAACATGGCAAATGATGGATTTCTACTACTAATTGACATTCTACAAAATGAGGAAAATAGGTATGTATTACTGAAAATGAAGGTAATAATAATAATAATAACAATAATAATAATATATATGTCCCGCGTGATGGCCGCGCAGGTTGAGGGCCTGACTCACCGCCCGTGGCGACCATGCAAAGGACATATCGGCATATGACCTTAGTAGTTGGTCCGATATATAAATTAAAAAAAAAAAATAAAAAATAATATATATATATATATATATATATATGTATAATTAACCTTATTTTTGTGGTTGATTTTCACCAATTTAAATCTACCCCTGTGGCTCCTCCTCCACTAATATCTTTGGGGGGCGTGATTTGACGGCTGGTAACCACACTTTACGCGATACAATATATCACTTACCGAGATCAGCTTAGGCAGAGTGCCACACCCAGTAATGGGTAAAAGGCGTGATGATATATTTATTTATTTATATATTTTTGTTGTCTTTTAAAAGACAAAACTTAAGGGTTTCAAGAAGACAATTAAGGGATACTAGTGATCCACTAACACTGCCCGAAAAAATTTTTAAAGGAAATTATAGACTCTCGCGACAAGTAGCACATGATATTATTTTGGAAATAGCACCATATTTAAAAGATTCACAAAGAGATGAAATAAGTATTCCGAAAAATTTAAAGGTATTATTGCTATCAATTGTTGCTTACTGTAAAGATTTAAATGGTTAGGTTTCTTTTAAATATTCAACAATTTATTTTAGATTATTTATTTATTTATGTTACGCTGTACAACAGGAATTTAATCCCAATTACAGTACAGGGTCCGCACTCCCCAAGCCGCAATGTGGTAGTTCATATAATTTTTAGCTTGAGTTCTAACCACAACTTTTTTACTGACTCTGGTGTCATATTAGGATTTAATTTTCCAGTTCGTAAAACAGTTTGTTGGTTTATACTCTAAATATATTTGCTGCTGGGTTTTACTAACTTTCTTCTTTGTTGCCATGATTTTGTTTAGTTTGTGAGGTTAAAAATAACTATCAAACGTCAAAGTTCCAATATGGGATACCAACACACGTAAATGAAAAATAATTTTTATTTTCTACAATATCACATTTTTATTAAATGTTCTTTTAATTTTAAAGCATTAAGTGTAAATATACAACAATTCAATTATTTAATATCACTTTCATCCATCAAAACAATTGCATTTTATGTTGGTAACAATTATTATTGCTTTCATACTTGTATAGATTACAATATCGTAATTCATACAATATCTTATTTTGTTGTTTACAAGGTGGTCACGAGAATACCAAATTATTACAATGTCTTAAAGTACCTTGTAATCGTAATTGTAAAGTTTATGATATTGTATTGAATACAATGGTCACAAGAATAAGGCTGATTAAATGCGCGCTTATTTCAATAGTTACCAGGGATACAAACAAAACAGAAACTTGTCATATTGACAGTTGACAGAACGAACTTATTTTCAGTACGCATACGTTTTTTAATAATTTTAAGATGCAATCGTAGAAAAAATTATGTGTGTATCACGAGCGTAAAGTATCTTTGTTCCTCTTACACTATTGCAGCTCTCGCCTTCGGCTCGCGCTGCAATTACCGTGTTCGAGTAACAAAGAATCACTTTACGCTCTTATTACACAAATAACTATTATTTAGTTTTTTTTTATCTGTATCTGTATCGGCAATGCGAGTTGATGATTTTTACTATTTATTAGGAATCAGATAGATTACTGGAACAAAGATTTGATAAACTCTATATATAAAAATATAGATAAATAATTATCATTTGTTTTTATTGTAGCAATTATATACATCCCTGCAATGGGAAAACATTGCACTAAGAAATCTTTAAAACTTTCGGCTAGAAGAAAATGTAGAAAACTTCTCGCGAAACATTTATTAAAAAAAGATGAAACAAATCTAACAATGTAAATGTGCGATCAACAGAATGTAAACGCGAACTATTTCCTATTGTTGAGGAAGATAATTTGAACACTGGCGAGGAAATATCTCAGATAGTAGAAAGTGATATTGAAGAAAATAATGACATTCATAAATGTATGGAAATATCACCCAACACTGATTGTAATTTTAATTTATCTGGACGAAGAATAGTTGATTTATTTTATTTTTTTAATCAAATCAAAATGTTTAAGCATAATAATTTGTTCAACTGCTCAAACGAATTTTTAGAAATAAAAAAATTAGAAAAGGTACGGCTTTATCAGTACTCTAACTATAGAATGCGTCAACTGTCACAATATTACACAAATAAGTACAGAATGTAATGAAAAATTAAATATAAATAAAGCCGCAGTACTAGGGAT
Source organism: Pterostichus niger (assembly GCA_947425015.1). NCBI lineage: Eukaryota > Metazoa > Arthropoda > Insecta > Coleoptera > Carabidae > Pterostichus > Pterostichus niger. The sequence goes on along the minus strand of OX380334.1, from coordinate 29,522,751 downwards.
AATATCTACTGGAGGAGGTTATTCTCAACTCTAGGAATTTTCAGCTGCATGTAACATTCCATGCATGTCTCCAAATTTTTATTCTAAACAGCAAACATTTTTAACAGAATTTTTTTTTGCAATTGCAACAAGATTATGAATTATAATTTTTGTTCCAATAAAAATATATTTACTATTTCTATACCTACAATGTAATGTAAATATCGGAAAAGAAATATTCGAATACATACAGTTTGTATTTCGTACGGAAACTTTAACATTCAATTTTTAGTAGAGGGGTAACCAATCACTGTGAATCTAGTTATTAACGTAGTGGGGGTTGGGTCAGCCCACTGGCTACCGGCCACCGCACGCTGGCACCCCTGTGAAACTAGAAAGTCCAAATAGTAGCATCTTAAGTAATTACACAGTAACCAACAAAATGATAGATAAAATTCAGCCTATTATTTCCATTCATAGCTCTGGTCAAATATCACAGATAAGAAACTTCATATGTTTAGATTTTATATAAATTTACTGTTTAGAATTGGTTGCAACAAGATATTAAAAGAAAAGTTTTAGTTTTTTAATTAAAAATGAAAATACGATAACTTTTCTAAAAATACATGAAGTAAATGCATATACATATATACAACAAAATTCATTATCAATGCTATAATTAAATCTGTATATTAAGAAGTAATTGTTTTTAAAGGGATAAAAGTAGTTACTCTGCGTGTAATAAAAAGCAATTTTATTAATATTCGTTAAGTTTTTGTTAAGTAAATAAGTATAAAAACTATCTTAATAATATCATTTTTACAAATTTTGATTAGGAAGGCAGAATACGTCCAAATAACTTCTAATTATTAAAAAAAATATTACAGTCCGTACAGTGAAAGATTAACTGACTAACTTGTGACAATGAGATCGATTAATAAATTTTATTAATAATAATATTTTAAAATTTCATTGTCATATATATTTATGCTATATAAATATGTTTTAATTTTAACATTTTTGCTAGCCAATCAAAATAAAAATAAAATAGATCCTATGTAACTATACTGTAATCTCTTACTGAACGGACTTTAGAATTGGATCGGGTACCTAAGGCCGTCAAACTTGAAGTTGACTAATATTATTCTTTGTCAAACATTTTACCCTCGATTTCATAATTTTAAAACAAATATGGATTTGTTAAAATTAACACTGAATAAAAAATAAAGTTTCATCTATAACGTACCATTAAAAATTGACAGGCATGTTACAAAACACACACAGTTATACAAAAATTAGGTATTGCTGAATATTGCAACACAACCCATAATAAAACATTTGGCAATTCAGTTGCAATATCCCACTCTTATCAAATTTATCAGCGTGCAAACAATGATCCAATCCACTCAATTCCCTCACATCATTTCATCCGGAAAAACATGTCCCTGGTCGCCAGTAGACCAGTCGTCCAGTCGCATCCACTTAATGCACTACATCATCAGACACAAGTAAACATCAGAGCAGCAGGCAGTCATCCCACAGTGTCCAGCACTCCAGTGCCGTCCCACATCACTTCACCCACTCCCCCTAGGATCGTTACCACCCCCAGCCCCCACAACGAGGAAAAACTCATATAAGTAAGTGGACGGCAAACTGCGCGCGATGCCACACGACCGAAGTAAAATGAACATGACCGAGTGACGAGGAAGTCAATATGACGAATGAAATCAAGGATTGCTGAGGATGCTGAGGAACTGGTTATGGTGATGTTGAGCAACTGAAGCAAGTTGAAGAAAATGAACTAACTCTATTTGATATATCTTATTATGCCATCTAAATTTTGTAGATAAAGTATATTAAACTTTGTAACATTATTGTGGGATAAATAGTAATATATCAAAAATTCAAAATCAGTATTTTTTAAGCCATGACTTCCTTGATGACAAAAATCATAAATAAATTATTTCCTGACCTCCATAGTTTTGTGTTTGAAACTGGCTGATTTATTAACATACATTGCGAAGATAAAAACACGATTTCACAAATTAGTAAAGGAAAACTTCATATTAAGAACTTTAGTATAGTTTTTTGGGAGTTTTGGTAAGTTAGTTTAGAATTAATTTTATTTAGTTTTCAAGCTGATAATAAATTCTTCACATCTTTAAATAAATATATAGTTTTTAGTTTCTAAATAGTATCCGGCGAGCCGTTGAGGAAGATCGCGACCAACGCTTTATAAAACACTAGTTTATATGAAATCTGAGAGTTGAATTTCTATAGCCGGAATATTGCAAAATAAAGTGATTGAAAATACAATTTTATGGACAACTTTGATTTAATAGTTATTACATCTCAATAATAATTTAGAAAGACTATGGATATTGCGTGGATGTCCTAGAAATCAATGGATAAATCAATTTAATGCCTATAAAAATTATGCCTCCAACTAATTAAATGTTATTACAATTAATCCGCAGTGACCTGCATTAAATATTTTTATAATTCATATAAATTATTAAATATAGTATTTCTACAACTGTCAAAAAAAGTTCACTTTTTAATAATACAGCACACGAAGTACGTTATTTTTTCATCACTTACATTACTATTTATTTGTGTTACTATGTACAACAGGAATTTAATCCCAATTACAGTACAGGGTCCGCACTCACCGAGCCGTAGTGTAGTAGTTCATATATAATTTTTAGCTTGAGTGAGATTCGAACTCGAGATCTCCGGATTCGAATTCCATATTGCTATCCACACTACCGTACGGACGGACGGACTATGACAGTATAACATATTTCGCTTAAAATAAGCAAAAAAAAATCACAATTTCATTACGTAGTTACTAGAAGTTTGGTATCATTTAAAATGGAACATTTTACTTTTTACTACAATGAAATTAATAATTCTACAATAAATTCAGTTGTAGAAAACATATTGTGCACTTTGTATACGAAATGTATTTAGCGTCCTCAAGTAATTGTTGAACTCGGCAAGCTTAGTCAAACACCCTCGGTGTGTTAAATAAACATTTCCCGCACTAAATACACAAATAACTATTTTTATGCCGTAAATCTAGTTTTTTCTATAACTTTTCATAAAATGTTTATTAATTTTTTCAAGTTGTGGAGTGGTGTCCAGACTTTCCAGGACACCCCTCTATGTGCGCCACCATATCTGTATGGTTCGAATTCTATAAGCTATTGTAACTGGGATGAAGTCCCTGTTGTGCAGAGTAACAAAAATATAAATTAGCCCGTCACTATAAACAATCTCTTAATTAAACATGTCTTAATTTTGATATTTTGGTCAGCTAATCATAATCAAGATCAAATACGTCCTATCATACTTCCACAATGTATGTGTATACTTCATTTCCGATATAAGTACTCGTAATTAATTAATTATGTATGAGTATGAAAATATTGAATAAAATTCAGATTAGGATCTACTTCAAATAAAATCCATTCTCTTAGTGGTAAAATATGCAGGATTGAACTTCGTTTGTCCTCATATTGATTAAGCTAATTACCCCAAGCTCTACAGGAGCTTGCATACATTCTTTATCTCATTATGCGATTCAAATCCCAGCCGAGAGAGACTAAAGACTAAAACCTCAACTAAAACGTTCGATTTTTGCGCGAACATGCGTTAGTTTTGTGAGCAAAGTGGCGCGATAAAGTCTCGGGTGCATTTATCTCCACAGCGCATGCAGCGCCACGCTGCACCAGAGCAGGGAAGTCGTGAACTAAGTTCGTATTCACTTCCGGGATAAGTTTGTCTGCTTCTGGTGGGTTCTGCGTCGTGTCTGATGCATATGCTTATACATGCAACTGGGATTTTGTAAAACTTGAGATAACCGATATTTGCATATTGATTAGCTGGGTTACTTGCAATATTAAACGTAGGATATGAATTATAGATGTTAGAAGTTTAGAAGAAGATGCATATTTGAAGAAATATAAGTATATTCTATATCAAATGACTTGGCTTTGTGATGCACAACAAACGTATATTACTTCGTTTTTGTTATTTGTATGCATAGATTTATAATTTTGATACCCATAGGCCACGAATTTGTTGCCACTCCATAAATTTGTATATCTATATTGAAGGTAAATATTATTAGATGTACTGATTATATATATTTTTAAACCTAACATTTTTTTGTGATACTGGACTGATAGATTACAGTAAGAAATGATACCCAACTTCAATTAATTTAGATAAATTACAATATTTAATAAATTTTATTCATTACTGTAACTTACACTGAAATATTATAATACTGAAACGCTAACAGATAGCTGTCGTAGGGTCATCCTTTTTTATCTAACACTTATGCGCCTGAGTATTGCCACCGAAACCGCATGTTATACAGTCTTGTCAAAAAGTGGCTTGATATTGTTCCACCGAAAGAAAGAATAGGAAAATCTGTAGTGACCATTTTACTTCCCTGACTACTATTCATGGAGTAGATCACTCCATCGAGTGGACTGTACAACAAAGACAGGTGGACCGGCTGTCTCTCTCGGATCGTATTTTCAACGCCAGTTGGTGTTTCAGTATTACTATATTTCAGTGGTAACTTATAAGTCCAGTGGTATGAAAAATGTTTACATTTATTAATGTGTAATTATTTTTGCAAAATTTTGCGCTGTGATTAGTTTATCAAATAATATATACCCTGAGTTTTCTTTGCAATCATTTTAAATCACCCTGTAAAGTAATCATGACATATAAAGAATTGTTAATAAGATATTAATTGATGATTCAGTTACAAACTATTTTAGTTAACTTCAACAATTTAGGATCGATTTTCCATCTCCGGATAAAGTTCAAGATAATTATCGGTAGGATAATTAAAAAAATATCGCATCCGAAAATGACAGTGTAATTATTATCATTTGTGTTATAATTTAGATGTGATATTATTCTATTTATTCCGTTGATAAGAAACTTTATTCGGAAGTGGAAACATCTGCCCTTAATATAACGTATAGAGTTATTCTAAACATTTCCAATATTTTTTTGTTACATATACATGTTTTGTCAAGCTAATTTTAATGTTTGTCATTGACTGATCGAAGTTTCAAGACAGTACTTATGTTTGCAAATTATTGATAAATAAAAGTAAATAAAAACTGAAGATTCGTTCATAGCAACATAGCAGCTATCAAATCAAACTTTAAAAATAAGAATTCTTACAACTAAACAATTTTCACCACATTGCCCCTGTGGCTGCCCCTATACTACCATCTTTGGAGGCCATGATTTTTTGACTAGTAATCGCACTTTGATAAATTACTTATTAAGATCTGTTTCGGCGGAATGCCACACTCAATAATGGGTTACAGGCATGATGATATTTTTTTTATATAGGGTGAATTTTAAATTAAAATGAAATAATTCTCAACCGATTACTTATTACCCTTAATACGAGTACTTAAATGACTATATCAATCAAAGTTAGAAACATGTACGTGCTGTGTATATAGATAAAATTGAGGTTATATTAACAAAGTTAAAAAGCTAAGTTCCAGCAGAGAAAACAGATATAACTTGTAACATAATCGCATGTAAAATGCGATGGCATATTATTAGTAAAATAACACGGAAAGCGGAATCTCAAACGTATTTACAGTCAGATAATTACTCGAAATTCTCCTCTTCGTGCCACTCAAACAACATGCTATTCTGCAATTAAATAATTGAAATATTAAATAATTAGTGTAACATACTACACTCGGTAATTATAAAGTCAGACAACTTTACAACAAAAGCTAGAGCTTATTTCATGTCTTATCTTCTCAAAATAAACACTGGCTCTCATACATATGAACGAATGTACTTGCAATACTTTAGATGTTCAGATTCGCTATCGTTAAACACGCCATTTTATTTTCCGAAATATTTCAAAAAGAATAAATCAAGACAAGTTGTAAAAGTTGGAAAATGACCATTGAAAGGAATACCGGGAATCCTTTGAAATGACTTTACAGTGAGAAATCAACAACTTACTCGTGAAATTAAGAGAAATGCGGTTGTACAGCAATAATTATTTTATTTTTCTGTTTTATCATGTTGATTGAAATTTATTTATTCGCTGCTTTCACAAAATGAACTACTTACAATTATAGTAGCCTATGCTGGAATCCAAACCACGCAGACAGTTTTAATTTATAATTGAAGTTGAAGTCAGCAAGATTTAAAATAAAAAGTAAATAAATATATCATTACGCATTTTTACCCAATACTGTGTGTGGTATTCTGCTTTCGGTAAGAAGTGTTATATAAATGCGCGTGAAGTGCGGTTACCAGCCGTCATATCACGCCCATTAAAGATGATAGTGGTGGAGGAGCTACAGACATTATAATATTGTTAAAATTGTTTATTGTCTGTGGGAATCGAACCTGAGTTTTCAAATCCACAGGCTGACTCTATACCACTTGATTCAATTACGGGAGAATTTTAGCTTCTACAATTCAAATTTTAAAATTCTTACGCTAATAAATAAATACATATTTATGACCATGCTGATGGTTGGTTTGAAACAAGTACAAATAAGAGAGAAAAATAGTTCATTTCCTCCCTGAGAAGAAACTGTATATGAGAGAAGAAAAGCATTGAATAAAAAAATATTTCTTCAATTGAGAGAAGGAAGTGGTACCTTTCTTCCATAGTGAAGAAAGTAAATTTTTCTTATCAGTAGAATAATTCAAAAAGATGGCATTAGGAAATAACATTCAGTATAATTATTCCCATTTATGCTACGATTTCTAGTTGTTTTTATTTATTCTGCTGATAATTATTGGGAATTTTATCCGAAGTTGAAAAAAGACATCCTGAACCCAATGTTAATATTTAGTTTATTTCTGAAAACTTTACTTTTTGATAAGATAGTGACAATAATTATATGTATATCTCGTGAGTAAAGTGTCATTATTCCCATAATATATGTAAACCATAAAACGGCACTTTCACAAAAAAATATCTTACTTTCTTGCTTTGGTATCAAGTTACTATTAAATATAAAATTATCATTCTTATAATACTTCGAACTACATAAGAAACAATAATAAAAATGAGGTAGTAATTTCGAGACGATCTCTCAGTCTATCTGCAGAATAATATGTAAAAAAGACAATATTATCAACAAGTTTGAAGCTTGGGAGAGAAACAATTTCCAGATTTCCTGTCACACCTTCAACTTCAGTAGCGCTTGTCATCTAACATTCTATTATTCCCGTCATGCAAACTGACATTTAAACACTTTTGTCTTACACGGTAAGTCCTCAACAAGATGCAAAAAAGCGAGGACACGACGCGTCCCTTATTATAATAAACTATTATTTTATCCGAAAACAAAGCACGCTGCTTTAAAAGTGTCCAAACTTTGTAAGCAGCTTACGGAAACTTTTCACATCTTCGCCTTCTAACAACTTTGCTTCTGTCACTGTCGCTATGTGTGCGTTACGTTAACGGTACGTCAGTGCACCAGGCTACAACATACATTACATTGTGTTGACTGGACGGCAAAATATTGTCAACAACTTATGTCATGTCAAATTTAAGTGCTGTGCCAATTAAGTAAAAACAAATTGTCAACGAAAATAGGTTTAGTTGTACACTATGATCTTATCCGATATATGCTTAATTAGATCTGAAGTTGGCACCTGAGCACTTTTCTTTTTGAAACAAGATATTATTGTACCTACTAATTTTTTGTTACTTCCCTCCCATTCATTTATGAGAATTATTTTCTTTATTTTGAAACTATTACCATTATTATTTGCATATAAATTTAGTACTTTCAAACTTTAGGTTCAAAAATATGTAGAATACATTATGTGTTCCAGTTATAATAACAATAATACCTAACTTTAAGTTTTTGTGATATAAATTTTCTATGAAAAAAAACTATCATTATCTAATTCAACAGCATATGCCTGCTCGCATAACACATTTAACATTATTCTCAAAGTTACTAGATAATATAACATTCTAGAAGAAATCTAAGAGATATTTTCAAAAGCGGTAAAAATTTAAAAATAGCTGAGAATATACATTTAACATAATTAATGATTTATTTTTCATAGACATTTGACGGATGAACTGACGCCACAAATTTCCGATTACAAATGTCCATACATACATAACATCAAGCTATATTCCATCAAAGGGGGTAGTACAAACCTCTGAAACATTGACAGAACATCCATTCTTCAGATTTCTTCAAACATTCTCGTTTCCTCCATGCAAACTCATATATTCCTCACACTCGGATTTTGTCATCACGCAACAAACTTTTAATCACATCCATCTACATGCTCCTATGCACCTGTTTCATTAAATATACGTAACCTAAAGTTTATTATACATAAAATCTAAATTAAACTATCTCTAACCATCCTCCACTCAACGTCCGGTACAAATTCACACCCTCAAAATCCAGTAAACAAACCAACAACCCCCTCTATTATGTCGTGAATCTCTCGGTGGTGTTCGCTAGCCGGGTTCAAGTCCCCAGATAACGTCGCGTGTCCGCTGCCCGGCTTCGGGTCCATTGTGTTGGTTGGAAGTTGGTCCCATCGACTTTATCTATCACACAAGTGGAGAGTCGAGTGTGTCTAGCTATCGTCACCGCCGAACTCAAGTTTGTTAAACGTAAACGTATCACTGGCGGTCGGTGGACGTATCGCTAGAATGTATCGGAAAGTAAAAATGCTAACTTGGTTGCTGAATGTAAAATGGAATGAGGGGATTTGTTGTGTACACAGGAGCCGTACAGTCTGTGAAGTAAATGTTGCTCATTAACAGGCGCGTATACAAGGGAAGGGGAGTATATGCGGTACATGTCTTCACCCCCCAAATAAACAATTTAGTTTTATTTATAACTATCTTTCTCTTTTATTTGTGTTTGTTTCAAACCGTCAGCATAGTCTTCAATATTTATTTATTTATTAAGTTGGTTGCTGAATATAAACTGGACGGAGGAGATTTGTTCTGTACAAAGAAATACGTTTCGTGACAACACACTATATTCGATAATAATGAACACACGTGTTGTATTATATATGACTAAACAATCAGCTATATTAAACAGATTATATATTATAAGAAATATTAAATGTACAATTATTATAAATAATATTGCCATTAGGAATATAAATAAATAAATAAATATATCATCACGTCTTTTACCCATTACTTGGTGTGGCACTCTGCCGTAAGCAGATCTCGGTAAGTGATATATTTCTTCGCGTGAAGTGCGGTTACCAGCCGTTAAATCACGACCCCCAAAGATATTAGTGGAGGGAGAGCCACAGGGATATATTTAAATTGGTGAAAATTGTTTGTCGCCTGTGGGGATCGAGCCAGGGTTCTCAAGATCCACAGGCCGACTCGATACATTAGGCATATTGCTGGAGGAAATGTAAAAAAAATAAATTACTCGATTCTTTATTGATATCTATAGATACAATTCAGTAGTCTGTGACAAAAATACGTACAAATTTGTGTTTTTCGAAACATGTTTAATAACACATTAATATGTTATAGGTAGTATAACTAAGGAAAATTAAACCATCTTATTTTTCGATGAATTAAATAGGCAGTATATTAAAAGAACAATAATCTTTCAAAAACCTATGAATATGAAACCTTAAAATCGAATGAAAGGTATAAACTACCTTCAATTCTAACCCCCTAACCAACCACCTAATAACAATTTAAAACTCCGTCACTAAATCACCGCGCACTCACCACAAATAAAAACAGAACAATAACTCAGAGTAAGTGCGACTCCTCAATTCCTTCGTGGGCCTAATGGCTCGTCGTTCCAATCACATTCCGTAGAAGGCAGAGCGCCCACTCCAGTCTCTTTGTATCGGCTCTGCGGCCCGAATAGCGCGCCGCTGATTTATTTACGGGCGAGTCCCACGTTTTCTTCTTGTTGTGGACGCGGAAGCGACGCCTGGCGACGCTAGAGGACGCTAGCGAGAAGTGAAATGCGGACCGAGCAACCGTGTTGCAACACTTTGAATATTTATTAGGCAATTCTGTCACTTCGATGCATTGCGAGGTTTAAAGTGCACAGGTGTTTGTTATGCCATGGCAAGTATTTTATTGCTGCTGTTTTTGTTGCATTGACTTTTTGGGTATTATCTGTGAGGTGAAACACGATTCGGAGTTATTTTTCGAGTTTATTTATATATTATTAGCACTACACAGATTGTAATTACAAACAATGAAGTCGTTGAATAGATAATTACTAGAGCTGACATGTTGATAAATTTTTAAACAATATGCATTAAAATAGTTATTCGTTTCATTAAGAATAAAAGTACAAGATTCCGAGTCGAATAATAAAGGTTGAGTAGTCTGAAAATATTGCGATACCCAAAATAATATTTCTATACGACCAATAATATTATCTACTCAATGTATGTTTGTTGTTGCTACAAATAAATAGTACATTGTAACTACATTTTCATGTCTCACGGTAACCATAGGCAACAATGCGTATTTTGACAGAATTGTGAGATTTTCCCCCGGATCGTTCTAGGAGAATCGCTGCCACCTGTCAAGTAAGAATTATGATTTTCACTAAAATAGTATAAAATAATCGCTGCTTTTAGTATCAGGTAGTACATAAATGATGTAATCTACATTTCTATTACAAAACTATTTAGAATGTAGTACTAAGTGATTTGAAAACTAGCGCCTAATTTTTATTATAGAATTAATGAATTTATTATTCACAATTCATTCAAAAACGAATTTTTTCAAATTTAAAATTGTCGAGCTCCATTGAAAGAGCTATGGATGGTGTTACCGACTAACTAAATTGTCAACTGGCAATAAATAATAAACTGAGACTACTGGAAGAATGAATTTTGTTATGGCATTTCTTATTTATTATTAATAATATTGAATGTACTCGTTATATTGGTACAATTATTTAAAATCATTTTAGGTGAATTTGAATGTTATAATTAACAAATTGTTGTTAATGTTGAGTTGTTCTCAGCATGGAATACTGTTTCCATAAAGTAGAAGCTCTGTATTGTTTCGATATTTGACCAAAATAAGCCATAAGAATATTATTGGAAAATGATGTTTTCTGAACTTTTCTTGAAATTTATTTATTTTCGCAACGTCTTTAATATCTGGGGTGTTACATTAAGATTTTCTTTGTTATCATTTTTAATTTTTATCTCAAATCTTGAAACTATTACTAGTTATGAAAAATAATATGATTTCATTTTTGTTTTGTTACTAGTTGTTAGGTTACTGACTTTGAAATGTCATACTGGGGTAGTGATATCGGGACATGTTTATTATTAAAATATAAAAGAATAGGGCTACAATATTGTGGTCGTCGAAAAAGTATAGTGTTACAACTCGCCTGGAATGTTCATTTCATACTTTTTTTTCACTTATTTCGCAAATTTCACAGATTTATTCAAATTAAATTTTTTCAAATCGATATTAAGTAAGTTTATTAAAGATTTACGAAATATTATATAATATATCGGAGCTTTAATAGTTTAAATTTTAATATTAATGATGTAAACAGCGACTTGATTTCACACGTTAACCAGATTTATAGACTTAACCAAAAATATGCTATTAAATGATTTCTCCTGAGAAATGACCTGTATCCTATGTTACATGTGAAATGAAATATGTAAAGTCGTACTACTTATACGCACATATTGTATTTTGGGCGATTGCCTGTTCGAATAAATAAATAAATATATTCATCTTGTGGCACATTTACCAATCACGGTAAAATGTTTCAATACCACTGATAATAGTGACAGTGTTATTGAAGTTGAGGTTACGCATTCACATTTTATGAATACGACATCTATTTTGGTTTTTTCACTCAGTATACTTAAGTAAATTAGAATTTCATTTCGATTTCAAAAGATCAAGTTAAACCAAGTATTCGAATGTCAACTCACACCCATTTGGGAGTTTGTTTCATCTGATACTGATATCGAATTTTGTGTAGATCCTCGTATTTCACCAGTAAACTACGTATGAATTCCCAATCCAAACGTTAATATCCCATACATGAGTAATTAAAATCAGGCCCGAAACAATATCATCACGATAGCGTACATAATTTCGTTAATTGTTACAAATGATGCGAGAAAGGTAAAAGTCCGTCGCTCGCAGTCGCAGGATACAAATGATTCCGGACACAGTGAGATGATTAGTGTCGCCGCGCGGACAATATATCGTTGTTTTCATGGCCTACTTGCCTGGGTCGATAGCGCGATGACCGCGTGACAGTGTGGGAGGACATGAGAATGTGTGAGAGCGTGTGTGTGTGGATGAATCTAAATGCCCTGGACCTGGCCCTGTATGTACTTTGTCCCTAGTGCCCTAGTCGCAACAGGAAAACTTTCCCTCTGTAAAAACAGGGCTCGTTTATTTTTATTTGGTAAGAATGTATGTATGTTTGCTTTCATTGTCATAGTTGGTCGGAGCTGATATTTTGGGAATTAATTGATATACACGTAGGACTACAATATTTTTCTTTTTCCTCTTACATATAATTTTATGACAGGCAAAAAACTCGATGATTTCCCATGTTAAAATCCACTGAAAAAACAAGAGGTTCAAATCGTGATAGCTTCTGTTTTCCAAAGTCACTATTTTTTTTTAACAATTATGACTTTGACAGCACAAAACTTTAATATATCATTTTGTACGAATTACTTGTGAAGAAACTATCATCAAAGCTCTTGTATTAAATATGCTTAAATATACGAATAATATAAATAATAATTAAATGTAATTAAGAACAAAATATAATATTTTTTCATATGTTTTCAACTACCTATACTATATTTATTTATACAGTTGCGCTAGATAATTATTTATGAATTAGTAACATTTAGAAATACACTTTACAATTTTGAAAAAAAAAAACTTGATGTTGGACATGGTACTGATTTGCTAATGTACTGCTTTTTTGTAATTATCTTATTTGTTATTTCAAATCGAAATTCAATAAACCTTTAGAAATAATGTTTTTTTAAATTGTGGCAATATTTGATATAACCAGCGGAAAAATTTTATGAATAGAAAATGTTTTAAATTTCATCACAATAAGTTCTATAAATATATTACACATTAAGAAAGAATTGAAACGTATTTTCTTGATAATAAAATAGTAAATATCTTTTTAAATGTCTTATAACCCATAATTTTGTATAAAACTTGAATTTATGAATTATTTATAAAAATTATTATTATTCTAAAGCATTTATTTGTACGTAATGTATTTTTCTTTTTGACAAATTGTTAATTTCTGTCAGATACAGGGTGTTGAAAATTATTTTTAAAAAAATGGTATTTGATGTACTGAATACAACGCAAAAAGAATTTGCAAAAATAATTGTACATTACTTGGAGCAAACATTTTTCTTACCATTGGATTGATAGGTTCCAGTAATGAATAAAAATTAGTAAACATTAATTTTTTTTTGTTTAATTAAAGTTGTGTAACAGTTCTTTCTTTGTTTAATGTTTACTAATTTTTAGTCATTACTGTAATCAGACCAGTGGCAGGAAAAATGTTTGTTTCAAGTAATGTGCAAATGGAAAAAATCATTTTGCGTTGTAATCAGTACATACAATAATATATGTCTTTATTTTTATGCAATAATTTTGAAACACCTGTATATTCAATAATTCTACAGATAGTAATATTTGAAAATAAATTCAAAATCGATTTGGCCCACCAATAGAAATTAACCAATACCTTGGCCGTACTCTTAGTTCATATAGGTACACTATTTGGAGCATACTAGGTATATTGGCTGGTAACACAAGCTTTGTTTTTGGGTGTTTTGAGAGCACGGTTTTAACATGATAGAGATAGCTAGAACACCCAAAAATACTGCTCTTAAAACAAGCAAAAATAGAGCTTGTGGTACTAGTTGTTGTGTTTGCAATTACAAATAATATTCAATATTGTGAAATAATGATAGAACCATATTAGTTATAAAGCAGCGCAATCTGCTCTTTTTCTGGTCGAGCCCTAACCTATAAACTTTCACACTGCACCCGAGCCAGTGTTCGTAACTCCACTAATCCTCTTTCCACTACGCGTGTTTCCCAGTGTTCAGTGTTCAGGCCGTTCAGTTGGCGAGGATGAAGACTGCTCAGTGCTTTTAGCGTAATGTGCTGGCCGCAGAATTCCCACACAGATCGAGGATTGAGGTATGGTATAGCCACTGAGATGTAAGACCTCAGTCACTCATCTGCCTGAGGTTGAGGTTGCCGGTTGTCGTCAAAGAAAGAGGGTTCACTCACTACTGTGATTTGTTGTGTTGTGTGTAATAACTGGCAGCGTGAGGTTTTTATGTGTACGCGTTAAAATTTTGATGAATAGTTGATGGATATAATATTATTAGGATGTGTCATAACTTGTATGCCATGTGCTATCGTAATTACATTTTATTTATAAACTTATATGTAAAACATCATAAAATATATAGATATAAGTTTATTTTATTCTACGATTGCTATGAAAAGTTAACAATTATGCTCTCATTAGTCATCGGAAAGTTGATGTTTTCTGTGGAGCAATTAAAAAATAAAATATTAAACTCGCGCGTTTCCAATGGCAACGCAGCGTATGTGAAAATAACATGTCATCGAGTTTTGCTCGATACGATACGATACGCAATTATTTTTGCGAATTTTGAAAACAATTTTTCCACTGTATATATATCATTGTCAGAGACTGTAAAAATTCCTTAAACCCCAAGAAATCTCGGTTTCGCACAAGTTTCAAATATCTCTTAATTTGTGAAAAATCTCACAAGTTGGCAACCCTGGCTAAATTGTAATAAAATTTCTATCAAGCATGGTGATATTGTTTAATACAGAGTGCCACACCCAGTAATGGGTAAAAGGCGTGATGATATATTTATATTTTTATTTATTATTCTGCATCTTCAATTGTAAACGGTATGTTGTTAAAATGGTATTTTAAGTTGGTAATTATACGTATTATTATTTGTAATTAAATATATAATATATAAATCATTTATTTTTAATAATAATAAAAATAACAATAAATAAAAGTATTATTATTAGAGCAGCCCCTTTGGCCCTTTAGAGAAAAAGTTTGTCCACCGTCGATTTAGATAAACAATTTGTGTTTGAATCAAATTTATTCAGAGATAAATCGACTTTATGTTTAGGACGGTAAAGTACCATTAACTAAAATATAAAATAAATCATAATCAAATAAAAATATAAAAGTTTAATAACAGTAAAATCTATTAAAAAGAAGTTTGACTAAATTGTCCATGCGCACACTTAATTCACCGCAAATTTAATACATGAAAACTAATCAGTCAGACATAAACCAGCCCTTTGTCAAGGTTTTGCGCAAATAAACTAATAGGGAACGCATCGAAGCGCAGTATTCAACTAACGATCGTTCCTGCCGATCCATTACCGGCACTATTTATATTATTTAATTAAATTCATCGTCATTGCAGAGAGCATGGTTTTCTATGATATTATTGTGTAGTTTTAATTACGTGTGTCAATATAATCGAATTTATTGTCGAATGTACTGTATGAGGTTTTGTTTAAATGCGTCTGTAGAGAATTCAAATGATCGTGTAATCCGTAATATCCAATAGTATGGATTGTTTTATTTATTAGTTATTAGAATACGCTGATGCAGGTTCGTATTGTAAATATGGAGTTTAGTATGTATTACAATTGATTCCACTGAGGATAAAATATGTATGAGGTCTCTATTTGATTCATGTTCATGTTGCAACGTTTCAATCGTGTTGATATTGTCGATGTACGCATTTAATTTTCAAGGATTTACATAACTATACGAGTACATTTAATATTTAATCAAAGTAGACATTATTATTAAATAATATACATATATTCAGAACTGGTCAAATAGCGTGATGATTTATTTACAAAGAAGGCAATGTAAAACTAAAAACTGAATTTTGGACCACACAAAAATAAGTACTTTGACTTTTCAGCCTTTAGTAGGTATCTTTATAAGCGATAATTTAGCAGCTAAGTAAATGCAGTTCACGGAAAACATATGCCACTAATTTACAAAGAACATATAATAGGTTACAATATAGTTAGCAAAGTACATGTATACATCTACAAATATTTAATAAAGATAATAATCATATGTACAATAATTATTTGTATATTAAGAGCGGAAAGTGATTCTTTGTTACACGAGCTCGGTAATTTCAGTTCATGTCCTCGGCTCGCGTTGCAATAGTGTAAGAGGAACAAAAACACTTTAAGCTCATTTTTTCGATGACTGCATTTTAAATTAGTATAAAACGTATACCTACTGAAAATAAATTCGTTCTGTCAATATTGCAAGTGTCTGTTTTGTTTGTATCCTTGATAACTAGTAGTAATTGTGCATTTAATTTTATTTTCTGCGCGTTTTAATAGCAACGCGCGACCCTAATTATTTTTCGATTGCTCCACAGAAAACATTAACTTTACGATGACAAATGAGAGCGTAATTGTCAACTTTTCATAGCAATCGTAGAAAAAAAAATAAGAATGTCTACCTACTTGTCTAGTACACACATACAATTTCAAATCCATACTGTCTTTTCTAGAAAATAAGACATTAATAATAAACGATGTGATTTTATGTACAGATACAGTAACCTATATTCTATAACTTTATTATTATCTTTTAATGATCGATTCGATAATGACAATTTTTATTTTTCGTATTTACCTTTTACATTATTTTCATGCATTCTGCTTACTTATATTAATGTACCTACCTATATTACGGCATCAACATTGAACAAACTTACAAATTGTTCTTAGGGAATAATTATATTTCTTATTAATTTCAAATTAGATGCATTTTATTACGAAAATATGAGCATATTTGAATTACTTATAATGAAATGTAGGGTTAGACAGTTTTTATTTTTATTAATAACTTAGAATTAAATAATATTTGTTTATAACTTTTATGTTAACTAACACCATCATGTGCATAAATATATCACTTGCCGAGATCTGCTGTGATAGAGTGCCACAGGTAGTAATGAGTAAATGACGTGATTATATTTCATTCTCTAGAGACCTAATCATAATTTCTTTTAAAAAATAAAACTACTTTTTGCTAATAATATATTCTGTATTGGAGCAGAATTACTGTTACACTGTTTCATACGCCAGTTATGTTAATCAATTTTACTTTAAAGATGTACATTTAAACAGTATTTTGTGTACAATGCGGATATGGTTAAATTAGCATATATTTTTTTCTTCCTGAAACATGCCTTAAATTACCACCCACTATTTACTCTCCAAACAACAATCTCCTAGGTAACTAACAACCCTTCACCACAATCACATAAACACTTTCTCCGTTTCTCTCTTATCCCACGTCTTACCTCTCTCATAACCTCTCGCCGGCCACTCTTAATTACAAATCAAACACAAACACGAACCAGGGACACCGACGCAGTAGGCTGGAGCCGGAACGGTGCCTTGGGACTCGTCTGCGTCTGGGGATGTGAGGACACTGTAGTGTCGTGGTTATGTGGAGCAGGAGCGAGAAAATAAATAGATGTGTTGATATTTGGAAAACAAGGTGTTAAGTAGGGCGTAAAGGTGTTAAAGGGTAATTATATGTTAGAGGATGATAAGAAAATAGAGGAAAATTATCAAAGTCTTACTGTTTATTTGTTTAATACTCAGTCGAATTTCCGTAAGACAATTTTAAAATAAATATATCATCACGCCTTTTACCCATTACTGGGTGTGGTACTCTGCCTAAGCAGATCTCGGTATATTTATGAGCATGAACTGACTGTCAAATCACGGCCCCCAAAGATATTAGTGGAGGGGGTGCCACAGGGGTAGATTTAAATTGGTGAAAATTGTTTGTCGGCTGTGGGGATCGAACCAGGGTTTTCCAGATCCACAGGCCGGCTCGATACCACTGAGCCACCTACCCCATTAATTAAGAAATGGCATACGTATATAATATATTTTATAATTAATTTAGTTTATTAAAGAAAAATTAAAAAGACTAATTTAAATGATTTTATTTTTCTGACAGTAAATCTTTTTTTATATCAACAACAACTGTAACTATTTACGTAACTTGGATAGTAAATAATTATTATAAAACAATTACAAAACACAACACGTATATTGGCTAATTTATTGATTCTTTTAGATAAGATGGTTTGGGAATATGGAAAGGACTTGTATGACGATTGAAATTGAGGGTGAGATATTGTGTGAACAAACAAGTAATGAATGTATAGATACGAGTATGATTGAAGATTTGTTGCGTGAACGAAATATTTCGAAGAATAAAGGAGCTTGTATGAAAAGAAATATAAATGTAGATATAGTATGCCAGAATAGAAGTATTTTGTGAACTTTTCAAGGATTTTTGAGATTGATAGAACATAGCGTAATGTATACTAGATAAACGAGTCAAAGCCATTATTTTCTTTATTATTAAAGATAAAATATAATACTAAATAACAAAGTTGATAAAGGAAGAGGAGATAAAGGAAGACATCGGGTAATAAAAGAAAGTATTTTTTTAAATCACTGGTTATCAAGTTTTAGCAAATTTAGTTTAATTGTTACAAGTGTAAAATATTTATACCTGATTTAAAAGCAACATAAGAGATATTTTTACAATTCATAGAAGCAAAATCTGGCAAAACGTTGCTGTTTTCAACACAACTTCGATTATCAATAACTATTTGACATATTTTATAGAGATGCAAACGAAGTTATTCTTTCAAGACTTTATTTTTCGTTAGTTACTCTATATTTTCTGTCCAACACAAATAAAATATACACCCCATATAAGAAAAAATATCTTATATTTTCTTTCATCTTTACGGATATGTAGATTTATTCGACAGTTCACTTATTCTGTAGTTTCTCTGAAGCTTAATAAGGTCAAATAAATATTTCATTATTAAATCAAAATAAATTAGGCTGTACCTAATTGCCAAAATTTCCTGATGTTTGCAGGTAAACATCCTAAGTAGATACCTCCCTCAAACCACAAAGAGTCTAATTCCCAGGCCCAATTATCACCCTCCCCAAAATCTTAATTACCATCCTTATAAACATAATCACCTCTATAAATAATTCCACGGGCTCGGATTCCCCGGACACCACGTTCCTAGGTCTTGAGGAACTCTGCCTCTATAGCTGGTGGTAACTGCTGGTAACGGTAAAGTACCGTTACCGTTCCAGCGGTCAGCGGTAATGAGCGGCTAGATTATAAGCGCAAGCGCAACTTTCTGCCCGCCTAACTACCTGTTGCAGGAATTTATAATTACCTGCTAGTTGGACGGTACAGTTTTAGTTGTGATAGTTCGTGATAAATGTATTTTGGAAATTTATGGTGATGAGAATTATTTAACGGAAAATTCTACCGTGAGTGAAGTATGTCGCAGAATAGTATTAATGGCATGTGGCTAGTTTCACCGCCAATAGATAAATTGTAAACTTAGTTTAATTAAATAAAAGTAAATTAAAAATCAACACTAGGTTAGTTTCAAATAATGTAAAGTTTATTTACTAGACCATCATCAGGTGAACATATCTTGTTCACCTGATGATGGTCTAGTCGACCAAAATACGTATTGTAAACTAAACTTTACATTATTTGAAACTAATCTAGTGTTGATTTTTAATTTAATTTTATTGTAAAATGTTTCAACGAGAACCGACAGTTAAATCTATCGAATTTAAATAAAAGTAAAGTGAAGTTGCTTGTTATATGGCATAATTGATATTTTTGACTTGTTTTCAAATTAAATTATAGAGACAAAAATTGAGATATCACTAGAGCTTGGCAATTATTATTGTTATTTTGATTTACCTCCTTAGGCTTCGTAATTACCTGAGGCTATATCTTAAAAACTAAACAAGATATAAGAAGCGCTCAATGGCATTGAATTCCTTGTATCCAAATTGATTTACAAACAATTTTTTAGCTTGTTTTAAAGAATTTAATTATTTGAATTTTTTTTTAAGTTTTTTCCAATTTAGTCAAATATCAGATTGACCTAAAATTCTTCTTCGTACGAATATTGCAACAAAAATTTGCATACATGTGAATTTTAACCCGCTGAATGCAACGGCAAACTTTTTAAGTCTTCTAGTTTTTGAGGAATTGTTCAAAAACTGTTTTATAAGAAAATCTTGGTAGAATTTTTAAAAATTTTAAAAGTTGCTGAAAATTTACTTGTAAATTAATCGATGCTCGAAAAATTCAGTGTCGAGCACATCTTGATATATTATTTAGTTTTAGAAGTACAAAATCTTAAAATATGAGATATAAAAATGCACTGAACGGCATTGAATTCCTTGAGTCCAAATTGACTGATAAGCAAAATTTTAGCTTATTTTGAAAAATTTCTTAAGACAGTTTTCCTTTAAATTCTTTATCCGAACGTTTACATACGTATATTTTACTCGTAACCCGCTGAATCCATTGGTAAACCTCTCAAGTCATATATCTTCTAGTTTTTGGGTTATTATCTAAAAACTGTTTTATAGAAAAATTTTGGTGATTATTTCCTTCATTATGTTATAAGTCAATAAGAATGCTTAATTTGCACCAAGAGAATGAAATTTTCTGCACCATATCCTTGGCAACCGTATGTTGTTATTGAAAGTTTTGACATTTAGTTTATTTATTTTTATTATAATTTGGGAAATAATCATGCGAATATAACTCGAACCATGTATTTTTTCGGTAAAATACCTCATAATTCCTGCGTAGGAACGACAACTCGTGTCAGGATCTTATTATGTTATTATTTTTGAAACTCAGTTGTTCGTTTCTATTGAAAATTTTACCAATAAATTCTCGGTATATCACGTATAATTTTTTTTGATAAATAAAAATTGTTTACAAGTTTATTGAAGAATAAAAAATTCAATGCCGTTTAGGTTTTGAGATATAGCCTCGGGAATGTACAAAATCCAATGGCGTAAAATATGATAAAAATAATATGTTTTCGGAGTCTATATCTAAACTCCAGTCAAATGCTGTTAACCAACTAAGCTATGATACTCATGTAATCAAATCTGATGTTTGTAAGAGTGTAAATATCGTAAAAACAAACCGAAGAGATTATTATTCTTTCCTAGTATCCCATTTTACGCAAAATTACCTCCAACATCCTCCATCTTTCTTCGTTTCGACGCAAACAACAAAATAAATCTTCTGTACGTTAAAAACAATCCTTCAAACATTATTACCACCCTTTCAGTTCTTCAGCACCTGTCAGTCAGCAACACTGAGCTTCGACGCTCTTCGACAGTCTTCATGTTCTATCCACAGACACACCAAACCATACATAACCTCCAAACACAACCTGTAATTGTTTACAGCCGTGATTCGGTATTCCAGCGACGGCGGCGCTATGTTCGCAGACGCATTAGTATTCCTTGACAGGTTTCTGCGTTTGTACTCTGTGGGGTGTTGGTGTTGTCTTGTCTGTGTGGGTGTGCCAATGTCTGGTATTGGGTGAACGTGGTTTTAATGATACGACGTGCGGAGGAATTGTGGATGGCCGTGATTAATAGTATAGGGTTTTTATTTTAGGTTTAGAGGTGGATCTTGTACATAACTTTTATTCATACTTTATCAAATTAGGTAACACGAGATATTAACTGAATATTTAATTGACTACATTCATTCAGAAAGTTATATTCTTTTCATGCAAGCTCATCTCATCTTTCGCACAAGCAACATTCATCAATTTATTTTTAGGTTGTTTAAATAATCTCTCACTCTTAATTTCAGCAACATACAGCTGTTTCACCACTCTTTCATTCGATATTGGCCAACAAGACTAAATCATCTCAACAGACTGATTTTTTCATTATGTCAGGATTTTGATGAATCTTTACGTTTCTTCACTGAATTAAATAAAAAACAGCTCCACTTGAATTTATAAAAAAATAAATATATCACTTTCTATCGTAGCAGATCTTGATAAGTATATATTTTTGCGCAAGAAATACTGTTACTAGCCATCAAATTACGCCCCCAAAGATATTATTGGAGAGGTAGCCTAAAGGATAGTTTTAATGTGGTGAAAATCGTTTGTCGGCTATAGGAATCTAACCCGGGTTTTGGTTTAAAATTATATATTTAACAACCGGATTCTCAAAAAAGTTAATGCTAATCCTGAATTTTGGATTAGTTAATTTTATTCTACTCCGATTTTTGAAAGTTAATTCAAATTTCTTTTTCTACGACTGTGCGGAAAGTGCTTATATTCTACACTTAAGTAGCAGCAAAATGACATTATTGTTTCCAGTTGTCATACTAGTAAATATAAACAAATGTTTACTCAAAAGTTGTACAAAATAGTTTTGTATCAAATTAAAACTCTAGGGCAGAGAATACTAGTTAAATGATAATTCAGCGATTGTCAACTTTTTTTTCAAAATTTGTTCAAATTATGCCAACTGCTACATTAAAGCCCTCATTAAGAAAAATTATCTAAACCTATAATCGGGAAAATATTGTGTTGGACACAGTAAATTATTATATAATATTTACCCATTTCTCCTTTTAGAAACATCTAGCCGCAATGAAAACAAGCATCACATACTGGGACATATTCAAGCATTGTCTCCTCTCTTACACTCGCACGCACACACCCTCACTCACACACATGAATTGCGTCGTTTGTCGGCTTGGTGATGGCGTTATGTGACGTGAATTGTGATCAACGGCTCGACAACTCGATGCCGGGCATCGTGCTTTACACGCGCGTGCATCGCACGATCTAGAATTATACTAGGGTTAGGATTAATTGGTATGAAACGAAAAATATGTAAATTTTAATAGTATATAGGTAGGTTCATTGGAAAATTTAAATTAAATTTCAAATGTTTATTGGATATTTAGACTTTCAATCTTTGAAAATTATACGCGTCGTACCAAATAAAAAAAGAAAGAAATAACAAAAGTAATCAAACAAAAAATTAAACAAAGCAATATTACGGCTGGTATTTCAATCTCCGGATTAAATTTCTAATAAATATATCTGTCAAATAAACAAAAAATATCGTATCAAAATCATACTTCATATTATTCTATTTACTGTCATTTGTGATATGTCTCAGTGGTAGCGAATCAGCCTGTGATTTTAAGAACTTGAGTTCGATTCCTACAGCCGATAAACAATTTTCATCACATTAAAATTATTCCTTAAGCTCCCCCACCACTAACAAGGCTGATAATCATACTTTACGCGTATAAAGATATTACTTATCAAGATCTACTACAGGAAATGCCACATCTACTAACGGGTTGAAGACGTAATGATATATTTATTCTTTTGATGTACTATTTTATCTTTATAAGATGGATAAAATTACGCGCACAATTCAGCCCGCGAAATTTAACTTTATAATAAACAGCCCCACAAAATTTAATTGCCGGGCTGTCAGCTACTTTGGCGAGCAGTTCTAAACCATTCAAAAACCTTATTACAAAATGCCGCCGATAAATAAACAACTGTTATTTTTTCTGCAAATGTATTCTTGGATACACATTCATATTTATAATAACATCATTTCGAAATTAAATTTGTAATAAATTTAGAAGTTTTTTATTAAACATCTGTGTTGCGTGAAATATTTTGTGTCCACCTCAGTCGTGAAATAATTTTTTCTACTTCCGTTAGGAAATAGACGTTTTGTTTCACTTATTTGAGTTAGGTAATGAACTGCATTATTTAACTATTGAAATAATGAGGTAACAAGGCAACACAGAAAAATTAAGATATCTAGGTAGACTAATTCTGATGTGTTATTCTTTTATTTTTTTGAATTTATAACTGTCATTAATATGTCAAAATTTCATAATTTCAAAAACGCTCTTTCGTATTTATTAGAACGGAAGTAGAAAAAATATTGTATGAAACTCGTAAGGAAATAAGGTTATTACCTTACTTAAGTGTTTACATAACTCGGCTACGCCTCGTTCTGCAAATTTCACATGCGTAAGGTTATAACCTTCATTTCCTTTCATAAATAGCTTTTTCTTTGACGCACATAAACGATCATTTACCGGTAATAGTAATATTATATGTATTTTTTTTACATTTAACAGACAGATAACTACATCAGACACATAATAGTTGACAGAATAACTGAATAAATATCATTCAAGTAAAATATTTACAATAAAGCGTTAACACTTAACGATACATAGAACAAAACTAAGGCTATCGTGATACTTTTATTCATAACATTAAAAATGGTCGTATATAATTCCGTAAAAATCTTGTTTAAAAATATTATCTGAAATGGATCTTAATGAAGATATTTTCCAGGGTAATATAAACTATTAGTTTGGATGATAGATGATTATCAAAGTAAATTATTACATTTGTGTCACACTGCACACACGGAATGTTATTATTATGAAAAATGAGTCAGCTATGACAGAATATACATTTTGTTACAAATAAATTAGAAAAATTCAGGCAGACATATTTTTGTTTCACTAGTAATTACTTTTACTTAATAAGAATAATGAACGTAGACACTTGATGTAGTTTCACAAAAATTATTTATTAACAATAAGTTGATCGATTTCGGCTTATTAGGCCATCTTCAGAACGTTGACTGATTAAAATACACTGTACTATATAAACTGTGTGTAATTTGCTCAAACTTTTGATACTTTTACTTAATATAGAATTTTTATAAAAATTGTGTAAGCAAATTTTAATCCAATGGATCGTGGCTTCAAACCTCGCTGACTTCAACGTATGCAATAGATATTTACGTATAGATGGCCGAAAGAGAATATCTTTTTTCCGAGGTTCGTACAAAGTTTTACGAACAATTGTATCAAAATTCATTATTGGAATTCATGTGGCACAAAAAATTATTAAGATGGGGTAGGTGGCTCAGTGGTATCGAGTCGGCCTGTGGATCTTGAGAACCCTGGTTCAATCCCCACAGCCGACAAACAATTTTCACCAATTTAAAAATCTACCCCTGTGTCTCCTCCACCACTAATATCTTTGGAGGCCGTGATTTGACGGCTGGTAACCGCACTTCACGCGAAAAAATATATCGCTTACCGAGATCTGCTTAGGCAGAGTGCCACACCCAGTAATGTGTAAAAGGCGTGATGATATGTTTATTTTTTATTTATTTATAATTAAAAATATGAAAAGTTGAATACCATAGTGTTCATGTGTCGTTAATAAAAAAGTTTGAAAAATTATAGATTATTTGGACGATATTGAGAAGGTAAATTAAGAAGAAATATTAAAAACAGCCAACGAAGCTGTATATAGTTTGCTTCCCCATAAGTCGAATGGCCGGTACGAAGATGAATATGGAAATTTAGATGACAGAAAAAAGTGTACATTATTGACATACTTTAATTAAAAGGTATGTGTTATAATGATGATAATTTACACTTGAACATAACCTTACCTTCTTTCCATTTTAGAGTCTGCCAGGTGTAGTGTTTCCGGCATGATAACTATCATGTAAACAAACATTTCTGATCTAACTGTGCGTAAAAACATCGATTGTGTTTGTGTTATTCGGATTCTACTATAAGCTATTGTAATTGGGATTAAGTTCTTGTTGTGCAGAGTAACAAAATTCATGTCGTATTTAAACTTTCATACACACTTACAAAAATATGCAGCCAATTAAATCTTTGTCGAGTGAGTGAACTCAATTTAACTTTACCAATTAGAACGCTAATTTCCGAATTTAAATCGAATATAATAAAGTTACAAAAAACTTATTCATTACAATTTTCCTTTTTCCTTTTCACTAATAATTATGTGACCACAAGCGCAAAACAATACTTGGAAATTATCGATAAAACTTTTAGAAATCTCAGAGTTCAAGAACTTTTCATTTTACCGAATACCGACGCACGATATTGAAATTTTAAAAAAAAATTTTAGAAATGTAATTAAGAAATTATTTTTCTTTGTCTTTGGCTGTATGTGAATTATGAAAGTGATTGAATTAAAACTCTTGCTTACATTCAGATAGTCATTAAAGTCTTAATTTTCTTCAATTTTTTTAAAACCATTATCTATTACATTTAGAATCGAGTTAATTTCTAAATACATTGGCTCGTACCACAAGCTCTGTTTTTGCCTGTTTTAAGAGCAGTGTTTTTGGGTGTTTTAGCTATCTCTAACATGTTAGAACTGTGCTCTTAAAACAGCCAAAAACAAAGATTGTGATACCAGCTAATTTATTTTGTATTTTCATGGTTACAGATGTAATTTCAGCCTGGAATATGAGACTTTACCATACTAATACTGTAATGAATTTTCTTCTTAGTGTTTATGGTACGAGTAATAAGTTTTGGTACGAAGCGACGAAGGAGCCTACTCTGGAATTTCGAAATAAGTACCATAATAAATTAATAAAGGACGTATGATGTATGATTATATTTCATACTATGTCGCAATAAATTAATAAATTTAATAAATGAAATCTTCAAATAATTATAATGAAATGTCAAAAACTGTTTGTTACCTAACAAGTTCATGATAACAGTACCTAATATTTAATACAGTACTAGTATTATAAAGTCGCACTTTCCGTACTGAAATTACTACTGTATATATGGAAATACGATATAGTATGAAATAAAAACTTTTTCCAATAGAAACGGTCTGTAGAAAGTCTAGTTTCCGATAGCAACGATTTGCAAAGAGGCTTGGTCTGCAAATTTTTCACTTTCTGTCCCCAAATACAAAAGCCTACTTTCTTTATTGATACATAAAAAAATATTGTGAATGCCTTATAGCTTGCATCGATCATCAACTTCACTATTCTTCAATATATCAAATAACTATTATTTCATATTTATTAAATGAATTTTATTTTGGTTTAAATGTAAAAATAGTGTATATGAAATCCTTTCGTGGTATCTGCGTCATCTCGTGCCGGTCAATATATATATTTGCAGTGCCTGAAGCACGCTTCATTAATCCATTACCCAATAATTCCAGCAGAATTCTTCGGAGATGCTGTTGCTGTATAATATTTTGCATTTAATAAAGCATCTGGCTGCTTGCTGTATGTCCACTTGGAATTTTAATAAAATTCGCAAGTGGAACGAGACGAAAATATCAAATATTTTGTTCCGTCTCGTTCCACCAACTTCGTGATTTGCATTTGAGAAATTTTAATTTTCCTCTCGTAAAAATCATAAAGATATGCTTCTTAAAACCGACGAGGGACGTGCTAATTGGATTACCAGAATAAGGAATCCACTGTGATGTGATCAATTTTGGTATTGACTTGGGAACAAGTATCAAAGGACTTTTTATTTTATATATTTTTGTCCTTAATTCAAATGGACTACAACGTCAGCGTTACTTTTTTATTTTAACTTGGCTCTAGACAAAGTATTTAGTTCACATTTATTTTTTACATAAATGACAGTTAATCATTAGAGATAGAATTTTAAGTCGTAAAATTTGTAAAAAAGTCTTTCTATGTAGATAAAATATTTTCTTATTTTGGTTAGAAAAATATGAAAATGGGCTCTAAAATTAATTTTGTGGATGATAAAATATTAATAATTTGTTATTAATAGTAAAATTAGATTCTTGGAAGTGAAAATTACAAACCTGTAACGATTTTAAAATCTAACTTCAAACCAAAAGAAGAATGATTTTATTGACATTTAAGTCTGATCGTAGATATATAGAATCAAAATTATTGTTAAATATAAAAATTATAAAATTAACTGGAAACGAAATTAATAAAAGATCTATATCCGAACACGAAATACAAACAATAATGAACTTAATACAGCAACACAGGGTTTCTAACTATGAAATAGTTATTTGTGTATTAAGAGCGTAAAGTGATTCTTTGTTACTCGAGCACGGTAAGTGTCATAGTGCACACTTTACGTTCGTGATAAACACATTCTTTTTTCTACGATTGCATCTTATTAAAAAACGTATTCTTACTGAGAATACATTCGTTCTGTCAATATGACATGTTTATGTTTTCATTGTATCCCTGGTAACTATTGAAATAAGCGCGCATTTATATCTTTTTCGCGCGTTGCCATTGGGAACGGACGAGAAAGTTATATTTCAATTTTTGTTTTATATTTCATAGCCTTGTATATAAACGTAAATTTATTAACAAAGAGAAATAGGTAATAATACTAAAAATTCACCTATTAATCAGTCAGAGAAAGTAATATTTTTAAAATAAAATTGAAGTCAGAAAAAGTTGCACTCGAGAACAATGTAATTTGTATCCACTGAGTTACGAAAGTCTATTCTAATATCTTGTAGGATGCAACAACTGCATCAGATACGTGTCCAGCAGCTTAACGCCAACGTCGTAACGTTGCAGATCGCGAGGTTTTTCTAACGTTACCCAATATCTATAACCGCAGAACAGTCAGAACGAACATATTGGTGGCAGCGGTGGGATAACTAATATACTGTTGGTCGGAGGTCTATCGTCTAGCACCCAGTCGCAAGTTATGAAGTCGCCACGTGCTAGACAGAGGAAGAAAAGTGAAGAGAAAAAGGCTGATAACTGGTCTAAGAGGTGGATTGAAAGATTATTGAATTTGTGTTGCGGAATTTGTAATATCAATTCAAAATTAGTAAAATAAATAAATTAATAGATAAATATAGCATATACACAAAGTTAAGTTTTTACGTAGAGATGAAAAACTATCGGTAATTTCAACTATCGATTGATAGATAATGCTCTCAGTAAACTATCGATTTATCGATAGTCAATTTAATTACTAAACGATAGTTTTAGTTACTAAACGATAATTACTAAACAATACTATCGATACTTTTTTTCTATTAATTACTTATCGATACTACTTTTTTTTAAACTATCGATGTATCGATAGTTTTTCATCTCTATTTTTACGCCAGTTAAATTTTTTACCAATGAAAATAGATTGTCTAGCTTAAAGTTAAATATTAAAAACATTGTTAATAAATTTGAAAACATTAAATTTATATTCAAATAAAAATAATGTAAAATTATATTTATTGAATTATGGATATATTTATAAATAAACAAATTTTTTTATTATTTCTTCCCGACCCTTTATGAGTGATTAATCATAATTTTGAAATAATCATTCGGTTTTATTTGCACAGAATATTTATTACCTTACCAACAATACATAATATATTTCATTTAAAATAATAATAATATGTTTTATACAATCTCAGTTAAGGCTTTTCTTCCGTCATATGCGAGTCAAAAGTAGGCAATTCTCTCCCAAGGGAATAAAGTGACTATTTTCCCGCCTTATTTATGGTTGTTTAATAGCAGCCGTCTATTCAGCCTTAAATACTTATTTATTCATATATTGTAAGAGTTTCTAAAAGAAAGAATGGTCGTTAAAACATTATATTTTTACTTCTGCAGTAAAGTGTCATATACAAATAGCTATTGTTTCTAGATCAAATTAGATCAAATGATTAGTAGCTACTTAAAATTTTTGTTTGATATTTTCAGTATAAATAATAAATTAATTTTCAGTTACGTGGTATATTTCATCAGTAAAAATAATTAATATTTGTCAAATACAAATAACGAATATTTATTAAAATTAGGATCAGATACATGTAATTTGCTAAATGTAAATATTAAATAAGTATTTACTTTAAAATAATTCATACAAAACTGATTTTACTTCTGTTTTAATTATATTTATTGCGATAAAAAATAATAT
The DNA here is from genome assembly GCA_947425015.1 of Pterostichus niger. Classification (NCBI taxonomy): domain Eukaryota; kingdom Metazoa; phylum Arthropoda; class Insecta; order Coleoptera; family Carabidae; genus Pterostichus; species Pterostichus niger. Next base: position 29,492,953 of record OX380334.1, on the reverse strand, counting down.
TAATGGATGCATCGTTTATTACGCATTGTTATTTAGCTCTGCAGACCAAACAATTGAAATAACTATGACATATATGCAATTTTAATATTGAATTTTTGTTGTTTTTTATATTATTTGTAAATCGGCAATATTAGTAAATTAAAATTCAAGCTTAATTAATAGAATCAACTATATTTTCATCCGTTGTTTAACTTTTAATAAACAAAACGTTTCCATATATATTTGTAAATTTTTATAAAAAATAAATTTTCAATAACTGCAAATAAAACATAGCACCTTCGGAAAAACTCAAATATATGCTCTATATAATAATTTAAAAATGAAAACGTGGCAACACTGGTCGGGCGCATACGAAATATTTCATTTATTTTGATTCGATCTGAGCGTTATTTATATTTATCCATTGCCGTTGCTATCCAATAGATCAGTTGTTTTGCGTAAACAAAAACGAAAATTAATTTAAATGTTTATGTTGGAATATCCGGATATTGAGTTACGCTCCGCATGACAGCATTGCACCTTCGTAAATCTACGGCCCAAAATTGTGCGCCATCTTTGATTTATGGCCATTGTTTTTGACTGTATAACTAGCTACAATTGTATACGATTTTGAGCTGTATAAATAAATTATTGAGTGTACGTTTGTTTGTATTTTATGGAATATTTAAATTTTATTCTGTAAATAAACGATTGTTAATGATTTATAGTTATTGGAATATGCATTAAAGTTTTAAAAATACAAATTGTAGAATGTAGTAGTTATTTACGTAACCAGTTATGAAAAGGTTGATATTATTTGACATACATACATACATACATAACATCACGCTATATCCCATTAAATGGGGTAGCACGAACCCGTCAACATTCTCATCCTGACACACGATACTCGATTCGACCACATTAACACTTCCTCCATACAAACTCTTTCTTTTCTCACAACCAAAATCCATCAACACACAACAAACATTCATCCATTCGCTAGTGTACACTGCGCTTGTTTCTGAAGATGGTCTCCGCACAATTGCAGGTAAACACTCAAAACATCTAACCAATTAATCTAAAATCAAGAATCATACGCTTGTCTTCATTCATCATATTTATCCCGCAATTAATTTTCTCCAAACATTCCTATCCTGACACACCACTTTTGCTTCAACCACATTCATAATTCTTTTCATACAAGCTCGTTTATTCTTCACGTTAAGAATCTTTCGCTCACGCAACAACCCTTCAATCATATTCATCCATTTGTTCCTAGGCCGTCCACGCAAACTTTCACCCTCAATTTCACCAACATACACCTGTTTCCCCAATCTGTCATTCGACATACGTTCTACATGAACAAACCATCTCAACTGACTTACTCCCACTCTTCTTACAACATTCTTCCCAATCTCACATTCATCATACACCAATGTATTCCGGACACGATCTCTTCTAGTATATCCACACACACCCCGCAAATATCTCATTTCCACAGCAGTTATACGCCGTTCATGTTTCTTCATCCATACCCAACATTCACTACCATACATCAACGTAGGCACTAACACACCATTATAAACACTCAATCGAGCATCTCTGGATACATTCACGTTCCGAGTAAAGGTTCCCAGAGCACCCAATATCTTACATCCAGCAGATACTCTTCTTTCAATCTCTCGATCAATACGTCCATCCCTCGAAAACACACTCCCCAAGTATACAAACTCATTTACTTGACCCAATCTCACACCATTCACCGAAACATTGCAATCAGTCACCAAATCACTCTTCTCAAACACTAACACTTTACATTTATCAACATTCAGTAATAGATTTAAACCTTTTCCTACTTCATTTATACTTAGAATCATTCTTCTCAATTGTTCTTCAGATTCACCCATTACAACTACATCATCCGCATAAGCTAACGCAGGCACTACACTGCCACCAATACGTACACCATCCGCCCCATTCAGCGACTTTCGTAACAACACATCCATATATAAATTAAACAACCACGGGGACATCCCACAACCTTGTTTCACGCCAACATCTATAGAAAACCAATCACTCAATCTACCATCAACTCTCACCGCAGCCTCGCTATCTTCGTATAATGCACGAATCGCTCCCAACAAATTACCATTTATACCGTACTCTAGAAGTACATCCCACAGAATAACTCGATGAACACTATCATATGCTTTTTTAAGATCGAGAAAGCCACAGAACACCTTCTTGTTCTTAGCAAGTGATTTCTCAACAATCATACGAAGAGAAAACAATTGATCTACACACCCTCTCTCAGGCGAATATTATTTGACGAACATAGACAATATCACGTTTTCATACAAAATTTTATCTAATTCTGCTAAAATAATTTTTAAAATACATAAAATTTTAGGTTTAGCTTTACTTTTCTTCTCTAGGGAGGAAAATTTTATCTACTGACAAGGGTGTAAACAAAAATTCGCCATTTTTAAGCAACTGTACTGATATTTCAAAATTTATTTTATTATACAAAAAGCTTGTGATTTTGTGAAGAATAAGAGAAATAAGTAGTAATTACACGCCTTTTGCCCATTACTGCCTGTCGCACTCCCCGTAACAGTTCTCAATAAGTGATATATTTATGCGCGTGAAGTTACTAGCTATCACATCACGATCCTTAAAGAAGTTAATGGCGGGAGAACCACAGGGATAATTATATTTTTAAAGTTGTTAAGAATGTTATCAAATGAAAGACTGACGAATGATACTCGTATATAAATTAGACAAAAACATGAAAATGGAACACTGAAATAAAATGAATATCTATAATTTTATTTGTGTTAAAGCATGTTGTTTTGAAATATCTCCTTGAATTTTATGTTTAAATCGTAATAAAAATTAATGTTCGTGAAAAAAATTAAGGTTTAAGATTTGAATAAAAAACACAACAAGTTTCGTAATAAAAAAGTAAATTTAAGAACAATAAAAACGAAGATATATTTCATGACCTTGTTACATTTTATATTTGAATAAAGTCACAAAAAAAGATATTAAACCGTACCGAATATGGTTTGAAACTGAAACTAGAAAATCTTATTACTAAAAAACACGGAGAAACGTTTGTTACATTTTTCATAACAATGGAAGCAGATGAATATATAAATTGTATATATGGTTATGTCATTACTGATATTCGTATGGTTTAAATGAATGTTATTAGCGCCCGGAAAATATATGCACGAACATGTAATTTCATCTGAATTTTATTTAAATATGTCAAATTTGAACAATAATTGCTCTTAAATTAGTTATATATAGAAATAAATACTGTATATCATCATGCCTTCTATCCCAATGTGGTGAAAATTGTTTGTCGGCTGTGGGTATCGAACCCGCGTTCTCGAATCCATAGGCCGACTAGATACCACTGGACCACCTATCCCCATAGTTATATGGTATACAGTTTATTAATATTAGATTATCGTTTAGAAGTTATCTTAGAATTGTTCATTTTGTAGATACAGTACCAATAAAAAGCAATATTTATTCAATCAAAGCCCCAGAGAATTTACATTTCTGTAAATTAATCTATGTATGATATTTTGAAAAATTCACTAAATTTTAAATTACAATCCTATTTCGAAAACTACATATACTACTCTTTTTTAAATCTCCCATATGCTGCGTGAAAATCTCATCTCGGCCATATTTTATTCAGCACACATGTACACTCTGGTGACATCGTGTCGAACTACGAACTACGAGCGGTACATATGCCGCATCTCCGTTCAACCTCAGTGTGATCATGGACCGAGTTTTTACGAGCGTTTTCGGAGACCATCGGCGAAATTGACAAGAAAAATGTACACTCGTCAAAAAACGGCCGTCAAATATGTCCGAGGAACGTGCCTTAACCTCTTTTTCGATCGGCAAGGCAGATATTGTATGTGTCTGCCGCGTGGTGCGGTGTAGTCTGGTGGCACTGTTACAGTGGCAAAGAACCTCAACAGTTTTTCCCAAGAAGTTTATTTATATTACTAGTAAAGGAATTTGAAAATTTGCTGTTAACTTCGTTTCTCCGAACAAGGACAAAATATTTAAAGACTGCAATAATGTCAATTAGTTTACGAACTGTAATTCGTAGGACAAACAAACCGTCGCTATGATGATATATTGTGCGATTGCTATATTTACTTGTCTATAAGATGAAAACTATTTGTGTTAATTTAGTTTTTCTATTGTAGAAATATAATCATCTGTAATGTGAACACATATAATGAAATAGTACAAACTCTATAATAAATTAGTTATCAGATTCATCAGATAATCAGTCTTCGATAAATATTCTCATTTTCGCTTCAACCGCATTCATATTTCCCTCCATACAAGTTTATTTATTCATCACACTCGGAATCATTCCTCACACAACAAACCTTCAATCATCCATTCTCTCCTATATACCTACTATGTTGATGAGTGCGGTTGAATATAAATATTTAGTAATTCTACTTTTGTTGCGGTAACAAATATGGAGGTTTTCTAGAACAAAAAAGTTATTTTTTTTAAGATATGTGCTTTTCATCTTACTTTCAATTCAAACCAATAGATAACACAGCTTTTCAATCCCCTAGATTACAAAAGTAATACGACTTATGAAGACTGTACTAGCAATATGGAGCTAAAATGACGAATGCCTCATTTGCATCTACGAGTCGATTGTAAATTTAATAGTTAAATTTAGACCCAAAATTGTGATACTTTAATAATCTAGCGATTTATATATTTATAATTTATATTAAATTTTGAATGCATTTCCTTTCAAATTAAATAAATAATTAATTATAATTCGTCGGCCAATAACTAATCAAAACAAAATTGAAATAACACCCGCAGGGAAAAGTTTGACGGATTTACTTGCGAATTCATCCTTTTACACATTAGGAAACCTGTTGAGAATCACTGACGTCAGGAACTTAACCTAGACGCTATATTACACGACCGCCTTTTTTCTTTACTTTTTTGTGTTTTTCTTTGTGTATGTGTGAGGTTGTTGATATTTCCAGACAAATTTTTGATCGATGGTAGGAAGTGTATTAATGGAATGTTTCCTTTAATGTTTACTCTATTTTCGATAGAGTGGCGATATTTATTGACGAAGAACTTTTAAAATAAATATAAATATTCTATTCACACTTTTAATTAAAATATTTTATATTTATGAAAGGTAATCTTAACTTATGTATAATTGAATTTTTAAACGAAATAGAAAATTTTCCACGGCACTGAGAAAAAGTGAAGTTTTGCTCCCTCAACTGAAAACAAAGTAAAACTTTCATCCCTAGGGCAAGAAAGTAAAGTCATATCCATGCTAACTGACAAACGATGGTATAATTTGACATGAATGATATCCAGGTGGAATGGGTCAAGAGAATAATACAGTTTATCTAAAACTATAATTTATTTTTGAAACTTTTACGGCAAAAATGCAAAGTAGTCCAATTAATAGAGAAGTAACACAATCTGACCGTTTCTGAAAGATTCCATATTTTAAGGAATAACAAATAAAATAAAATAAAAAATAAATGTCAAATATATTGAATTTTTAAAAAGTTTCACAATCACTCAATAAAAATAAAAATTATAGTTGGGGCAGCTGATTTTTGATATTTGAAATGTCAGTGGATCATTCTGCAGTTTAGCCAATTTTACTTTCTGATAGAGTAAGGAAAAAAATTATAAGTATATCTTTCATTTCGGTTCGAACAATGAAACGGTACCTTAGGGAAAAAATATGTTACTTTCGTCGCTTAATACACAAATAACTATTATATGGTTTCCGGTAAAAGCGAATCTTTTTATACATCTTAAAGTTACATTTGCCCTCAATTTTGTAATTTAAGTCATCACTCACCCAGTATTGTACGGTTATCAGTCTACAAATCATGCTTTCCAAAGATGTTAGTGGAGGAATAATCATAGGAATAATTTTAATGTAGAAAAAATCAGTCCCGGGTTTTTAGTAAAAAATAGAGAAATATAAACGATGTAAATGCAGGCTGAATGTAGTTCCACACAAAGGGTACCTTTGTTAAGCTTTGTTTAAATATAATTAGCGCCATTTATTTGCAATTAAAATATCCTTTTCATTATAAAACATGTATTCCTTCCAACATACGAGTGAGTATATCAGTGGAGCTTTGAGTAGAAACTTAATAAAATTATTTCCATCATCCCCATTTCCCGGGTGGAATAATCAATGAAATTTTTCAATTTGTACCTGGGCGGAAGGTCGTCAAAGAGCGAAAAGTAAACACGAAAGGAAGTTGTCGATAACAAGCGTGTAAAGCGGCTGGCAGGAGAAAGAGAGCCACGGTTACAGGCGGAGAATCGCTGCGCAAACACAAAATGCAGATGTTACGGAAGTTAATTGCTTTCAAAGGGGATTCGAAATGAACTTTGTGGAAGAATTCGCTCGTATAAATGCAAGCGATTTTACTTGCCAACAGTTTAAACGCTTTTCAATGAAAAATATATGCCGTCGTTGTTGAAAGATTGTTGCGGGGAAGTTTTTTAAATTGATTTGTTATTGATTTCATTTACCGATGTATTAAATCATTTCTGTATAAATAAAGAAACACATTATTTACTTTGAAAGAAATATTCACCTGCCGCCGTACTTTTTATTCTAATAAAATGCTTCCTTGCTAGGACTACACAGGTCTGGGATTTATATTCCGATGTTATTTGAAATATACTTCTTATTTTTTTGTTATATGTCAAACATAGAAAATATAAAATACTCGTATCTCTAGAATTTCGGATACTAGATAGATAGATCATCGCATACGTCATATAATAGGCATGAAAGAGAAAAAGAAAAAAAGCAAGGAAACATTGAGTGCTAAACTTGGCTGAAAGAGGCGTGTTTTCCAAAAATTATTTAAGTCATATTTATTTTGTAGGAAATGCTATTTACATAATTATTGTGGGCCAAATAAGGATTATGAAAATTAAGAGAGTATTTGTTTTAAAATTTAAAGCAAATTAATTTTTTAATAACTCAAAAATTAAGCAATCTATTGAAATTATAGTTTTTGGGATAATGGTCAAAAACTGTGCGAGGAAAAAAAAATTGGGGAAAATTTTTCAGAATTTTAAAAATCGCTGAAAACTTGTCTAGAGGTCAATTGAAACACGGGGAATTCAAGCGTTCAAACCGCATCTCAATATCTTGCTTAATTTTTGAGTTATAACCTCGGTAAAGTTGAAAATCTGATTTTGAAAATTGTTTGAAAACAGCAAATCTTCTATAGGCTATAACTCAAATACTAAGCCAGCTATTGATATGCGGTCTGAACGAGTGAATTCCCCGTGTCCGAATTGACTTGGATACAAATTTTTAGCTCATATAATACAAATTATTTTTTTTGAAATTTTTTAATTTTTTTCCAAGGATTTTTATGATTTTTAGAATTTTTCAACAAATTGCTCTAAAATTATTTCTCGTAAGAATAATGTAGCGAACTCATATACATTTCTACGTGCTGAATCCAATGGTGTAATTTTTATGTCCATAAGTCTTATAGTTTTTGAGATAATGGTACGAGGAAAAAAATTGGAGAAAATTTTTCAAAAAATAAAAATCTCTAAAAACTTGAATAGAGGTCAATTGAAACACGGGGAATTCAACCTTTCAGACCGCATCTCAATATCTTGCTTAGTTTTTGAGTTATAGCCTCGGGAAAGTTGAAAATCTGATTTTGAAAATTGTTTGAAAACAGCAAATCTTCTAGGGGCTATAACTCAAAAATTAAGCAAGATATTGATTTGCAATCTGAACGAGTGCATTTTCCGTATCCGAATTGACTTGTATACAAATTTTTAGCTCATTTAATTAAGAAAATATAATTTTATATGTCAATTGTGACAATTTTTTTGCATAGAAAAATTCGATTTCAATGATTTTGGAATTATTCCTCATTGGTCAACTTCAAACATCTTTTGCTTTTGCAAAGAATTAAACATCGAATTACTGCAAATTAGGGCTCCAGACAGTAATCTTAACAGTCTGTTATGATATGTTCGTTTTCTTACATAACACTCAGTATAGAGAAAACCAATTTTCGCTTTGCTCTCCCTTTTATCAATGAAACCTCTATCTGAATCTAATTTGTGTAGAAAATTGCGTAACCTAAGAAATTTACGTTATTATGTTCGAAATTAATATTCTCATTATATTGGATTCCATGGTATAATTACACGAAAATATTACTGATAATAATGACGAAGGCCAACATTGAATTACTGGAAGAAATTTTAATGATGCCCCAATTTTCTATTCTTATAGAAAATTTTACCAATTATTTTGTAGCTACAATATATGTACAATGTATGCAGTTGTCATCAGTGTTGCCAACCCTTCCGATATTTCGGTAGTTCTACCGAAAATTGAGCTATTCTCAGATTTGCTATCGATATACCGATTTTTAGCAAATTTAAATATTGGTTGTTTTTTATTGTGTGTCTGCATTGCAAATAGTAAACGAATTTGTTTTCGAATAATTTGACATGGTACAACTGTAACGTCGACGAAAAAAAGATATTAATTACAAAACAATATTATGCTATTACTTGAATACTTTAATCCAGAACAAATTCAAACAATTGATACAATTATAATTTTATTGGCATCATTTCATAGTAAAAGATAATGCACAAACAATAGATTCCGAATGAGACACGATGTTGAAAATTTTGGTTTTACATCTATCAGTTAAAAATAGGAAACGAACATAGATTTCACTATTCAACAAATTAGATTTTAAGCATATTAACTCTAACGCATTCCTCGGCAAATGTCGAACGGAATTTTTTCAGAAATTAATTTACTGAAAACCAAACAAAGAAATAAACTGGAAACCAATACTCTTGTCGGACTATTGCATATAAAGGCATTACTTAAAGGAAATAAATATTGTTATAATTACGAAATTACTCAATCAACAATTGATCGAATGATCTCATCAAAAATGTACGATTTTAAATCGAAATAAAAATATTTTCTCTTCTATTTATTAACTTTGTATAGGTATTTAGTTTTTTTTTGTATTTGCTATTATAATAAATATTATATTTACAATAAGTTGTGTAATTATGATAAAATAAAATCACTTTAACTTATTATTATAGAGCTTGAAATAATGACACTTAGTACCTTCCGACATCTACTAAGGACATTTTAATCTATGTACTACTGATATTTATTCAAGGGTTAGACTTACATTTAAATTCTTCAAATATTCTAGGTTAATTCTTAAATTTATTTTCCATTATAAACATTATGGGGTAGGTGGCTCAGTGGTATCGAGTCGGCCTGTGGATCTTGAGAACCCTGGTTCGATCCCCACAGCCGACAAACAATTTTCACCAATTTAAAAATCTACCCCTGTGGCTCCCTCTCCACTAATATCTTTGAGGGCCGTGATTTGACGGCTGGTAACCGCATTTCACGCGACAAAATATATCACTTACCGAGATCTGCTTAGGCAGAGTGTCACACCCAGTAATGGGTAAAAGGCGTGATGATATATTTATTTTATTTTATTTATATTATAAACATTATCTAATAAAGCTAAACATAAACAAATAAATCTATTTCGTATAATATTTAATGAGCATAAAATATAGCTATGTGAAATAATAAACTTTATCTGTAACTATTTAAGTACACAGAACAAAAATAATAAAACATAACCTTACATCTGTTATGGATAAAAAAAAAAACTACGTGCTAGAAACGTAGGAAAATATTTTATTGCTTTTGGTTGGAAAAAGACCGTTGAATATGTACTTTCATATTACATTAGTGTAATATGTGCAGCTTTATATATTTACAGTTAGATATTTAATGAGGGTATTATGTAATAGTTGTAGAAAAAAATATTTAGAAAACTGTGCCCGACAAAAAAATCACACTAAGTTAGGTTAGATTACGCAGTACTGAAAAAAAAACTAAAGATCTAAGATGTAAATATCATAATCTTGAAAAATTTGATCCCACATCATTCTCCGCCATCCCCATCCGTTTCCTAATCATCTTAACTTCCTTGAAGCCTTATAACCTTCCTCTTAAACCTTCCTTCATAAACAAGTCCCTACGCACGACATAAGAGGCATCACGACATAATCCACTGCTCCACACGGAACCGCATGGATGATGATGGAATATTTATAGCGAGTGCTCAGACAACGTCATTTCTTCACTTACCTTGTTATCTTTCTGCCACGAACACGAGCCCTTCTTGTTGTACACCTTGCAAGTGAGAAGAGCATTCTGACCAGGATTGACTTCTGTGTAGATTGGTTGTTGCTCGAAACGTTGAACACTTGTTACATCTAGAACAAAAATAGAATCGGATTAAGAGGCGTTTTGGTAATTGCAAATTATTTTGACTACTTGCTACAATACAGTCAAATTAACTAATTACAACGAGAAGCATGATTTTTTATATAATCAATTTGTTGAATAAAAATCTCAAACATATTAGGGCCAGAGTTTCAATCTTCAGATAGTTTCCAATAACTATTGGTAGAATAATTGAGAAAATATCGCATTAGAAATGGACATCCAGTAATTATAATTATTACCATTTGTGCTATGATTTCGATGCGATATTTTTTAATTTATCCAACTGATAGTTATTCGGCACTTTATCCAGAGATGAAAACACTGGACCTTAATCTTTTTAAATATCTCTTAAGGTGGCATTTTAAAAATATTTTGTTGTCTTTTCTACGGCAACTTAATTTTACTTCAAAATACTACAGAAAATTTGTCCTAACTTCATTTCGTGAAATTTTCAGATGATGTTTTGAATTCAAATTAAATTTTCACCAAATTAAATTTACCCCTGTGGCTCCTCCTCCACTAGCATCTTCGGGGGGAGTGATTTGACGGCTAGTAACCGCACTTCACGCGAAGAAATATATCACTGACCGAGATCTGCTTCGGTAGAGTGCCACACCCAGTAATAGGTAAAAGACGTGGTGATATATTTATTTATTTTATGTTTTGTATCGTGTAATTGATAATAAATAAGTTAGCATGGAAACGACTAACAGAAACTCAGAGAATTATTACCTTTTGTGATATTACTCCTGGTAATTTTACTTCAATACGAAGTAAGCCTCAAATAAATAGTTATTTTGTCAAATTAAATTATAAAGAGAAAATTTGGTGTACCGTCAGGATTGAAACCTGGGACCTTATGAACTCCGGTAATATACTTTAATCAACTAAGCCACGGTCGACTGTGATTCAAATAAATTTTATTCCAATTTTTCCCTTTAGTTTTGTTAAGTGTTAAGCAGCCTCAATTCCATGACTCTTTCATAAACTGCAAGACATAAAACTAAAAAAAAAATTAATTAAATAATTTTGTCAGTTTGACAGTGGATAAATAAGAGGGTAATCTTTTACAACTGACAAAATCTTATTTGCCTTTTTTTAACACCCCGAGAAAAACTAAAGTCATTTGTTTTCTTCGTATAAATTTCACTTTGACAATTGAGAACCTTGTTACCTGACAGCAATTTGATTCGAAAGTTTAAAAAAAAGTATCACCGTGTCGTGATTTTATAAAATCAATTTAAATACTTTTATTTTTCTCCTATTTTATCGAAAAATCCTTTGAATCACAGATAAACACAAAATCTCATCTTTAAATTTTCCACTGTTCATCAATATCAAAATTGACTTAACTAATAATTATTTATTAAATGTATCATTGTCCGTGCTACCTTATTTGATGAGACCTAGTATTATGAAGTTATTGTATATAAAATAAATTTAGATGTTAAGTTTGCATATAATTGGAGTGAAGTTAAATACTATAAGAACCAACGACATAATCTGCAATTTTAGAAACATTGAAAATTCATCAAGGCCAAGGAGAGATACATATTTGAAAGCACAAAAGAGTATGGATTTTGTGATTTGTACCGAGCGGTTTTCATGTATGCCGGCGTGTTGCGATTAAGGTTTTGATATATTCAGAAAGGTCTTAGGATAAGATACAAGAGGATCATATTTTAGAAAAGTGCCGGAGATAGCACAGTAAATACATCAGAGAGAAAGTACAATCGTATGAAAATTTTAAATGGGTACACAAAACTTGTGTAGATATCTATATTATTAAAACTACACTCAAAAGTAAAACTAAATATAATAATCATAATTTATAAAACAGAAAAGGATAATTTAGGTAAATATAAAACAAAAATACTTTATAAAGTTTTTATAACAAACTATAAAGGAATAATCATATTGTAAAAATTGATTTATCATTTACCGAACAAAAATACAATCGAAAATATATTTACAAAAAGTAATAAAAGTAGTATTGTATTGACAGATCATTTATATAAATTTCTACTATTCTGAAATACAATTTACTAAATTATTTTAGCTATTTTTACTTGTTTTATCAAATAAAGATCAGTTGATATAGGAAAATATTATTAGAAATTAATTAGGAACAAACTTTATTTGTTACTAATTAATTCTTTATTACTCTGCACAATAAGAACTTAATCCCAATAAAAATAGCTTATAGAGAAATTAGAACCACTCAGACATAATCGTATTTTTTTATTTAAATAGAAGTCTGCAAGATATGAATGCACGATCTCGTGCTTGGGACGTATGTTTTATCAGGGCTATGATTGCCTGAGCAAAATCATTGAACTGATGCATTGAGAATTTGATTGTTTATAGAACAAACCTACTTAAGATTTTAAATCATTCTATGCAGATATTTGTAGAAGAAACAGTAAAACCGCAAAAGCCTTTTCAACCAGATCAAAATCCCATCACCTCTGCATTTACAAAGCAAACACCATAACTCTCCACCGATTCAAGATCCGCCAACGCCATCCATCTTCCGTTGATTTATGCCTCCGAGTGTACCGCCTGCATATTTATATTAATATTCAAACCACGAAGCACTTTGTATAAAATGCTATGCTAATGCTGCAAATAAAGGTCGCGGTATCGTAAAGGTCTCAGTAGGCCGGCCGTAGAGTCAGGTGAGTTTTAATTCTGGACGGAAGCTCGAGGTAATTATGGAGCAGTTTGTACAACTGCAGTGTCTTCTAGCGGCGCTGTTTGTTATTAATGATGGTAAGGGTTGAACAAGAACGGTAAATTCTTTGTGGAATGGAATTTATTTGCTGTCTGATGAATTATCTTGTTTAGTTTACCAGAAATGTAGGTTAAGTTGAACGTAATATACAGCACTGAAGTGGGTTACTATTTATTTGGCTGCATACATATCTCAAAAATATTTTGATTTATTATAATGGGATTTTAAAATAAGAATATATGTTATGTGGAATTTTAAATGTATGGGTAATAATAATAGGTAGTCGTAGTCCAAAGTCCATAACTTGCGTTCACCAAGCAGAAATTTCAAATCTCACTAGCTTGAATAGTTATTTGTACAGGAAAACAAGTAATATTGTCATCACGATTCTAAAGCCTGAACAAAAGATGAGACGAGCGTATATGAAAGGAAGTATGAATATGAAGGAATCGAAAGTGATCCAGTATCATTATAGAAAACACGTATTCCACCCTTTTGTTGGCGACCAATAATCATTACCTGCTTTCCGTACAATAAAAGTAGCAACACAAAACTAAAAGTTCGTTTTCAGTGGGCATTTTACGTTGGTCGGGACGGGACCGTGAACAAAACGTTCCATTTGGACGGAAATCAGCTCGTCTTTATCCTATTGAAAGTTTCTCAGCTAACGACATTTAGTATTAATTAAGTATAATCCCATCGTGGGCGCCATTGTTCCACGCAAAGACGCTAATGTGATTGCGTGCGAAAGTGGCGAAGTTTCTTCGACTTTGCCTGAGTTCCACCGTCACGAGGAACGGACAGTGAAAACTCTACAACGAAGGTGTAGCTACGTGGACAATGCCACTGATTAGAGACTTCTGAGTTTATTTTGTTCTGTTCTGTTGCTTATACTCTGTTGTGTCGCCTGCACAATGATAATTAGGTGCAAAGAAAAACTTTCGCTGTTTGGTTTAATTGAATTTCAAATGGATTTTTGATGAAATAATGGATGAGCATGGCGATGGCATTATTATAGGATTAAAAATGAATGCTGCTTTTAAGAAATTGGTTTCGCGCTCTGGTATATTATAAATTATTGCTCTAAAAAAAATACTATAAGCAAATTTTCATCTTCTAATAAAGTGCCCAATAACAATCTGATAAATAAATATATTTCTGATCAATTACGAATTAAAAAATATGTCAGTGTATGTCCTATAAAACATAGTCTATGCTATATTTGTTTAGTTTTTTATAGTTTCAAATAAAAGTTGTAAGTATCATGCTCATTGGATCTGAAAATGGCACTTGAACACGGATTTTTTTAAAAAGTTATTATTATAAATTAAACATATTAAGTATTATACATATTGAAGTTAAAGACTGAACGTATTTTAATAAATATGGAGATATTCAATGTATGTGCTAATATTTTTTTAAAAGACTTTAATTCTCAAAACCGTTTGAAAGGAATGTAATACAAAATTCAGTATACTAACAAATACAATAATAACTGTAATAAGTATATTAAATAATATTATTTTCAGCCATACGCACAGTTACCTTTTTAACTGCATGATTTGTTGTGTTTGGATAAATAAAACATTCGTTCATAGCACAAGGGTTGGTACGCATAGTTAAATATCACATTATTTAAGGCGTATAAGTGACTAACATGTCACTAGGGTGCAAAATAATTCGCGAAATACGCGTTGACATGGTAACGAAAATGATGAAAAATACGTACTTGTGTACTTGTGAAAAAAGTGAATAACAACAAAGACAAAATTAATTGTCATCCATACACATGGTGAAACTAAGTTTAATAAAAAATATAAAATAAACACTTGGTTAAGTCTCACAAAATTCAGCCTCCAAGTCACCTTATGAGAGCATCGTCAGAGGCTGGCCAGCACAGTTAGTTATACCATACTGATGAGCTCTAATAAGAGCGAAACGCGTCTATGGTTACTAACTGTGCTGGCCAGCCTCTGACGATGCCCTCATAAGGTGACTTGGAGGCTGAATTTTGTGAGACTTAGCCAAGTGTTTATTTTATATTTTTTATTGAAAAAAGTGAACCTTTTTTGTGACAGTTGTAGAAAAATTATTTTGTTCTATCTTCTTCCGTTACTTAAGATTTTCGTTTTTTACTGACAGCGGCAATTTAAATGTTATTTAAAATTTTATAAAACGTGAATAGGTACTTATTAGAAAATATTTAAGTGATAATAATTTAAAATTGTTCACTGTGGAAGACGCATACACACAGTACACTATTTCTAGATGTTGTATTTGTTTATTTTTCAAAGTTCTTTATAAATATCATTCGGTTATAGTGCAGTTCCACTAATTGATAATTCTAATTGCTAATCGCAGTTACTAATTTGATAGCTTTTAAGTGAGCTTTCGATGCACAGATTTACAGTTGGCTAGTGTAATTGCATTAGCAGGAATCTAAAGTAAAGCAAAGGAAGCACAGTGCAGCAGCAACAACACGGTTGGAGCTTTGAAGGTCTGGTGAAGTGAACAAAATAGTTCTAACACAAGCAATCACATTACATTTATCTTTGGTTTCAGCTGAGCGGGAGCCTGATTCTCGACTACAGGATCCACGAGCACGAGCCACGTGCCACGAGCTAGTCTCTAGCTGTTGACTTGTTCGGAAAACGACTTAGAGATTAGAGCTCGTAGTAGCACAGTGCTTTTTGTAATCACTAACTGATTACATTGATTCCATTACACCCCGTCTAACCAAAACGAAATAAACTCAACAAATCGAACGTTTTTATTTTGGTTATTTTGTGCGAGGAAATCGTTCTTTCATTTTAAAATACAATAGAACGTAAAATCTATTGATTACAGTTGAAGAGATTTACTATTCCTTATATAATTCATCAAAGCAAGCAGTTCTAGCGCATTCAAATCCCGCTGATTTCAATTTATATAAAAAATATGCGTCTGAGTGGTTCTGATTCTACTATAAGCTATTGTAATTGGGATTAAGTTGGTGTTGTGCAGAGTAACAAAATAAATGTATCTTCTATTATTACAAATAATTTAAGACAGGTATTCAATCATTTGTACTCATTTAGTTTGATTGATGAAACAGATATATGTTGGCAAAATTGAGGGTGAGAGATTCTATAAACGATTTAGAAATAAATAGATATGATTTAAGGTTTGTTGCGTAACTAACATTTTCAAATTACTTTTTGCACGATCAGATTTGTAAAAACTGTTTACAGTTTGGGGTTTTAATTTAGTAAGTTATATTTACAAATTACTGATCGGTAAGTAGATACGAGTACATACCAACTGAAAGGTGGTGAGTAAATAATAGTTTTTTCATACATATATCAAGGAAATAACTGTTTAATTTTCCGAGCCGAAGGCAAGGATTATAAAGCACCTGAGGGAAGAATGGCACTTTCAACATTTATTTCACTGCTTATCATGAAGTAATATTACCAGAAACAAATTAAAATTTTAGAAAAGAGTAGAAAACTGTCAATATGACAGTATCGGACTTATTTACTTGTGAAGAACTATTTCAATATTACAATGAAATCCTGAAAGCTCTTGTATAAAAATATGCTCATATATTACAAATAACGAATACTGTAAATTTTAATAATTGTTAACTGGATTTCAGACTTTAGTGAAAAATAAAAAACTTAGTTTAAATATTAATTTAATTCTATAGAAAAGCGACGTTTCGGCACATTATTTAGACCATTTTCAAGCAATAATTTGTAGAAATTAATATTTAAGTTACAAAGTTAAATATTGACTCTTGAGGTGCACACCTCAAAAATGTTTTATTCTGACTTTCAAAAATGTAGTTTTTGATTGTAATATTTTTTCTCAAGTATAATTTTCTTCAATCTCGATCTTTATAACCGTTCCACCAATATTTTCTTTCATCGAAAAAAAAAACCCAGATACATAATATTGTGCAACCAGCACCTACAATCACTTGCAGCAATTAATAAACTCTTCCTTCCGGCTAACCAATGCTCCATTCGCTTACAGAACATATTAAGTATACAAATTGTAGTTGTGAACTGTATCGTATCCGTTCCAGTAACAATAATTCCGTGGCTGGGGATAAATCGCGAACGGCGTACGGCGTACAGCGAACGGTTTGGTTGTATCTGCGGAATCTGGTTTTAGTTATTGTTGCGCATTAATTAAGTGGCGCACCTGACAACTCTACAATGTTATCGCGCGCTTTCCTGCAATTTGTCAGTTTTATCACGAATTCCGAGTTGGCTGGGGTGAGATGGGGATTCTACCGGCGTACGAGGCACGAGGAACGTATTAGTTCTCGATGAGATGTTACCTTTCACACCAACGAATCGAACGGGGGGGGGGGGGGGGGGGTTTCATTGCTGTCTATCAGAAAAATATCTATCAAGGATATTTTAAGTCAAATTTTATTATATTTCTTTCCAATTTTTTCCGTGTCAGAATTTATTTCAAAAGACGAATAAATAAATAAATATATCATCACGTCTTTTACCCATTACTGGGTGTGGCACTCTGCCTAAGCAAATCTCGGTAAGTGATATATTTCTTCGCGTGAAGTGCGGTTACCAGCCGTCAAATCACGGCCCTCAAAGATATTAGTGGAGAGGGAGCCACAGGGGTAGATTTAAATTGGTGAAAATTGTTTGTCGGCTGTGGGAATCGAACCAGGGTTCTCAAGATCCACAGTCCGACTCCATACCACTAAGCCACCTACCGAATTATACGTGAAATTATAATTTATATATCAAGGGCGGTAGGTAGACGATAATGCACTAAGAACAACGGTATCCAGTCCGAGGGATGAATGCCACAGGATATAATTAACTTGATTTTATAATCATTATAATTATAATAATTCGTATAAGAATATTAATCAATTATACTATTGTGTGAACAAAGCAGCCGTTATTAACAGGCAATATGAATTATAATGCCCTGATCGTTCCGGAGTTATTTATATATATAGTGCCATTTAAATGTTTGTTTTTAATTTTACATACGTAACATTACGCTATATTCCTTTAAATGGGATGAGAAAATAAAATAATACAATTAAACTAAGAATATAATGCCATGGCGTCAGCATTTGAGCGGAAGTGCGTGGCCTTTTTGCAAATATGGGCCTATAATAATTATACGTGAGTCTCATTTTATTTATATTTTTTATTGGATATTAAATTAAAATAAATTAAATACAACTATGCCTACTAGACATTTTATTCAAAGGTTTTCATTTTAAAAATTGTAAAAATCTAAGTCCCCCTCTGTACAGTTATCAAACAATCACCGTTTTGAACTTCCTACCTACCACATTTAAACACATGTTAATTAATATCCCCGGAAGTAGTTACAAGTTGCGCTATCGCATCGCCCATTTCCGGGGGCTGAACGCCCCCATGATAAACCTGCACACCGACACTCTCCATTCACCCATTGCGCCCCTTACTCGAATGAAAAAGAAAAGTCGATGGTGATGTTGCAACACAGAACTCTGATTCTACTCCGCAAAACAGGAATGCGCTCATAAAAATCGGTTAATGTCATCAAGTGCACGAGGGTTGGACTGAGTGCACTTTAATTAAATTGCGTGCATACTAAGAATATTCTTGCATGCGATGATGCCAACTCGAAATGGATTTATGCAATTATTATAAATGGATTTTGCGTGTGCTTTGATTATTGAAGTGGTAATTTATTGCTTTGCTTTTAATATTGATTTTAACACTCTAGTTATTTGTGTATTAAGAGAGTAAAGTGATTCTTTGTTACCCGAACACGGTAATAGTGTAAGAGGAACAAAGACACTTTACGCTCGTGATACACTCATAATTTTTTCTACTATTGCATCTTAAACTTATTAAAAGCCGTATACGTACTTAAAATAAATTCGTTCTGCCAACTGTCAATATGATAAGTTTCTGTTTTGTTTGTATCACTGGTATCTATTAAAATAAGCGCGCATTTAATATCTTATCGCGCGTTACCATTGGAGACGCGCGACAAAGATATTTTTCGATTGTTCCACAGAAAACTACAACCTTACGATGACAATTGAGAGCATAATTTTAAACATTTCATAGCAATCGCAAATAAAATAATTATTGATAGTTTTATTCTCAGAACATAAAAAAGGTAAGTAAATTCAATTATTATTAATAAAAAATTTGTTTAAGATATTTTGTCTCGACCCTGTTAAAAAGTAAAACGATACGATTTAACATTAGGGACATCCAGATGACATTTGTCAAGAGAATAATAAATCTTATCGAAATTTGTACTTTATTTCTGATTATTTTTTAACCCCAATTTCGACCAATAAGAGCGTGGCATTTAACAACACGTGGTACAACTAGGTCAAAATTATATCGATAATTTTTCGATAATTTCCCGGCTAGGTTGCTAGGCGATAAACAATCATTTTTCTGACAGTTGTAACCTATGCGCAATTCAGAATCATCAAAAATAATCAGCCGAATACCCCTCGAGCTTGGAAATTAATCGGGTATTTCCCTCTTGTTTCCCTGCGTAGCATCGATTGAGATAAGTTTTGCTCAAAAAGCAAAACTTATTTCAATCGTTGCTACGCAACAAACAATCGGGATATACCCGATAATTTTCAAGCTCTCGGGGTTTTATATTTGAATATTTTACAAGTGTCATTCTTCCCTCAGGTGTATTTTATGCAACTGCACCTTTGAGAAGAAATGTAAGATTATCTATCCTTGGTACACAAATAACTATTTATTTGCTAATTGTATGCAAGCATACATACAATCACATTAAATTTCATCAAATGAGGTTATAAACAGAAAAGCAAGTATCAAATTATATGTTTGTTTCTTAATAATATAATAAGAAATTCGCATTCGATAAAAGTGCTGGATAGTTTACTCATGCTATTAGTTTATCTTTATTATAAAATTAAAACACTTGGTATATTTCACATAAAATTTTTTATTTATACGACGCGTTTCGACTTTTCAGTCTTCATCAGGTAATAATACAATGGTTTACAAAAATACAACACTTATATGTTAAAATTAATATTAAGAAGAGGGGAGGAACTTACGTCCAATTGGTCATTGACTATATTTTTCTTTGGATTCACCGCCTTGCGAATTTCTAAATTTTCCAGTAAGTTCAGTTTAACGTCTTTCGGCTCAATATGGAGAATCCTATAATCTAATAGTGAACGATTGTGTTGAATACAATGCTGGGAGAATCCTGTGTTATTAGTATTTGTTTTAATTGATTTTAAATGTTCTTTTATTCTAGTCCTGAAATTTCTACCACTTTGTCCGATGTAGATGGCTTCACAATCTTTACATTTAATTTCATATATCCCCGACGATTCTGATTTATCATTTTTTGTTTTTGTATTTGTTAACATTGTTCCTAAATTTGTTTTGTTAGTAGAAACGGAGTTGATGTTAAGTTTTTTGAAAATTGTTGAGACGACTTGTGTGGTATTTGGGATGTAGTTTAAATATATCCAGTTTTTCTTTTTTACTTTACTTTCGGATTGTGTATATATGTTCTGAATCATAATTTTCTTATTTTTATTTCTCAATAGTTTATCAATAGTATCTAATTTATAACCATTATTAACGGCTATTTGTTTTATTGTTGTTAATTCTTTGTTAAAGTTTGATTTATTTAGCGGGATTGTGGTTAATCTATGTATCATGCTGTGGAATGCAGATAATTTAATAGTAAGAGATTGATTGGAGCATTCAGGTATTAAGGTATCTGTAAATGTTGGTTTCCTGTATATGTCATATTCTAAAATATTGTTAATGTTGTGTATTGTTAAGTCAAGAAAGTTCAATTTTTTATTTTCTTCTATTTCTAAAGTGAATTTTATGTTTTATGTCTCAACCAAAATCTATAGATTTATGTCTCAACCAAAATTATTTTGAATTTAATGGAAATTTTTATAAACAAATTAATGGTCTACCCATGGGATCCCCAATGTCACCACTATTCTCTGAAATCTTTATGGATTGGTTTGAACAAAAACTCTTAAATTCACATACCACTTTAACAAACAAAATTAAATTTTGGGCACGGTACGTAGACGATGTTTTTTGTATATGGACTGGTACCTACAGAGAATTAGACAAGTTACTTTATTACATGAACAATATTAATAAAAACATAAAATTCACTTTAGAAATAGAATAAAATAAAAAATTGAACTTTCTTGACTTAACAATACACAACATTAACAATATTTTAGAATATGACATATACAGGAAACCAACATTTACAGACACCTTAATACCTGAATGCTCCAATCAATCTCTTACTATTAAATTATCTGCATTCCACAGCATGATACATAGATTAACCACAATCCCGCTAAATAAATCAAACTTTAACAAAGAATTAACAACAATAAAACAAATAGCCGTTAATAATGGTTATAAATTAGATACTATTGATAAACTATTGAGAAATAAAAATAAGAAAATTATGATTCAGAACATATATACACAATCCGAAAGTAACGTAAAAAAGAAAAACTGGATATATTTAAACTACATCCCAAATACCACACAAGCCGTCTCAACAATTTTCAAAAAACTTAACATCAACTCCGTTTCTACTAACAAAACAAATTTAGGAACAATGTTAACAAATACAAAAACAAAAAATGATAAATCAGAATCGTCGGGGATATATGAAATTAAATGTAAAGATTGTGATGCCATCTACATCGGACAAAGTGGTAGAAATTTCAGGACTAGAATAAAAGAACATTTAAAATCAATTAAAACAAATACTAATAACACAGGATTCTCCCAGCATTGTATTCAACACAATCATTCGCTATTAGATTATAGGATTCTCCATATTGAGCCGAAAGGCGTTAAGCTGAACTTACTGGAAAATTTAGAAATTCGCAAGGCGGTGAATCCAAAGAAAAATATAGTCAATGACCAATTGGACGTAAGTTCCTCCCCTCTTCTTAATATTAATTTTAACATATAAGTGTTGTATTTTTGTAAACCATTGTATTATTACCTGATGAAGACTGAAAAGTCGAAACGCGTCGTATAAATAAAAAATTTTATGTGAAATATACCAAGTGTTTTAATTTTATAATTTAAAATGTTTCACCAAGTGCCAACCACACAAACAATTAATATAGTTTATCTTTATATTGAATACTGAAACATTAATTATATTTCGAACATATACAATAACTCAACAATCATTGAGAGTTTATAATATTACTTTAAAAAAATTAGAGCTTGAAAATCAATTGTCGGGAACTAATAAATCAAGCCTAAACACTCGAATTCCTAACTGGTGCCTTATTAAAGCAAGTAGAATGGCGGAACCGGTGCCGGTACAAGAGCAAGTAACGAATAACGAATGGGATATGCGCTTTAATCTAGCGTGTCAAGTAATATGAAAAGTACATGAGAGGGTAAAAAAGCAATTACTTGTAGCGGAAGGTTCATTTTCCTACGAACATGAAGCATGAAGCATGAAGCATGAGCGCAGCGGACGGATCCAAAGCTAAAATAGTCGCACGTGACTGCTCTACTTCGCATTTTTACAATTTCCATATAAATTAAGCGAATGCTCATGCAAACAAACTTAGCACCTGATATCCACCCTGTTACTACGCTGCGCCCAGACACTCTTTTGTTTTTGTTCCGTCAGGAAAAAATTCAACCTATTCAATTTTTTCGGCTTCATGTTATTTTTCTTGTTAATATTCCAGCTGCATTCTGGCAGTCAATTTTCATTAAAAATAAATTATTTTTTGACGCGGAATTAATTTACACTATTTTTTTAAGTTAACAGATATCAAAGTGTTGTCATTTCATACACCTTTATCGTGATTGCTATGTATCTGTATCCATATACCATTATGTCCGTTTACACTAACGAAACTTAAATTTTAAGTTTGATATAAACTGATAATATCGCAGCAATGTAAATATCATCGAATTATATTTTTACTCGTATTCACTAAGTCAGACATAAAATTTAAGTTTCATAAATACCGTGAAACATGATACATAGTTACGGATTTAACAGAAATGTCTCAGAGCGTTTATTTTAAAATAAAACATGGATAGCAAAATATTATGATTGAATAATTATAAGAAATACAAATAAACAATAATAATAAAATAAAATTTCAAAATTTTCTCCATTTACTGCCAATTCCCCCGTCGCTTATAAAACTCATTCATAACATTAGATATTTAAGCAGGTATAAACCATCCAGCCAGGTTTTGAGTCTGAATTTTTAATTCTTCTAAATTTGAAATGATGCCAATGTATAAATACTGAATGGAAAAAATCCAGTGGTGCCAATAAGATCTAGTAAGTAATTCTCCTCTGTTTGGTTTAAAAATTAAATATTAAAATAGATTCTACAACTAAATATATTATTTACAACTTGCCAACCTATTTCAAAATAAACGTTCCGAAGCATTTCTGTAAAATTCATATCAAATTCCATGTTTCACGTTAAGATAAACTCACGGTAGTTTAAAAACTAATTTAACATATTTTCTAGATTTTATCTTGGCCTATTATAATAGCGTAAAAATAATCTTCCATGTAATTTAGCAAAGATAAATAATTTACTGTAGAAGTGCTTCAATCTGATAAAAACTGTTGATCTATTATCAGAATGTGAATCTTAACCCAGTGTCCTGTTCCAAGTTGAACGGTTTCATTAAAATGTCTAAAGATTAATAATTATATATTTACTTACTGGAAACTTAACTAAAATCCGATATTTAAATTAGAACTAACATAGACATAAAATAAAACAGCAAACGCAATTATATTCTCAGCAGCGTATTTTCATTCATAAACTAAAATGCAATCTTGTTTTGAAAAACGAATATTCTTTTATAAAAAAAAGATTAAAGCCACTTACGAAACATTTTCCTTTACGTAAAGCCAAAACAGTCTTTTAAAAAAACATTACGGCCGTCTAGAAACTTTGCGTTTACCCCTCGGGCGGCAATAAATTAAAGAAATCCTATTGTTCTCATGAATTATTAGAACGATTAAAATTCTTTTTGTATTTGCACTATTTAAATTTATGAAAAGGAAAATTCACTTTATGTTAATTTTACACCTTTATTTTCAGCATTACCATAAGATTTACTCATTAAAATTTCCGCAAAAGAGATTACACCCAACAAAAAGATCTTTATGAATTAATGCCGTGGGCTTCTGGTTCGCGCTAGACTTGGACTAAGAAAAATCGTTGCGAAATAAATTTGGTACGTGTACGTGCAAGATGTAGCAATGAATAATAAAGTTTGTACGGAACTATTAGATGGATCGCTACTGATAATTTGAAAAGTAAGAATGGATTAGCTCACTTCAAACTTATTACAGTTAAATTTTTACAGGCGATCATAAAGATGAGAACTAATTCCAATTTTATTGCCGATCGAAATGATTGATATTAGAACTATTTCCAAAAGAGAATAAGGTTTATGTAAATAGTTAACAATTGATTAAACTAAATTGAATTATATAGAGAAGAGTTGGGTTACTGTCAGGAATAAACCTGGGTAGTAAAATCAAATACGTTCTAAATAAACTAATCTAGGATAATAAGTTATCTATGATAAAAACATACGACCAAATAGGGAATTCAATAAATACAAGCTTTAAACTAAAATTTCGAAATAACCGCTATTTTCTATTTTATTTATTAAATTTGCATATGCAACTTATATATTTGAACAAAGAATCTAATAAATTTAGTTAGTTTTTTATAATAATATAATAATATATCACGCCTTTTACCCATTACTAGGTTTGACACTTCTGCAGAAAGCAGATCTCGGTAAGTGATATATTTCTTCGCGTGAAGTGCGGTTACCAGCCGTCAAATCACGGCCCTCAAAGATGGTAGTGGTGCGGGAGCCACAGGGGTAGATTTAAATTGGTGAAAATTGTTTGTCGGCTGTGGGGATCGAAGCAGGTTTCTCGAGATCCACAGGTCGACTCGATACCATTGAGCCACTTAAACCGCTAGTTTATAATGAAAATGCACTTATTATACATAGTTTAATACAAAATGTTAAGTAGAACGCAAATATTCAGGATGTTCGATTTAAAATAAGAAAACTGGGGTTACTTCTGGTTACGCCGGAAATATAATATTTTAACTTTTCATGTAGTTTGAAGCGCTTTTTGATGTAGTTTCTAAATCTGTAATATGAATGTAATTGATTTTTTTGCCGGGAAGTAAGCCTATTTTTTTGTAACAACCAGTATATTATTGGCCATATGTAAAATTCCAAATGTAAAAATTCTATTATTTACTAGTTATTTTTTTATTTGATCTCAATCCTGGCGATGGCAGCTTCGTTAAAATTTCTAACTAATGCTAAGCCCGTAGAACACATGTTCAATACTCGCATTATATTCGACTTTAGCTTACATTATTCTGAAACCTTAAACCCATAAAACATACGCTCTACACACGTCATTATTTTTGTTTATAGCAAAACTTGCATAATTTAATACTGCATTTCATTCTTTACCTGATTTCACACTTGAACGGTGCCTTACATATTTCGTTATAATAATATTACATATTAAAATACTATTAAACCTTCCCTATCCTAATATATCAGTCTAATTACAATCTAATTACTGAAAGCTACATACTGCATCAGTCGTATCGTTTGACACTTATCCGATGAATAGGATGACGCCAGCAGCAACTAGATGCATCCTTAATGCATCCGTTGCACTAACTCGGGTTCTGTGTTATACTAGTGGTGCACGATGACGATGCTGCACTTTGCAATGTACTTGTATCGATTCTCACTTTAGATAAGCCAAATGCAAGTGGAATACGACATCTTCAGCGCTATATTTAGATTTAGATTTGGTCATCAGTGTTAGGAATGGACAAATAACTCTTTTGATTGGATAGGTTCATCAGATCTAGATTGCTTAATAAGTACTATTGTTTCGAGATAAAAGATATTCGCACAATTATCATTATTAAGAAAAATAAATCGTTTTACCGCCCGTCGTGTTTGGCAACGTAAAATAAAGTAATATTGCACAAGAAAGATAGTCTATATAGACAGAATCGCGTCGGTAAGTAAATGTTTATATTATAGTTACATAAAATAGTTAGTTGCATATCAAGAGAAGAAAGTGAAACATTTCTTCCCGAAGGAGTCATTTCATTTACCGTGCTAAAAACGAGGAATCTAAAGCATAGAGGAAAGAATGATACATTTTTCACGAGGTAAATATAGTATTTTTCACTACCCAATAGAAAGTAAATTAGTTAGAAACAAATTAGAAATTTCAATTTATTATTCTCTTGACAGATGCCACTTGGATGTCACTAATACTACAACAGTTGCCATTACTATTACTTTCTTCCCTAGGATTGAAAAGTGTCACTTTTTTCAGTTGAGTTAAAAATATTTTACTTTCTTACAGGGTTGTGAAAAAATTATTGACAGTATCTGAAAATTATTAGTTAATTTTCTACATCTTTTGTTAAAATAATTTATTTATGTTTGTGTTTAGAAATAAATAAATATATCATCACGTCTTTTACCCATAACTGGGTGTGGCACTCTGCCATAGTAGATCTTGGTAAGTGATATATTTTATCCGCAAGAAGTGCGGTTCCCAGCCGTAAAATTACGCCCCCCCCCAAAGATATTACTGGAGGGGAAGCCACATGGGTAAATTTAAATTGAGGAAAATTGTTTGTCGGCTGTGGGAACCAAACCAGGGTTCTCAAGATTCACAGGCCGACTCGATACCACTGAGCCACCTACCCCATATACTAAAACAAAAACTAAAATTTTAGCTAAGAATAGTCGTTATTACATATGACAAACGACAAAAACAGTGACTATGTTATGAACTAGGAGTGAATTTTCAATAAAGATTTCGTGTGAGAGGAATAAACGAGCTTGTATGAAAGGAATGAGGGCCGTTCCATCTCTCGGCCGAGTAATCTTTTTAATATGCGGGAAAGAAGTGGAAGCAATGTATTTTGGGCAAACATATTAATCTTAATATAAATAGGTTGAACTTATCGTTCGTGCGCACATTGATTTCTCATTAATACGTTCCATAAGCGCTTAAGCTGAGCAAGTGCCCTACATGCAAATTTCCGTACGTTGTTTGAAATTCGGCGGAGAGCATTTTATCAGCGGCCGACATTCAAGTGTTTTGCCGTGATAACAATTGAAAGGACGACACAGAGACACGATACTGCAGCACATCACTTTATTACACATCGTAAACCTGTTCGCAGCCGCCTAGATGTGAAAATTACACCGCGATCGAATGTTTATTCTGGACAATAAATTAACATAAGCTCAGCGGCTGCACCTATATCATTTGGTTAACTAGTTTTACATCAAAACTGAATTATTTTGGTTTGTAAACAACGTCTGTTTGTTTTTGGTTGATGGTAAACATTGTGTTGGGATATAAATTATAAATGTTATACCTATTTGAAGATTGATGTTATTTTTACATAATGTTGTTGGTAACACATTGCCTTCCACTCTATCAATTGAATTTATAAGTATGTCATTTTTATATCATGAAAATACAGAAGGACAAACGGAATAACTTGACAAATATTTAAAAAATGGCGATAACTTAAATTATGATGCAGTACAGTACAAAAACAAAGATAGAAGACCATGAAGAAGAGGACGGACACCTGAGAACCTGTAGAAGCAAAGTACTTCTAATGATACTCGTAGGAGCGCATCGAATGAAAAGTGAACCTCGGAAAATATGTGAACTAAAGTATAAATTCGTCTGAATCTCTACAAAATATATGGCTTCATTCGCAATCAATTTGAAAACTTTGAATTAATAAAAATCAATTTGAAAAATATATCATTATTCAAAACAACAAAGTTTAGGATAGGTGGTTTAATGTTATCGAGTCAGCCAGTGGAAGTGAAAACCCGGGTTCAAATCCCACAGGTGACAAACAAATTTCATCATGTTAAAACTATCCCTATGGCCTCCCCAACACTAACATCTTTGGAGGCCGTAATTTGACGGCTGGTAACCGCACTTACAAAATAAATAAAATAAATATATCATCACACCTTTTACCCATTATTGGATGTGGCACTCTGTCGTAGCCGATCTAGGTAAGTGATATATTTCTTTTCGTAAAGTGCGGTTACCAGTCGTCAAATAACGGCCCCCAATGTTAGTGGAAAAAGTGCCACGAGGGTAGTTTTAAATTGGTGAAAACTGTCGGCTGGGAATCGAACCCACACTTCACGCGAAAAAAATATATCACTTACCAAGATCTAGAGTGATGATATATTTATTTATTTTATAAAATTTGTAGCAGTCCCAATACAATAAGTGAAGAATATTAAGAATAAAATATTTATTTATTTAATATGCTAATGAACGTCTTAGAAATAATATGATAAATAATGACTTTGGGGAAAATATTATATACATAAAATAATCAGGAATAAGGAGCTAACTAATCAGTAATAACATACTGTATATTTAACCAGTAGTTCTCAAACGATAGAACAAAATTGTACTTTTTAAAATGGTAACCTATTATTTTTAATCCATTAGATAAAATATTTCTTTCTGATTTCAACGATATAAATATTGTACAGGGTTGTATAACAATTACTAATAGTACTAAAAATTTGAAAAAAAATTTGCAATATTGAAGTAGGCCATGTAATAAATAAATACAAACAAATGATATAGGGGACAGATAGGTTTGTTATACAATTGTATACAATAAGCATAAGAACATATTCGCAGGTCGATAGGCTAGAATCCGAGATTACCCGGGTGTCTTATGTCACAACATGCATTGACCTAAGTGCTCGACTACCGCATCAATAAATTGTTGATAGATTTACTGTTATGTAAATAAACAGAGAAACAAGTATTAATTTACATGTTATACTGTTTTAAAATTAGATATCTAGTGTGTGAGGTTTCACTTTCTATTAGTTTATCTGTAGGCAGGTACATATTTACAGCTTATATTATATCCTTATTCAGATGTGACGAATTTCAGCAAAAAAATCCAATTTAAAAAGTAATATTAATAGTCTAATTGTTGGCTGGAGGCGTTAAAAAATCCCTCGTCGTTGCCAACTTTTTACAAGTGACAAAAAATTCCCTAGCGGAGAACATTTCTGCTTTTTAATATTTATTAAGCATCCGCTTCATTCTCAGGGAAATTTTGTTAGCTCAGATATCAAAATATCCCTCACCGTTTTGTTTACATATCATTTTACCAGAAAATAATTCCCCTGAAATAGGTCCTGCTTTGTGAATAATAACTTTGCTAAATTTTTTTGAGTTTTATTTCGTTTGAAGTTTTTTCCACGGAAAGAAATGTCAATATGCCGAGCAGATGTAAACTCATTTTTTACGAACTTTACTTTCATGGTATTATCATTTTTCACATTTTTCCTCGTGATTATTTAAATAAAGGAAGAATAAATATTTTAGTACGGATGTATGACTGAACATTTCGCGGCTTTATATTTTTGAATTAAAAAAATGTTTTTGTTAGCATTGTTAATATACCTCGTTTTATAGCCATACTTTTATTTTGTTATTTCATTGTTGTTTCAGTAACTAAAGACATCTAGCGATATGAAGACATATTATAGTAATGTCTATTTAATGAAAAAAAAAATGCGAAGAAAATGAAATGAAATTTCACACAATTGCAGTTAGACACTCAATTTGTAAGAATTTAAAACGAATCAAAAAGAAAAGCCAAGAAAAAAGTAGTGTTTTGCATTCTTTTCTAAAAATAAATTTCATAAAATTGCAGATAAACACTCCAACGAAATTGCTAAATTACGAAAATAAAATCAAGAACCCTGTACTTGACTTTGTTCATCAGATTTAGACCGCAATTAATTTTCGCTAAACGTTTTGTTTTGAAAATCAAAATTATATTTACATACAAACAAACTAAATTCATGAAATAATCTGTGAACAAGTGTAAAATTGCTTTTACGGTACAAAAGTTGAAGTAATGGCCAATTGTGTCAGACACCTAGAAAATACTACGATTTAATTACAGTATATGATTTTGGCAATGTCAGTATATGGTTATGAATAACCTATATTCCATAAATGTGAAGAAATTTTACTTATGATGTAATTGTTTTCTAGTTTGATTTTTAGTATATTGAAAAATATTTCAAAATACTCGCATCACAATTTTCAACTATTTTTGTATAAAACTATTTCTGCACTCAACCATACGTTATTTCATTACGGAAAGTGCATATATGACGTCAGCATCGTCCTTCTAAATAGCCGCCTCGCGCGCATTCACACTATTTTATTCCATCAAAGTGATATAAACCTGAAATTTTTATGACACGGCTCGCGGCCCGTGTGGTGTGTGTATGAAGATGATAACTGCTTACGTCGGGACAATCTTCGTGACTGGCGTCTACAGCACTACGGCGCTCCGAGCGGCAACCGAGCGAACGACGCAGCACTTTGTTCAAGTGATGGCGACGGCGAAGCTGTCCTGGGACGAATTCAAAAAGTGACGCGTCGATTTTAACTCCAGTACGGATGGGACTGTTACGATTACTGATGGGAATATTACTTACAAGTTTTTGTTAGAATTTGTTCAAGATGTTTTTCAGGAACATTATTGTAATATGTTAAACTAAATTACCCTTTTAACATTCTAAAGATAAAACTAATAAAGAGAAAACTTTCAAGCGCATAATCGAATGGAAATTGTGTTTTGTTCTTATATTACAAACATAACAAATATAAAAAGGAGTATAACATATAATTACTTAAAAGCAATACAATAAGTTTCCATAATAAAAGTTTGAAGAACAAACAGAATCACAATTTTGTTTGAAACTGAACAAATGAAATCTATTTTGATAATTTGCCTCAAGCAAAATTAATAATTGATAATTGTAATTAAATCTACTTGGTTGCCAATAAAATAAATTCTATTTTCATACACATCAATTTAAAGAAATCTATCGATATGGCAAATTCCCGATGGGGAACTGCTTCTACAGAAGAAAATTTTACTTTTTAAATCCTCTCTCTAAATATAACTCGGAATATGATAATTGTCAGATAATATGTTCACATGAATTTAAATTCGTTGTTACGGAAATGGAAATAAAGCGACTAAAATACTATCAGCAATTACATATAACATGTTATACTAGTTCAGATAGTTCTATCAACATTTTACCGTTTTCTATGTTACATTGATTATAGAACATTCATTGAATCAAACAATTTCGTCATCATTTAAAACCATCATAAATAGCACAATATCATAGCACAAATGGTAATAATTATACTGAATGAAAATTTCTAATGCGATAAGATGGGAAAACCGGCTCGTAGGTAAATTTTTATTTCTCTATGTATTTAACATATTTGGAAGAAATTACACGTATACATATATATATATATATATATATATATATATATATATATACCGGGTGTAACATGAAAACCTGGCCATAGACGTTTAACATGGGAAATCAGTTTTTCCTTGCGCAAAAGTGGCCAATTGATTTTAGGCAAAAATGCTTCAAATAAAAGTTGCAGAGCTTGAAATTATGGATCTAAATCAGTTTTCAGATTTTATTTTGCACATTTTGTAAGCGAAATAATCGCATTAATATTTTATAAGAATTTCTACTTTATAGTGATAGCCATGGAGTTGAGACAAAATGATAAACAAATGTATGACGTTTTAACTGTCAGAAAAGTTTAGTTTTAAATGGATTTGTGATTTATTTAAGTGAGAAAGGTGATTGTTGTTATATCATTATTGAAAATGGATAATAACCCTTTTGTAATATTATTTCTAAATAAATAAAATAATTATTTGCGTAAAAATTCTATTATTTATTATAATAAATATTAAAAAATTATAAAATAAAATTATCCATTTTCAATAATGATCTAACAACAATCACCTTTGTCACTTAAATAAATCACAAATACATTTCAAACTAAACTTTTCTGACAGTTAAAACGTCATACATTTGTTTATCATTTTGTCTCAATTCCATGGCTATCACTATAAAGTAGAAATTCTTATAAAATATTAATGCGATTATTTCGCTTACAAAATGTGCAAAATAAAATCTGAAAACTGATTTAGATCCATAATTTCAAGCTCTACAACTTTTATTTGAAGCATTTTTGTCTAAAATCAATTGGCCACTTTTGCGTAAGGAAAAACTGATTTCCCATGTTAAACGCCTATGGCCAGGTTTTCATGTTACACCCTGTATATATATATATTCAAGAGCTTTTGTGATATCATTATAATAGCAAAAAATAGCACAAGTAATCCGTACATAATTATATATTATAGTTTTATAATGTCAAAGTCATATTTAACAGCATTATTTTGTCAGAATAGTAACTCTTAAAAACAAAAACTATCACGATTTGGAGCACTTGTTAGTACTCTTAGTTTATTCAGTTAGTCTTGATTATTTCATAATCAAATGTCAATTAAAAAAAATGCTACACCTATTGAAAGAACTGAGTTGTCCTCGCTGTACAAACACAGAGTTCTGTTCCTCTACAACGTTATCGTATCGGACAATGCACTAAAAGATTGGTTGTAAGAAATATGTTTGAATTATTCACGCACTCGCACTGCGTTCTAGTAGATACATATACCGGGCAGCAAGACTCCAACTCTGATACACTGATAGCATCGGTCAACGTGCGCCCTGCACGTATGTTCGTATGTTATACGAGGTCATTTGCAATGAAGTATTAGTGCACTCGTAGAATTAATGATTGAGGAAGAATGGGAACTATGTTGGTAATATTAATTATTTGCAGTTTGTTGTCAGCAAAATAAATAATGGTATTTGGATTTTTAAATAAAAGAAAAATGCTCTACACTTTTTTTTTAAACCTTAAAAGCTATTTTAAAGTTTATATAATTAAATAAATAATTAATAGAGAACTGTAAATACAAACTGAGAGTTTGATTATTCAAAAACTCAATAAAAATTAATAAAACCTCCAATACTACGAGTATAAAAGACATATGGTAGTCAATTTGTTAATGTCATTGACT
Source organism: Pterostichus niger (assembly GCA_947425015.1). Taxonomy (NCBI): domain Eukaryota; kingdom Metazoa; phylum Arthropoda; class Insecta; order Coleoptera; family Carabidae; genus Pterostichus; species Pterostichus niger. The sequence goes on along the minus strand of OX380334.1, from coordinate 29,459,698 downwards.
TTTTCAATATATCTCAACAAAATAACAATTAATTTCGTTTCTTGGTTGGTTATGTCGTGTCATATAAATGACTTAATTTACTATCTATTTAATTTTACGTCTAAAATAAACAATTGTAATACATTAAAACCAGAATGTCTACATCGTTGAAATTAGAAAACAATTTTCTATCTAATGAACTAAAAAATTATATACTATTTTTAAAAATACAACGTGTTCTTCCGTTTGAGAACCACTGGTTGAATATAGGGGTCGTTATCACTGATAAATTAGGCTTTTATTCCTGATTTTTGTATGTATTCAACATTTTTCTCTAAAGCCTTTAGTTTGTCCTAAAAGCAATAGTTGTTTTAAAGGAGACATCCCATATATGTGGTTATGTTTTTTTTATGTTACGTTGTATAACAGGAACTTAATTCCAATTACAGTACAGGGTCCGCACTCATCGAGCCGCAGTGTGGTAGTTCATATAATTTTTAGCTTGAGTGCGATTCGAACTTGGGATCTCCAGATTAGAATTCCGTAACGCTATTCACACCACCGTATTAACGGAATAATGTAACCGGTAAAGTGTGAAATACAGAATTAAATCATGCAAGTTTTACCAAAAATAAATATAGGCTAGGGTTTGTTTGTTTAAAACGCTAAACGAAGCAAGCTTTGCTAAATTCACATTTGAGTTAAAATCGAATATAACAGCATGCGTTCATGCGTATGGAGAACATGTGTTTGTTGGATTTAACATTTATTTATTAGAAATGCGACCGAAGCGAGTCATACCAAGAATGCGTTCTAATATAAAAAATTACTGCTAAATAATTCAATTTTTACATTTGGAATTTCGTACATTGCTCGAATTTTATATTAATATCATGTTATATCCCATTAAAAGGAAAAGTACAAACTTTTGAAAAATTCACAGAATATTTATTTATTAGATTCATCTTGCAATTAATCTTCACCAAACCTACTTCAATCTATTCATATTCCATTTATAACAATCTAGTAAATTTTTCCAATATTTCATACAACTCAATTCAGTTGATTTTCAACCAACTTACCTGTCAACATTTTTGTTTTCAACACACTGTATATATTAGAGTATAAAAATGCAAACTTAAACTCAAAATTCTTGAGACATACAAGTCTGCGTCTGAACAAAATACAGTATAGTCTGTGCATTCGGGCCCGGGTTCTAATTTTAAAAATCCATGTAAACAGTAATTTAAATGCGGCAAGTGTTCGTAGTGTACCGGACATGTAGGAAAAACAACTCGGGCAGACTCCAGCAGACTCCGAGAGTCTCCGGGAGATTCCGGACTCCGACAACTCCAGAGCGAGTCCCGGCCGGAAACAAAACGACATCGGATAATCTCCGGTCATCTTAATTCTTCCTAACCCTGCTCTTCGCCCCGCGACAGCCATAAATAAAAGACGCTCGCTTTTATGCGCATATTTTATTTTTGAGATTGTTTGTTGGAATAGAAAAACAGGCTAAGAGACTAATATATGTTACAGTTGGCATTCGGGTACTGTATTTTTAATTCTCCATATTCAGTCTGTTTTTATATTCATCCAGCAGAGGGATAGAATTTCATATAGTCGTACAGGATATGTGATATTTAATTTTCAAGTATTTTTATATATTTTCCTTTCGTTCGTACTTGGATATTTTACATTTATTATATTATAAATAAAATTCGTTTCTTAAGCAAAATGGGTATTGCTTCATTTAAAAGAAATCTAAATTTTAATTAAATAGAAATTTGTTTCCGAAGTTTTCAAATATTTTAGAAGTATCGTTTATTTTGGATATTTTGCCTGAATATAATTATTGTGTTAACATTTGCAATAAATTTCTACTAATATATATTTTTAATATATATATGTAAATAAATAACCTTCCTTGCTTGCTTGCTTTTTTTACTTCGAATATCTTAAATACCTTTTTTTTGTATGGGTTTTCAAATCAATATATTATACTTCGAACAAACCATATTAAATTTAAATGCCTAATTTGACTTAAAAATCAATTTTATTTTATTAATGTCAATATTAATTTATTAAATGTCTATCAACCAATTTCCAGAGTTTGAGAGTATAATTAAATATAATTCACTTTAATAATTTAGTAGGTTAGTATCCTCTTGTACCTTAGCAGATCTCGGTAAGTGATATATTTTTTCGCGTGAAATGCGGTGCCAGCCGTCAAATCACGGCCCCCAAAGATATTAGTGGAGGGGGAGCCACAGGGGTAGATTTAAATTGGTGAAAATTGTTTGTCGGCTGCGGGGATCGAACCAGGGTTCTCATGATCCACAGGCCGACTCGATACCACTGAGCCACCTACCCCATACTTGAAAAAATAAAAAAAAATTGTAAAGATATTAAGAATATTATCTTTCGTCAATCCACAATTTCTTGAAAAACATCTGAATAAATCCTGTACTGGTATCAGTAACAAGTGAATGATGAGCCCAGCATTTGTCATTGTCGTCCGACGTTCATTTATCATTTATATTAATAAATTGCCGAGTTAAATAATTCATTTGTTATTTGATGTTTGTGCGGCGACGAAGCAGAAGGGGAAGGTATTTGCGTGACTCCATTCAGATGCGCTCGTTTAATGAAAACTTTATTGTTTATATTCCGTGAAACAATAATTGCTGAAGGAACTTTAATTGAATTTTGTTCCGAACGTTCGGTTTATTTATCGAGCACGGTTCATGTTATTTGACGTTGTTTTAAATGGATTAGGAACATTGAATGACTTACTAATTGGATGCTTTTCATATTTTTCACATTTATTAAGCTCTGTGTTTTTCCTTCAGCAAATCAACAAGACGTAAAGGTATTACGTTTACTAATATCTTTGGAGGCAATGATTTGAAGGCTGGTAACCGCAATTCACGCGAAAAAATATATCACTTACCGAGATCTGCTTAGGCAGAGTGCCACACTCAGTGATGGGTAAAAGGCGTGATGATATATTTATTTTATTTATATTAAAGTCAATAAGAGCTCATCAATTTTAAAAAGAGTTTTAGCTAATCCTGAGTTTTGGATTGTTCAAATTAAGTTAAATCATATTCATAAAAAAGTTTAAATGAACTTGATACCATTTAGCTTTCAAATCGAGTTTTGGATTAAGTTAACTGGTCCAAAATTCAGGATAATCAACAACTTTTTTGAAAATAAACAAAAGACGAATATTAATATGATAGTGTACTTTAATATTTGCAATTTATAGTTTTACTTGAATCCGATTAAAATATATAATGGAATTCATATTTGCAATTCTAGTTAATAAAGGTAAAAGATTTAGTAACCACAAGCACGAAAGTTGCCAAAGTAAATGTATTTATTCTTCTAAATGTAAAGCTTTAAATTGCATTTATTTACATGCAGTTAAGAAAGTTTATATTGAATGCATTCAGATGCAAAAGCTTTCTACTTTAGCAAGAAGAAACGAACGTCGAACTTTTACCACCAAACAGTTGAAATGCTTAAATTTAGTAGAAGTTAAACAAAACTCCACTTTTAGAGAAACTCTCTTGATAATATCATTTATTACCAGTTTACCAGTTATTGAGAATTTTGATGAAAAAATAATATCAAAATATATATAAGATACACTTCTAAAATTTCAGTTGAATGAACGATTGGTGAAACATGTTAGTGAAATAGAGGGTGGGAGATTGCGTAGACGATCTAGGAATAAATGAATGGTTTTTTGGGTGAATGAAAGATGAGTTTGTTTCAAAAGAAATATGAATGTAGAAGAATCGTGGTGTGGACATAAATATAGAAATTGTAATATAAATTGTTTTTGTTTCTAGATTATTACTTTGTATTATTGGTTACTTTTATTTAAGTCAACTTCTTTGCAAGTTTCTTTTAGTCACCCATGTTTGTTTTTGTTTATCTTATCATACTATTTGTTTCGTTGTATTTTGTTTTTCGTACGTTTTTGAACTTTACGACATAAAGATGATTATTATTTAAAAAATTAAATGTTTGGTGAAGATTAATTGTAAGATGAAAATATTAGTTTTGAAATTATATTTTATAATTTATATTAAAGTGTGTAGTCAGGTTTAGAATTGCCATATGTAATTTGGTACCTATCATAATTGTTTTTCGAGTTCTAGCTTAACAACATACCATTATTTTAATGCTAGTAGTGGAAAAAATAATATATACTATTTACGAGAAAAGTGTTTTTTTTAATAACTCGCGGATCTTAAATATCTCGCTTCGCTTGAGTTTTAGCCCGCACGTGAATAAAAACTAGCTTTACGTTTTTGTTAGCAAAGGTAGAAAAAGTTCATTTTAGTCTCGTCGCTCTTAGTAACGGCATATTGTTATATATGTTATGATTTTATTGCCAAAAAAACCCAATTTTTACTCCCGGTAATAAAAAAATATAGTTTAGTTCGTGATTACAAATAAACAAAGCTAAACCCCCGTTAAATGCATATATCTCTATATGTTTGAGACACACGGCATAGTATGTTTTTTTTACAGGATTGCATAATAATCACAGAATAAATTTGCATGATTTATTTATGAATTTATGTTAATTACAAAAAATAAAAACCCTTACTGTAATCTACTTTGTTTGCAACAAGCAACAGTGTTGAAATTCATAACATTGCACTACAGTCCCTCATTTCATTTCAATTTTAATTTAAAATTACAACTTCCGTAACCGCATAATTGGAAGGCGTATATTTCGAATTTCCATTCGTAGCTTAGCGCGTGTTTATTATACTCTGTCACACACACACACACACACACACAGAAACAATAAGTATACTTCTAATATAGTGTTGTATGGTTTGCCTTCGAAATGGAAATGAACATTTTGTAAAACTGTGCGAGTCGTAAATTCGCTTTGGTTCCGTGACTGCGGATTTTTGTAAATTGCCGCCATTTCCCAGTTCCGGTGCAGTTGGCGACGACAGTGGCGCCTCGGTGCTGCATACGGACCGGAAAGTTATTATCATATGTTAGGCGGTGCGTTGTGCTACCCGTTACCCGGTACCCGGTACCGTTTCCGGATTAAATGTTAAAACACACGGGAATCGCCGACGAACCGGACACGAGAAAGCTAACCGGTTATTACCGTTATAGACGGAGAGATTTTACGTTTTCATTTGTGTGGTCCTGAGTGTATTATCGAATTTGATATTAGCTAAACGAATATGAAATATGGGTATACTATTCTCAGAAGAATTTGATAGTAATGCCATTAAAAATGTGCTTAATTTTCCTACAAAAGTGACGAACTACAGTCTCATTGTAAATTTTCCAAATTTTACAAGCTAGACCTTATGTTTCCACGTCAGTGATTGGTTAAATGCCGTAGCAGATTTACAATATAACAAAAAGTATAGTAATGACTATTTTTGTTTATATCAGGTCACTCTCATTCAGTGCTTCGTTATGTTCAAATTTGTGATTACGGTGATATTTCGAAGAGTTTTCAAATATCGCGCCTTACTATTTTTCACTGTGTAAATCACTGGTCACAGCGCTCTCTACTATGAAGCTACGATGAGACGGACTGTAAATTCTAATATTTATTACAAAAGTTATCAGTACAACATTGATCAAGTCTTCTTATCAACGGCGCACCTAGAAAACATGCATTGCAAATATTTTGACAGTTTTTGACAAGTCTTTTATTGCTTTTAATTTAGTTATAAACAGAGAAATATGTGGTAAATCATATGTTATACTGTTTCTTAATATCAGAGATTGTTTAAGGTTTCTTAGTTTTCTGCAATTTGCAAATACATTACAAACAAAAAGCATTTTCCACTTGATTAGTAAAATCAAAACGTTCTATTGGTTTATTTGTCGGCGCTTTAAATTGTTGTATTTAAATTGTATAAATTATTTAATAAATATTATAAATTTCATCAATGATATTTGATATTCGTACCATGATTGACACACCGCAAACCTGATCCTAAATTACCTAATTAATATATTAGTTTTTGTTAAATGAACTAATTATCAGTATAATAAAGTAATTAGTATTTTGAATTCATTCTCTTTTAAGAACATTAATTGGAACGTAATTTCATTTCATTTCATGATTCTGCTTTATTGGATAATTTGTAACTAATTTTACGTTTATGTTCAAAATCTAAAATAATTAAATCTTTTTCAATTGAAAATTATTCATAGTTTATGCTGCAATTACTTTAATAATGTTCTCAGCAGAAATATTAAATTCACTATACATAAATAAATATTCACTTCTTAGCATAACGCAATGAAAATATATAAACTATCACATTTCGGATCGGTGAGTACAGACTGTACTGTAATTGGGATTAAGTTTCTCTTATATACAATAGCATAAATAAATAAATAACAAACAACACAAAATTATTACGAAAGTAATCTAATTTAAAACTGCATAATCACTCTAGAAAGTATGTAAATTTGATGAAGTGACGATTAAGCAATTTAAGCTACTTAGTAATTCTGTAACAATTTCATTTTCAAACCTGTAAAGCCTTTTCATAATTATTATAGTATATTGTTTTATAGAGCAGGTGGCTCATCGGTATCGAGTCGGTCTGTGGATTTGAGATCCTGGGTTCGATTCACAAAACCGACAAACATTTTTCATAAATTTAAATCTACCCCTATGGCTAGCTATGCACTAATATCTTTGGAGGCCGTGATTGACGGCTGGTAGCCGCACTTCACGAGAATAAATATATAACTTACCGAGATCTGCTTCAGTACAGTGCCACACCTGGTAATGGGAACAAAGCGTGATGATATATTTTTATTTATTTATTTATTTAAGTACGTATATGTAAACATCGAACCATACATAAGTATAATAATAACTCAAGATATTTATTTATTTTCCATATTTTGTAGAAATGTAAGTTTGCTTTCAAGCTTTAATTGAATTACAGTTTTCATTCGCAGTCAGACAAATTCGTCAGTGCACGAGTAAATAAAAGCAAGCAATTCGGATTTACTCGCTCAATCGAATGCAACTGTAACGAAATTACATACGCTTATGAACGCGCCAGATTGTCACATTATATACTACAAAATCTGTAAATGATGATATTTTCTATACATTTTAATAAATTGATTACTTTAAATCCTATCGTGTAGTAATAATTTGTTCTGTATTAGTGTTGCTTCTTAACGTAAAATACCTCTATATCTGACGTTCTGATTTTGATACCCGAGTTTATATCTTGGCTCGGCGGGAGAACTATCAGATCCGGATCGTCAATGTTTGATTCAGATATTTATATATTTGTTTAATTTTTGCATATTTTGTATATACAGGCTGTCCAATGGAGACTGTACCATAAGCAAATAAAATGGAAAAAGTGTTTCGTTACCATGGCTTCTCTCATTACGTTTCAGGAGAAATATTCAAATAAATATTTATGCCCGGTCTTATAAAGGACAAAATAAATTTACTCTCACAGTTAATGTATTTAAATTAATAAATTCGAATCAATTTGATTTATTTTCTGGCATATATAATAAAGCTGGTCATTAGAGCATTAAATTCCGCTTCTAAATCAGTTTAGATATTATATTTAATTTATTTAGTTTATCAAGTTTAAAATATATCTGAAACATTTTCCAGTAAAGTAAATAGAGATGCAATGACCGTGGAAAACTGATTTCCCTCTTTAACCGTCTTTGGCACTGTTTTCTTGGGACATTATATATATATATATATATATATATAAGATAGGATCGTGTCCGTAATACTTCAATAAGATTTAGAAGAATACTGTAAGAAAACTGTGTGTTAGGAGGGTTGGTTTGGTCATGTGAAATATATGTCGAATGAAATATTGGTGAAACAAGATGGACCAACTAGAAATAAATAGATGGATATGACTGAAAATTAGTTGCATGAAAGATACATTTCAAGTAGGATAAATAACAAACTTGCATAAAAGTTACTATAAATTTGAATGCAAAGAAATGTACCAGAATAGCAATATTTGTCGAATTGTAAGATGAGTCTACAAGTAATGAATGTTTCAAGGGTTTGTGCTACCTTATTAGATGGGACATAGCGCGCCATGTATGTATCATAAGTCTACACCAATAGGGATTGCAAACAATAATTATTGTGTTCAATAATACATCTCTATAATGTCTATGTCAATTTGCTGTTGACCGCAAATAATAAATAATGCCGAACTCCACTATATAGCTAATTAGAACATGAATGCAAAATTAGACAACTTTATGCATTATGAACACTAACCAGTTTCATGAAAGCTTACGAGTACTGTAATTTGCTAATTATTAAAAGCCATTTCTTTCATAATAATGAATAAAAATTCCTGTCCTGCAGAGACATTAAAAGATGTAAGTATTAAAGAAATTATTTACGGCCTTTAAACGAGCTAAAAAGAAATAATAAACAAACGGCATAAAATTTATCGTTCTTTAAATCCTTTTTCCAGTTTTCTAACTAAGATCTTTTGGAATAAATCAAGCAACACTAAATTTTATTTTCCAAGTCCATTAATGCACGTAATTAAGTTGTATTTTTTATTAGGAAAATCTGTGTTTCGCTCAACTTTTATTCCAGTTTACGATAAAATTTAATAGAGGTTTTTATTATCAAATGCGTCCCCTTTACAGTTCGGTTTGTAACTTGAATTGGGACTTTATCGCTTTTGTTTCGTTGTAAATAATGAATCAAGTATTCCCTTATTTCGATTTTATTACCAATGGATGCAAAAACAAACTATAAATATTTAACCATAAAGGTATTATACATGAATACAAAACGTGAAAAGATAAAGGATGAAATCATTTGACTTTTTTCTTTTTCACTTGCCACCTTTTTATTTGTTTTGTGAACGGGCAGTAAATTTTAACAAATAAATAAAATTATTGCAGAGCTTTTTAGCCGATAAGTTATTTGTTTAAATTAGTAATACAATCTCTCACTTTTATCTCATACCTTAACTTTAACTGTTCTTATTATAATATTATTATTATGATTATTACCGCAGAAAGATTGCAAATAAAATAAAACGAGCACAAAGTAAATTTTTCCAAACCATAAAGTTAATTTAAATTCGCAGTGCAACTACGCTGCAGTGCAGCAGTGCAGTAGTGCAACGACTTTTCCTTGTTTAATTTCACGTAAACCGCATTTTAAATATGAAAGCTTGGCGTAGAATCTCTTCTCCAACAGCTGCAGTTCGCAGTTTGTTGCTGACTTCGCTCGCATCTAATAAGGTAAGTGATATTCCTTGTAAGATGCTACGGTCCGTGCTGCACTCATTTTATGTCACCAGATATTATGATTCGTACTGTAATGCAATAACCATTAGCTGCATTAACAGCAAATGTATAATGGAAAAGTCGATAAAGAGAATAAAGTTTGAAAAAGTTTGCAGCTAAATTTAATTGGAGAGTACTTAATTTTGAGAAAAGTACGAGAATACTTCATTTTTTACGTTGGGAATATGATGTTTGAAGATTGAAGATTAGCAAAGTAATGTAAGAACAATTTTTCAAAAGAAAAGTGGAAATTATTTATATTTGATTTAATTTTTCTGATAAAATTTGGTCGAGGCGCCCAATTTTAAATTTGTCTAGAATTCAAAAGCGATTTTTAGAATTAATAAATTTAATAGCATATTACAATACAAAATATGTAAATTTTCAACAGCAGAACGAGGAAAAGGTAGAAGAACAATTTTTGTTTTTATTTTTCAGTTATGTTGTAAATCATTATAACGATTAGGTGATGTATAATTAATTTGCGCTAATATTAAAAAATATGACAACTTAGGTCGTAAAAAACATGGTGTTTTGTAGGCCTCAGGCTTCACCCTTATGAAAAATAATGCATTTCTCTATCTAGATATATATTATACTATTAAAAACTCACTACTTAATATCATTCTTCAAACTGGTTTTCAAGGAGTAGAAATTTTGAAGAACTCACCTCTAAAGGAAATTTCAGTTAGCAACAATTATAATTCGTATATCAATATACATAATTATTAAATTTTATTAATATAAACAGCAAAAAAATGGGAATTAACATGTGCTACTATAATTAATCCAATTTGGATACAGTTTAAACAGCCTTTGTTTACACAGAGATAATTTGTAAACCTCCGAACAGGTAAACTGGTCTAATAAATCATAATTATAAAAATTACACATTTTCCACAGGTTCCAAGTAAGTAAAATATTTTCCTCGTCCAGGCACATTAATTTCCTGCGTTGATCCCCGGGATTTCAAAGGTACAACATATTTCGTGTTGTTTGTGATTAAGAAAAAAGATTAAAAAAACATTGTGTACGCAGCTGAGGCTGTTAAAATGAACCTCCGCCCGGTATAGTTGATGTTAAACCCATCGTTACTGTTGTAAGCCGTCACTAACGAATGCAGAATGTTTTCTTTGCTAGGGAGGTTATGTTATCGGAGCTGTAATGTGACTTGTCGACTTGACATGTGTCGGACCGTGTGAGATAACGCTCGTTAAAGCGAAAACATTGCGTGATAGCGCGGGTGTTATTTTTTAATTATTGTGCGGTATTTTTAAACTTATGTCCGGCTTTTTAAATTACCATATATTATACGGTAGGGTTACATTGTCATGTAGGTTGTGACGTTGCCTTGTTAAGTAAAGGGTAAAGTTTAAAGTTGAACTAAAGATCGTGCTAGATTATCTTTAAAATATTGTAGAATTTAAACTTTACCAACCAAGAGTTCGCACGTCCTACCTTCCCTGACTTTTACTTTAATTGCTGTATATAACATAGAACGGACAAATTTATTTGTAATAATTTAGATAACTGTCTCAACTCAAACTTAATTTATTACAAATTTTTGAGTTCAAATGGAATAAAAATTACTATATAGATTAATATATTGTTGAATATTCTATATTATTTTAATAAATAAAAATAAATATACTAACACGCGTTTTACCCATTATTGTATGTGGTCTTCTGCCATAGTAGATCTAGGTAAGTGATATATTTACGCTCGTGAAGTATGATTAGTCGCCAAATCACGACCCCCAAAGACGTACGTGTTAGCGAATCCGCAGGGGTAATATTGAATTCAGGTTCTCAAATTCACAGTCCGACTCAATACCATGGAGCTATCTACCTTTTCTGAGAAATTAAATGAAAAATTTGAAATCATTTTTCATCATTATTATTAGCAAATAAATGTAGAAACTGTATTTCAAATTTGTAACAAAATTCTCTACATATTTATATATAAACAAACGAAAAATATCGCATTGAAATTATTGTAAAGATTGCAAAAATATTTTTTATGACCCTGTTAGTATTCATAATTTGAAATATATTTGTTTCCCTACGTAAGAAAAGTAGTCATACAACTGTAAAACAATGGTACTCGTATAATTTTAAATTTGTAACTTCCAGGTGATATCGATTAACAGAATAATAAATATTATCTAAATTTCTAATTTATTTCTGAAAATTTTAAATATGAAAAATTATAAGTATAACTCGAGAAGAAAATGTTAGTCTCCCCTCATGTGTTTCATATCCGTCGCCCTTGGCTCGGAAAATAAGACGGCCTCTTCAGAAAAAAATGTATATCTTTCTTCCCTTGATTATAACTGTTATTTTGTAATATGCTATTTTTTTGTTAGATGAATAAATTCATGAAAAAACCTTCTAGGGTATCTACTAATTAATTGTAATACTTTCAAAACTATACAATATTTTTAATATACAATAATAATATTTTTTTAATTAGTGTTTGGATCCAACTTCAGAGTTAATAAGGTACATAATTCACCTGAAATTGAAAAGCTCATCTAATTGTGGCCCTGTTCTCGTTAGGAAGTATCAGGTATAACATTTCTTTATCTCATATTCAGATGAGAATCTTCTAACAGGAATAAGAACTAAGACTTTGTAATCCTAATTTGCATGTTTAAAAATTCTGTAATTATTACGTACATATTTTTGCATGACTTAGCGCTAAGTGGAAGAAAGATACGACTCTGACTCTGCTTATTATGAAAATGTGTTTCCATATTTAACAGAAGCCGAAGTGGTTTTTATGAATGGATTAAAAATCCAAAAGGGATTTAACTAGCGGATATTTGTTTTACCACCAGACAGTTTAACAATGCTGAAATAAAATGGTGGATATTTCATCTGTCAGATAAGTGAACAAACATCGTTTCTATATATATATATATATATAAATAGTTAATATAATTTGTGCATTTTAAGCTATGACTATAACGGGCAATGATGAGTTATCTGTCATTTTATCCCAGCTTTGGCAAATGAACTAAATAGGTAAAATGAAAAGAAAAGATTACTTAAGGTACAGGAATTTAATGATCCACAACTGTGAATGTTTTTCCACTATAAAGTACTTTAAGAAGATATTAATCTTAATAACTGCTAAAAATTCTTAAGTAGTCAATTATATTTAATTTATTTAAAATTTTGGATCAATAGTAAATTTTTTGCTTTTCAAATGACCTTTAAATTTTGACATAATTCTCACGCTATATAATTTCTTCCTTTCAGAATATTTCATTCACGCAATAAATCTTCAATTATATCCATTCATTTTGCCTAAGTTGTTCACGTAATCTCTAGATTTTAATTTCACCAACATACATCTGTTTCACCAATTTTTTATTCAATATACCTACGTTCTCGGTTCCACATATCCAACTTACATTCATTTTTTTTTCTTAATCTTTCATTCATCATACATCAACGTATTTCTGAAACTCATACATATAGCCCTCAAATACTACCTCATTGCCTCAGCAGTTATATTAAAAATATTATGAGGTATTATTGAAAACAAACATATAATTCCTTTTATACAAACTTAATTTATCTTTAAATTGAGCAACAAACCGTCAATCATATTCATCCATTTATTCCTAGTACATCTACATAATCACTCACACTCAATATGTACCTATTTCACCAATCTTTTATTCGATATACGGTCCAAATACCCAAATCTTATTTCACTGACACACTAACAACAATATTTTCAAGTAGGTACATACTTTTTATAGAAGCCCGTCTCATCTTTTGTTTACCCAATAAACTTTCAATCTTATCCATCGATTTATTCTTCAATTAAACCTTAATTTTATCAGTCTTTCATTCGTCGTACGTGTAGCGTCGCTATCAAGTAGTTTGGCGACATTACATGATCACGTGGAGATCATTAGTTTTGTAAAGTTATTTAATGCTACACATTATTTAAATTAATAATTAACACTCATAATAGAATAACTTTTAATATATTTCATGAAAATATATATAAAATACAATTTTATAATACAGAAGATGTTTTTAGTTTGAAGTAGTATATTGCCTAGTGGTATCGAGTCGGTTTGTGGATTTGAGAACTCGGATTCGATTCCCATAGGTAACAAATAATTTTCACCACGTTAAAACTACCCCTCCACTAACATCTTTTGGAGCAGTAATTTTACAGATGGTAACCGCACTTAAGGCGAAAAAATATATCACCTACTAAAATCGGCTCCAACAGAGTGCCTCACCCAGTAATGGGTAAAAGGCGTGGTGATATATTTATTTCATTTAGTAAAGAGGAATAAAAATAAATAAATTGGTTGACAGAACGTAAACAGAAATAACAATAAGAATCTCATTCGAGACGATATCATGTAACGTCGTGAAACTACTTCGCTACATATATGTTCCACATGCTCAAACCATCTCACACTCTTTCCCACATATCTACATATTTATACTATTAAAGCTTTACCACATAGTTGAATTGAAGACCCATCAATGCAAAGGTATTTTCGAATTAGCCCCTCCCCCTCTTATTCTTGCCTGCGGTTTTCAGCATCGCTATCGTCCTGTCTCAACACCAAACCGAATCCGCTGCTGAATAATTCACAATTCACAGCCTTGCAGCATCACAGCTCCATCGCTGCAGACATGATGTCTCTTCTCTCTGTCTTTCAATCTCTCGCCCTCTCTATGTCCTTAACGACTTCTCTTAATTAAACACAGAAAGAATCCAGTGCTCACCGGGCGCTGCGAATGCTATTTTGATTGGTCCGTAGGTTTAAATTTCATTTCCGAGCATTTAGCGAACGTCTTTTGTCTTTTACTCCGCCGAGAGCCGAGATGAGAAAACGATTTTGTTGGAATTTTGTTTGATTTGAAATTTAATTTAAGTGACATTGTAGATTTATTTGTGGAGATGTTTTTATATGTTTATACAATGTGGTTATTCTGTTTCCATTAAGTTAATGCAGGCTGTATAAATTATTCATACGGAGCTTTATTTTAATATGGAATATTTGAAATGTTTGTTGCGGAAATGTTGAAAACTCGTTAGATAAAACATATAACTTTAGATACTGTTACAAATATGTTTCTTTACTTTTTAGTTTCTATAGATATATGTTGTTCCAGCTTTACATACTTTCATGCCTGAGGCACCAGTGTTTCGAAATTTTAACTACATCCATAAACAAAATACAGTCTATCCCACGAAAACTGCGCCATACGCAAATAATATGAAAAATGAACCGTACAGGTAAAACTTCTGTATATAAATCAGTATATATATATATACAATACATATACAGAATGTATCCGTACTTCGGGAAAAAAATTAATGGTATATACTATAGGACGTATTAATCATGGAACAAAAATATATTTTTTTAAATTCGCTAAATTAAGGATGGTTTACTTGAAATGAACATTTACTATTACTAACTAGAAGTAATACTTTTAATGTAAAATATATTAATAACAACAAACCTAATAAAATCTTTATATTAGACAGCAGAAAAATCCCAAAGTGTAGTACTAAATCATGTCACCAGATGTAAGATTGTAATGTGTCAAACCATGGCCAACTTTATTCTGTTGCGCTACGTTTATTATGATTGTTTCATATGTCATTAAAATTCCTAGTTTCAAATTTACAGAGTGGGCACGTCAACTAGCGTCACTGACGAGATACGTCATAACTAACATAACCTCAACTTATAATACGGAATTTATAAATAAAATAAATGAATTTAATTTTATCACATAAACTTCAATTTACAAATATTTAAAGTTTGTTCTACTTCAATTTTAAAAATATTTTAATGTTGTTTTTATAACTTAACAGCGTGGCCCCTTTTCTGAAAACGATGGAATGAAACAGACAAACTAAGCATAAACGCAATTCAATGAATTTGGCCATGGTCAAACACAAGTAGTCTTACGCACACGGTGAAATAATAAAACTCATGTCACTATTTGGTGGAAGCTTTAACATCTTTCAATCCTCACACAGTTTTATGACCACGCCATCCTCGATTGAGTGTCAAGAGTCTAGGCACTTGCCAGTTTCCGAATCCGTTCTCTTCACGGCGTTTTCACGATTCCTCGCAATAATTACGGTGAGACAATGGCCGGCGACACGGAAAAGGAGGTCGCGATGTCGCCATTCTAGTCACCTCGAATTAGGTCACTTCACTTCATTTTCTTCAATTATTTCATGCACAAACAGACGGCGACGGATTCAACTGACTCAGTGTTCAGTTGTTGTTTGAGACGAGGGATGAAGACAAAAGAGATGCGATTTTGAATGTTAGGAATAAGGAGGATAAGAGCTAGTGAAAAGGAAATAATGGGATTAATAAGTGATGTTGTTTTTGTACAATGGAGAATTTAATACTGGATATTGAGATGATGAATAAATGGATGTAAATTAAAATTCAATTATGTATTTCAAGATGGCTTTTGGTTGAAATTTGTAACCAAATTATATTCTATTTAATAATAATAGTAAGAGAAGAAAGTCAGACATTTCATCCCGAAAGTGTCGATTTCTTTTCGAGCAAGGTATATAAAAAACCTATAGGAAGAATGATACTTTCTTCACGAGATGTACAAAAACTTTATTTTTTATACCATATCAAAAATTTATTTTTTTATTATTTTCTTAACAGACGTCACCTGGATATCATTAATATCAAGTCCGTCTTTACGGTGGTGTGGATAGCGATACGGAATTCGACTCCGGAGATCCCGAGTTCGAATCTCACTCAAGCTAAAAAATTATATGAACTACCACACTGCGGCTCGGTGAGAGCGGACCCTGTACTGTAATTGTGATTAAGTTCCGGTTGTACAGCGTAACAATAAATAAATAAATAAATAAATAAATAAATAAATAAATACCGTTGTTTTTCAGTTACTATGCAACATGGCTGTACTTTTCTTCTCTAGAAATGAAAAATATATATTTTTTTCTGACAGGGTAAAAATAAATTGTTATTTATACACCAAGGCCGTTATGTAGATGATAATATACAGAGATCCCGAAGCCCATCAGACTGGATACCGTCGTCATCCGTGCATTATCATCTAATAACGTCTGTGATGCATACAACATTTTATTTTTCACTAGAATATGTAAATAGTTATTTATGAATTAAGAGCGAAAAATGATTCTTTGTTACTCGAGCATGGCAATAGTGTAAGAGGAACAAAGACACTTAGACAAGTAGGCGTTATGTAGGGAGCTGGCGTTATGATAATGCCCGTATATAATTCCCCGGTTATTATGGAGTTTGTATCATAGAAATAAACAACAAATAATGTTCAAGTAAAAAATATTTTTAAATTTGATATAAATTAATTAAACTTTATGTATTATGTATAAATTTAAATTCTGTTTATTACTGTACTTATACCATCAATTTTTGAGAAAAAAAATAAATGAAATTTTATAAATATCTAGTATCATTAAAATCTTTTAAACGCTTAAAAATCTATCCTATCTTTTTTGTCGAATTTTTATCAAGTTCAGAAATCTAATTGCAAAAATATAATTAATGTTTTATTATAATTCTTAATTGCTTTTTTGAAATACCTACTACACAAATATTATAATTATTTTCTTTTTGATATAAATTTATTCTTCTGTAAAATAATTATAGAATCTAATAATGCACAGAAGTTTTCTTTGCTTTTCATAAATTTGAACTTACCTTAACTTAAAAAACATAATTACTTTCGTTATTAACACGAAGATATTCTTTTGTTATATTAGAATAAGAAAAGACTATCAAAGGAATTTTATAATGAAAAAAGACTATCTAAATTATAGGAAATATTTAATAATGAGTAACTAGTTCATTTCTTAATAAAATAAAAATTCTGTCTAGGATTAGCGAGTTTTTAATTCCCTAAATTGTATAAGTATTTCTATACAAATATAGATAAAGCAATAGTTTAATTATACATTTTGCAATTTTAAAGATTTCTCTTTTTTTAATAAGATAATTAATGCTGCCTGTAAAGATTATCCTTTCTGTTTGTTTTAATTATTAATTTGATACTAAATTTAAATGAACATGAACAACTATGGTAATAATAATTGAGAATTTCTCAAATCTGACATCCTACTTATTCAGTTATATTAAGAAAAATATATTGCAAAAGAAATAGGTATATCTAGTTTGAATAACGTCTGATCTCTGCACACGTAATATTCAAATAAGAAAGTTGATGTAAACGAAATAAATTTCGTTTGTGTAAAACAAATCGAACTTGTTTTATATTTCATATTTATGTTCCAGAAGAAACATATTCACAGTAAACAAATCTGACATTTTCAATATTTGGTCTGTAAAAATAGCGGATCGTCTCGTAGATAAGAGAAACAATTTGAAATAGATCCAAGAATCGAAGCTTATATCATTCGAATATGTACATTGCTTTTGTATTGCTTTACAAATTCTACATTCAATTTACATTCATCTAAAGAAATATTAAAATATCTCTCGCTTAATGCATAAGAAATGCATGGCCCTTGACCGTTGAGCATATCAACATATCCCGTTTAGGCTTTGAAATATAACCTCAAAAAATCGAATTCTGCGTTTAAGTCAGTAATGCCATTTAATTTTGTACATTTTATGATCGAAATAATCGAATTTAAAGTTTGATAATAATTGCTTTTTATGAGACAGCTGTAAATTGAAACAAAATAACAAACAAATGTGTCATTTTATTTTATCCTATAATGTAACTATGCTAATAGCTCATTAGCAAACGAATTACGTTACGGTGCATTTTACAGCACTAGTGTTATAAATAAAATCATAACATAATAAAAATTTGTCATATTGATGCTACTTCCAGAATGCTATGATAAACAAAACAATTATTTTGACGTAAGTCAAAATATGTATACTTCTTGGACTAAATAAAAGACCATATTCGTCAATACGGCCTATATAACAAATACTACAAGACTAACCAATTGCGAATCGTACTATATGCTAAAATTACATCTTCATCAATTTTTTCAACCCCACTAATCTGCCAACCAGCCAATTTTTATTTTTTTTTTACTTTTTGAGATACCTCTCCATCGACTTAATTTTAGAGAGAGAAACACTGCTTTTGTCCCTAGGGAGAGAAACATTATGTTTCTCTCCCTAGGCAGGATGTTTCAGTTCCTAGTGAGAATGTTTTTCTCCCTAGGTAGGATGTTTCTGTCCCCCGTGAGAATGTTTATCTCCCTAGATACTACGATTATTCCCTGTTTGCCGTGTCGAACGCGCCATCTAGCTGAGCGGACAATGAACTAGTTATGCAACCCATATTTGTTATTTGTCCCGATAAGATTTTGTGCACTTGTTACGAAAAGTATAATAAGCTTCATGGAAGGGCGCGATTATCCCTAGTGTGAAGATGGCAAGTCTCAATTTCAGCTCGAACCTTCGGCCCTTGCTTACGTCTCGGTTCACACGCGGGAATAATCGCTTGTTTTGCACAAGGAAAACTGATTTCCCATGTTAAACGCCTATGGCCAGGTGTTCATGTCAGACCCGTTATTTCATGAACATAAAGACCTTGCAAATTCTTCTTAGGTTCCGGTATTAATGGATAAATTTAATATGGTTAAAAATGTGAAATACAGTGATATTAGTACAAAATTCAACTTTAATCAAAATTAAAGACGATTGTTCTCTCGTTAATGAATTTGTAGAAATTAAAGAGATAAAAGGAACGGTTCTCTAAGCAAAATAATCCAATTTAAAGCATTTCAATTAAAAAAAAAGTAACTGAAAATTGCGTTTCATTTACTCAAACAATGTCACAATTACCAACAACAAACAAAACTAACAAATATCTCTACAACAAAATTAAACCGACTACAAAACTTTTATGGAAACAGAACAAAAAACGTACCCGTACGACAACTTGGCAACAGGGCATTCCACAGGCTCAGCCGCGACTCGACGTTGCCAAATCGCACAGCGGAACCTCTGATAAGCTCAGGGAATAAAACTTGCAGTTGGTAAACAATGGCAACACGGCACGATCGCGGGATCGAATCCCAGTGTCGCACAATGCTCTAATGGATGTGTCCATTCGCTGTGGTAGTTACTGCTCGTTGAATTGAAACGTATATTTTCTACTGCAGAAGTTTTCTGTTTGTGTTTGGTAATGAATAAATACGAGTATGATTCATTGGAACGTATTTTTATTATGGAAACTTTATTGTGAGTTATTTTCACTGTGTTTTTACTTTTATTCGAATGGAAATATAGTTTCGGAGAGTTGTTGAATAGTTTTCCAATACAATATAAAACAAAATGACACATTTTTGTGTTACATTTCTCTAGAATATAATAAATTACACTATGTCAATTTGATTTAGTAAATTAAAAGACTATTTTGTATTTTTAATCATTATCAGTCTCAATATGACAGATGATCATTGCATAAAACATACTTCTTCCAAGTAACTGCAATTAGGACTCGGTTCCTGTTGTGCAGAGTAACAATAAATAAAAATTAAATATTTTTAATTCAAATTGAATTGAGCTAAGAAAAAGAAAGAGGGGAAGAAATAAACTGTGGTACAGCAGTCATTTTTTTTATTTTCTTTAACTATTCTATTTTCTACTCTCATAATAAGGTATCGTTTATCAATGCAGTGTTAATGTAACAGTGGCCAATCCTACTCGATTGTGCCAATTGTAATAGTGGCCAATGTATGTGGCTGTACAAAAGCCACTTTGGCAGTGACACGCGAAAAACAGGGCACAACGGCCTTAATTCGCGCGGAGCCTAACTAATATTAGAGGGAACACTCCCAATAATAGTTCTAACGTTTTAACGAACAATCTCGGAAATGACAGACGAAGGGATATCGGATATTAACAACAAGGGAAAATGTACTTTAACTTCAACCAACCTTAATAGCTGTAGATGATGGCAGGTTGCTCAGGAGTCATCAGCGGCTGGTGGGTCTCGAAGTCATCTGAGTGTCAACGAATGACAAACACACACACCACACTAAGGTAGTTTAGATAGGTACACTTTCCTCAAGAATCACAACCACTCTTCTATTACGTTTAACACTATTTATTATAAATATGAGATATATAGTTTACACAACACAGGACAAACAAATACAGAATTTGAGCACTTGCTCGTAATTAAATTATAGCAATATAATTTAATTACTCTAGAACTAAAAACAGTAGTTCAAACAAACTATAAACCAAAATAGTTTGAGACGATGAGTTGAACTTAAACACTAAAGCATTTCTAGCTTTTCCAAGTGATTATCAATCTACTGACCAGGTTCTTCTCAAGAGCTGGAGTCAACTCAATCACTAAAGCATTTCTAGCTTTTCCAAGTGATTATCAAACTTCTGTCTCGGCTCACCCAAAGAGCCGGCGTCACATCTTGACCCGGCACCATCCGAAGAGCTGGCGTCACAACTTGACCCGGCACCATCCGAAGGGCTGGCGTCACAACAGGTGACCCGCCTCCAAAGAGCTCAAGACACTTGAACTAATAACAGTAGTTCGAGACAACTTAACCACTAAAGCATTTCTAGCCTTTACAAGTGATTCACAACAATTTACTGATCAGGCTCTACCAAAGAGCTTGCGAGAACTTTACTAAACAGGCACCAGCTCATCCGAAGAGCTAGTGAGAACTTTAACAATATCTTACTGACCAGGCACCAGCTCATCCGACGAGCTGGCGAGAACTAACTAAGCTCGGAGCAACCAGAAGGGTGCTGAGAACTTACGGGGAGATGCATTAGGTATCTTTATCAATGACTACGTGTCAGTTCCTTCTAGAAGGAATATAATTTGCATCATCTTGTCGGCATATCAAAGATCTACCGCAGACGCTGAATAAGCAAAAGTCAATCTATATTGTTTATAGCTGAGGAAATTATCAATTAAAATAACAATTAATGCCAAGAAATTGAAGCTACAAATATGTTCATTCTAAATCAACAATAATAATTTAGTCTACAACTCATCAGCTAAAAACAATTATGAATGTGCATGATGAAATGCATCAACCAAGATACCGCATTGTTACATTAATGTGAGAGCTACCTCATCCGTCAATTAACTGCATAAATAACCTGTCTACATCACAGCATAATAGTTATTTAAGTTGTGAGGATAGTTTGTGTTTTCTACCAGTTGTAGTATTTTTAGAAATCTAAATCTCCAATACCTTCGATACTGATAGGATATTTACTAACCGTAATGCTTATTGCGTTTTTTTTGTGCGATTGAAACAATAACAAAATTAAAATTTAGAAATAATGAAAAACTATTTTGAAATTTTAAAATTTTTTTTGTTGCCAGAGTTGTTTCAAGTATGTTTAGATAGTTACCACGGAGAAACGTTTAATTTTAATTTACTTACCGCTAATTAGTAATTTGTAAACCAAATTTATTGCTTTCACGCAAATGTAAAGATATTTTTCTTGATATAGTCTTATTTACATTGTTTTAAGACTATATGAAAAAATAATCCTAAAAATTTGTTCAACTACTAGTTATTCATTATTTTGAAAAGCGAGTTCTAATTATTTGAGTATTCTATCTACTAATAAATTTTTCGATAACTATTGGTGGAATAAATGAAAAAATATTTCATCGACAAACAATATTCAATATAGTTTTTATCATTTGTGTCATGATTTCGATGCGTTATTATTTAGTTTATTATCATAGCTGATGGTTATTGAACAGTCCTAAATATTATTTATTAGTTCTTTATCGGTAATAATAGTTGTTTCAAATATATTTTTGGGTAGCTAATGTATGTTAAATTTTGACTCATTCAAGAGAAACTAAATGTCGTGTCCACTAATAAATTATGGCAGATACCTTGTCATCAAATTACAAAAATAGCGTGATAATGTGCTATGTGTTTCTAATTTCAACTTACACATGTATTCATAATTCATACAATAAAAGCATTCTGATGTAAAAGAAAAAGTATAGCATCATTTTTCATTTTCTAATTAAAGCTTATGTCACTTTACTATGGAATACAATTCGAATATAGCTCCGGTATGTAATATAGTAATTGATTCTAAAATAGGATCTACCTGTGAACATTTATTACAAACGATAATACATATATGCTACATTAAAATTGTGGTAATTATTGTCTTTCTAATTTCATTCAAAATATGGAAATATCCGTTGAATATATCATTCCCATTTATAAGTATAGTAGTTCTACTTATACTACATGTATTAAGCTAATGATAGCTCACATCTGAGCCTAAACGTTCTAAATAAAATGTACATTGCACTTACACATAAAACTATAATTATTTTGATCCACATTATTCTAAAATCCAATTTAAACAAAATTTAATAAGACTCAAGGTCCCAACGGTTGAATATCGAATAGAAATCACAACAAGTGTCAGAAACATCGTGCACTCAACCTTCGCCAAACTTTCCTATCCTCATATACTCATTAGGATTCCATTAATTATATTCATTTACTCGTATTTTTCAATTGTTTCAGTGAAAGTGTTTCAAAACCTGTTTGGTATTAAATAAAAGATCTTCCGATGAATTAGCACGCGGAAATTAAAACTATAATTAGTTAAATATTTAAAGTAAATTAAAGAAAATTATATTATCACACTTATAATATTCTTTCTTCCATTTGTTAATCACAACCATATTACTAAAGTAGTTTTGTTGATTGGATTTCTGGCTTTAAATAAAACGAAAACATTCAAAAACTAGATTTTTTCATTTAAGCAGCAACGTTTTGGCCATTACCAAGCAAAAAAGATACAAGAAAAATTTAAATTACACGTTATAAATACAATATATAAACTCAAATAGAACTCTCTGATCTACTGTTAAAATGAATTTTTCCTTTTATTTAAAGCCTGAAATTCAATCAACAAAACTACTTAAATAATATCATTCAGCTTTTTTAAAAAAAAAATAATCTTTTTGGGTTGTTTACAACCATATTACCATTATGCCATCAAAAAAAGAAAAAAAACAATCACCAAATCTTTCTCTTCTCAATAACACAATAACAAATAACCATCACGACTGAAGCAAATAACGCACAGTGCGCAGCCATCAACTGTTCCACACAAAGACAACATCAAAGTATCAAAGGTTCCTGAGCGCGGCGGAAACACATCCACAGCTGCATTTTTCATCGCCGCTAAATGATCACGTCGGATATTGGAGCAGAGCCCGCAGGATCTACGATCACGATCCCCCTAGCGGAGACGTAGACGCAGAGATGTGGATTGGATCTGATGATGCCATGGTCTGTGTTGTGTTATGTTGTTGCTGGTGGAGAATATGGTCGAGATAAAGGACAAATTTAAAAAAATGTTGTTATTTATTGAAATATGTGTATAATATAGGAATTATGGGATTTTACTGTTATTATGTTATTGGGTTATCATAATTATTTACTATAATTGTATAGATTGTTTGACGAGAGATTATAGTATGGACAGACATTTATTTATTTGACTTTACACTTAATACCAATTACAGTACATAGTTATAGGTAATTGTAAAATTCGAACCACCCAACTGAGGTTTATATTCATCCAAGTCTATTATTTGCATATCGGCCGCGTGGTGTTCAAGATTCTTTGTAATAATATAAAATTCATACATTTAGAAACAATTATTTTGTTTGTTTATAAATTCTACCTGATAACAGATCTTTATGATGCTATGATTTTTTTAGAAACCCTTGATCCTTTTCATTTTTATTTGTAGTTCTGTTAAACTATAATAACATTATTGCATTACGAAAATTAATAATTAGATGTTTTATTAGAGGTATCAAATCGGACTCGAGTCTCACAGCCGACAAACAATTTTCACCACATAGAATAAAATCTTGCAGAACTCATATTTTAATTTAAAATTCTTGATAAGAGGAACATCAAAGTTTTGTTTACTCAGTAAGTACATGCAAATCAGAAATATACTAAAACAGTGAAAGATTATATTACACTTTAGTCTAGGAATTTACAAGACACCATATAAAAGTGGAAAAATCTATATCGGACAGGCAACATTCGACTTAAAGAACATCAGCGGAATATTTGCCTTTACTACCCAGAAAAAAAATTGCTATTGCTCAACATGCTATAGAGTTCTTGACGACGATGGTATATTCATATTTTTTTCTATAAGTTTATCTCTGCATTGGACTACGATGTCTGTATAGGAGGCATTTGTTTTGGCTGATAAACAGTTTTAAGTTTTCTTTACATATCAGCTAATACATTCTTCACTTATAATACTAGTTTACTAATATAATACTGAAACACACAATTTAGTTAAAATTAACTTGAAACTTAAGATCTTCGTTAGAAGAAAAATATTATTTAGTAGTTTTAGTTTCTCCAACTTTATCTAATTCCCCTTTTTCATTTAAGTCCATATTTCTTAAATATTTTAATCATTAATAGCCAGTTGAACTAATTAAACTTAAATTTAAAACTTAGTTGAAATAAATCATATAATATCGAATATTTGACAGCAATTGTTCCATATGACATATAACTTCGATTTGTTTTTATTAATTTAATCCAAGTTTTATTGATGCAACTCGCCATTAAATTAGAATTGTATGTGAGAGTGAAGAAATAATTGTCTTTCAGAAAATTTTAAATGTTGATAAGTTAAGAAATTACCTTTTTTCTATATATACAAGAATGATTTTTCTAAGTTGTAAATTTTCTTGGTACAATAATAATTTAGAATCAAATACAGGATCCCTGGATGTAACAATTCAAGAACTGATTCCGTGTAGTAAGGTTTATCGTATTGTTCTTTTTATTTTAATTAAATTTGTCAAAAGACATTTTATGACACAGTTAGACATTCAAATCGCTTTAATTATAAAGCAACAAAGGACATATATTTAAACCACAGAGTTGTATAGTCGCCGCACGTATACGCCAAATAATTTAATTTCTACGTGCTATTCAATTCCATGGAACAATTGAAAGAAAATTGCTATACTTTGTCAGTACACAATCTTAGAACGCCAGAGATGGGAAATTAAAAAGAAACCATAACAATTGTTATAATTATTATTTTTATTGCTGCCATTACTTTAAAGAAATAAAGTGCAATTTTTTGAAAGAAAACGTTTATAGTCTGGATACAGAAAAATACTTTTATGATGTAATTTCTGGATTGTATGACGGTTCATTTAAAATTACTATTTTAAAAAAGTCTTTTAGCTCGTTAAATTTCAAAGAGACGAACTTAAGATAAAATATGCACCTAATTGGATCAAACATTGCCATCTAAACGCTTATTTATTTTTGAAATAAGATGTTTCTCCTATTTTATAAATGAATCATTACCGATAAGTTAATGACAATTCTTATATTTCATAATTTCTACAGATTAAGGCTACGTTGGCATATAGTGACTAAAATAATTTGTTCTGTTATTTCTATGCATTAGCACAAAACTGCCAATATAAAAAATATTTCCTTTTAACCACAGTTTTTACGAAGCTGTCAGTGAACTGCCAATATATTCTTTTTTATAATAACATCTATGTATACCAAAAAAATCTGTAAAGTAATTATGAAAAATAAAGCTTGTCACTAACTTATCTATTATTAACAAATAATGATCCGCTTCTTCACAATTTGTATGTTTAAAGTTTGCATTTATAAGTCATAATATGTTATATGATTTGATCTTTTTATTATATTTTTCTTGTCTCTTTGTGAATAACAAGATATTTAATTTCCTTGATACATGTCCACAGTTAATTATTCTGAATTCACATCATATCCTGTTATTCATAAAGAAAATGCTTAGTAGTACAGACGTGAAAACCTTGTCAAAACTGAAGAATTCGTATTTTTTAAATAAAGTGACACTTCGGAGAGCAGTTGTCGCCTAGCAGTCGTATTTAGATGTAAATAAACTAGTAGTAATAGTGTTAAATTAATAAAGCCAATTAAAATATTTAATTTGATTTGATTAATAAAGCAGGGTTACCGAAACATACAAGTATTATTAAAGATTCCAAACGTTCCATGGAAAGCGTAGTAGTTGAAAGAATTGTAATGAAATGTAATCGCTAAATACGATTTCTATCACTGAAATATTTTAATTTTAAAATACTATATGATCTTAATTTAATAGAATTCTTAATGACCAAGTTTAGCAGAAAATCTGATAAAATCCGTAATAAAAACCTACTCTGTAATCCCAGTAATCAAGAAAACGACTCTCTTCAACTGTGATTTCACTAAAACCCCTTAAAACATCTCAAATCACCAAACTACACATGTCTCGCAAGATTTATTTCCACAAAAAACTTCACCGAACAAAAGAAAGAAAAAAACCCAAATAGTGTCGGACTTGGGCCGCGGTTAGTGAGTATTCAGAGCTAGATCCAGGTTAAAGGTCAGTAGCTTAAATTTTCATTAATTTTGTGTCGGGGCAGGAGTGCCCCGGGGCCCCGCCCTGCACGCCGCTACCGCGCCGTGTGCCTTGATTAATGATCAGACGACCGGCAACTCCACGGTCTAGATTCTAGAATCTAGACGAGTAGAATGAGCGGGCGAAGGTTGCTGATGCAGTATGGAGTACAGATTGAAAAGATTCAGTGTTCAACTACTTTAAGTTAGCTTAGAGTAGATTGTTGTAGGGATAGGTTATGTTTGTGTCATTAAGTTTGTTTAGGACGAAAAATGAAACTTTACGGGTGTGCCTTCGGTCCGCTAAATATATTATTTCACTCTTAGCCTACATTATTATACAAGGCCTAGAATGTCACAAAAAACAGGGAAACACTGAGTGTTAAACTTGGCCGCAAGAGGCGTCTTTTCCAACAATAATTTAAACAATATTTATTTTCTAGAGAATTCACCACACGTCACTGTCAACCAATAGGATCACGAATTTGTTTGAAAACGAACCAATGAAATGTACATTACGTCGGAAATTCATCACTAGTGAAATTGATATCGGAAATACCATTGTTAATAATATCCTTGGTTACGAATAAAATAAATGATATTTTCAATATTTTCATAAACGTCAATTCTACATTTTTGTTCAGTGTACATTTAATATTCAAAATTTTCATCACTGTAATACCTAATTAATAATGTGCAAATAAATACCTAACTATTATTGTTAATTAACTCTTGTTTGGTAAATTCTCAAGCCGAATACAACTCGTAGTATGAAAATTGACAGATAATATTTTGACATAAATATACATTCGTTGTTACGGAAATAGGAAACACAACTCGTGCTTCGCACTCGTTATGTTTCCATTTCCATAACACCTCATAATTTATGTCAAAATATTTTCAGCAATTTTCATACTACTTGTTATATTATATATGAAAATATATAGATCTATTTTTACACAAATACACACACATACACTATTTACATAATTAGTATATGTAACTTACGGCAAAAATTTGCAACATTTATTAATTAATTTTTATTTGGAAACTAGCGTGATTTTCCAGGTCATGTATATAACGTAGGCGTCGTTTCAGTACATTATAGTACGAGTATCATTTTGTCGTCCTAGGCCTTACCAGACAACATATATAGGATCACTAAAATAATATCTGCTCATTATATGCTTGTCGTTGCTAAAGTAATAATACATTGTTAAAACATTAAGACAACTTGAGATATGAACAAAATATCTCACGTGTTATGTTGCTATAAAACTAATTTAGAATTGTCATATTGGAATAGTAAAATCTAGATAAATTTATAATTAAAATATAAATTAATAACGCAACAATATTGTACTTGTAGAAAAATCATAGTGTACAATTTGCATGGAATGTCACTCACTCTTTGAATTGCAACATTTATCTCGGGCTTATGCTACAAAATCTCATACCTATGCGATATAAGTATCATTCTAAAGTTAGTCTAAAAATAAAATAAATATATATATCATCACGCATTTTACCCATTACTGGGTGTGGCACTTTGTCGTAGCAGATCTCGGTGGAATGCCGTCAAATCACGGCCTTCAAAGTTAGTAGAGGGGAGCCATAGTGGTAATTTTATTATGGTGAAAGTTGTTTATCGGCTGTGGGAATAGAACTCGGATTCTCAAATTCACAAGCCGACTCAATACCACTGAGCCTTCTAGTCAGGTTGTACAATATACCATTCTGGTATAGGCCAGGAATCCTTTCTCATACTGTTTTTTTTCTTTTTGGCTAGCAAAGACTATAATCTACAGAAATAAATTTATAAGTTTAACGTTTAAAACTTAAAAAATAAAATAATGAATTTAGTATTTAAAAAAATCTAAATTGTTACTAATGTAAAAAAATATCTTTTTCAAAGCTCAATAAGGAAAACGTTTATCCACGTCGATAAAGGATGTCCGGTGTTAATCGAGGGATATTTTTTACCGCATGACCTATCAGAGGCGGACTGTTACACGCCAATAAAACTTTCATTATAATTGACAGGACAAGATTACAGCAGGTTCTGAAACCACCTGTTCATCAATATTAACTGCGTTGTTAAATAAATTATAATAATTAAAGATCCCAATTCTACAGCAATGAAATATTACGGCATTGTTCAACCTGCAGTAACTCTTCTTGTTTTCAAAATTAAAATGCAAAGAATAATTACAAGTTTAAATAATGGCGAACATATTTTGCCTTTGTCTTCCTAATTGCTCCAAATTCTGTTGTTAACAACAAAAATTCATTACATAAATAATACATGATATTACACTTCAAAACAATATTCAAAATAATTATTTTCGCCAGAAACAAAACAAAAGCTATCAACGCCATACTCAAAGATAAAAAACAAAAAACATTCTAATTAAACAACATTACATCAAAAGCAAAAGTCAGCACGGGTGAAGCTTTGAAATTGTGAAACAAAAGACAATCAAAAATCGTTGATTCGAAACCGCGAATACGTTTCGCACTTTTAATTAAGACTTTGTGTACGGTGTAAAAAAGTTAAAGGTTACGTGATAAATATAACCCTCACTTAACCTCAATACGATAAATAAGTTTTATCGACATTTTTTGATGTTTCCATAGACCTAATTTCTATGTTTCTTTTAATTATTTTTTTTGTATTTTCCTTAAAGCATATAAATACAAGTCCGTCCAAATATCCAAATTTGAATGAAAATTGGTTGTATTACGAGTTTAACATAAATTTTTTACCATTAACTTTTTCTGACGATGTTTAATAGTTATTTGACTGAAAATATTAACAAAAATATGGATATTATTGACATAATCACATATATATACATATATATATATATATATATATATATATATATATATATATATATATATATATATATATATATATATATATATATATATATATATATATATATATGGGGTAGGTGGTTCAGTGGCATCGAATCGGACTGTAGAATTCAGATCCCAGGTTCGATCTACACAGCCGACAAATAATTTTCACCACATTAAATTTTAATAATAATAATTAATAGCCTGTCAACTATCAAGTAAAAATTTTAATTTTCTATAATACAACCCATAATAATTGGTGATTCTGATATCATAGTATATATAAAAGTGATACATAATTAACGATTTTTAAATTATCACTTGAATTCTATTACAGATTTCTACATAACATATCGTATTGGAATATTTAATATTTCGGATCGAAAATATATGGAAAAAGTGTAATTTCTTACCTAATCAAATAAAAAAGTATTAATTTTCCAGTAAGATTCATATCTAAACTAACAAAGTACTAAATAATTATTTGGAACAAATTCAATAACTGTGGATAAGCCAATTTTTTTGAGTCCTAACCGTGAACAAATCCAAAAATTAAACAACAAAAAATCAACGACATCCGTGAACGTAACTTATCGAATTAAAAACATTTATTTAATCTCTTAAAACAATGAAGACACAGCTTTGGTGTGTTGGTCTTTGCCTGAGCAAACAAACGAATAACAACAACGACACGATGGTCGCAAAACCGCAGCTCGCGATTGGACAAACAAAGGCGATCGTGAAAGAAAACAAGTGACGGGGCAGTGACCACGCGGCAGCTCATTAGCGGAACCGGATGTGTCCGAGCCGTATTCTTTCACTCTTTGACCGATGGTCGACGTTGTTTTGTTCGCGTTAGCCCATTTGTGAAATGGAGGAATGGTTTTTGTCTTTATAAATGAACATAAAGAATCGCGTATGTCAAGGGATTTGTTTTCTATGGTATTTGAAAGTGTTATAGGATCAATTATATGGAAACTATGAAAAATATAATTGAACTGATTACTAATTGTAAACACTTATGTGTATAAAATCTCTTTGTTATCTAAATTATAATTAACTGACATTTAAATATATTGCGTATTTTTATAGATCTAAATTCATAATCATTATTAGTTATTTGGTTGACGCAGGTCCTAAATGTCTTCTCCAACTATTCACAGCCAGTATTTTCATTTCAAAATAACTTCTTACTTCTTTCAGGTCGTTTACCATCTTCCTCATTTCCTGCCTCTTTTACTTTCTTCTTTTACTCTCCCGTCTATTACGTCCTTCATTAGAGTATCCTTTCTAAATGCATGACCCCACCATATTCTCTTCCTTTTCAAAATAGTTCCATATCACTTAATACCAAGCCATCTTCTCCATATCCATATTTCCATAGCATCAATCCTTTTCCTCTCATTTTTTTTTAATGTCCATGTCTCATATCTACACAACATAACACTTTATACAAAACATTGTGCTACTCTTTTCCGTAGTTCCAGATCCAAATATCCATTCAATATTCTACTTTTCTTTTGGAAGAATTATAGAGTGAGAATTTATTAGTTTCTTCAATATAAATTATTTCTGACCTTTAGTTCAAACTTCAAAGTTGCAAGTAAATATAAATATCATTTTCTGGTGTAAAAGGTTTTGAATTGCTCTAGCTTTCTTCAGAAAAGTTGTCAATATATTTTTCATGGATTTATATATATATATATATATATATATATATTTGGATTGTTTGAAAGTGTTTCAGTAAACAGATATCAAACAATTGTCATAAATAATAGTTATTTGTATACGAAAGGAAAAAGGTGAGACAATTCTTCCCAATATCAGAAAGTTTTTTTTACAAATAAAAAAAATCATAATGATATATTTATTTATTTTATTAATGTGTGTAATGTTAAACTGATAGATTACCCTGTGCATATGTATCTAGTATTGTTTCCTAGTAAATATCAAAAGAATTATTGTGGCAATTTCATAATCCAGTCTGACATAACCTCCTCTAACATTATTGGTGAATACCTGCTGTTAATCCTTGAGAATTTAGAATTTAACAACGAAAAAATACATTATATCCAAAGTACAGAACGTGATACTTTCTTACGCCAAAGAAAAAAAAATATTCATAAAAATCTGGAAAATATTCACGGCAGAGCAACGCTAACGTTGCATCGTCATCCACACTAATTATTTCCAGAGATAACGCGGACGCCATAGCCATAGCCACAGAAAATCCCGTCCGTCCCAAGGCACCCTTCATCTTAATTTCCGCGCGTTCTCCCGAAATCACGCGACGCACAAAGACTGGAAGCTATTAGCTGCGAGAAAACAAACACGAGAAAGAATCTTACATACGAATTTAACCTCAGTGCCACCACCGTTCTTTCTTCTATTTACCCTGATGGACGATGACTTTACATTTCGTTCACTACCATTAGGACACTTCATTTTATAACAAACATTTTAATTAGATTTTTTTTTACAAAACAAAAAAATAATAATAAAATACAGTCATGCACTTCTGGAGGTTTTCTTGTTTTGTGTCAACTCTCCAAAACCAACTAAATTATATATTATATATATTTAAAGTCAAATGGCCAGTGGCTTCGCTAAGTTAAGTCTAAACTTAATGTAAATAAATTAAAGCAAAACGAAAGTTTAATAACAATATTATTAATTATTATTTTATTAGGTGGCTCAGTGGTATCGAGTCGGTCTGTGGATCTTGAGAACCCTGGTTCGATCCCCACAGCCGACAAACAATTTTCACCAATTTAAATCTACCCCTGTGGCTCCCTCTCCACTAATATCTTTGAGGGCCGTGATTTGACGGCTGGTAACCGCACCTCACGCGAAAAAATATATCACTTACCGAGATCTGCTTAGGCAGAGTGCCACACCCAGTATTGGGTAAAAGGCGGGATGATAAATTTATTTATTTATATTAATTCCATATGACAAGTAATTTTGCGTTGCTTTTATTTATTTAAATCAAGTCTAAAATATAACGTTTGGCGAGTCAGGTGATTAGTATTAAAGTGCTTATTTAATCATCTAAAGTTATTTACGTTTATATAATTATATTCAGATTTACAATTCTAGAGGCCGTAGCTGCAAAGCTTGAAATATAAAAATACCAAGAAAATTATCTATATTCGCACCTAAATATATTTGTGTCATAAAATTGCATTTGTAATGAAGTAAACATGAACGTATACTAGAGCTAGCATTGATTTATAATAAAGTGTAGTAAGCAAGTAACAGGTAAAGATCTTTTATCTTTCTGATTTATGTTACCTAAAATATTTTACATCTGGTCAGTCAGAAGACAGCATTTTTGCGTAATCTGGGAGATGGTTAACCGATATTCTAGTCATCGGTGATCAATATAATCAAGTGGTATTTGTTAGATCTGAATGTGTACCTGTTTTAATTGGTGTTACGTAAAAATGAAGTGCAAAGTTGTACAATTAGTAGAAATTCATTATTTTCTGTATGATAAATCGTCGAAAGTTATCCAAATAACAGATTAGTGTTAAAATTCAATGAAACCTGCCGAAATTCTGTCATATCATCCAACTAATTAATGGTAATAACGTTTAGTATAAATCATAAAATTACTTACTCTAGTTTAAGAGGTGGTAGGTTGAAACCTCGCTGACCTCAACATATTTAAAAATTCGGCTGTGTCTGAGTGGTTCTGATTCCACTGTAGAGTGTAGGCTCCCTATACACATTAGAATTAAGTTCCAGTTGTACAGAGAAAGCAATAAAAATTTGTTAGTTGAGAGTTAAGTGATTTATTTATTTATGTTACACTGTACAACAGGAACTTAATCCCAATTGCAGTACCGGGTCCGCACTCACCGAGCCTCAGTGTGGTAGTTCATATGATTTTTAGCTTGAGTGAGATTCGTACTCGGGATCTTCGAATTCGAATTCCGTATCACTATCTACACCACCGTAGTGACGGAAAATAAGAAAAATAATGTAGTGTCTGAATTAGGAAAGGGTGGAATGGTCTCTCACCATCGCCTCGGTATGTAGAGAAGCGTAATGGAACGAATGGCGGAATGAAATATATTACGTGTTTCCGTTTCTGAATCGCGAAGATAGTTGGTGGAAAGAGCCTCGGACAAAAGAATTGCTGGCCACTAGCGAATGCTCTTACTTTAAGCTGCTCTAAGGGCTAGAAATTGATTTACTAGCTCATATATTTTATTCTACTGGCGTAGATTTACTATATTAGTGTGAATAAATTGACTTGTTTACTTAATTTGTGGAGGACGTTTTGTTCTAATAAGATTTTAATGCTGATCGTAAAAGCTTCCATTTGGAAATCAGAAAATAATTATGTACTTTCACTTCGACTTGATGTGTTGATGTAGTTGGCTAACAACTAATCGAAAATTAATTATTATTAAGCTTGTGTAGATATTCCTGAATTTAATTAAAAGCATAATTATAGCTTCAAAATTCAAACCTACTACAAAGTAGATTGTCAAAGTATATCAAATAAGCAGATTTACAAAGTGGGTTAATTAAAATACTATTTTAACTTCCTTCATAATTCAAACTAAATTCAAAAACTAATTGATCAACAAAGTTAGATTACTGTTTTAAATAAATTTACAGAATAGTAAATACTAGCTATACAATTTTAAGGTTATATTTACCTGTAACAAAAAATGTATACACCCGATAGAATATTTAATTTTGCATAAAACTAAAAATTAAAAATTATAGTTCACAAAAAATTCTTAACGATTTTAAAGCAATTTTTTGAATCACAAAATTCTTCAAAATTATTTAGTAAAAAATTGTTCAAATAAAACTTTTAAAAGGCATTTATCTAATTACTGTAAAAACTAGATTAAACATATCCACATATAGGTATTCTTTTTTTAAATGAGAAACAATTGCTGCGTAAAAATTTATTTCTATGAATATTCAACATAAAACTAAATTAGACAATTATTTTTTAACTGTAAATATTTATAATATTAAATAGTTATTACTCGTATAAACAAAATCAAAGATTTTCAATTATTTCAACACAGATTTTGAAATTCCAGGCATTTTCCAAAATTTTCAGGAACTCCAGGCCGGTAGACACAATGCTTGAACATTATTTGTTGATTATTACTATTATACGAAATATATAAACCATTCCATAAGAACCAAGATATTTTATACGGACATAGTTCCCACTTCATTCATAACGTCTGCTTATAACACCACAATTGATTAATATTCTTATATGCATTACTATAATTAAAATGTTATTATAAATTACAACCAGTCCGACATATGCTATTGAAAAAAGTATTGTATGTAGCACGGACATTACGAAATTATAATGCCCTCAGGCGACAACCATCTCTCAGACAACATCCATTCCTTGGGCTGGATACCCTCTCTCTCTCTCTCTGGGCATTATTTATTTATTTATTTATTTATTTATGTTACAATATACAACAGGAATTTAATCCGAATTACAGTACAGGGCCCGCACTCACCTAGCCGCAGTGTGGTAGTTCATATAATATTTAGCTTGAGTGCGATTTGAACTCGGGATCTTCGGATTCGAATTCCATAATGCTATCCACACCACCGTACTATCATATCATAACGTCCTTAGTGCGTAAATTACTATTAAAATGTAAAAAAATATAAAATTTCATTAATTCGTTGACCATTAATAAACGTAATAAGCACTATTATCGTCTCGATCTCCAAAATCACCATTAAGCACAAACTTTTCTTAATATTCAAATAAATATTGTAAATAATGTTTCACTTCAACTTACATCTAAAACATATGACTGTGTGTGATTGATTCGAATTTGACTATAAGCAAATGTAATTAGAATTATGTTCTCGTTGTGCAGAATAGCAAATAAACAACCGCTAATCTTATTCTAATCCGATTTTTAAAAGTTAACCAAACAATAACAAGACTACATTCGAGTTAATTTAAACATATTTAACTTCTAAAATACTAAATTAACTAAAGATCATTTGAAAATCGAGCAAAAGTGCAATCTACCAGAATACGAATATATCATTGCACCGAAAAAGTACTAACGATTAGTCTTGGTCTAAAAACGAATGGCAACAACAGCTATTTGCAAGTATGTACTTTGTAGACGGTAATGTAAGATAGCATTTGTAAGAAACTTGTACAGCATGCATTAATGCACTCGGCCAGATGACATATCTGTTCAGCTCACGCAAGAAAACTCATCGAAGCAAAAATGTCATTTGCTTGCACGGTATGTGCATATAGTTCTGTATCAGCTTTAATGTCTAACATTAGCAAATATGATTAAATATTGTTGTTGGTGTTTATAGAAATATGCAAATTTTTCTGTGACTTTCTACCTGCACAACATAATTACTAGGTAGGTATACAAATAACATACAGTGAGACGTTATGAATGAATGCAATAAGCAATTATAGTGCAGATGTGGATAATGAAAAATATAGGAATTTTAGTCTAATTACTTTATTTATTTTTTTTTGTGGCTTCTTGGCGGACCAACTACTTAGGTCATATGCCGCCATTACGCCCTGATCCGCGTTTTAGGTCTTTTTGTCAACAGCAACGCGGGTTTTTCTCTGGACGGTCACCCATCCAAATACTCCTCGCACGCAACGTTGCTTAACTCGCGTTATCGCTTGGATCAGTATCAACGAGTTGTGCCATGGCCGTTGACAATTACTTTATTATTAATATTGTTATACAGGGTGGTGTGTCAGAAGACGCACCATAGGTATTTCAATGATTAGTATTAAATATTCAATTCAAAGCTTGTTTATACACAAAAATACAACACAAACAACGGCAAGTGAAGCCCGAAAAACATGTGCAGTAAAATGTAATTTCTATTCCCTTTATATAAAAAATATGTCACATTTGATCAATGATAATGAAACAACTCATGTAGCGGCGAAAACAGCAAAATATTCATAGATTTACAATTCTATAAATTCTGCAAAAAAAATTTATTGCTTTTAAATTCAAAACATTTTTAAACAGAAGTAAATACTAAATTACATGTTATATTGTTTCTTCATATTTGATATCTTTTTTAAAAGCGATATTAACAGTCAAAGTTTAAGATCGTCTTTATAAAGTTGATCTATTAATAATCATAATAATATAATAGTAATAATTTATTTATACAAAATACATTATATAAAATAGGTTAAGATAAATTAAAAGATAATATTCTGATAAGGATGATAAAAAAATCGTTTAAATCATATTTATCACCATGTAAAACTCATTGTAATAATTTTTTTTAAAATCGTTAAATGCTAATTAACTTCTCTATAAAATTATTGTTAAATTTAATAATAATAACTATATCTGTTTATAGATTTATAAGGTTGTTATAAAATTTAAATCCCATGTTACACATTTTCTTCAAAGAATTATGTCACTTATACTAATATATATATATATATAGATTTTTGTTTATTCACTATGGTTATGATATTCTAAAGACGATTTTAGTTTAAGCTACGATTTCTTAAATTTTCCACTTGGTTTACTTAAATCAGTTCAGTTAAATTAGTCCACATACCTAACTGAACTGAACTAAGCAAACAGATATACTAGTTAGGGTGGATTACTTCAAGTTAAATTTGAAACAGTAAATCTAAAACGGAGAATAAAGTGAATGAAGTAAAATAAATCAAATAAATAAATGATCTGGTGTGGTTCAGTAATTATAATAGAATACTCCTAATAAAGTACGAACAAAAATATATTCAATCAAAGTTCCCAACTCGTATATTCGTCTTAGTTCCCTTTATTTTGTTAATTTGGCAACAGTTTCATTAGTTCAAGAAAGTGTTATAACTGAATCAATTTTGTATTTCATATCAGGTTAACTTGAAAATAGTTTTATTATAAATCCAACCATATGTTAAAAGTCTGAAAATATCACTCCAACACTCGTCTCATACTTCCAAAACTGGCGGTAAATCGCGCGTAAACATCTCCGCACTATTCACACATTCACTCAAGTGAATCCAGAGTCTAGATCGGCTTCATATGCTTCAGCTTGAAGCTGAACGTCAACCAACCATCCAACATCTGCGCCGAGGACTCCAAAGCCGGAGACGGAACCAAGATGTGTAATAACGGATTGCATTGATCATAGCTGAGCACGCCTCAATGAGCACTGGATCATTGTGCATTGAGCAATGAGCGACTTGTGGAGAACGACGACGATGAGATAAATAGGAGATGACGAATGCTTATTTGGAAATAGATAAGTAGAGGAAGGGAGGGTTATTGGCACGGTGAATTAATAAGGATTCTGGGATCGTTACTGGAATTTAAAATTGGGAAAGAATATGCAATGAACAGAATTTCCTAGTTTGATCTACGGTTACCAGACAGATAGGTTCAGTAAGGCCTGGTTCAATGGCGGATTCAATAAAAAATGAGAAATACCTGGAATATCAGTTTAACATTTAACGACAATGGTCGGTACTACAAGCTTTGTTTTTCCCTGTTTTAACAACTGTGTATTTTGGTGTTTTAGCTATCTCTAACATCTGCTAACACCATGATCTTAAAACACCCATTTTTTTTTTAGTTTGGTGACAGGTACATGTATATACATTTTAGATATCTTTTTCTTTAACTACTTTATAAGATTACAAAGCAAACTAACATGTAAAAATAAATTCAACTTTATTTCTGTACTATGTACATAAGAATATTTTTTATTTTATATTTTTTATAACTTCTCCTGATTTTTACTTGTAATTTGTGACGTGTAATTTTTATCAATAAATCTAGTTTAATAAAAGAATTTATGAATGTAAAATAAGAATTATTAAAATTATGTTTAATAGTCCCTTCTATTTAAATTTTCTAACCTTAAGCCGCTTTTACATAGTCCATAGTTACTTTTCTACTGTTTACTAAAATATAATTTTACTTATTAACGGAAAACACCTATAGTGAAAAGCGTCAAATTCTACATATTTTGATAACCATCTTGGCTACAAATGTAGGCCACGCCCACTGTTGAAAAAATCCAGTCACGAATTTATATATCAATAGATTGTAAGCATACCTTTAACCGTAACTGTAAAGTTAAAACTTACATTTTATTAATGTACTGACTTATAAAGTAAAGTACTACTTTTTATGTTCCACAATTTAAAGATAACCCATAAGAAAGCAATATTTTTAAAGTCGTATTTTGCACCATATCGTTGATGATTAGCGAACATATATTTC
This sequence comes from Pterostichus niger, assembly GCA_947425015.1. NCBI lineage: Eukaryota > Metazoa > Arthropoda > Insecta > Coleoptera > Carabidae > Pterostichus > Pterostichus niger. Next base: position 29,420,757 of record OX380334.1, on the reverse strand, counting down.
AGAGTTAAATTATACGGTAGATATGAAAACACCTTCCTATTATATTTCATCTACTTCTCTTAACCAAATTAAATCAAATACTTCAAATATAAACACACAACATAATATTAATAAATAATAAATTATGAATCGAAGCATAAAGATTAGAGTATATATTACGGTTATAAACTGTAAAAAATAAATATATCATCATGCTCTTTACTCGTAAATGGGTGCGGCAGTGATCTGTAGCAGATCTAGGTAAATGACATATTTAAGCGCGTGAAGTGCTGTCCCCACCCGTAAATCACGCTCTCCAAAGATTCTAGTAGATGGAGAGCAACAGAGGTAATTTTAATGTAATAAAAATCGAAGTTTTCAAATTCACAGTCCAGCTCAATATCAATGGGCCACCGACCACATTGTTATACATTATATTCAAGGATGATATATATATATATATATATATATATATATATATATATATATATATATATATACGCTGGATAGCTAACATGTATACTTTATGCATACGCATTCGTGAGGCAAGCTGCGCAACGACCGCCATTTGCAGTATAGGCAAAAAAGCGCGCGATTTTCAATCATTCTAGAGTTAAAAATCTATCTAAAAATGAGATCTGTAATTTATAAAGCGAATTTGGTTTGATAAAAGACAATAAATTAAATATAAAATATTTTATATTACAAACAATATTTAAACATGTGTATCACGTATGCGAAAACTTTTAAATATTTTTTCAAGATAGCCAGAATTCAAAATAATTTATGTGGCCTTTCATCTACTGAAATATCAGTACGTTCCAAATTTGGAAAAATATGGTCATCTAATGAAAATTTTCTATAACAATTTTTTTATTAATTGTTATTAAGATTTAATTTACTTAAATTATTTGTATAAAATGTAAACATTTTATCAGCTTCTTTAACTATAATGAAAACAGACTTCAAAACATTAACAAGACCACCTATATTAACAAAAGAAAAGCTTGGAAATACGGATGGTACAGTATCAGATTCTAACCGTCTAATATATGTTCCAGGCCGTAGCAAATAGTCTGCATCCGCAAAATGATCACTACAAACTTTTTAAGCTTTTGTAGGGACAAAGTTTTCTATTCTAACTGCATTTACTCATAAAATTAATAAACTATTGTTGTTTATAGAAAATCTGTAATATAGTTATATTAATTTACATTTAAAAATAGTACAAACACAATAATTAAATATTATATACGTACTGAAAAAAATGCCGGGGATTATCTTGGCTATGCCTGTTTGTGCAGCCATATACACTGCAAGACACTGGCATGTTGCTATTTACTACAAACAATATGTCTATAATTGTTTATAATATAACAGGAAAAGTAAGTACTTGTAAATTCACGTAAATGATGCGTAAATTAACATGTAAGCATATGACAAATATACTCTTTTGCCTATACTGCAAATGGCGGCGTACCCCCACCACTTGCCTCACTCAGATCACAGATGTCAGCCATCCAGGTAAATATATAACATCCTTGACTATATTCCACCAGACTTATTCTTTATAAAACTAGACCGCTAGATGTCAAGAGTACATTATTGTACTTGAGTGGTCTAGAAACTTTAATTCTTCCATTTCAAGTCTCGTGATATCATTTTTAATAAGACAAACAAACAAATACGTTATAAAAACAAAAACTGTCAAAATTATATTGACTTTATAAGGATAGTAGCTACAATAGCGTGGCTCGCTTTTGATTGGTTTCGCAGATTGTCGTAAGAAGTTTGAACAAAGAAAATTATTAATATAATAAAAGAAACATATAGTTGATAGGCATTTGTTGCTTATGTATTGCTAAGTATACAAAGCCTTAAAAAATTGGATGATTAATTATTGTAAGTACTCAAGTGGCATAATAATTACATTCCACATACATATATCATGATAATTACTTTCCCACCAAATCCTTTTTAGCTTTAAAGACAAGATAACAATCAAGCTGACACAAAACCAATACCAAAATTAAAAAAACCCCAGAAAGAAACCAAGCAGCAGAAAGAAAATTCATCAACTGTTAAACACAAAAAGAAACAAAACATTGAAAAGATTCCTCAGATGATGATAAGGCCGATACGGAGCCTGAAGCTTGCATGTCAAAGCAAAACTTGACTCAACTATTCAAACAAAGTCGACGTAGACAAGAAAAAATTCAAAGACACGGACAAAACTCTTTCTCGTGGACGCTGATGGAGCAGTGAAAATTAAAAACGAACAGAAATGATTGAAACCCGGAAATAAATGCACCGTGAGGCTGATTTTTATTGACGTGTAATCTAGTAGAAGAGACGAAATTTTGTACTTGAGAAGGGAAAGAGAAGGGAAATTTGATAATCCAAGTGGATTATAATCAAAGCTGCTTTTAAATCAAGTTGGGTTAAAGAAGCTTAATGCAATTTAGATTTTCTACAGCAAAGACAGAAATAGAAATCTGTACAAGAGGTAACTCCAAGTAACCAAAGTTGTCTTTCAAGATTTAAAGCTCAAAGTCTTTCAGCAAGATATTTTCAAGAAAATCAAGTATGAACTCTATATATCGTAAGGACAAACTAACCAAATAATGCACATTTCTTTAAAATCACAGTATCAAATATTTCAGGTACATACTAGCTATAAGTTAAAAATATATGAGCTAGCACACTGCGACTAACTGAGTCGAAGCTTAATTAGGATTAAATCCATGTTGTAAATAAATTAATAAATAGTAACGCACGAAAATTTTCCTCGAAATAAGCATAAAATATTGTAACCGTGATCCGAGACTTCTTACATTTTTTAGGTACATTTGAATCGTAATGAACTGTGTACTTAACTCTGTCTCTAGGGGTTACGAGACTTATAACGTGCTAGCCCGTGTAAAAATTATAACGGGCTGTTGACATTGGTTATCATGACAACATATCTAATTTTAAACGTTTGACACTTAAATATTTTTTTAATTAAACAAAATCTGTCAGGTTTTCAAAGTCTACCTTGATTGAACAGTTATTGCGTTATACTATTGCAATTAATTTGATTAAATATACATATATTGCGATTCAAATGCAAATAAAATATTGTACAATGCTCGACCGTTAACTGAAATTTACAGGCTCACACAGAAAACAGGCTTGCTAGCGCTCGCCCGTTACTTTTCTATGCTCGCCTGTAAATTTCTGTATAACGGTCTTGCAATGTAAATAACTATTAAGTTCTCTACACTCAAATCTTTTGAGTTTTCGAAAACTTGTAATTATATTTGTTTCAGACTGTATCATGTTTCCAAGTTAACAGTAGTGATTTCAGTCCGAAAAGTGAGACTTTGCAGTACTACTACTGTAATAAGTATTACAGTACTGTTATCGTAAAGTTACTAGGTAAAAACAGTTTTTAAAATTAAAGTATAATTATTTTATGATATCACTTTCAAGATTAGGATATAACAATAATGTTTAATAAATAAATGCGGCACAGTATGAAATAAAACTTTTACGTCATACGTTCGTTAAAGATATTTTCCTTCATCGCCCCGTACGGAAACATCTGACTCAAACCGTGAAAACTTATATGTAAACATACGTTATCAAGAGTGATAACTGTGACAAATAAAAGATGTCAAAATATTGTTCATATATTTCTAAATATTAATTTCGTTATACTCTCGATCGTGCAAATAACATTATATGTATTGGAGCCAGTATCGGAAGTATGGGAAATTAAGATGAAGCCAAAATTTCCAAAATTACCCTCAACGATTGAAAGCATTTACTTCCCTTAATATATAAATAACTATAAAAATATTGATGAAAAAGCTTGTTTGATAGAATTTTATATAATATCTAACATCAATTTTACATGTTTATATATTTCTCGCGATTGTTTACTCACGAGCACGGCCAAATTTTGTATTTTTATACTGTATATGTTCTAATGGTCTAGTAATTTACGTTTCTTGTGCAACGTGCATTTCTGCAGCCTATAAACTATAAAGCAGAGTCGTATCATGTGTATTACCCTGAAAGTCTGTCGTTTAATTTACGTGAGTGCATTCGTATTACAACAGCATATGTGAATCGTGGTTTCACAGCATTCTGAAATATTAGAGTATATTAGCATTACTGGTAGGTAAAAGCTTAAACCTTCAGCTCATTTAATGGCAATCGTTATTGGTTTACTATTAATTATATAAATTGAAAATCACAAATGCTTATACTTTTCTCTATCTTTTATCTCATACATTTACTAGTAAGATCAATTTGGAACAGTCATAAAACAAATTAGCTGCTAATACCACTTTTAGATTCAATTTTAATTCGATTTTTAATTTACAAAAATAAACTATGCCACCAAATGTTAAAGTGCTAATAAATATAGTTTAATGAAGCATTACAACTCTAAATTTATACCGATTTATACATACATAACACCATGCTATATCTCATTAAATAGGGTAGCACGAACCACTAAAACATTTACAGAACATTCACTCATCAGATTTATCAAAGAAATAGTCCAATATTCTCTTCCTTGCTTCAACCACAATCACTTTCCCTAAATACAAGCTCATTAATTCCTCACACTCTGAATCTTCATCACGCAACTAAGCTTCGATCACATTCATTCCTCCTTGTTAAATTTGATCCATTAATAACAATTTCATACAATCTCAATTATTAATAAATAAATTCAGTACTTTACCTATTATTTTACTGTATTTCTTAGGGACCATATGTTCATGCAAAATAATACCTTCTTCAAGATATTATTACATCAGATTTGATAGATTCTATCAATATAATATCATAATTATCGTAACAAAAATACATCACAAAATCAAATTATATTTACTGTTCATTAGTATCTAATTAATTCAGGCAATAACAGATGTCAACACATTCACCAAAATAAATTGAATACCCAAGTTACTATCGATCCTTTGGATATAATATTTAAGATGTAAAGATATATTTTCTATGATTCGGTATTACATATTCTAAGAAACATAAATTATTCGTTTCATATTCTTGTAAATTAAACAAAGTAGTACGAATACTGCACAACTTTTGTTTCTGCATATGTGGTTCTGGTACTTGTTTAATGCATAGTTGTAATGATGTTATATGATCATGTAGTTCATATGTTATAAATATATGGATGTGTGGATTTATGTGTATACAAGAGTTGTTTAATATACTATCTGGTTATATTATTAATTCTATATATGATGTTCATAGGTCTATGGAATTAAAGAGTCTCTACTCGCATTTGTACGAATTACAACATCACAATATATTTAATCATATTTTTTATAAATAACTACAATCGCTGAATGATTTATTTTCATATATATTTTCAGGTCAAACAAAGTTGACATTTACACACACAATTCAGCCCGTGAAATTCAAAATTTTTGTAAACAGCCAAACAAAAATTCATTATCGGGTTGTCAGCTAATTTAGCGGGTTCTTTTAAACCAATCAAAAACACGATTACAAAATGCCGGCGATAAACAAACAAGTTGTTATTTTTTTCTGAAAATGTATCCTTGGTTACACATTCATATTTATAATAACCATTATTTCGAAATTAATTTTTAAGTTTTTTAATGAACATAATGCATTGCGTGTAAAATTTTGTACGTAGCTCAACTCCGAAATATTTTGATGCGCTCAAAAAATAGTCTGCCTCGGCTATCGAACTTTTTCTTCGACACACACAAACAATAATTTCGCAATCAAGATATACAAATAACTATGGCTGTATAATATCCACGAATTTTTACACTTCCTTCAATATTTAGTCAGATTATACAGAGATTTTAACTACAATAATTTGTGATTAATATCTTTAAAATATTTATTTAATAAATATAAGAATGATGAGTAATGTCTGTAGTTAACATTTTTATGTTAAACATATAACTTTTGGACTGAAAATAAGGCAATAGTTTAGACATGTGCTCTTTGTCTACATTTCCCCGCGAGAATTGTTGAATTGGGAATCGAACCTTAAACCAAATGATGTCAGAGCGAATAGCATGTAACTAGGTGTAAATGCTCTTCGAACCGAATTGAAATGAACTGATTCGTTTGATCTGTTCCAGATTACTATACAGTCGTACATGGATGTAAAAAGATTGTGTTACTTTTAAAATAAATTTGTATGCGAAATCTACGATATTTCATATGATCCTATTATTATACGCTTATTTGAGATTCATTCCAAATACTATTATTATATAAATGATTACAGGTATTTGTAGGATAATGTTAATATATAATTGCTAGCTGCAAAATTGAAATTGACGTGGCTATTTTTATTAGTGGAACAATGATAATTACAACATGACTACATGTGTATGTGTTTCAATTTAGTTGCATCATATTAGCGAATATATAATATGCACTGCCAATATTCGAATTACAGTTCTGCTTGATCAGATTACAGAGAGTAATGCATTTCAATGTCATTTTACTAAAAATCTATTCATTGTATTTTATTGAACGCGAAGTGTTTAACTCGCAATAATAGGTCTTGTGTCAAAATAATCGCTCAAATTATCACATTTCAAATTATTTAAATTTTATTAAATTACTGCATGAATTTATTTATATTTATTATTTAGTAATTTTAAATTTAGAATACTATTTTCGCTCAATAATTACATTTTTGCGCCGTTAAATACCCTATACAAAAATTATTACATACCGGAAGTTTTTCTTATCAGTAAACATAGGAATATATCATTACTATAGTTACAGTTAAAAAGATGGACAGCAATACATTAGAGCGTTAATTTTAAAAGTAAACATAGGGAAAATAACATTTTCAGCAATTGCTGTGTAATAGTCGATAGTCGAAAAGAAATATTTTAAGTTTAAACAAATTAAATAATTTGAATTACTTTAAATTACATTAACAAACGTTAGGTATAAATTTAGAACCTCAAAACAATCCAAAAGTTCTTTTGTGTTTTGTTCGCAAATTCTTCGTTTAAGAAGCTCGTACATACAAATAATGAGAATTTTGGATTGAACCAATTATTAAAATGTGGTTCTACATAATTCAGACCACGAGAAATCGAATTTTTACCTTTTTTTTAAGCTCAACTTTAAAAGCTCATAACTAAAAAACTAAAAGAGTTATTGAAATGCGGTTTGAACGAGTGTATTTCTCGTGCGCTACTTAACTTGTACAGGTATTTTGAAAATATTGAAAATTTTTCAATATTTTTCAAAATTTTTCTTCCTCAATATTTCAAAAACTTGAAAAAATAATGAAAATCTGAAAACACCAGTGACTTTCTCTCGTAAAAATACATAGGTATTCAAATTTTTACAACAAAATTCGCACGGATAAATTTTTTATTACAAAAAAACGAAAAATGGCCGAAAATCGTAAAAATCTTAAGGCTAACCCCTTTTTTCATTCATTTTCAAAAAACGGCCATTTTCGATTTTTGTAATAAAAAATGTATCCGTTCGAATATGCTTCTGAAATTTGCATACCTATGTATTTTCACGCGAGGAATTCACTGATGTTTTCTGATATCCATTATCTTTTCAACAAAAGAAAATTTCGAAAAAAATTTAAAAATTTTCAAAATGCCGGTACAAGTTAAGTAGCGCACTAGAAATCCACTCATTCAAACCGCATTTCAATATCTCGTTTAGTTTTTGAGTTATGGCGCCTCAAAGTTCAGCTTTAAAAAAAGTTAAAAATCGCTGTAACTCCAAAACTAAAAGAGATATTGAAACGCGGTTTGAACGAGTGCATTTCTCGTGTTCTGAACTATATAGAACCATATTATAAAAATCTTGACTTTTTAAACTGGTTCAACCAAGAATTGGCAGCTCTGCAATAGCAGATCTTAATAAATTATATATTTTAAGCCGTTAAGTACAGTAACCAGTTGTCAAATCACAACTTCCAAAAAAGAAAATATTATTTAATTTAAATAGGAATTTTAATTTAATAACTGTTCAAAATTACCCCCATTTACCTGTAAACAATAGCCTAAACGATTATAAAATGAATTTATAGCATTATTTATTTGCTCTGGAGAAATCTCATGCGATGTAACACTAATTCTACGTTTTAATTGTTCTACACTCATTCTACCACCATTATAAAATTTACTTTTTAAGTGGTCCCAAAGAAAAAAATCGTTTGTCGCAAGATCTGGTGACCTTGCAGGCCACTCCACTTCTGCACCTCGTCCTATCCATTGTTGGGGTAATATCCGGTGCAGATAATTTCGTACATTTTGTTGGAACTACACTTCCTCAATATTACTCTCTCTTGTAACAACTCTATATAATTTTTCCCGTTTAAATTTCCATTTATATAAAAACGCCCCACTATTTGATGCTCTATTAACCCGGTCTGATTTTGAAAGAAGACAGTTTTATTACTTTGACAACTATAGATGACAGCAATGTTATTTTCCCCATGTTTACTTTTAAAATAAACGCTCTAATGCAATGCTGTAATTGTAACTATGGTAATGGCATATCCCTATGTTTACTGATAAAAAAAACTCCCGGTATATGAATTTTAATGTGTAAAAGTCATTGTTAGGAATGGATTAAAAGGGAAAATAAAATTTAAGGTTTGAATGGTTATATTTCGCCTCTGTTTAAGGCCATCTTTAGAATAAGTAGCGATGAACGATGAATGGATGAACCATGAATTATTGATATCAAATCAAAAGCAATAATTAGTACTTCTATAACATTATTAAATTTATTTACATAAATCATAATTAATTGAGATATTACCAACTTATGGTATTACGATACAGAAAGCTGATTTAATTAGTTACTTTATAAGTAGGAAAAAATATGAACAAATATTGATTTTTTTTACTATCTAATGAATAAAATAGTAACTGGTACTTTTGTCTTTTCTGTCTTAGAAATATAAATAGGATTTATTTCCTTCCTGGAGAAAAGAAAGTAATACTTTTCATACATAGGAAAGAAAGTAAATTGTAATTAAATAAACTTTAAAATCTAATTTATATATATATATATATATATATATATATATATATATATATATATATATATATATATATATATATATATATCGGAACAACTACTAGGTCATATGCCGATATGTCACGCAGGACAAAATCTAATTTATTCAGTTATTTGATAGGAAAATAAAATCTGTTGGCAGCCCGCTTTTCATGTTGCACTCTATACAACTGAAAAATGCAACTACTATATCTGTATTATAATATAGAAAACAATAGTAAAACGCTTTCAATAGATTAGTTATCATTAATATTACAATAATTTTAATACCACAACAAATGAAATTATTTCAAATCAGAACCAAATTCAATTTCGATTATTCAGCATGGATTTTACACCATTATTCTAACCATTTACACTTAATTCACGTATTCACACATTGTAAAAGAATTTACTAGCAGCAGCAGCAATAGCAGTACAATAATAACATTCATTCGTAGAATTGAACATTGGCGCAGCCGGTAATGTAGTTCACTGCAGAACGCTTCGACGGGAATAAAACCATCACAACAGGCGGAAGTAGTTGTTCATTCCCCTCATTTCATGTAATTCCTTTCCGATATCACATATTCATGGAAGTTTACTCCATGCAGAAATTATTTTTAATGATTTACATCTATTCAAGTGCTGGGCATTGTTTAAATTATTATTATAAATATGCAATATCTATGGAAATATATTTAGCTACTGGCAGATTTTACGAGATAATGTTGTAAAATTATTGTTATGATAATTATATTAATAGAGGAAAATATACAGCACAGTGAATGGATGATCAATAATTACTGTGTATAAATTAAATGAATATTGCAAGCAATAAATATGCTAGAATAATAATGTGGGTATTCAGGTTCATCGCATTTGCAAAATATTTTGGATATATGAAATTGCATTAAATTTATTATAAAACAACAATAACATTTTGCCGAGCTCATTGTCTTTTTAAAATATTAATATTTTCTACACAAAAGCTTGTCATATTTTAGTGAATATTTATGAAATAGTATATTACTAGTGGCTTGGCCAGGCCTCTCGCTGGGCTGCGGAAACACGGAAACAAATTTCACTTTTGTAAAATAATTAACACAATATGCACTGAATTTGTTTGCAAACACTTGCAAATCCAAAATATGTTTAGTTCTACACGCGAGCTCTTCAGAAGCATTGTTTGAAACATAACAGGTTTTAAAGTACTTCCACAAATAGTATATTATCCATCCAGGGAGAGAAGTACAGCATTCTCTCCTTACAAAATGTATAAACTATTTTTTCCACGATCCCAGAATTTGAAACTATATTTTTTCTTATTTATATCAAATATTTGGAAAAACAATTTACCTCAATTAATTAATTCGATTCCCACAGCCGACAAATTATTTCACTACATTAAAACTTCTCCTGTGGTGTCCTCTCCACTAACATCATTGGAGGCCGTGATTTGATGGCTGGTAACCGCACTTCACGCTAAGAAATATATCACTTACCAAGATCTGCTACGGTAGAGTAATAGGTAAAAGGCGTGATGTTATATTTATTTTATTTTAAACTACTTTCTACTGAAACATATTTAATTTGTAAACTAATCAAGAGTACATAATTTACATTCAAACAATTATTGCAATAACAACTCTACTAGTTTGAATAACCCGACAAATAAAAAAAATCAGTTTCACCCAAACATCCATGTCACAGCTAAAGAACTTGCTCGCTAGCGGGGCAAAGCCTCTAACACCACAGTTCCGGAGCAGAACATACAAAACTACGTGAGACGGCACTAAGACCATAATTTCTCAATCTTGTTGAATTTATCACGTTATTCGCTGGTCCCGAGACACTGTCCCATCCTTCCCCTCTCTACCGCTTGTCCTGGGTTTAAATCCGTCCTAAACTGGCGCGAGATGAGACGAGGAGAAGACGAAGCAGAGACTAGACGATGGAGATGCCGTCGCTGCTGCTGCTTTAAGGACAGGTGATGCGTGTGTGGGTAGCAGATGTGAATGATTAATTGGAGTAATTATTTTAAGGCGTTGTTCTCTTTGCCTGGATCAATTTTAAGGTTATGTTAAATGGATAGATGGAAACTTCTATACATTCAAGAAAAAGAGTATAAAATTTAATTCGACTGTTATTTGAAATAAATACAAAACAATTTTTTTGGATTTTAGTCAATAATTTATTTTTTATTTTGTCGACGTTTCTTTAGTCTTCTTCAGAACACTATTTTAATTACTGGTTTTGGAAATCAAAACAACAAGTTTTTCAAAATTCAACAATCCTTAATTTGTAATTAAATTGAAAAACATTTTTCAATTTCTATTCATATATTTATATCTTTTAAAGTGGTTTGAAATTTTTAATAAGTCGAATAACATTTTAAAGATTGATATTCTATAATTGATAAATTTCCAGATTAAAGGTTTATTCACAAATCAAATTAGTGTTAGTTTTATATTTTACGTTTATCCCATTTTGTTGTCATTTTTGCCACTCAATTTTTAATAATTTTTCTTCTTTAAATGTTTTACGACCTAATGATTCTAAACATTATTAATCAATAAAGTTGTGGTACAACTGTTTGCATATAGCCCATTAATAAAATAACCTCAGTTTTCTGCATAAAAGTTTCAATCCAAGATTTCACGTGTTTTTAAGTTAACCTGCTGTCAGACAGACTATCTTTCTTATATTTTATCACCATTATAATACTTGTTGGGCCGATTTATCCATTAGACAAGAAAGGCCACTAGGACGACGAAAAATACTAACTAATTAACTAAATAACGGAAAAGTTAATACATATTTACGGAAAAAAATTAGATGTTTCGTCATTTATGAATGAATACATTAATTTAAAAGTACATTTGAAGAATTAAATTGAATCTTCACTGAAAATTTGCAAGTATTTGTAAGAATGCGATTAAATAGAAACATTTCCCAATTTCGACATCGCGATACGAATTTATTTGACAAAACCAGTTGCTAATACATCATCTTCAAGATTATTTTCAAATTTTTTTAAGATTAAAATAATTTTAGATCGACAATGAATCAACAACGTCTTAATATCCTTAGAATGCGACATAAAATGTAAGTTATGATGAAGTTGTAAATGATTTTGCTGATGAAAAGTCTAGCATGATAGGACTAAAAATATAATATTTATTTTTCATATATATTGATATATTGACCTGCCAATGAATTACGTTTTACCAAAGTAGCCTGTATTATTTCTATTTTATTATTTTTATAAAATGTTTTTTGTTTCTGTTTCTAGAGATATTTTTTAATAATAAAAATATGCTGTTATGATAATTTCAATTTTTAATTATATAAGGGGGCGGCAAAAAAATTGCCTATGGTATTAACATACATGAATGTGTTTCTTATACTTACTCTATTATATAGATAGATTTGTGACAACAATATATTTTCTGAGATATTACAAATATGTTTCATATGTACGATTTAATTTAATATGTACTGATGCAATCGGCATGTTCTTCACTTATCTTCATGAAGTCTGGTGGGTACTCTAGAGAATTTACGTTACCTTTTATTATAATTTCATTTTATGTAAGTGGTAATAAAACCAAAATAAATTCTTCGGAAATTTAGGAAGCATTCGCGTCACATAAATTCCGTCTGTATCAGGAGTAGTAGGCACAATTCTAGCAGAAAATCAGCCCGGGAGATTCGGGGAGATTCGGGCACGATCGGATAAGTTCGAGGTGACGGAAGCGGAAACCACCTGAGAGGCTTTGCAAAGTTCTGAGCCTGAGATAAATACCTGACACCTGGACGCTTCCAGTTTTTCTCCAGAAAAAATTAACCACCTTTGTCTTTTCTCTTTTCCACACGTTGAGATTACGTTATCTTCGCTCTTAATTTATGAACTCCTTCAAATTGTCTTTGTTTCGGTCTTATTCACCGCACGTGTATTTAAATAAATAAATATATCATCACGCCTTCCTTGCAATTATGAAACCAGTCACTTTTATCTCAACAATGCAGTGAATTAACTGTCACGCTAGTATTTATTGCAACAGGTTAGAAACGGGAGAGAAATTTCAACTCTTTATGGGAAAACTTGCTATCCATAAATTTCAGGATAATTCGAAATAAATTGCTCAAATTTTTTCATGGAAATTTTCTTAAAAGCATTAAAAATAACTAAGGTACTAAGGCTGATTAAATTTTTTTTTTATTGTTAAACAGTTCTAAATTATTTTTTGTTCTTCTCAAATTATTGTTTTCATTTTGAAGGAGTTAAGCTGCGTTCAAAACTATTTAATTAACAATTACAATTAGTAATTAAATTAAAACATTAATTTTAACTACTAACGCTTTCTATCAACAAATGGGGTTGCACGCAACCTGAAAACACTCACAGAACAGCCAATCATCAGATTCAGAAAAAATTCTCAACCTGACATACCACTATCGCGTCAACCCTCTTATAAGCTCTTTCAATCACGCAACAAACCTTCAATCAAATCCATTCATACGCTCCTTTTAGGATGTTCAATTACTATCACAATATGGCAAACTTTAAACAGAAGTACACTTCCAGTTATTCTATATAACCTAACCATTGTCATCACTTGTATTTCTTTGCTTTTTCTTTAATTCATTGGTTGCTAGTAGTGGGTTTTATGAATTTATATTGAATATAAATGTCGTTAGGGGCCATTCACATATATAATACGTTACGCAATCTGAAACATGACATAGGGGAGGGAGCTTGGTCATCATACGTGTAAATTGTATTTCAATTTTTCAAAACAATATGGCAACTTTTGTCAAATATTATATGTTGTTTACGGCATTTTAATGTCATGGCTGTTTAAGCTTCATTTATAATAAAAACATGATTTTTTGAACACTTTGACCATGATTAGTTACAAATTAAATATCTCAAAAAACGTTTATTAAAAATAAATAAATAAAAATATCATCACACCTTTTATCTATTATTGGGTGTGGCCCTATACTTTTGAATCCGACAATAGTTTTAACATTTTTCCAATATAAAAATATGGGCAATATCTTCATTGAACCTTTAAATGAAAATAATTATTCTGTAATACTTTTTTACTCTTTTACACAACTACAGAGTTTCCTACTGATAGATCCTATTCCTATTTGATGAATTTCAGCAGCATCACGATCCCGACAACAATATTGCAAGAAGTGGCACGTCAGCAATGGAGTGACGTATAAAAAGTGACGCACATCAAATGTGAACCATGGCGCCGGATATCGACATCACTGGAGCAATATCAGCATCAGCTAGCAGCGTCTATAATTTTCTGAGTTTGGTTCTCGGCAACCGAAAATTTTTTAATAATAAGATGTGTATGGTAGATCTTTTCTAATGCTTTTATCCAACTAGTAACATAAATAACTATTCTCTATTCCCGTGCTTTCATTTTCTTATTTAATATCTGTATGTAAGTAACATTCATTAGGATACAGATATTTATTATAACAGGATCAAATTAACTAATAGCAGTACTGCATTTATTGTTCTGTGGTGTGTTAAATTATTATTTTAGTAATTTATATATCGGATTTGATCGTAGGAAAATAGTGTGTACAACTCGCTTATAATGACTATGAATAACTTGTTGCACAATACACTATTATATAACTGCATTACGTTTATTGCAAAACTACAAAATTAAAAATTGTTAATTGAGATAAATTTAGTAAATTTTATAATTTCAATATTTTAATAGTATTGTTAATTAAACATTATCAACGTTCACATACAGAATGTTTCTCAATTTCAGGATAAAAATTATATGGCAGATACTACATGAAATACTATCATGAATACGAAAGATTTTTTTTAAGATCAAAAAATTAATTCACATTTTTAGTGCCACTGATTTTCAAAGTTCTAATATTATATAATGTATAAACTGACTATTTTAGTGTTTATAATTATAATATAATTATTAATATATTAGAAATCACTCTCAAGCCAGTGGTTTTAAGAATGTATTAATTTTGCGAATTTAACATGTTTTTATTCGTGATCACTTGATCAGTACATCATGTACAATAATACCTGTCATTTCATTTTTATCCAAAACTTGTAAAAAACATTCTTATTAAAATATAGAATAAATAAATAAAATATATCATCACGCCTTTTACCCATTACTGGGTGTGGCACTCGGCCGAAGCAGATCTCGGTAAGTGATATATTTCTTCGCGTGAAGTGCGGTTACCAGCCGTCAAATCACGGCCATTAAAGATGTTAGTGGAGGGAAAGCCACAGGGGTAGAATAAATTGGTGAAAATTATTTGTCGGCTGTGGGGATCGAACCAGGGTTCTCAAGATCCACATGCCGTCTCGATACCACTGAGTTAGTATATTATATTTTACAATTTTAATTAAAACATTCTTTATCTTTACTTCAGCTTCTCAATATGAACAACATTTAAAAGATAATTACCCTTATACATACTTAATCAACAGCTGTTAATGATTTTCAGATTGTATAATGTTATAAAGCAAGCTCTGTGATTACTTTCATTTGATAAAATGAAACCACATGTAATTTGCTTAATATTAGCATGTTTCATACATCTGCGGAGTCCCGTATTATTGCTAGGGTAAAGAAAACCTGCGTGACATATGTAGATATGTTACACGACGCCGTGTATATTAATATGGTAAACAGACCATTTGACGTAATGTGGTGGGCTGGGTAACTATGTATTATGTAGAAAATATGTCTATCAGCCATATGGAGAAATATAACAACAATATGTTGCGTTAAATGATATAGACTCTATTTAACTGATTTAGAAAATACACACAAATAAACATTTAACTACCATAAATAAATACATCATCACACTTTTTACTATGTCGTAGCAGATCTTGGTAAGTGATATATTTATACGCAAAAAATACGACTACCAGTCATCAAATCACGGCCAACAAAGATGTTAGTTGAGGCGCAACGATAAGAGTAATTTTAATGTAGTGAATATTGTTTAACGACCATAGGAAACGAATCCAGCTTTTAAAATTCACAAAATAATAACCGGGATATAATCAGTTCATATTTGTTTACGTTATAAGTCCAGTAAATTTATTATGGTACGGCTAAGATGTTGACGTACGAGGCGACGAAGGAGCCGAGTTTCGAGTTTCGAAATGAGTAACGTATATAAATATTAACGGTCGTATGACGTACCATGTTTTATGTGTCGCATTTAATTATTAAACATTAATATTATATCCACACGTAAGTGGAGTAGGACTTCTTCTGAGCAAAGCGGCGGGAAGATGCCTTCAGTCGTGGAACGCAGTTTCAAACAGAATAATAGTAGCCAGATTCACTACACGCCAAAGGAGAGTAACGATAATTCAATGCTATGCGCCTACAGAAGTTGCAGAGCAGCAGGACAAAGATAATTTCTACGACTCTCTCTACCTCACATTGCAAAATACTCCAAAAGGAGACATGCCACTGCTCCTCGGAGACTTTAATGCCAGAATTGGGTCGGACAATACAAATTATGAAAGCATAATGAGTAGACATGGGATGGGCACCATGAACACAAACGGAGAATCACTTGCAGAAACCTGCCTGACATTCAATCTAGTGATCGGTGGTTCCCTATTTCCGCAAAAACGCATACATAAGCTTACTTGGACATCCCCAGATCTCCACACCAGCAGCCAAATAGACCATATAATGATCTCCAAGAAATGGCGCAGCTCGCTACAAGACGTACGCGCCTGCAGAGGAGCAGACGCAGCGAGCGACCACTTCCTCGTAATTGCGGAGATTAAAATGAAACTCTTATCACCGAAACCCACTCCAGGAAAAGAAGCAAGAAGAGTCCGATACAACTTCGAGAAACTAGCAAACCCTAGAACTTCAGAAGCCTTTAAAACTCACCTGCATACAGAACTCTCACAAATACCGCCTCCAACCCCCAACAACCCAGGGGACACCTGGGAAATAGCACAAAACATCTTAATGAAAGTAGCAGAGCAAGACTTAGGAATAAGACAAGTCAAGAGGAAACCATGGATATCGGATGATACATGGGCCTTAATAGAGAAAAGAAAGAAGTGGAAAAACGAAATGAACAACACTGAGAACCAGGAAGAAAGACGAGAACTCCAAATAAAATATAGCGAAACCAACAAGTTGATCAAGAAATCTTTACGCAAATAATAACACAAACATTCGCGACAAAAACAACATTGTACTTTCCACCGCCGCTCAAGAAATAGAAAGGTGGCACGAGCACTTCAACGAAGTACTAAATCCGCAAGCTCAACCGAACGAACTTAACGCACTCATTGAACTGAATCTAGTCAACCCCATCTCCCCAAGGAAAACTAGAGGAATCAAAGTTACCCCTCCTAATAAGGCAGAAATCAAAACGGCCATCCTTAATTTAAAAAACCACAAAGCACCGGGGCCCGACAACATCCCAGCTGAACTGCTAAAAGTAGAGACGAACATCATGAGTGACTTTCTCCTACCACTAATTACAGAAGTCTGGAACACAGAGAACATCCCAGGCTCGTGGAAAGATGGGCTAATCATAAAACTACCCAAGAAGGGCGATCTAAGCAACTGTAGTAACTGGCGAGGCATCACACTACTAAACACCATCAATAAAATAATGGCGCAGATCATACTGTCTAGAATCTCTGACGTCATAGATCCCACACTCCGCCCTAACCAGGCGGGATTCAGACCAACCTGGTCCTGCATCGACCAAGTCAACACATTAAGAATCATTGTTAAACAGTCAATAGAATGGAGATCTCCACACTACATGGTCTTCATAGACTTCAAGCGCGCGTTTGACAGTCTCAAACAAGAAGAAATCTGGAGAATCCTAAGAAAGAAAGGAATCCCTGAGAAGCTGGTTAGACTCATAATGAAACTATACGAAGATGCCTCGTGCAAAATCCTGCACAAAGGGAAGATGAGTAACTCAATTCCCGTTCGCGCTGGCGTGAAACAGGGCTGTTTACTCTCCCCGCTACTTTTCAACGTGGTTTTGGACTCTGTGCTTCTAGACTCAACAACAGAACAACACGGCATAGTCTGGGGTCTAGTTAAACAACTAGAAGACCTCGACTACGCTGACGACATATGCTTGCTATCCCACAACTTAAAATAAACAAGCTCGTCTTGAACGCCAGAAAAGCGGGACTCGAAATCAATATCAACAAAACCAAAACAATGCGCATCAACACCAACTACCAACTTCCGCTAAAATTAAACGATTGCAACATCGAGGATGTAACTGAATTCACCTATCTGGGAAGCGTAATATCCCTAGACGGAGGAGCCGACCGGGATGTGGACGAAAGAATAAAGAAAGCAAGACAAGCTTTTGGACTGCTGTACAAAACATGGAGATCCTCCTACATATCGGACAAAACCAAAATAAGATTATTCAATTCCAATGTTAAATCAGTCCTACTCTATGGTTGCGAAACCTGGAAAGTGACAAAAAGCATATCACATAAACTACAGGTCTTTCTGAACTCCTGTCTACGAAGAATGCTACAAATCTTCTGGCCAAATGTAATATCAAATGCGGTCCTATGGAACTACTGCAACCAGCAACCAGTCGAACAACAAATCAAGGCCAGAAAATGGAATTGGATAGGACACACCTTACGCCGTCCCGTATCCTCCATTGCAAAGTATGCATTAGAATGGAATCCTCAAGGTTCAAGAAAAAGAGGCCGACCGGCTATCACTTGGAGACGCACAGTCTGGAAGGAAGCTTTGGAAGAAGGAAAAACGTGGAGAGAAATCAAGGCCCTAGCCTTGAACCGAACCCGATGGAAGAGTTTCGTTGAGGCCCTATGCTTCTCCTGAGGAGCGAAAGGAGCTTATTATTATATTATTATTATATCCTAATCTTGAGAGTGACATCTTGAAATAATTATAAATAAAATAAATATATCATCACGCCTTTTACCCATCACTGGGTGTGGCACTCTGCCTAAGCAGATCTCGGTAAGTGATATATTTTTTCGCGTGAAGTGGAGGAGAAGCCACAGGGGTAGACTTAAATTGGTGAAAATTGTTTGTCGGCTGTGGGGATCGAACCAGGGTTCTCAAGATCCACAGGCCGACTCGATACCACTGAACCACCTACCCCATAATTATGCTACGAATTAAATATCAGCCGCAGATGTCAGTTTCTCAGTTTGAAATACGAGCTTGTAGAGCGAGGATTTCAAGACATATAAGCTTGTTATGACTCATAACATTCGTGGTTTGTTCAATAGTTTATCGGTTTCAGAATATAAACAAGTTAACGACATTATTAAATATTATTTTTTGTAATTTTTTTATGAATAACGCTATTGTCATCACTTTAGAAGATGATCAGTGTTATAATATCATTGTTTTATTTTAATTTTCTTAACTGTTTTGCCAAGTCAGTATGGTAATATTATCGTATAGAATACAATTATTACATACTTACCAGCCTACTTTTGTACATAAACATAAGTTTAATATCCTAAAACCGGTAATAGTATATTACATAACGAGAATTGTAACAAGCACATTACGTGCGAGTGAAAAAGTTGAGCACGAGTCTTGGCGAGGGCAGTAATTTCATGAGCAATGTAATTGCGTTACAATTCGAGTTGTGTATTATACTTTATCTACGACCATAAATAATAATAAGAGCAATTAAAGGATATTAGTTAAGTTATATTAATAACATCAACTGTCAAACAGCAGTGTTACCACCTAACAAAGGAAAAAATTCTTGAGAACTAGTGCGGTAAACCCTTAGCAACCGTAAACAAGTATTTACTGTTCTTGCAAATTATTTTTAATTGCCTACTTACATATATGGTCGTAGATAAAATTTATTATAGTATTAATATTCTAAAGCATCACTTTCTGGACTGAAATCACTATTGTAAACATGGAAATACGATACAGTATGAAATTAGTAATTAGTGATTTTGAGTAAATACTTAACGAATGGTCATATCCTATTTTATTATAGAAAAAAAAATAGATAAATGATGCATATTACTTAAATGATCATTATAGCAAATTTAATATTAAAAATAAAAGTATCTATCATTGTTTATATGTAGTTAACATAATTAGATTTAATTGCATCTATTAAATTCATAGCTGTACATACTCCTAGCACATATATTCCAAATTATTTCGGGATTTATAATTACCTATATAATAATTTTAATTCGAAATATATTCTTTATCATCTAAAAATTATAATTAATATAATGATTTGAATTACTCAAATAATTTAAATTAATTAATTAGACATTAGTTATTCAATTTAACATTAATTATAATAATATTTACTATACTATAACATAAATTTGCAAGATAATTTACCTCATTTAGATATGCCAGTTTTGTCAGTTTGGCATTGAATAAACAGGGAAGAGAGCTGTTTGCAAATAGATAAACTTATAAATATCACAATTTTAATAAAATGCTGCATTTAATAAATTATCTGAATATATACCACCCGGAATTTAATGTTTCTCAGATTTTTTTAATTTCCTTGACTCGAACTTGGTTACTTTGAAATAAGACTATTCAACTAATTTTATATTAGACAAAAATCGCTCCACCTTTAGTGTCGCGATTTAAAATTTTTAATTACTCTCAACAAATGTTCTTGTAAATAAAATTATCGAGGTTGCTTTATTATTTACAATCGTACTAATTTTGGTATAACAACGCAACTAAATATATAACTTTTTTATCAAATTTATCTAGAAATAAAAGTGTAATTTATAGTTAAGTAATCGTAGAATTTAACTCACAGAAAACGACTATTACTCATTTGGATAAATTACATAATCACGTACGGCTCATGTCACAAACTTCATCCTCATAAATAATAGCTATCATTACACGGTCATCGAATAATATACTATTCACTCATAAGTACGAGTACGAATAAAGTAGGCTCAAATACAAATTAGCAAATAATAAGAATACAAGAATATATATTCAAAGCCATTGCTTCAAGGTTTCTTCTCTAATAAATCTATAAAACATTTTACCTGAGTGAACTGAAAGTAAAACTAAAACCGAAAGGAAAGCACTACTTCAAGTGAAAGTAATCGATTTATCAATATTAATAAACTGCTCTCTTCAACTTGGCTGGATCACAACGCATTTTTACACTGAGTGCACCGGTGCACACGGGTGTCACTCAGTGCATGCACAGCGCGGCGGCATGCAAATCAATACATGAATGTCGATCACAGAGGCTGTGATTGCTGCAGCGAGCTACACGGTGTAAAATGGTATGTTTTATTGCTCGTTTCAGAGGATTATGAGTACGGATTTGTGTAGGACAGCGTTTATATTCGGAATTATGACGGGGTAATATGTGTAGGAAAATTATTTGAATATTTGAAATACAAATTATGAGTGTAATTTATTAATGTTTAAAATGGAATTAATCATTTCTTTTGCCGATTTCTGGGTGTAGAATCTACATCTGAAGCTCCCGGAAATAGGAAAAATCTATCCAAAAAGGAAACTATGTTATTTAAAACATTATAGATCCTAATAGTATTTATTAGTTGCTTTTGATGTGTTTTTAAAATTCGTAAAGTTATTTGAATTTGGACAATTTAGTGCCACTAGTTGTTAATAATAACTTTCTGTTTAAAATATCTTGTTTAGTTTTTAAAATCTGAACTCCAGAATAATTTTTCGCATATTTTATCTCGGATTTTGTATTATTCCGAGGCTATATCTCAAAAACTAAACAACATTGAAATATTATGCTTCAATTTATTTATCAACTTTTACCCAAAATTTTCTCATAAAACAGGTCGTTAATAATATCTTAAAAACTAGAAAACATATGCATTTTGGGACCATTTTATTCAGCGAGTCAAAATACGTATGTATGTAACAGTTATGAATATAAAATAAAACTATAAAAAAAAATAATTATTTTTAATGAAGTTAAAAATAGTAAAAATTTTTAATAAATTTTGGGTAAGGTAAATCATATAATTAAAAAATAAAATAAATATATTATCACGCCTTTAACCCATTACCACTATACCGTAACAGATCTCGATAAGTGATATATTTCTTCGCGTGAAGTGCGATTACCAGCCGTCAAATCACGGCCTCCAAAGATGTTAGTGGAAGAGGTGCCACAGGAGTAGATTTAATTTGGTGAAAATTGTTTGTCGACTGTGGGAATCGAACCCGGTTTCTCAAATCTACAGGTTGATTCGATACCACTAAGCCACTTACCTCATATAATTAATATCAATATATTTGTATTAGTAAAACCAAATTAGAACCGAGCTCTAACTACTGTCATTAGTTTTGAAGCACTTTCACTATACCAAAACTTTCAATTCTGTACACACGCACATCTAAAGCGAAACTTTTTACAAAACAACTGAGAATCGCTCGGACATCATTTTTGATGGTTCAGTTTGACATCTTCTTTAAAATCAATAAAAGTTTACAAGGAAGGCTCTATTCTTTGTCTCTCACATTTCTGTCAATTCAACTTTATGATTTAATTTCCTAATTTGTCAATTTAGTTGATAAAAATCTATCAGAACTTTTGGAGAGCAATTCTCAATGACCTATTCCATTGTAGGGACATTTTGTAAAATCGCCTGTCACTTAAATAACTTTCTGATCTGCATTCTCGACCAAAATGTAAAAGCTAATACTCAAGAGCCCTCAATCGTCGTGGGGACTATTAGCCAAGCATGGCTGCCTCCAACACCTCGATTTTTTTCTATTTCCAGCGCCAACTTTGACCTGCAGCACAATTCATTTGTGCGAACAGCAAAAACTTCAATCGCATATAAAAACCCAGACACATAAAAGGAAAAAGCAACAGCGAGCAGGCGTTGAATATTCTGTTTTAGGGAAAAAAGACGAACGAAGAGAAATAGCCACTTTGATGGTATTAAATTATAAATGCCACTTTTTACTAAGCAGATTATATTTCAGATTTTAAGATGTTTTACCTGTGTGAAGGGGAATTATGTTAATGTGACAACAAACTCTCTGGAGCTCTGGATCCTCTTACCTGAAACAAAAATATTTTTTATTTTAAAATGAAAACCATTACGTATATTATTCGTTGAATTATTAACAATTTTAATGTCAGAAATTTTTAAGCTTTTAAATTTTACTGCCAAGGAAAACCGCATCAAAGGAAATCCTAATGTATACAAGCGCCAATTTTCGTACATATGTAAAACAATTTAATTTAGTTATATAAGGCTTCACTTTATTTAAATAATAGAAAACTTTCACTAATATAATTGTTATTAAGAAGATAATGTTTACACTATTAAATTTGGAAGAATGAAAATAAATAAATAGTTGACAGAAAAGTAAACATAAACAATAGAGCAATAAACAGAAGTTACTTGGAGACTAAATAATGTAACGTCGCCAAGCTACTTGATAGCGACGCTACACATACTTCAACTCGTATATTCTGCAATTCAATACACATTTTATATAGTTCTCGAAACTTAGGAAATAAATTCCAATTAATAGGACCTATTATTAATGAATTGGTAATAAATGACATTTGTAGAAAATTCTGACAAGAAACATAAATAACCAAAAAAAAATCATCTAATAATATCGTAAAGCAGGTCTGTGTCTCTTTCTTCGAACTATTTTAATTATTATCGCATGCATATTTTCTCAATACTACAGCAAAAAAAAAAACGATATTCCTAGCTAACAATAGAAGGTAAG
Organism: Pterostichus niger; assembly: GCA_947425015.1. Lineage (NCBI taxonomy): Eukaryota > Metazoa > Arthropoda > Insecta > Coleoptera > Carabidae > Pterostichus > Pterostichus niger. The sequence continues at coordinate 29,396,914 of OX380334.1, read as the reverse complement.
AGACTGAAAAGTCCGTTCGGTGAGAGATTACAATGTGGTTGCATAGAAAGTATTTTATTTTTATTCTGATTGAGCGATCAAAGTATAAAAATTAAGACATATTTACAAAGCATAAAAAAAATTTACAGTCACAGCACTAAATGCTCTATAAATAAACATGGCGTATAATTTGGTTACGTCTTCTAAAATAGATTCATTTTATGAAACTTTTAAATAATTATCTATCAACATTTATAAAAATGTGAAACAATAACATTGATTGTTTATGCTATATGAACATACTTTTATTTCACATTTTGACATCCAATCAAAATAAAATATGTCCTATGCAACCACATTGTAATCTCTCACCGAACGGATTATAGTACATTGTACATATATGGAATCATTTTCTCCGAATACACAAATTCATTTCATGCAAATTGTGTATTAAATTTTTCTTTACGAGTATGATATTTTTGCCCTATTAATTTATATTGTATTATTAAGGTTATCTCGATTTTACTATTCCAATACGATAATTCTAAATTAGTATATCTCCTACAAAACAATTTCCATTTTAAGAATTTAATTTTACAAGTTTTTAGCGTTACAGGAAATAAAAAGATTAAATTATTCACTGTCCACTGGTTGTTATAGTAACGTTCAGTGAACGTTTGATTTAAAGTTAAAAATTCGGACAGACAGGATTTTTTCACTTTTGCAGGGCATAAGCGGATAAGTCTAATTGTATTTCGACTGTAGAAAAGAATAATATATTCATCGTATAAATTGTAACTGAAAAATTTGACCTTTGCAAAAATTTCGCTTAATATGCAATTAACAATAGATAATTTTAACAAAAAAATATAACAAATTAAGTATGTTGCTATTGAATAACAGGTCAAATACAAAATACGATCTTCAATGTCTTTATTTTATCAGTGTGAACGCTAGCATTATTTGACATTCGATAATGACTATTATATGTATTTATTTATTTATGTTACGCTGAACAACAGGAACTTAATCCCAATTAAAGTACAGGGTCCGGACTCACCGAGCCGCAGTGTGGTAGTTTATATAATTTTTAGCTTGAGTTAGATTCGAACCCGGATTCAAATTCCATATCGCTATCTACACCACCGTACTGACGGTATTATTATTATGAATTAGATATTAGACGGTATTATTATTATTATTAATTTAGCTGTAAACGCAGTTTAATTTAAGTACCTATATAATATATGTTACCAAAGGTACAAAATGCTATAAATATGTCCTGTACAAAAATTGGACAATAGAAATACTAAAATATGTAAAAAGCGGTACAGGTGAGCAACTTAAAATGTAAGCCCGCAATTCTATTTTAAATGATTAGTTTTCGTTGTACAAAGTGCACCTTCCTGTGACTTGCTTCACTCCTGCTGCACAAAATTGCATTTCTAGTTCAACACTTATAAATCCATCACCGAAACACATCTTACCACAACACAACAGATGCAAAGCAAGGCCATTCACTTGAACCAGGTCTCACTCTTCAACCGTAACCAGAACGCTTGATAATACCGCTACTGCGACGGCGGAGATTTATAGTGGAGCCGCGGAACCGTGCAGAACAATGCAGGAGTTTTAACGGCGCCGCGGGTAAAAACGCAGAGTGGACACCAGCACCAAGAGACGAGGATGTAGAGGAGGAAGGATTAAAGGTGTAGGAGGAGATTTACGGTGTGGTCGACGTTTAGAATTAAATATTCGTGGATCACCTCGCCGTAATAAAGTAAACGTGTAAACGTTAGACAAAAGATTTAAGCTTTAGATACTGATGTAACTATGCACACAGGATGTTTCTAAATTGATGATAATACTGTAAGAGTACATATAACACGATGTATTGATAACAGAACAAAATAGTTATTTGTGTATTAAGAGCGTACAGTGATTCTTTTCATAGCAATCGTAGAAAAAGAATTTTTATTGTCAAAATTAAAGGTAACCGCACTTCAAGAGCAGAAAATATCACTTACTGAAGTCTGCTACAGCTGAGTGCCATATGTAGTAATGGGTAAAAGGCGTGATGATATTGTTAATTATTATTTTATACGTAATCAAGGAAGTAATGATGTTATTGCTTATGGTACAGTTTTTGAGGGACGCCATGTATATTTGCAAGAAATATAGAAAATTGTGAAAATAGTTTACATTATTAACTTATTTTTCATTTGCTAGAAATAAATAATTCAAGTACTTGTATTTAAGATTATAGATAAACTTATGAAACAACATTGACAGTTAAGTGCTTTTCAAGATAATCTAAAAACAACTTAAATTTAATTTATTTTTTAAACAAATAGTATTAATAAATAATTTTTCAATTTGATGTACTTGAAAAACATTTCAAGCATTTAGTTTTATCTTCAAACAAAACTAGTGTAAATATTGAAAATATCTTTTCTATTTCTCTTTGGAGATTATCACAACTAAAAATAGTAAATATTTCATTTATTCTTTAATGTTTAATTTACCTAATAGAAATGAATTGACTATAATCTGTCTATGAAATTATTTGTTCCATGCATCAAATTTTCATTTTGTGTTCAGTGCAGAAGGCTCGTTGTTCGCTACTCTCAAATGACAGCCTTTAATAATTTGTTTTACCAGGGCCGTGTCAATTTTCATAAAAATTCGTTAATTATTGGTGTTCAAATAAAAGTGAAGCAACAAAATTTCACAGCTGATTACCTCCTAATTTACTTAGTCAGCATAATTATTTTTTGATGAGTTTGAAATTTGAACATACTCATTACTAAATTTTTAAAATATATATATTTGCTTGACACAATCTTTAATTACTACTTTTAAAAAATCGAAGCCTAGTAGTTAATTATTAACAAGCAAGAGGTCAGGCGTTCAAATTTCTCTGTCTTAAAGAAAAAAATACTATTGTGTCTGAGGGGTTCGGATGCCACTATAAGCTACTGTAATAGTGTCTGAGACAAAATTTGATGATTTTTGACAAGAAATTAAAGTAACAGCATTTTTTAAATCGGTGAATTAATGATAATTTATGAGATAAAAATTATTACAATTTTGTAGAAGAGAGACAGACAGAAATACAGATTTGAAATATAATAGAAACACAAGAAAATAGTTTTATACTCTGATTTGATCTATTCCAATTTATGCTGAATTATTTCTATATATCATGAAATACATAATTTAATTTAAAGTACAAAATAAACTATTATTATCAGATTATACATATATAGTTTTTATTATAACTACGACACAACATAGGCTGGTAGTACAAGCTCTGTTTTTGTCTGTTTTAAGGGCAGTGTTTTTAGGTGTTTTAGCTATCTCTAACATGTTAAAACTGTGCTCTTAGAACATCCGAAAATAGAGCTTGTGCTACCAGTCATAATGTTTAATTTACTTATTTTATTATTTGTTTATTACAATACGATTTTGATCACAGACCCATTAGGATTCATTTCCTGTTGTGCAGAATATAAAATAAATGACAATATTCAGTAAAGTATTGATATGTATGTACGTTTATTTTAGCGAGAAAATTATGTAACTGGACTGGAACAGTTTTTTAAGCAACACATCACTACACTTTTTAAACCACATTTTCACAAAACCATGTTGCACTATTTCTCTATTAACCAGTTGCACTTCTGTAACTTAAATTTAAAATGCTTTCTAAATGAACATTAACGATAAAAAGATAAAGCAGTGAACCATCAATATTGAATAAAAAATGATATCAATAATTCAATTATGCATGTATTATATACAAGTTAAAATTAAAATGAAAGTGACAGAAGTGCAACAGGCAGGGTCAGGACTACCTCGAAGTGAACTCACTTTGAAGGGGTCCCACATTTTGAGGACAACTAGGCTGTCTAGTCAAAACAAAAACACAATTTTGCATATGGCTGATAACTCTTATGTCACATCTTGTCATACCTTCTCTTATATATTTGCGCATGCGTATACAGTAAACATTCAGCAATTATTTAGTACTGCTTGCAATTGAAACCAACAGATGTCAACACAGTTTAAATTCGAATAAAAAATCATTAAAAATATTTCATATCAAATAGTAAATATGAAACTTATTCAGGTACATAAATTGAACATAAAGAAGGAATATGACTTTCAAATTACAACAGTTTCTAGTGTGTATACCAACACATATTGCGGTATATTTTTATTGCAGAAAAACAAGGTTTTAAGCACGTTTACAAAGATGTGATACAGTTTCAGTACACTGTTATTATTCCCGACGGGATGCGAAACAAGTTGTTTTATGTATTTGTGTGTGTTTTCACGTTGATGGAAGTATGCGCAGCTTGAATGTTTAGACAAATATTACAGAATATAAAACAAGTTCATTTTCTTTCAATTTACCTAATTTTATAATTGCTATTGTCATAAATTTAAATAAAACTATTTGTATAATTTTACCGAATCTATTACTTCATTTTTAATTTAAGGCCGCTCCGGAGTACAAGCGAAAACGCTCATAAATGCTATCAACTTATCTGCTCTTCTAACTGACCGAATTTATTCAAATTTTATATAAATAATGATGACATACAAATATTAACATTTGTTAGTCAGTTTTTTGATAAAGTTTATAATAAACAATTTTGTGCTTGGACATTATCAAACTTTTCACAGATTACAGAGCATTTCAATATACAATTTGTATATGAAATGAAAGATTATGAAAATATAAAACTTTTCGTCAATCAAATTTGTTTAAAAATGTCCCGTTCAAGAGAAAACTGTATACAAAACTATGCAACCAAACTAACATCTTGTGCTCTCGCAACGACCAGGTATATATTTATTGCGGGGTAACCATAAACTTTTACCACTACGGTCACAGAATATTTTTTCTAAAAAATAGTCTGAAGACTGACGAAGTTCATAGCAAATGTGATCTGAACAAGAAAAATAAAATCGAAGATCAACTAATTTGTGCAACAAATAATTTTAATAAAAATGTATAGTTTTCGAATCATTATTTCGTCCCAAAATACAGAATTATTTTGTATATTTAAATGCAATAATATGAAGGCTTTAGAGGAACGAACTATCTGTGGATTCCACTATGCATATTGGTGAAAACGTCTCCTGTAACTACTAAGTGTCAACCTTGGTGTGTGTAAGTGTTAGTTCAGAAGTACGCACGCAAAAGCTTCGTTGAGATGACATATTGAACCGCGAATTGACGGCTGGTAACTGCAGTTTACAAGCATAAATATATTACTTACTGAGATGTACTACAGCAGAGTGCCACTGCCAGTAAAAATATAAAACTATCTCAAATAATAAATACGCAACCTGATAAAAGTATGAAAGGGTAAAAGAGCCATTTTAATTTTATGTATAACAATTCCTGGTGGTGTGAAACTCTTCCACACTTTCCTGCTTCACGTCTGCCACTCGCAGGTCGCAGCTCGCAGCTCGCAGCGGTTGGCCAAGGGATCGTATTAAAACGGTACGCACACTTTAACGAGCTTTTAATTTGAATGTAGAGCCATGTTAGGCTTGGACAATGTGACCGAGCGTCGGGATGAGTTACATGACTGCCTGGAACACGGGATTAGTTTCCTTCACTTCGCGCTGTCGCTCGAGCTGTCGTTGGATGGGGAAGAGCACCCTGTGATGCTTGCATATTGAAGTGAGGGAATGGTGGCACGGCAGCATATTTACAAACACAACTTGCAAAATATAAGATCCTGTTTATTTTTCATAGCAAAATTTTAATTAGGTCGAATGATATTTGTATTGAAGATTGACAAAAATAATCTTTGATGTTTGGAAACATATATTTATTGAATTTAAATTTCATATGTACGACAATTTGGACCTATATATATGTCCATTATCAAGACTATAATAACAATTATTGATTGAAAAAACAATGAAATTTATAAACCTATCAAAGTAATATTAATTAATTGAAAATCATGAACACTGACAGAAATTAATGGGTGGTTTTACCAACATATATTAAATTTTATACTCGGTTTAAATAAATAAAAGCAAATCTAAATTACACGTTAAATGGAATAATTGACATTACTTTTATTTAATTAATTTAGTTATTTTTAAAAATGTGAATTAATGGTGTAGGTAACTCAGTGGTATCGACTCGATATGTGGATTTAAGAACCCGGGTTCGATTCCCGCATGCCGAATGTTATAATTTTCACCACTTAAAAACTACCCCTGTGCCCCCTCTACACCACTAACATTTCTGGGGGCTGTGATTTGACGTCTAGTAGCCACGCTTCACGCGAAGAATATATCATCCTATAAATCTGCTACGGCAGTCTGCCATGCCTAGTAATGGGTAAAAAGCGTAATTATATATTTTTCCTAAAATTATTTCGCTGAAAGTAATAGTATTATTGTTTTTAAATTAACTAATTGTTATTATACAGGATGATCAATTTAAGTTTTCCACCTTTACCGTCCCGAGAATAATAAGAACTATGAAGTATATATATACACATAACATCACGCTATATTCCATTAAATGAGGTAGCACGAACCCCTGAAACAGTCATAGAGCATCCACTAAAAGAGTCATAAAAAAAATCACTTCACATCAACATTCTCATCCTGAAACACGATTCTCGTTTCGACCATATTAACACTTCCTCCATACGAACTCTTTCCTTCCTCACAACCCAAATCCATCATCACGCAACAAACCTTCATTCACATCGATCCATTCGCTCCTGTACACCTGTTTCGTACATCTTGACTTACGCCCACTTCTCTAACAACGAATATATAAAGAAATGAAGGCAGCATAGCCTGCGCTTGTTTAAAAATACATTTAATACAATTTCAGTTAGACACTGTATAGTAAAAACTGAAAATGAAGAAAAAAACATATAATTCTAGATAACATATCAACTTTTTCATCGTGAGTAAAATTATTAATTTTCTTCAAATTGAGAGTTTACAACAATTAATAAAACAATATTATATCGTACAGAATAAAATATTCAACTCTAACTTACCAACAAAAACTAATTGCCAATGCTACACTCTCTACCTCCGTCCGCGAACTTTTCAACTGTCCCTTTTTTATACCATTTTGTATGAATACACACGTAAAAAAAATAATTCTATTTCAGTTCAATGAAAAAGAAGTACTAAATTTTAGGTAATTTAAATCTCATATTCTGTTAGTTAATGGAGACAACAAATGTGAAAGCATCCTATCAACGTTGAACCATCTGTTTCACTCATTTTAAATATGAGCATCAGCTTGATGATATACGATAATATAATAACTTCTCATATCGGGTATCGGCAGCGCCATTTTTACCCTCAAATGTCAATGACACTGCAGCATAACGGACGGTCATTTACACTCGGAATACCCTATTAAAATTCATATTTACTTACTAGAAAAACAATGAAAATATAAAACGTATCATAAATATCCTACCGCGATATTAAACCATAAGAAAAATGATCGTTATATTTCAATTTCTCATAATATTCCCGTGTAAGACAATAAGGACTTTTTATAAAACTTCATTTAAATTGAAAATAATGTATAGTTTCAGAAAGTCTTAATCATTATTCATTAAACCATAATGATATTGTTTGTAACGTAGATATTAAAGAGATTTAGATATTAAACAGCGGGGCTCATAGTCATATAATCGTAAATATCCTATTTTAGTTGTAGTTTATATAACTTTTACAGGATATAATTAAAAATGTACTTGGGTATCAGGCATATCAGGACAAAAAAACAAATATATCATCACGCCTTTACCAATTACTGGGTATGATAGTCTGCCGTAGCAAATCTCGGTAAGTGATATATTTATGCGGATGAAGTACAATTACCAGTTGTCAAATTACAACTCCCAGAGATGTTAGTGGAGACAACAGAGGTAATTTTAATGTGGTGAAAATTGTTTGCAGGCTGTGGAAATCGAACCCAAGTTCTCAAGTCAACAATCCGACTCGATATCACTATCTCAAAAAAGAAGAAATTTGATTTATTATCATTATTATATTAATGGTACGATTTCTGATCTAGATCACTCAACATATATGTTTTGTAACAACCTAACCTAACTTTCGAACTAGACAAGATATTTAACAACCATTTTTCTGTATTCAACAACGTAATCAAAACAATAATCTCAAAATTAGATGTGTGTTTGACGAATTTGAAATAGGATAAATAGGTGAAAAAGAGATCGCGATGCTCTGATTTAGATGTTTAGGACATTAAAAACTGAAATATGTTAAAACTAATAACATTTTTGAAACTTTAGTCTTCTTTAGTAAAAATTTTGTAGATATGGTTTTAAAATTTACGATTTAGTGACTACAGTGAAGGACCTCATTATTCACTAGAAAATATCCGGACCTTAAATCTTGCAATAAACCCGTAAATTCAAAGATCAAAATAATAAATTTCCACATCGTATTTATTGATTATTCTTCGATGTAGGGCCATCTGTTTCGCAGTATCGTCTCGCACCAATCTTTTATACCTACATCATATATTTCATCGACTTTCTTCATTATCCATTCTTTGCACGTTCGTACATTTCGACACATTCTTTTTAAGTTTGTATCCATCAGTCAGCTGACAAGAAAAATATATCAGATATCAGCAGAAACGTATATTACTTCAAAGAGGCTATATAAAATGGTACATGATAGAAACAATGTAGCTCGATACTATCAAAACTAATAGAATTTCCAAGAGTATATTCGCGTTTCCCGATCTCATTTTCACAACTATTCCCATAAATTACATAAAAATTGTAAATAGCTAATGTGTGAGGAAAGTGTATTACTTATTCTCGCGGATGATGTTTCATAATCATACAAGGGAGGAAATGATAGTATACTACATAGGTATACAAATTATGTTTTGACCAGTTTTACATGTCGTATAGTAAAGATTTTTTTTCTCGATATATGAATAAATAAATATTTAATGCCCGGTTTTATAAGGAACAGAATAAATTTACTTCTTTTAAATTAACAAATTCTAATCAATTTTATTTATATTATGACACAAAAGTTCGACTATCAATTGAATACATAGGTACATTTTATTTACTTTGGAAGTAAATTAATTCATCGTATATAAAACCGGCTATAAGACTATGCTAACAGTTGCTATAAAACAACCACAAACAAGGGAGGAAAGCAGTTACTTTCCTCGCTAGGGAGGTAAATTTTATTTCCCCCCACTGAGAGAGAATTGTCTATTCTCAACCCGCATATAAGGAAAGAAATGTCTACTTTCAGTTACGGATATAGAAAAAAGATATTTTATTCATAGATAGATATTACGTTATGTCTCATTATATTGAATAGCACGAATTCTTCAAATATTTATTTACAAGGTTCCATCTGCAATTTCACTCATGCTTCATCCATATTCATCCTTTCTTGTCTTATCTTTCATTTAAACACCAAACCTTTAATCCATTCATTTATTTGTATTTTGTCTACGCAATCTCTCCAACATAATGTAGCGATCACCAAAATCTTTGGAAAAAGTGCCGCTTGCGGAAAAATAGGATAGTAAAAAAACTGTATACGTCGGGAAATGAATCGACATCTTCGAGAAAAAATATCTCACCTTCTTCTCTTGAAATACTAATAACTATTCTAGAGAACAATTTCACGATATAACAAAAGTTTCTACATTCAATTTGTATTTTTTATGACTTTAGATATCCTAAAAGTGAGCTAAAATATAAATATAGCTTTTATAGTTTTTATATGAGAACTATCATTGAAATAAAACTTTATATTCTAAAGAATACTGCATAAAAATGTATGAACGTAGAAGCAGAAAATAATAAATGAAATCATGGTTTGTAAAGTAAAACAAAAGCGAAGAATATTTTAATATAAATTGAACTTACTTACATTGAAACTGTATCTATTATCAGCTACAACTTCAATTTGTAATATTAATGACGACTTTGTAGAATATAATTTAATATAGGTAGATTAAATCAAGCGTTAAATTTAACGAACTGTCTCGAAAAGCGAACAAAAGCATTTCATCACAAGAAAGTTTCATATTGTAGAATAACGAAACTGTATTGTCCTACTAAAAAACTTTTGTCTAATTTTTCAAGATAACTGTTGAAGTTAGTTCAGACATATTGGAAACTTAGATACAATTATATACCTTTACAAATTTTCCTCACATTTTAATGATACGTATTGTAAGTAAAAAAAAATCACTAATTTTAAAATTTAACCGATTTTGTATGAGAGTGAGATTGAGACGAATGTTATTAACATACAAGTGTTGTTAAAAGTCAGTTGCGATGGTTTGGGTTTGTAGAACATATATGTTGGTAAAACTGAACGTGAATAATAGCGTGAACAACCTAGGAATAAATATGATTTAAGGATAGTTGCGTTAACGAAAGATTCTAAATACGAGGAATAAACAAGCTTGTATGAAAGGAATGATGAAGGTGGTTGAAGCGAAAACGGTTTGTCAGGATAAGAACTTCTGGCGAAGATTAATTGCGGCATGAATCTGATCATTTAAGGCAAGCGCAGGATCTTGATTTTAGATTCATTGTTTAGTTATTTCGTTACTGTGTTTACCTGCAAGTCCTTTTAAAAACAAGTGCAGATTAAAGAAGTGAGCGTGAGTAATTTGAGATGTTTTGATTATTAAAAAGGTGTAAATATGATTTTGTCCCGCGTGATGGTCGCGCGGGTTGAGGGCCTGACTCGCAACCATAAGGTCGTGGGTTCGGGTCCCGCTCGTGGCGACCATACAAAGGACATATCGGCATATGACCTTAGTAGTTGGTCCGATATATAAATATAAAAAAAAAAAAAAAAATATGATTCAAGGTTTATTGCATGATGAATAATTCCGAATGTGATAAATAAATAAGCTTGTGTGGAGTGAAGTATGAATGTGGTTAAAGCGAGGATGGTGTGTTAGGATGAAAATGTTTAACGAGGACTGATTATTTGATGAATATGATAAATAAATGTTCTATGAATGTTTCTAGGGTTCGTGCTATTTCATTTGATGGAATATAGCGAGATGTTATATATGTATGTATGTTGTATTTCATATAGTTCTCGAGAAACTAATAATGTATTAAAATAAATTTACTTTTTGTATACGTATAATGCACTTGTATTTTGATAGAAAAATATAGCTACTCGTATGCAAAATATATTGCTTTTAATATAAAAATTTTTTTAACAAAATTCAATTACAGTTTATTTGATCTATTGTAAAATTCAATTTGAAATTGTAAAGATTCACTGATATTCGATATTCACAATTTTTGTATGAACTAGATAAATTGACATGGAATGTGATAGAAAACTAGTATGAACGTTAGAGCTAATATTGCATTTTCATTGAAAGCAATTTTATGTAGGATTTCTCAATAATTTAAATTTTGTTTCCACGTAACTTTTGAAATAATATTTCATTCATATTTAAAGACCTAATAGTAGCAGATAACTTGAATTCAAATATCAAATTGATAATTCATATTATATTTTTCTTGCTACTTTCTGTCTCAATGCAAATATTCTTTCTAGAAAATTTCAACAAATTGTGAGATTAAAAATTTTCTAACAAATACTGCTAAATATATGTCAAGAAGAAAATTTGTATCAAGATACAAGAATATAACAACTTAGATGACGATAGCTTAAATATATGAAAGAAGAACGTCACAAACTATCAATGACATCAAAAAACGAAGTTTTGTCGTCTTTTAACATTTCATATTATTCATTTCTGCACTACAGCAAAAGTGCCGTCTTGCATTCGCTTCCAGCCATACACAAAACGAGATTCAGCGTCTCTACTCTCTTTGTAAAAAGAGTTGAAAAAGTACACAAAATGGTGGCGACAGTGCGACAGACTTCTTCCTTACGGATACTGCACTTTCGATATGGAAACAGACAGGGACGGATTTATCACTAGAAAAAGTATTGGCTCGAAATTGATGGTGTCCTGTAATTCGACTTTTAATTAAAATTACTCGTCTAATTAAAGAAGATTATTTGCAATCAGCAAAATTAAGGAAAATAGTTTACAATCATACATTAATAGCTATACAATAAGAACAATACTTGCAGGACTATTAGTTCAATTCTAAAGTCTTTTAAAACTTAAAATTATTTAATTTTATATTTAACACGAAATTTCACATAAATTGAACATCTACCCCTGTGGCTCCCCCTCCACTAACATCTTTGGGGGCCATAATTTGACGACTGGTAATCGCACTTCACGTGAAGAAATATATAACTTACCGAGTTCTGCTCCGGTAGAGTGCTACACCCAGTAATGGGTGAAAGGCGTGATGATATATTTATTTATTATTTAGCATGTAAAACGTTTATCGAACGAATGATTAATAATATTTATCCATTTATTCCTAACTCGACCACGCAGTCTCTCACACTCATTTTCTTCAACAGAAATTTATTTCAACAAACTTTCATTCTACATACATTTCAATCTTCAGCAAACTATTTTTTTAATATAAGTTGGAGTCAGCGAAATTTGGAAGCACGAATTCTTAATGCAAGTTAATATACTCGACTATGACTACCTGGAATTGATCTCATCTATGCAACAAACTTCAATAGTTTTCATCCATTTATTTCTAAGACACCATACATTTCATCAACATGTCCAGCAGTACGGCGATGTGGTTATGGTTGCAGCATTCGAAGCCGAAAATCTCAAGTTCGAATCCCACTGAAACTAAAAATATATTAAATACCACACTGCGGCTCGGTCAAACCGGACCCTGTACTGTAATTTAGTTCATGTCGTGTAGAGTAACATAAATACATAAATAAACATACGTCCGACATGATCAAATCTTTTAACAACATTCTTCTCAATCTGACGCTTGTCATACACCAAAATATTTCAAACATGATTCCTTCTTGTAAAAAAAGACAGGAACATCAGTTATTAGTTTTTCATTCGACATACGTTTCTAATAAATAGATCAAAATACATTATTCCGGGTCAACGAGGATATAAGTATGTCTTGATTTTGAGTCTACAGCGCAACCATAGTGTTATAACTGCATTATAGTGTATAAAATAGGACTCCAAACATCCTTAATCCGATACTGAACATCGCATTGAAACCGAAAGGAGCTCAATATACAGTAAACATATCTGGATGTTACTGTTACAATTTACTTTCAAAGTAGATACCTCCACTGCAGCTATATACAGTTAAAGCTATGTATGTACATGCGTTCGTTTACAAAGCAATGTGCTATAAAATGAAGACGGGTTATCTAATGGAATTAGTTGCTGACAATGCGACAAGAGCCGTCGTAATTTTCGATTTCGATGAGCGTATTTCGGTGATAAAATTTTTTAGTGCAAATGAAACTTTTTGTCAGGTGTCATATGGATTTGCAGATACTGTTGGTTTTGTTCGGAAATTGGATTGGAAATGCACGCGTAAATTTGTGAAAATGTTGAATATTAAAATGAAATGCAAATCTACCAATACCAGTTAAATATAAAAAGGTAATCCGCACTACTACACCGAAGATATTCGAATTCAAAAGTCATTGAATTTGTTTGTCGTGCTAGACACACGTTGTTCAATTCGTCTCTCTCGTTTATTTTATATTTTCAATGCAGTACAGTCAGATTTTAGCATAAAATATTATCAATCATTCCATTGTATGAATTAAGTAACATCCATCTGATTAAAGGAATAATATACGTATACATCTAGACAAATTATATGTATCATCTAGTACTAGACAGATTATAAACACATGGCTAGTAGCACAAGTGTTTTAAGAGCACGGTTTTAACATGTTAGAGATAGCTAAAACACCCAAAAACACTGCTCTTAAAACAAGTAAAAACAGAGTTTGTGGTACCAGCCATGTCTTTAATTAGTTCGTACAATAGATGATTGGAATTTTCTTTTTACGGTAATTTGACTGTATGCTAGACGTTTAAAATAGTTAATCAGTTTTGAACAAATCAAAAGTGTTCCTCAAACAATTAAGCTGCACTCATAGCTCTTAACTTGGTTACTATTTTTGTCCTTGGACTATTTCCAATTACTGATACCAACATTGTTTTTGTATTATGTTTAAAGAAGTATTTAAAATATATTTTTCAAATATAGGGTGAGTAAACAATTGTAGGTATTGGTTTGTTTAGTTTGCAAATATTTTTAGTCTAATATCACAAATTAGAGAAATTAATTAAAATAACACAACTGGCAACTATAGTGACCTATTGTTTGTATGACGTAGTTGTCTGAGTAGTCGACTTACAAAGATTTTTGATAAATTTGCTTACAAGGTTGGCATAAAAAAAATCGTATGTCTGTCGAAACGAAGTTAGTGAGAAATGAAAACAGGAATTTGAGAAGTGATCGCACGGATAAATTGCAATATGAAGAAATGTTGTGAGGAAAAATGATGAAAGAAGTTATTTGGATAAGATTGAGGGTGTGAAATTGTGTGAGTATACGAGAGGTAAATGGATTGACATGATTGAAAATTTCTGGAGAAAAATAAGGATACCTAGCAATACAAAGGTTAGATATATAAAGATTTACGAGTAAAAATAAAGTAAAATATTGACGTTCCGGGGGCTGAGGATCAAATCAAATAAAATATGCCCGGCATTTTTCCGAACATATTTTCTCATGCGGTTCACCCTTCAATTTCAACCTGGGACACGGGATGAGGTAGTATTGGTACGAAATCGGACAATATTTGAATGTGGCCAACATTCTATTTTGACATTACTCACATTTTGTTGACAATCCTACAGCTTTATTTGCTAAATATAAAAACTCAGACTAAATACATAAATAAAAATTAAACTAAAATTCAGGTCTGTGATATTAAGAGCATAAAATTCTTTATATTTAAACTTGATTTTAACTGTTATTAAATAAGTAAAATGAAATATTCAGACGGATTTAAATGCAGAATTGAATTATTGAACCAGGCTGTAGATTTGAAAGTACTATTCCCAAAGCCGACAAATAATTTTCAATACATTACAATTACCCCTGTGGCTGCCGCTTCTAAGTTCTTTGGTAACCTTGATTTGATGGCTGGTAAGCACACTTCACTTTTATGTAAAATATTGAGGGAAGTAATGGTAGTAAATACAAGGTTCATGGCCCTATCAGAAAGTAAAAAGAAAGTTATACTTTTCATACCTAGAGAAGAACAGTCAGTTGTATACCAAAGGATGAAAGTAGCTCTTTGTAAATCAATGCTAGAGACTTTATATATAATGCAAAATAAAGGTTGATCAATTTAAAATTGTAATTACCATTGTTAATATTAATAAAGGCTGCGGTCTCACTTTCCGCACTCATTCAAATGCGGAAAGGATCATTCTACTCTCTGGTACTTTATATTTCTCACCGAATATTTTTGCTGGCAGTAGAGCACAAATAACGTCAATTCTATTTATAAATTTAATTAACATTAACACGATTGCAACTACCAAATTTGTCTTGTATTTGATAGGAATAAAAATGTAATAATCCATGGTAAATGACTCTGAACAGAGAAGTTTTATACCACTTGACTCGCATAATCAACGTTTACAACGCAATAAAATGTACATACAAGTAGTTACATCAACACACTCCATTACATTTAACACCGGCATATAAAATAATTCCATCGCTACCAACTACAGCATTATACTAAACCTAACCTAGCGAATATTTTACCGGATCCAGGGTGTGATTCGATCATTGGGGGACAGCTAGAAACAGATAGAGATAGATAGCGGGAAACTGGAAGCGGAAAGCGAGAGGACATAACTCTCGCGTCGTGTCGCATCACACATCAGATTTCAAATAAATTACTTACTCGCTAATTTATACGATGTGCCGTGACGCTGATCTGTTGCTGTTGCACCAACATCGGCGCTGGTGGTAGCGGACGCATTTCTGTAATAGTTTGGGATTCGGGAAATTGATGATAATATATTGTGAGTGTTTTACATTGTTGTTATTTGCACGTGGTGGTATCTGCGCAATTTGGGCCACGTTTTGTTGCCATTGATTTCCGTGCAGACTTGAAAGTAGATGTTTGAGGACCGAGACTAGAAACTATAGCCCAACTGTAGCGAAGGTTGCAAGTAGTCGAGGTCCGCAAAAATACTTTCAACCAAAGATGTACGGAAGATTTTTTTTCTTTCTTTGGAAATTAAGATTAATCAATATAAATTTTGAATTTAGAGAACTAAAAAAACAATGCGAACAAAACAAACAATGTATAAATAATTGACATTTGTGATATGCAATTGTATATAAAAACAAGTATTACAATGACACATAACCCGTATACTTCCTATATCGCATTTATTTATTTAATTGAAATGTTTGTATTAAATAATAATCAAATCTGAAAATTCGATAAACGTTTTAACTATATTTAAATATGACATTTATTAGTTAGGTTTAGAGATTGACATGTCGGATTTCTTCACTGAGTCGGATCAGCGGATCTCGATGTTCGACTAACTGACCCGACTCTTTGAGACCCGACACATTTTGTACATGCTTCTGATTTTCATCTGTGCAGCGGTTCATTCGTTTAGTGGAACGACAGAACCGCTCGGCTTTCGGTTTCTCAGCTCAGATGTACGAATCGTAAAGCGACTAAATGATTCAAATGATAGAATGCAAGTAGCTCTGTATTAGGTTGCGCATTACATTCGTTAATTAATATTTTATATGTTACTGAGTTCCCGCAAAATTAGTTCAATATGGAAACATTTTACTGACTTAGGTGACAATAAATTAAAATGTGATTATTGTTCACATATTCTGTGTTAAAGACGGTTCAACAGGAAATTGCAATAATTTTCTATTACCTAAGCAAATACAGCTAAACTGGTAACATTTTGTTTGACATTTTTACAACTAGACAACTTGACAACATTCCAAAAAAATCCCTAAATGCAGTTGCACAAAGTTTAACTTTGTAGCACTGTTTTTGACAAAAACAGTTTCACAAAATTCATTTTGTAAACGTGACATACGAAAAATAATTTGTAAATTGTTTCCAATGCAAAAAGCCTTAGTCTGTAATTGTTCAGATTCTGTCATTAAATGACATTCGAAAAACCTATAGTAGAAAAAAATATTTTGCACACCACAATTGTAATTTTTTTACATATTTGTTTTATTTGTATTGTTTTCCTAGTTATCTATATTTCAAAATTTTATTAGTTACTGATAAATATCGATTAATCTTAATTTTCAATCATCAAAAATGTACACCTGTGGTTGAAAGTATCTTTCCCCCTTATTAATGGCAACTGGAAAATAACGGTATGATTTGAGATTAGTAACGTCCAGATGACATCTAGAGAATAATAAATTTTGTCTAATTTTTTTCTTACTGATACGGTAGTAAAGAAAGTATTATTCTACCCTCAAGTGCTTTATATCCATCGGGAAATGAAATGATAGCTTCGGAAAGAAATGTTTCATTTTTCTTCCCTTGACGTAGAAATAACTATTAGATACTTCAAATAGTTGTATTTTTGTATCATTTACTAGAATCAGTATTTTAAAGATGATTTTCTAAATAAAGCTATAAATTTGTATTACCCTGTATCTATAACAATTATGTTATGCTAATCTGTAGCAAATTTCAGTGCAGTAATTCCACGCATAGAGCGCCACTGGAATAATAGTGGAAATTGATTGAACCGCTGTAAACTTGTTGTTTAATAACGCATAATTACAGATTGTCATTACGTGTGCGAATTCAATTAATTAATTTCAGGTAATTAACAAACAAAACAGACATCCGCACTAATTACGCGCGACATACCGATGCTAACGTTTGATGCGTTATACAACCCTTGTTGCATCCTCTTCACCCCTCACCATAGTCAACCCATTATTATACGGGGTACGGTGGAAATCACTTCCCTGGTTTTCTACAGAGTAACCCGATACAATAAGGTATTTAAATAGTAATAATTTTCATTTTGTATCTAATTTTGTAAAATTGATTTTTATTTTGTAATTTGTTTTTCAACTAGATTTATGTGATTTAGGCGCGGTGTTTCAAAATTATTACATAAAAAATAAGGGTACATATTATTTGATGTACTAATCACAGAGCAAAAATATTTTTTTTACCTAAATTCGCAAAAGTAATTGCACCTTATTTGAAGATAATGTTTCGTGCCATTTGATTGACGGGTTACAGTAATGAATAAAAATTACTTGCAGTAAATATTGAAAATGTAATTTAATTGAAGTTATATAACAGTTCTTTCAATGTTTAATGTTTACCTGAAACTGACAGGAAAATAAACATTTGCTTGACCTTTAAGATTCAGGACAGCTTTGTTTTGCATGCCTAGTCAAAAGAATAACATATTACCTGCCTAGGCAGGTAATGAATGAAACGTGAGTGTCTAGTTACTTAGCAACATAAAATACTGACTGAATATGTAAGTCAATTATTTCTTTTAATTTAAATTAATTTAAAATATTTATTATTTGTTTAAAAGTTACAGGTAAAATGTTATACGTAACACGTCAGTAAAGTGTCGTACAGGATTTATGACAATTTTCGTCCCTTAAACAAAAAGTAAAAATACAGGTGATACCTGTCAAGAGAATAAAAAATCTTATGTAAATTTCTAATTTGTGTCTGAAAATGTTGATAATTTATTGTATATGTACATATTATCTTGTGGAGAAAGTGTCATTCTTTTGTAAGATACTTTATATCCTTCGCCTTCGGTTTAGGACATCAAACGATCTTAGGAAATAAATGCCTCACCCATAAATAACTTATTGATTAACATTTAGAAAAAAAACTTTCAGAAAGCATATTTAAATCATTAAAACAATTTTTGGTTTAATTATTTAACTATTTTATAACTTTGATATCTATAAAATATTTTGACATAAAATGAAGTAAACAATCAAATAGTGTGTACCATCAAAACGATTCACCGAACACATAAAAACATCGATATCTTTCCTACATTCCTATCGTCAGCAATTTTTCGATCCAGCAACTCTGGAACACTTGTAAATGAGATTCGCTCTGGATCCAACTGTCCAGCACTCCGTTGTGCTCCAGTATTAATTCCTGCTGAGTAATGATTCGTAAAAACGTGTCAGTCAAATATTAAGTCCGATTCGGTGGCTTCGTGGACATTAATCATTCAGAGACGCAGACAGAAGCTCGTAACTGCTTGGGTGATTCTGTGTGCTTCGTGTTTGGACTGCGGATGGTTCGAGTGGTGCTTGAAAGTTACACAGAAGGTTTAAGTGGATAATGAATAGTGGATCGAATACCGACTTAACATTTCATTTTTAATTGTGGATGCTCTTCACAATTCATGGAAAGTTATGACGAATATAACAATTTTAAAACTATTGAAGTATGGGAAATTATAAATATTTTCTCTCATCTTTTATCTGTTTAAGTTTTAGTTTGTTGGTACCTGAATACTGATATTTTTGAAAGAAGATTTGATCAAAAAGTTTGTAGTAACAACTTTTTAAATTCCATTATTACTTTGTAGATCAATGGGTTTCAAGCTTTTTTGTCTCACGGCACTCATAAACTAATTAATATAATTCAACGGCACACCAAAAGTATATTATATTTATTCGACCATTTGACAAAAGAATATACATTTTTGTATGATTGACAAAAACTAAATACTTATTTATGCAATTTATGTTAAAAGTTTCAATTCAAATAATAATAAAGTCAATTTTAACAAAAATTGGAAACACTATTTTCATATTCAGTTTTAACAAATTATTATAATTATACTTGTCAGATAAACGTCAATTTGGTAGGTTCCTTAGTTCAGTTTATTTCGTAGTAAATATTTTATTACGTTTATAAGGATATTACAAAATTATTTGTCGCTACTCTTGTTAAAAGATCAGAATTATAATTTAACACCTTTTAAATATAAGAAATATAATTTAAACCTATTAGCTTCTACGGAAGCATTTGAACTGAATTATTTGAATACGTAAACGCACTAAACAGAAATGTGTACTGAGAAGCAAGTAGTTTTCTCCTGCCCAATGATGATTCGAGAAATTAGTATAATATTAGTAAATTAGAGTTTTATTACCTTCTTTATTGTAAATATTAGTTCTATTATCATTAATTTTTATTTATTTTTTAAGAACTTAGTTAATAGGTTAGTAGCAAAGTGTACCTCTGTTCTACTTCCAATTTTTGCCTCTATGAACGCATTCATATTTAAAAATCCCAATAAAATCATGAAATATAAGGATATAATAAACTTATCGATCAGTAATAGATAATGATCGCATTACTAAATAATGAGTACTATACCTCAACAAATTTTCATTCCATTTGAACGTGTTAATATTAATAAAAAGCAAAAGCAAATTTAATTTGAAATAATTATCTAATATTATTTGCAAATAAATTTAATATTATTTCAAATAAAACAAACTATCACCTTGTAACAATATTATTATATATTATTTATAAAACATATAATGTTAACAAATTACAGAATTTCACGGTGTATAATAACAATTGTTATTAATTATCATCTTAATACAAACACATTCTTGTCATATTATCATTATGAATTATGATTAATTGACTTTGTCAAAGCATTCGTTAGCAGTACAGTAAATTAAATCGAGTACGCACGTCGTATCTAAGTTATTAATAATGGTTTGTATTACAATGTATCTATTTGTCACAATGTGAAGTAAATGTACTCGTATATTATAGTTTTATATTCTTATACGTTAAACACATGAAGCATAAATAGCTCATTAATCATTAACTGATACATACATAACATCGCACTTATACTCCCATTATACTCGTATGATGTAGGACTCCTGTACTGATATTGGGATTAAGTAACTGTTGTGCAAAGTTACAAATAAATAAGTAAATAATATTAGAATATTATTTTGAAAGTGAAGTTTTGTAATATTTAAATGCGTTTTATTTCACAGTACAAAAATGTAGCTAACTTCACAACTCGTAACTTAGTAACTGTTTTTGTCTTTATCATCTGAACTGGACCATTTCCAGCTATTGACACATTGTTTTTGTTTTATAATTAATCACATTCCTGTACATAATATTATGTAAAAAAGTTTAGAAAATATAGAATAATAATAAATGGTAGTAATTGGTCTGTATATTTTGCTGCTAGTTTCAGTTGAATATATAATTAAAGAAATAAAACTAATATAAACTATTCTAGATTAAAATAAAGACAACCCAAAGACAAAAGTTTGAAGTTTGTAAACATTTATGTTTGTGTTTATACTTATGCTTAAGACAAAAACTAAAACTGTAGCTGAGAATAGTCTGACGTAATTACGTATGTCAAACATTTCAAGGTTATGAAAAATGACAAAAACAGTGACTATGTTAAGAATAAATGAATTAGGCTTCATGCTATAATTCAATATAATAATTTTAAAATAATATATTTATTTTAAAAACGGAAAATACTTTAAAATGAAATGAGGTAGGTGGCTTAGTAGTATCGAGTCGGACTGAGAATTTGAGAATCCGTAGCCAACAAATAATGTTCAACACATGACATCTTTGTGGGCTCAACGACTAGTAACAGTACTTCAAGTACATAAATATAACACTTACCAAAATCAACTACGACAGAATACTACACCCAGTAAGAGCTAAAAGGCGTTATAACATATTTATTTTATTTATTTAAATGAAATACAGTTAAAACGACAAACATCGAAAAATCGAGCCGTAAGCTTCCTCATCCACTGCCTAAACTCTATTATATTACTTCATCTGTTGCTCCGGCATCAATTCTAATTTAAACCAGCACCTTCACCTCCCTAACCTAACTGTTGGTTATTTCCAACATATCGACAAGACAACAAACGTTTAACACACGTACAGAAACATTCGAAACAATTCAAACTTTCACGTAAAATCTTGCTTGCTTTCACTCTCTGTCTCTCTTTGAAGCTTCGCAGTTTCGACAGCGGGAAGGATAAATTAGAATTCAAATTTCAGCAGCGATAACGACGGCGGTGGCAATGTCGACAAGGACAAATCTTGCGACGCCCACAAGCAACCATCGCCCACTGTGATCGATATGCGATCGGCGATCGGCGATCGGACGATATCCATGAGGAAGTGAGGACGGATCTGTGGTTTGTGAGTTTTTATGAGCTACGCATTGTAATGGAGAGGAAATGCGGGAGTTACGAAGTTGAGACTCTGGACTGCGAATGGGAGTTTTTGACGTCGTTATTGTTTGTTTTGTATGGGTTTTCTTTAATTTTAAGATGAGTTTTATTTTTGGACTGATAAAGAGGTTTGTATTATTTATATATGAATAATGACCTGTACAATACAGATCTTAAAAACGATTCTCAACAAGAAATACATAGTTTTAATATAATTAAAATGTTGCTCTATAAACTAGTTTTATTAACGGCAAAATTTAATTATACAAAGAAAAATCAAATTAAAAAACACGCGACAGGTTGGTTTAAACCATATGACCGGAGTACGTAGGTTCCAGGTTCAAATCCTAGTGGTATCCCAATATAATACTTAAGTATTTACTTAAAATAAATACTAATTACATTTTTCTGTCCTCTATTGAGAAGGGAAAGTGATACTTTTCATCCCTGGGAAACAAAGAAATTCTATCTTCCCTATGAAAATAAAAGTAAAGTCATATCCACGGCAACTGAAAATCAACGATATAATTTGATATTAATGACATAGATAACATCTGTCAAGAAAATAATAACTCTTGTCTAAATTTTTAGTTTATTTCTGAAAATTTTACTTCCTTATACGATAGTATATATATATATATATATATATATATATATATATATATATATATTTCGTGAAGAATGTACACTTTAATTATGCCCTAATGGAAAAAGAATAGTAAGCCATGACTGAATTTATTGTCTCGTTAAATAATAATAGTTACCATAGCCTTAGTTACTTTGTTTTATTTCGAGGCACAATCATGATTCATTATTTTTGTTCCCAGTAGGGTATAATGAAAATGTCCGTCATTTTATTTTTTTGTATTGAAACATATGGAATATTTTATATGATTGTTGAACAAATTTGATATAATTTTCAAATTTGTATCATCCATTTGAAATTTCAAAGTTTATAGTAATTATCAGTACTCGTAAGCCGAAAATGATATCATTAATGTACATCAGTCAATAATTAGCTTACATGTTGTTGTATAAATTATGTTCTAAAATAAATAACTACGTTGATAAAGCGAGATATTTGCCGAATCTCTTAATATAACATCTACATATATACACGGTGTTTCAAAGCTTATGACTCTGAACTCCATATAGTACCCAAAATACTGATTATGGAAGAAAATGTTTATTTCAAAATTCGCAAAATTAAGGCTAGTTTACTAAACATGAACATTTTAGGTACCACTGGATTTGGATGTTTCTTTATAATAAGTAAACAAAGTTAGTTAGCTATGAGATTATATAAAGATATATTCGTAAATCAAATTAATAACATTTATAATTTGCAATCGAAAGTAACATTAACCACCGAGATCTGATACTTAAATTAAATTTATGTTTACATAACTATAGGTATTGTATAAACAAAATGTTAAAAGGACCTATTAAGCCAAAATAAATTTTGCGAATTTGAAAAAAATATTTTTGTTTCATAATAAGTACGTTGAGTACTATATGAGGTAAAATAAGTTTTATAAATTGTAAAACATTCTGTAGTGTATGCTAGATTATATTTAAAAATTCGTGTCAATATTTTACCTTAAAAAAAACTTTAATAAACCTAGCGCAATAAACTATACTAACCACCAGCAAACAGTTCATTTCCCCTCGAATAAAAACCCCGTACGAACTCCATAAATTCCCCCGTGCTGTATGCCAACATATAAACATATCACCTTGGTTCAAATAACCGCTCACCAGCAATCACATTCGGACGTGGAAATATCGTTTTGTTTGTTCAAATTACTGCTGAGTTACCGTTACCGGTACCGCCCTCATCCCCCGCTGTGATATACCGGGGGATATTGCAGTGAGCCAGTTTTATTAACGTTTCGTGTAAATTATTGAAATTAGGAAATTTAATGAAGCCGAACATTGGTGAGAGTTTGTTAAATTGTTCATATTAGCGGAACGGAAAAAGCTACATTTCCCGCTGACGTGAAAAATCAGCTGTGTAATTTTCGCGTGAATTTTTTGTAAATGGAATGTTGATTTGTGGAGTGTGAGTGGAAAGTGCTGAAATTGTATCAAATGGCCATTAATGCGATGTTGGTATTTCCCAGGCCTGAAAATTGTACAATTAATTGTAATTTCAGTTTAGTTTCAACTACGGTCGCCATTGAAAAATTGAATACGTGTTTGTAATTTCAAACTACGAAATAAAACGCGGATAAAATAATAAATATTACATTTTTTATTATTCATTGTCCCTGGACATTTTTTTCATGATAAACTAATTGCAAATGATTGCAATTTCAAAGGGCATAGGTACCTTAATTACAGATACAGTTATTTAAGTATTTACGGCAATAAGTATTCCTATCGGTTGAGGACAAGTTTGGAGATTGAGATAAAACTGAGATTTTCAAATATATCCAATACAGATAGAATACTTACTGACCGCAATTATTGTTACGTTTTTTGTACATTTGACGTAATAACGAAATTAACATTTTGCAATATTTGAAAATTATTTTGATATTTAAAAAGTTGTAAGTTCTATGCGTTGAGAGATTACATTGTGATTGTATTAGACGTACTAGTTACTTTATTTTGAATCTAGAACTTCAAAATGAAGATATGTTTACATTTTAAAAATTTTCGTAACACATGCACAAGAAACACGTTTTTTTCCCTAATTTTAGAGAGAGAAACACTGCTTTTCTCCCCTAGCTAGCATGTTTCTCTCCCTAGAGACTACGATTATTAGCTGTTTGCGGCGTTTCCTAGGTAACTAGTTACGCAACCCATATTTGACATTTGTCCCGATAAAACAGTAATTTTTGTGCACTTGTTACGAAAAGTATAATATGCTTCACGGGAGGGAGCGATTATCCCTTGTGTGAAGTTGGCAAACCTCGACTTCACCTCGAGCCTTCGGCTCTCGCTTACGTTTCGATTTGCCAACTTCACACGCGGGAATAATCGCTTGATTCCCTCCCTTGATGTATAACATACTATTATCAAACATTTATAATAACAATAATATCGTGTACGAAGAAAATCAGTATTCAGGTGCCAACTTCAGATTCAATTCAGCGCATGATTCACCTTAAGATACGACTAAGTTTTTATACAGTTTCAATTTATCTTTTTAAATCAGATCTAAGCTACGGTATTTCTGAATTAATAAAAACTCCTAATCTCCAACCAAATATTTCTCCGAAAAAGTAATAATTATCTGCGTTGGTTGCAGAGATGCAGAATAAGATCCCAGTAGTTGATGAGGGAAGAAGCCGACCGTAATATCAGGATCCGTGACGTCAGCAATCCTCTGCTACCCTCCCCCGCTACGAAGCGTCCGCATCTAACACAGATCACTTGATAATTATTGGAAAGTAATTTACTCTCGGTCGTCGTCTCGCGAACAAGTTTTAAATGTTGGCATTATTTCGCGCGCCTTCCCCACTTCCGGGATTTAAAGTAATAACGTTGCGGTGATTTACGAAGCAATGTCTCTTCTCCCTCACGCCGAACGAAATTTTATCGGCGGTTTCCTATTTCGCTCGGTGACTTTTCTGCCATTGCTTTATCTCACATCTACAATTTTTATTTTGTACGAATGGAGCGTGATATTAAATAATGTTTCAAAATCTACTTTAATTCGCACAACGTAAATAAATAAATATGGCGGCCATAACATAATCTAAATAACAGCAATGTTATACGTCTTGTTCCTTCTCTTCTTTATTATTAACTAACTTCACAATGCAACATAACATGTCATGAAAATTCATATTCAAATACAGTGCAGGTTTGACACTCTGCTCTGTCCACTATTCAAGAATTAAAATTATTTGAAAACCATTCCTAACTTTAAAAATTTATACAAATGCCAAACTGAACCATAATTTTGTGGTTCGAATCTCTGATATAAAAAATACAAAAATGCAAAAAAAAAAAACGTTGATCTGCAAATGTTTACTTTGTCACCAAATGACTTTCGAAAAGCCTATTTTTTTACTGATTGCAGAAAAACTTTATGTACAAATAATAATGACAAATGATTTCAAAATTTTAATTTAATTTGTCAAAAGTGAGTGTTCGGAAGGTAACATAGAAAGTTTATATAATTATAAATGTACATATAAAGTTAAATGTATGACAGAAAACAAAAAGGCAAGAAATTCTATTTTAAACTTTAAATAGGGTAAATAAAATATAGTTTATTTCAAATATAATGATAGCCATATCATAAGTGACATTCGTACGGATGATATGAAAAGTCGTAAAAGTGGAGAAAGATGACAAATATAACATACATATGACAAAGAAGGAGATATATTAACTTGTCATTACTTAATTCGACAAGTGAAGATTTATTTATTTGTTACTTAATCCCAATTACAATACAGGACACCTACAGATCATAGTGGAATCCGAACCACTTAGACACAATCGTATTTTGCATATAAGTTGAAGTCAGTGAATTTGAACGCACAACCTCTTGCTTGTTAATTAAGATTAAGAAACATAAGTTTTATCTCATTTTTAATTACTGGGCAACAATATGTGAACATATGAACATCAACTACATTAAAATTAAACAATGGGGTAGGTGGCTCAGTGGTATCGAGTCGGTCTGTGGATCTTGAGAACCCTGGTTCGATCCCCACAGCCGACAAACAATTTGCACCAAATTAAACCTACCCCTGTGGCTCCCCCTCTACTAACATCTTTGAGGACTGTGGTTCGACAGGTGGTAACCGCACTTCACGCGAAAAAATATATCACTTACCTAGATCTACTTAGGCAGAGTGCCACATCCAGTAATGGATAAAAGGCGTGATGATATATTTATATATATATATATATATATATATATATATATTTATAACTACATTAAAAATAAATAATTCCAATATCTAATTGGTTATTAAATATATTTCCAAAACATAGACAAAATTAATAGTCAAGATGAGAGAGCTCTAAATGAGAACGCACCATCTAATCTTGCTTCTCTTTTCGTTCTTCTCGAGAAAATTAATTACGAAATGACTTACTCCACGTTTGATTATTCCAAATACTCGTAAAGTTCTGTTTTAACTGATATCCCTTACCTACTTCATCCTTTCCCTCATTCGCCAAAACTTCTGCGACTTGCAGTTGTTTGTATTCTGAATAAATATCGTTTGTCTTCTGTTTGTGTTTGTTTTGTGATGAGTAAACAATTAATGTAATTGTAAAAAGAGTTTTTGATGTTTCTGGATCCATTTCATTTAGAGTTTTGGCTGAGGAGTTATTTATCCCCAAGAAAAACAAAGGAGTTTTGATGAAAATTTACTGTATTTATTTTGTTGTACAAATTTATGTTTAGTATGTCAATATGCTTCACGTAAATCATATACTTTCTGTAATGAGAGTAAGATAATGTGAAATATCATACATTACAAATTTACACTCTGGTAGTCGTAGATATATATGGTAAGATTATCAGTCGAGCAAAAAAGAAAGTACCTAAGTAGAGTAGTGGAATATTATGATAAAAATAGTAGAAATAAAACTTTATAAAAAAAGTATTCACGGTAATTTAAAAACCTTATAATAATTTGTATCTACTCGTTAAATTGAAAAAATGTAATAATTATTTGTAAATCTAGACCATGAAATAACTGTTTGTCGTATCTAAGAATGAACCTATCGACCGAAGCGATAGACAAAGTAGACAACACTCTAAGAACACTGAACAACACATTTCACAGATGAGGTGTATATATTAAACAATATCTGCTCATTGTATGCTTAATTTCCTGGTAAAAATAGAGGAACAAACATTACATAATATTGTTGCAAGTAGCGCTCTTTCGATTATTTGTGATTAGTAAATAAAAATTTCAGTTGTTCCTGTTCATTTTTTTGACAGTGACATTAAATGAAAAATATACTTCTAATTTTTATAATTTTAATTTTACATACAATAATTATGTAAATAATATGAATAATATGAATAAATGAAACTGCACTTTTCCTTCGAAATAAACATTGCTTAAATTATTTTCAAAAAAAGCGCCTCTTTCAGACAAGTTTAGCACTCAGTATTCCCTTATTTTTCTTATATATATAACATAGGCGACGATTGTACATACAATTTCATATTTTACGGTTACCATAAGTGAGTTATGAATATCATATCTCACGGATTGTTATGTCACTAGGATAATATGAAACAGTCATATTGAAAACTATTTATTAAAATTTAAATTAATAGGGTATCAATATTGTAGTCATGAGGACCTTTCCATTGTTGTTACATTCGAATTTCTACGATCAGAAAATAAATAGGATTTTCAGATCTCAGTTTCTGACAGAAAAGTGATTCATTTCAGACCAAGACTCTTTGCGGACCGTTGTTATTAGGAACAGGGCTTATTACCGACAGTGCTTATTCGCAATGAGGCTCTGTACACACTATGCATGTTATATTTTTACATTTTTGTTTTGTTTCCAAGTTACGTACATTAAGGATTTTTATTATTTATAATTAAAAACCGATTAATCTTAATTTCCTATCATACAGAAAATGACTATACCGTCCAGAGGAAATTGCATTTGCTACAAAGTTGAGTAAAATGAAAAAAAAAACATTTATCTTTGAATTCATACTAAAAGACCAATTTTTGAATTAAAAAAGTTATTTGACATTTTTAATTAAAACCTTTACAAAGTGCACACGAAGTCTTGTTGTTACTGCAAATACATTAAAAATTGTAAAATTTAGTAAAAATTTAAATTTTAAACCCATTTTATACATATAAATAAGATTCTCTCAGTAAGGAAATAGTAACCTTGATTAACATGCATATCCAATAAGTATCTGGTATTTTAACTGTTTCGGCGAACGTTGCAAATAGTAGCGGCCGATAATATCGTTTTAACAGATTAATTAATTAATATTATCTAAAAATATTCACTTTGTGAATAGAATCGTGTATGTAATTATTTATTAACATTTGCATAAAAATTCAATTACTCAACTACTGAAAATATACGATAAAAAATATATAAAGTTGTTTTGAAAGAAAGTACTCCCTGCATGAAAATGATAAAACTTGTCTAAATTATAGTTTCGTTACTTGAGGCAAATTTTTATATCATCTTAAAAATATTTCCTGTTTATATAACATAAACCACACTGGTACCTACTCATAGGTACATAATGCACATGCATGATTCCATTTTCACATTGCCGGCAGCATCTTCATATCCCATATTTCTGCAGCTTACACCGAGATATAGCACAGCAGCACCTCGAGGAGAGCTCACATATGCTCATACGTCAACGCCAGTTACTATATTGTGTTGGTACACTTTAAAATCGAATATATCGCGATTCAATTCAAGCGTGAATTCACTCCAAACGTATAAGTTATTTATTGAGCTCAGCGTTGAGCACTGAACGTGGTTTGTATTTAAGTGAGAAAGGAAGAATTTCTCAGATGTATTATACGTGCGTTTCGCCACATATCGAGTATGAAATATAGGCAAATCGTAAATTATATGGACTGGAAATTTTTACTTTTGGCAGCCTGTTTGCAGTTAGAAAGATTTAGGATCGTATGGAGCAGATCATTGTTTGAGATCGAAACGGTGTTACTCTTAACAATTGGAATTATTTCGAAAGTACTTTCTGACATCTATAAGTTATTATATTTTGTGTTCAGATGTCAAACATGCAATTATTTCTCTTTGAAAAATATTTATGAGATTGAGAAGAATAGTATTAGAAGATTGCATAAATGACAGAGAAGTAAATGGATATCCATAAGAATTGAATAAAACTTGGCTTCCGTTGATCAAGAAATTATATTTGCTTGTGTACTTGTTACATAGTTATTTGCTTATAGTTACGTTTTGTTATTTATTATCTTTTATTTTCCTGATGAAGGTACCAAAACTTCGAATTATATAAAAATTTACCGAACTTGAACCGAAAAATTGTTTTAATTATTTAAATATGAAAGATCGTTGAGTCGGAAGAATAAACGAGCTTATATGAAAGAAAATGAGAATACAGTTGAAGAGAAAGTAGTATTAAGAAGAAATACTTTGTAAAAACTAATTATAGGATGAATCTAATGTTTAAACTGTCAAAGTTTAAAATAAAATTATTTGATGTCATTAATTTTCAATCTGCAATTTTCTTTTTAAAACCCATTTTTCATTTGTTTTGCGCAGCAATTGAGGATCAAGTTAGTACTTGTTAGGTGCAGTTTTTAATTATACACAACTTTTTTATGTACACATTTGTTTTAATTTAATTAGAAGAGCAACAACCGCTAAATTTTAAAAAATAGCATTTACTTAGGGTCTTAAAGTTAAATTTTTATGACTAGGGTCATCCTACATTTTCCAATATATTTTTTTCTGAGAGCTGACCTACTGTATTATAATATTTAAGTAAAGTTTTCACGTCTTGTATGTGTATAGTTTTAAAAATACGATTTTTCAAAAATAGGCTTTAATTTCACATCCATGTTGGTTGCCATTAGTACTACATCACTCATTCGAACCACAAATCTCCCTCCGACGGACAAAAATTATACTATACTGCATTTATTTTACAAGCAATATTCATATCAAGAGTCATAAATTCAATTCCTGAAACATAATCGGTAACTTTTTTGCTTTGATATATCCTCATTTCGTATATTCAATATACTTTAAATCTACACCCATTATAAATTTCAGAAACCAAATGAGTAACAAATAAATTTTACCATTTATTATGGTCTATATATAAGGAACTATTCCGTTTGATATTAAAATATAGTTGTATAATTATAAATTAATCTGAAAGTGTACCATTAGAAACACAAACTTTTTCCAGTAATCGTTCATTGTTCTGTACCAAACATTAACGAAAATAATATGAATACCAAATACATGGCAACAAAATGTACTTCTGTTAGAAACAAACTTTTTCCAGTAATCGTCCGTTGTTTCGTAACGAAAATTTAACGAAAATAATATTGAACTTTGTTTAAAATTCATGAACATATTTCGTAAGTATGAACGTGAATTTTCTGTAACGAACTAATCATACGATTCCGTTCCAGCGTCCGCGTTCACTGGTGTACCTGAAACTATAATAAAATTCCAGTTTGTTGTAATGAAATTGTTTGTCCCAAGGTTCCAATTGTATTACGGGCGTTGCTATAAAGAATTCTGTTGAAAACGGAATGGCGACTAGCCACGCAATGTGCCCCACGGAGAGCTGTTAGCGCACGCCCCTGATGTCCAAGACCTCGATTGCCCTTTGCGCATTATCCTGACACTGGTGTCCACGGCAGAATAGCATGCTTGCTGCGAGCTTCAAATACATGTACAGAATTTCGTTTGTTCAAATTGTAATAGGCATTGCGGTTTTCGGACGAAAATTGGGTTTTTTTATTTATTATTTCGATATATTTAAATACGTTTATTGGGTAATAATGTAATACTTTGCATTTTTTAAATATTTATTTAGCAGTAGAATAGGTTCTAGTTGCTTTAACCAAGACGAGGAAAAATATGAAAATTCAGACAATTTGAGTCTTGTTGTCGGGTACTTAATGATTCAATGTTATATAATATAAAATCAGAATTCTATCATAAAGTAGAGATTTCTGCTCTCAAACGAGTGAAGAAATTGATAGTTTTCATCCTTAGGAAAAATAGCTATGTTAATGACAACTGCAAAACAATAGCATAATTTGACATTAGTGACATCTATGTGACATTTGTCTAAAGATTAATAATGTTATATAAATTTCTAATTTATTTCTGAAAATGTTGCTTTCTGATAGGCGAGTACAATATTTTTATTTATACTTCGTGAAGAAAGTGTCATTCTTCCCTCAGGTTCGGTTCGGGATATGAAACAACAGCTGAAAGTATTCTACAGCCACTCATGTATGGAGATTGTTGATCAAGGTGCAACTGAGAGCAACAACCTTACAAGAACAGCAAATACATTTTCAGCTTGAGATGCACACAGTTTTTTTATACGATCTTTTAGATTAAAATAATTTTTAAAGAGTATTTGTTTTGAAAAAAAAAACGTAAACAGTTTTCATGTATCCATGGATAAAAAAAACTTTCCGCTCGTATACGGATAGTAGTACTTTTCACAAAAGTAGGCATAAAATGTGTACTTTCCATATATGAAATAAATGCAAAAATCTACCTTCCATTGTGGCAATATAAAAAGTTCCTTTCCTCGATTGAGAAAAGAATACTTTTAAACACAGCGACAAGATTAATTTTTCAAAGAAAGAGAGGAAACACTAAATCCATTTGTCTAAAAATCTAATTTGTTTCTGAAAAAAAATTATTTATATACCACATGAAGCATATTTTATTCATTTTTCTGGTGCTATATTAACTTCTTGATTTTGACTCGAAAAATTAAACAACACCTTCGGAAAAAAATGCCTTACTTTCCTCCCTTGATATACAAATTACAAATCGTCAATAGGATACACGGGACACACTTGTAAAATACATAAAATTGGATATAAGAATTTAAAATCATATTGCTGCCAAATAGTAGTAGTAGCAAAAGTAGAATAAATTCTTAAAATTAATTTAGTTAAGTAGAGCGATAAATTTATCTCAATCTCCTCTTATTAAATACAAATAGAAGTTTATGAACTAGTACTAATTTCCATTTCAAAATAAATTACCCAAGTTCTTGAATTCCCATCTTCTAAACAGCGTCTCCATTGTATAAAATCTCAATATCGTCTTAAATGGGCATAATTATTGCAATAAAATAGTTCGGAAGTGTTATTAGTCAAATCTGAGCAATATCTCTATAAATAATGAGTCGGCTCTGGTTATCACGTAGGGTGGAACTCAGACAAGTAATTACGCAGGTGTGTCACAGCACCGGAATCGCTGCCGTTGCTGGAGTCGCACTCCGGAATCGAGTCGGCAAACTTCCGAACACGCGGAACACGTAATTACCAGGAAAAGTCTATACAGCTCTCATTTGTTCGATGTGGAAGCGAATAGCGAAGTAGACGATAGGCACAAGCACTGCAGTGCAGGTTCGTGTGAACGCATATTATAAGAGAACAGATTTTACTTTTAGGATATTTTTAGTTTTTAGTAGAATTATGTTGTTGTTGCGTGCGTGGAAACCAGGACGAAGTTGTTGTTGTAATTGATACTTTAGTGGGAGTTCGGTCTTTGTTATCATAACTTCTTATTGAAATACGGTATTGCATTATAGGTATTATGATATATATTTCATTTTATATTTTATCACAGGTGCTTTTTTTTTTTTAAACTAACAAGCAAGAATAATTTAAACAAAAATTACTTAATATTTTAAATAAATAAAAGGCTTCAGAATCCATTATTATTTTTTTATAAAAATATTTATTATTTGGACGTTTCGAACAATAATATTTGTTCATCATCAGCTCCTGAAAATATATAAATACAATAATTATAATATAAAACTAACAAAATAATCAAAATGTCATTTGATTATTTTGTTAGTTTTATATTATAATTATTGTATTTATATATTTTAAGGAGCTGATGATGAACAAATATTATTGTTCGAAACGTCCAAATATTAAATATTTTTATAAAAAAATAATATTGGATTCTGAAGCCTTTTATTTATTAAAAATATCATATTATTGAATCCTTTTTAAATGTATATTAAAAATTACTTAAGAAAAAATAGTCGTAAATCACTTCATGAATGAAAATTGTCGCAGGTAGTACTACATATAATTAGGAAAAAGAAATCTTGGGTTTCAGTAAACATATTAATAAAAGTGTTATTCCTCTCTACATGTTTCGGTCTCACTTCAGGAGATGAATATATATTTTTTAACAAACATAAATATAATAATAATTTTACAATTCAGCTGGATAATCATAAAGATAACCTTGCACTAACGCATAAATAACATAAAAATTACAAATGGTACGTGGGATCATAGTCGAAATATAAAATCAAATTATGTTTTGTAATTTGGAGACCATTAATTTTTTCCGGAATTTTTTATTTTTGAGTGCATGCCAATAACGTATTAATCTGTACAAGTGGGACACAAGTGGAGTACAAAAAAGGTACCGAATATGTATTAATGCTCGAGGGCAAATTCGCTAAGAAAATCTACACTAACACAAATAAGTTATGATAGAATAACATGTAGATATAGTTAATAAAATTGACAATAAAAAACTATTTTTAAATGTCCAAGTGATATTTTTGACATGAAAAAAATTCCACTTATTAATTTTGCTTAGGTAATGACAAATTTCCAAAAAAATTTTATATTATCATAGCAACCATGCTTAATATAATGTTTCTATTAGCTGTTAATTAGTATGGTACAATTTTCACAAAAATGTCTTTTACATTGAAAATCTGAAATTTAATCTTTTTGTTGTAATGTACATTATTCGTAAATAGGAGACCAACTACTATATTGGGTAATAGTGTTCATTTTATAATAAAATGTATTTTTGTTACAGGTAAGAGGATCGAAAATTCCAAAGAGTTGTTGTCATAATTTTTCTTCACTAAGGTAAAATATTTCAAAATCTGAAATTTAATCTTTTTGTTGTAATGTACATTATTCGTAAATAGGAGACCAACTACTATATATTTTGAATAATGTACATTACAACAAAAAGATTAAATTTCAGATTTTGAAATATTTTACCTTAGTGAAGAAAAATTATGATAACAACTCTTTGGAATTTTCGAACCTCTTACCTGTAACAAAAATACATTACATTATAAAATGAACACTATTACCCAATATAGTAGTTGGTCTCCTATTTACGAATAATGTACATTACAACAAAAAGATTAAATTTCAGATTTTGAAATATTTTACCTTAGTGAAGAAAAATTATGATAACAACTCTTTGGAATTTTCGATCCTCTTACCTGTAACAAAAATACATTTTATTATAAAATGAACACTATTACCCAATATTTTTTTTCGTTACTATTTTTATAAAACTGTATGGGTTTCAAACTCATGTAAGTACTAGTAACATTTTGAAACTAATTTTACTAAAGTTCCTAATTTTCTCCCATTTTGTTGAAGATATAAATTTTTGAAAATGTATTATAAATAACAAATTGTTGTGTTTATCTGGAGTTTGCGGTTGACTTTTAAGCCTTTTTCGTTCATTATTTTGCTTTACTGTTGGTATTAGCAAAAGGGAAAGCGAAAAGATAATCCGCTTACAGTTATAAAATAAACCAAAAGTTTCATTCAAAATATGAAGTCGCTAAATGAGTGCAAGGACACAAAGCACAAACAAATCTTAAGAAATTTTTAGAAATATTATCCAGTTAATATATTCGTTTAAACAATTCAATTTAGTAACCTTTTCGCTGCTGAGTAAAAAGTTTGTTTTCAATGCAGCTTATAATATATGAGGTAGATAACTCAGTGGTATCGATTCGGTCTGTGGATTTAAGATTCCAGGTTCGATTCCCACAAGCGACAAACAATTTTCACCATATTAAAACTACCCCTGTGGCACCCCCTCCAATAACATTTTTGGGGGCCGAGATTTGACGGCTGGTAAACGCACTCACGCGAAGAAATATATTGCTAACCGAGATCTACTACGGCAGAATATTACAACCAGTAATGGGTAAAAGGCGTGATAATAATGTTTATTAACATTTTTTATAAATTTCAAAATTTGAAAAAATGAAAAAAATAATATCTTATTACTTCAGATCTAATTAGTCGCATGTTTCACCGTAACTAGACATTAAAGAATTAACAAAATAAAAAATGTGTTCTCTTCATGATGTAAATAAAATAAAACTACCACGACCTCTGAATAAAAAAAAGTAAAGTATACAATTACGACAATAACGCAAAACATAAGAGGGCTAACACCACGTCCATCTGTTTATTTTTAACCACAACCGCTCTTCAGCTGTACTACAACTAAACGTAGTCAAAGCGCAATGGACACCACCCAGAACGAGTCAAATTTTTTCCGTGCTCGTTAGTTTGGTCGACGGCCACCAAGAGCTGTTTTGGCGCTGCCGGCGACAAAAACCAACTCCGCTACTTGTTAGGGAAATGTTACGGACCCGGGTTTTTTGCTCGATGCGTTTTTGTTTGTTTTTTGAGTTTTATCGGGTGCTTGATGATTTTTTGCCCGCTTGATTTTTTTCTTAATTAATATTAATTAGTTTAAAAAAATTATAATTTATTTTGGGGATCCTTATTTTTACATTAATTAAGTACGTCAAACAATAAAAAAGTTTTTTATGATATAATTTTCCATTAAATATTTCAGAAGAACCTTTTCATTACTGTTTTACTTACTTGCTCAAGTTGTTTTATTACATTAATTATTACCAAAGTTGCAACAGACATTTGTCACAATAATTTTAATTAGCTATTATGAGATAATAAGAATCTTACTTTGTATAATTCATTAGCTGTACTATTTTCAGAACAACTTAAGAATTACCTCACTAAATATATGTCTATCTTTTCTTCTTCTATATAACTGTCAAAACGTTAATAAAATAAAATGAAAATATCATCACGCCTTTTACACATTACTGGATATGGCACTCCACGCAGCAAATCTCGGTTAATGATATATTTCTTCGACTGAAGTGCGGTTATAAGTCGTCAAATCACGGGACTCCATAGATGTTAGTGGTGGAGAAGCCACAAATAAAATTTAAATACATACATTTAGCATTGAAAGAAATGTTACACAACTTGAATAAAATAAAATAAATTATAATGTTTTATTCATTACTGTAACCTATGAGTCCATGAATGTGCAATTATTTTTACGTTGTAATCAATACATCAAATAATGTGTACCCTGAATTGCAAATATTTTAAAACATCTGTATTTATTTTACCTATGCTATAACTTTGTGCTGTTAATATAAAAATATCATTGTAATTAATTACAAAACTTTTTCATTTAGAATTATAAAATTAATACTGTACTACTATCTTAAGTAAGATTTAATTCATGCCTGTAATAAACTTATTTAATACTTAATTTTTCAAATACTTTATTTAGTAGCAGCCATAAAATACAAAATGCGCTTGTCGTATAACGTTGATAACAAATTATTATGACATAAATAAAAAGTAAGTTTAAATTAAATTTACGGAACTGCAGGAAAAAGCCCAGAAGCCCTTAGTTATAATTACGGATTTCCATCAAACTCCTCCGCAGAACTTGTCATCTATATGACGTAGCACTTGATAAGGGTTTAGCCTTGTAACAAGGCAAAATAGTTGTATTGCTGGAGAAAAACTACACAGTAACAAGCTATAAGAGTCGTGACCAGAAAGTACGCTTTTATTATTAGAAAGCTTCCTTCGATAAGTTGGATATTTTCAGGTCAAATGAAAATCGTATAAATGTAAAATGTGTTATCATTAATCTTTAGTTTGTTAAATTGAAACCGGCAAGTTTTTGACAGGTTAAAAAGTTTGTTCATTTGTTTTCGATTCAAAATAGAAGAAAGCGTAGACATTTGAATGGCTCCAATTTCAATTTTTATGGCAGTAAAAATTGTAAAGTTTCTAACTCTTAAAATGGTCGCTCTGAAACTTTCGTCAGATAATTAAAAACTGAAAAAAGTCTGATTTCTTTAAAATCAACAGACAAAGTAGCAAAAATTGGCTTACGCAACATATTCTACCCACAATCAAAGAGGAAGAGACTGATGATAAAATAATTGCATAATAAGGACCATTTTATATATAACCAAAGAAAGTGACAGATATTAATACGTTTAAATTTGTGAAAATAACTTTTATAAACTTATTTAATTTGACATTTAATATTTCTATGTACTACAGCAGAGTGCCACTGCCAATAATGGTTAAAAAGCATGATTTATTTTTTGATTTTTTTGTTGAACCGGTTCAAAAGTCGAATTTTTAAAAATATGTTTCTATATGGTACAGGGCACGAGAAATACACTCGTTCAAACCGCATTTTAATATCTCGTTTAGTTTTTGAGTTATAGCGATTTTTGACTTTTTTTAAAACTCAACTTTGAGAGCCCATATCTCGAAAACTAAAAGAGATATTAAAATGCGGTTTGAACGACTGTATTTCTATTGCGCTATTTACTTAACTTATACCGAAATTTTACCATTTTAGAAAATTTTACATCCATTTTCAAAATTTTCTTTTCTCAATATATACAAAAGTTGAAGAGATAATGCAAATCTGTGAATTCCTCGCGTGAAAATACATAGATATGCAAAATTTTACAGTAAAATTCGCACGGATACATTTTTTATTACAAAAAGTCAAAAAATGGCCAAAATTCGTAAAAATCTTAAGGCTAACCCATTAAGAAATTTCTAGAAAATGTTTCTTTTCGATTTTTTGTAATAAAAAATGTATCCATGCGAATTCACTGGTGGTTTCAAATTTCCATTATCTCTTCAACTTTTGGAAATTTTAAGAAAAGAAAAATTTGAAAAAAGTTGAAAAATTTTCCAAAATCGTAAAATTTCGGTATAAATTAAGTAGCGCAAGAGAAATACAGTCGTTCAAACCGCATTTCAATATCTCTTTTAGTTTTCGAGATATGGGCTCTCAAAGTTGAGTTTAAAAAAAAGTAAAATATCGATATAACTCAAAAACTAAAAGAGATATTTAAATGCGGTTTGAACGAGTGTATTTCTCGTGCTCTGATTTATACAGAAACATAATTTTTAAAAATTAGATTTTTGAACCGGTTCAACCAAAAATTCACAAAAAATAAACATGCCTTCACCCATTCTGGCAGTGGCACTCTATCGTTGTAGATCTCAGTAAGTAATATATTTATGCTTGTGAACTGCAGTTACCAGCCGTCAAATACATTATGTTATTCCTTAATATAAGCAAAGCATTTACTCATTTCTGTACTATAAATGATTTGAGTTATTTATATTGATGTTGAGTACAGTTCATTTATTTTAATTGTTGTTGTTTCTAATATAATACATATTTTAAGAATAGATAATAAATACAAAATAACGTGTAAATTCGTCTAATACTTAAATGTTTGTGAACCTCGTATCATCTGGGTTAGATGTTCCGGAAGTCGAAGATAATAGAACGAATACAATTCCTAATAAATAGACCTTTGGCCAGCAGACCAGGCTTCCAAGAACAGTAACACGGCAAGTTGCTGGGTTTAGCGGGTGCATAAGATTTAGGCGCAAATACGAAAATTGTATTCACTTCGGAGCGGTCTTAACATAACAGTTACCCAGGTGAACGTTTCTGCGTTTGTGGTCGACTACCACTGACTGTTATCTTTCACAGTGGGTCTCTGGCAACGATTAGCATCCACAAGAAGTGGCTCAACGTACAAGAACAGAGCGCACCGTCCCTAACATAACATCGCGGCAAGCCAGTATGCATTGTATGTTATGTTTATATACGAACGTGATGGGTCTAGTGGTCTGAAGGACATTTAGCTGCCGGCCACATAACCTGGGATTGTATTTGGTAATTTTGGTTTGATTTGGGAATACTGGAAATGTGTGTTATTGTACAACCGAGAATAATATTGTTGTATGATTAGAATATTGTCTTGCAATAAGGAAAATTATGACACAAAAATGATGGATATATTTCCAGTTATGAAAGGAATCTTGATGTTTGTATCTTTTCCATTATCAAACGTACCTAAAATTTAGGATAAATTATTATTTTTTAAACCAATAGTGGGATCACGACATAGAATTCTACCATAATAGTATTCAGTTGATAATTTTTAAATTGCCAAATCAATGCTGGAATTCTGTGTTAAAACTGTAAGTTTATAAATCCATAAATCTGTAAATAATGAACAAAATCACATCAATATTTGTTGATAAGTAGGAAATATTTAATAAAGTCATAAGTTTCGTTGCGATTTTAAAGGTTAACGGATCTACAAAACTTATGGTTCTACACAGAATTCCGCCATATATTTTAAATAATTCTACGAAATAAATAAAATTAATGTCATTCAATACAAAAAATATGGTTTATTTTATGTTATAATACATAAAATCATAATTTTTACAGATGGCAGTTATTTTATTGTCGAAATTATAATTCTATGGCTCGATCCACGGGCAGATTACAAATATTAAACATGATGCAAAAATGTCCAAAATTGTTGGTAATCTTTTCTTAGATACAAGGTAAAAGAAATGCACGTTACTGCACCTGTGAAGTCTAGGTGTAATAACTTATCATAGTTAGTCATTATATTTCATCGCTCAGAATTACTCCCTGTAAAAATAATTCACAAGAAATCAGTCTTCCCGAATTAAATAAATATATCATCACGCCTTTCACCCATTACTGTACATAATTTAAAATACAGTACTACATTCAAGAAAATATCAACATTTAATCATCATATAAAACTAATTTTTATAAATTATTAAAAAGTAACTAATACTTTTCTACTTTCTACTTTTTCACATATAAGACATCAAAAAATTGCAGATACATATGTCCAGTGTGCTAGTGTATCATTCCTTCCTTTCAAGATACACTTTAGGAGAACAAAAACTGACCAGATTGACAGCACAAAGTTATTCAACCTATCTGTCTGATAACCATGACGCCATTTTATTTTTTTGTAAAAAATATTGTAGGTAAAATAAAAACCAAAAACAAATTTATAAAATTTCGTGATGTGCATAGATGTACTAGTATCAAAGAAGACTACTTTTGCGGAGAGGTCTATGTATTTAGAACACTGATGACAACACTTTTGATCAATTTTTTTAGTTGAATTATTTGATTATTATTATAGTATTATTAGAAATACATTTGCACGCAA
Organism: Pterostichus niger; assembly: GCA_947425015.1. NCBI lineage: Eukaryota > Metazoa > Arthropoda > Insecta > Coleoptera > Carabidae > Pterostichus > Pterostichus niger. The sequence continues at coordinate 29,355,760 of OX380334.1, read as the reverse complement.
CTGACAAGCAAAGTTTATATTTACGCGCACAATTCAACTTGTAAATAGCCCGATAAAAATTCAATAGCGGGCGTCAGTTTATTTGGCAGACTGTTCTAAATCAATCAAAAACATGATTACAAAATGCCGCCGATAAACAAACAAATTGTTATTTTTTAAAAAAACGTCTCCTTGGATATACATTAATAAATATAATAACCATCATTTATAAATTAAATTTATAATAAGTTTTGAAGTTTTTTAATGAAAATAATGCAGTTGCACACAAACAATTATTTTACGGCCTAGATACCAAAATAACTATTACGACTAAAATTAATATGTTAAAAACCGAAAGCCCAAAAGCTCCTATTGCAAATTTCTCATATAATTTCGTTTCGCGGTCTTTCTATTTCCTCTTCATCTAAATAATACTTTATCTAGTAAGAAATAATACCCTTTTATGAATTAATTTCCTTGAAACCACACTCTCCCTACATCGAATTCCCACTAATTCTAAGCCACAACAAATTGAATCCTTAGAGCGTTGTGCTCATCGATGCCTGCTATCGCACTCCCGAGGGCTAGAGGGTGTTAAGGGTATTAGAGCGGACTCTGGCGAGCGGCCAGGAGTCAGTGGCGTGCGGGAGGGGTTCATGCCCCAGGTGCTACGACGCAGACTTTATAATCGGGCCATGGGTAATTGCGCTCCGCTAATTTTCAATTGGAAGGTTGTTAGGACTGAATTGTTTTTACTCTTAATGCGAAAATTGAAGGGACTTATTCTTTGACTGGTGTTTAATTAGGTGGTTCAATGGAATTTAAAGGGCTTATCACAATTTTATTATCCTTAAATGACCACAAATGACTACATTCAGAAAGCAAATTTTGTGAAAATTCCCTTTATCGAGGAGAATACCATAAAAGGTTCAGGTAAAATTATGTGATAAATCTATAAATAATGAACAAAATCAGTTCAATATTTTTTAATAAGCACAAAATATATCATTACATAAGTCATTATTTTCGTTGCTAATTGTTCAACATTTACAGATTTACGGATCTACAAGACAAGACTACGAGACCGTGGTTGCTTGGTAACAAAAGAACCAATTATAATATGTTATAGCATTAATCTATAAAATTAATTTTAATATTCATTTGTTTCTTTCATAGCACGCTGTTATCGATGCGATTTGAATTAAATTAATGTCTACTTAATATGCATTTTTCTCAACATAAAAATTATATGAGTGTACAACACTTTGTGTTCGTTAATTTTTCAATAAAATACTCTTTATATGTTCTCATTTAAAATAAAAAAGTTACACCCTGTATTTTGATAACCACTAGCCTAAAAAAGTCTTGTACTCTTATAAAATAGAAACTGCGTAGGCCCTATAATTCTCGATATTCTGTATACCTTTAATTTATATATGTGAAAGTGTTATCAAAAATTGAGACGATAAAATACTTATTTCTACATCTTTAAGTAAAAAGCACAATAAACAGGAAATTAATAAAAAGTCCGTAGTGATCCTTCATCACCATTAGCAGCTAATCCCAGTACATAATTCCCAACACAAACTTTAAATCAAAAGTCTGGCTAAACACGCCACCACGTACACTCACCACCACAACCAACAACAGCCAACCATCCGATGTTCGTATTAATGAGTTGGCAGATAATTATCCGTGGCATGTTCATAGTTTACACCGTAATTGCGGATGAATGTGTGCGCCATTACTGTACACTAGTCCAGTCTGGCAGACGGTCGCTAGCAGCGCTGCGGCACGGTACGTGCCTCTACTACACAATGCACAGCATGTATCGTGCTGTATTGTGACGTGTTGGGATCGAGAGAGGCACAAGTGGCACATGTTTTCATTTAGAGCGGTGTTGTTGTTGTAGGATCATAGCGTAGGTCAGTGCTGACGGCTGACTACGAATGGAGAACTATAGGTTTAGTGGATTTGATGACGTTGTATTGATTGTTGAATGTGGAATTTATGTGATGGAGTAGGATAAGATAGAATGTTGTAATATGCAAAGGAAATTTCAATTTAGAAATACTAATGCCCAGATTCATACATGCACATTTTAGCAACGATATTAAATATTATCGAATGATTAAATAAATGGCATCAACTCGTGCCATGAAAAACAAAGATAGATATAATGAGCATGTTTGAACTTACTACCACTATCGGTAACATTTTTCGTTATCAATTATGATAGATAATTTGTTAATTATGACATATAAATAATTTCAAATATATGATTTTAAATCTAATTGATTATTGTAACATTTAAACGCTATGGTTTTCACCGACCATCAAAAACGTTACTTTTTAAAAATGTATTTTAGAAACGGTGATAAAATTGAGGGTACTAAAATGAAGAATCGGTGACATTTTTCGTTGTCAATTACAACAGATAATTACCTACTTCATTGTATATATACATATTTTTTTTAAGGTACGATTAGATGGCATTTTTTTAATCATCCTATAGTATATTATACACAAAGTATGGAACTATATAAAAATATAAATTTATCATCTAAAGGTATTGTATAAATATAAACAAAAGAATGACTTAGACTATGAGAGTAGGAAATAACAAAAAGAAAAGAAATCGAACAAGTAGAAAGATTTGTATATTCGGAAAATGTGATAAAGAAATACTGTAAAAATAAAACGGATATTAAAGTAAGTATTGGAATAACAAAAACAATATTCAATAATTTGAAACGATTGCTAACGAGCAAGAGGAATGTAGAAAAAGACTTGAAATGAAATATTTAACATATTTTAAAGAGATTCAGACAAAATTACTTTAGTTCACGTCAGAGGCGCTGTATCCATATATTTATTTGTACTACTCTGTACAACACGAACTTAATCCCAATTACAGTACAGGATCCAGATTCACCGAGCTGCAATGTGGTAGTTCATATATTTTAAGATTGACTGGGATTCGAACTCGGGATCTCCGAATTAGAATTCCGTAACGCTACCACACCACCGTACTACCAGGCATTAAAAGTTATATTTGCCATTTGGCTTATCTACATCAATGCAGATAAAACAACGTAACTAACTGACATTTGATATTGAGTGTAAAATTAACGAAGTAATTTAGTCAAATAAAACGACAAATAAGTGATTTGTTTCAATATGTGTAAGTTACCTAGATTTGCTTCAAATGGTTTTTTATTTTTTAACAATTCAGACTTTATGATTAAAATCCAGGTAATGCACTTTTTTAATAGACGGACTTAATAGCCACAAGATTCGAATACGGAACAGCACAAGTGTCTTACATCACAACCAGCAGTGATCGCATCTTTATTGGTAGAATTAATATGCAGCAAAACTACATTTATGATTTATTTTGCTATTAAGTTATTTAATAAAATGCAGCACCATGCATGCTTCCGTCAGCATTTTTCATATGCAGTAATCACATTCACAAATCTCTCTCATGTGCAAGAGAACAAACTCCCAACGTCTAGCAAACAACAACACTAGTCGCGTCGAGTCCACATCTGCAGATCTGTACCTGGCATCCTGCTGTGCCGTGCGGCCCAGTTTCCGCTCCGGCCCGGAGTCTGGCCTTGGCACTCACCCGGACCCGACGTGTCGAGCTATGCATACGTGGCGTGCTTCACGTGGTTATGCAGCTTCTAGCGGTGAAATATTCCCTACATGCGGCATTCGGGTAAATTAAAGGGGTATAAATCATAGTGGCTGTGGTTATACAAGACGTGTAGGAAAATAAAATAAATATGGGTATTATGATGTCTTTTTTGAGGTAGTACAATTTTATGAAATTGGGTGAATAACCTTATGGTAATTTACTGATAAGGTTTCTGATACTATCAACCCATTGCGATTGATACATGATATTATAATTTATTGCAATAAAAATAGTTATTTTATTTTATTACAGAGGAAAATAAAGATACCACCAGGATTTGAAACTCATTTAATTTTTTCGGATCTCAAATTTCATCAACTGTTAATCTTTTACAGAAATAAATACTAATTAAATAATTAAGAAAATATTACAAGTGTTGATCTGATGGTTAATTGCATTGCCATAAGTTGTATTTGAAACTTGGTTTGAGTAAATAAAAATTAATAGAATATTTGACAACAATGTTAATTATTAAATGTGCCAAGAAAACTGTGGCATAATGGATTAAAATAGGAAATATGTATTTCACTACCATTGCTCTCTTAATTACTTACAGGAAAATGTTTCAAATAAAAGTTGTAGAGATCTAAATCAATTAACACATTCATTTTATTGGAACAAATACACGCAAAAATATAACGTTTAACTGTCCCATTTTAAACTAAATTTTAAAAGTAACTAACAGTAATAAAAAATATCTAAATTGATTTATAAGCAGAATTTAATCCTGTAAATCAAAACATTCATTTTAATATTTTTGATTTAAAGTAATCAATGGAGTAATGATACCAAAAAACTTATTGTCCGTGTTATTTGCCTATGGTACAGTTTTCGTATATTAATTTAAATATAGTTTAAAATTTTACATTTAGTGGTGCAACTAGTCCTAAATGTATGTAGGTAAAAATACGTTAATTTATATTAATTTTGATTATATACTCCTAATCAAAATCAAACTTTTAATAAATCACCAGCTAACATCAACAAATCACAAACGACGTTACTTCACAGAGCCCGAAGTCTCCGTTGGCGCAGTTTGCAGTTGGCAGTCAGTTGTCTGGCGACAGCGCGATTTATACACGATATTATGTTTATTCAAATATAATACGTCTTCAGCGGCGCGAACCCACGAACGTGCTCGCGAACGTAATGCGTTGTGTGCCCGGTGGTTGCAGGGAATGCGGCGAGGGGCCAGGGGAAACAGGCGAGCGCTCCACGTAAAGGGTGAATCGTGTCTTTGAATTAAAATTCACAGGATTTGTGATGAGGTTACTGCAAGTGATTTTTATTGAGCCGCGCGTGAGGTTTTAGTGTGTTTGTGGCATTTGGGATGGAGGTTTATGTAGCAGCTAAATCGTAATTATAATTTTGTTTGAACTTGTTAACGTGACAATTATTTAAATAATAACGCATCGATTGTTTTAATTTGTTGTCATTATTCTTAAAGAAAACTACAAATAGGACTGGTAAAAAATGACAGTTTCTACACGAGGAATATCTATATATAATTTTTTTCATTCCCAAGTCAGGAAGTAAGATTTTCAGAAATCAATTAGCAACTTATATTTATTATTCTCCTGACATGTTACGAATATCAAATCATATTGTTGTTTTTCAGTTGTCATGGATATAGCTTTACTTTACTTTCCGGGAGAAAAAATAGTTATTGCCTACCGACAGTGCGAAAATTATTCACTTCCCGGATTCATTTGGTGATTACTTTCTGCACTCAATTGTCGACAGAATGATGTTATTGTTTTCGATGATTATAAAAACAAAAGAGGCGCGGTGACCGAGCGTGTTATGGCACATCTCTTACCATACTGTGACGTCACCCGAACCAAGGTTCGTCAGTTCGAATCCGCCAGTCGACAATGTGTGATTTGTCGTAAAAATATAAAATACAGTTACATGTATTTATCACACTCGGGCGCTATAAGCTAGTCATTTATATGTATTAAATAATGTAGCATTTGACTACGAAAACCGGCAGTACGGCAGTGTAAAAACTGCGGCTCAGTGTGTCCGGTAGGCCCAGGCCCGATTTTGACTGTAGCGCCACAGATGATGAAAAGCAAAAAATGTCAGTGGGATAACAATCTTTGAAGTTACATGAGAAAATAAAAAAAAATTGAATATTTTTTTTTTAGTGTAAAATATTAAATTGTCGTAGGAAAAATGGCATGTAATACACGTGTTGAAAGGTCATTGGAAAAGTGAATCGCTTGCGCTCGTATTTCACCTTACTCACATGCTTTCCAATTATATCTTTCCAACTCTTGTATTACAATAATTCTTTCTTATTGGTTGAGATCGAGGCGAACTCAAGATCTTCAATATGTCCAACACTGGTAGAACACTAAAGGTACAAATACATTACTATCACGTTAAGTGAACCCATATGATTTCACTATTGCGACAAATACGGGAATACGTGTTGTTATATAATATATAAAAATAAATAAATATATCATCACGCCTTGTACCAATTACTGGTTGTGGCACTCTGCCTAAGCAGATCTCGGTAAGTGATATATTTTTCCGCGTGAAGTGCAGTTACCAGCCGTTAAATCACGGCCCCCAATAATATTAGTGGAGTGGGAGCCACAGGGGTAGATTTAAATTAGTGAAAATTGTTTGTCGGCTGTGGGGATCGAACAAGGGTTCTCAAGATCCACAGGCCGACTCGATACCGCTGAGCCACCTACTCCATAATATAATATAATATCAGGTGAATGCAGGAAATGTTAGTAGTGTGTTTCCTAGTAAGTTGGGAATATGGGTCTCAACAATTTGATGCTTCACGTAAAATCATTTGAGTTCACAGGTCATGATAATAATGTGTTCTTACCTTTACTGACCAGTTCAGGAAATAATATGTCACATATGAGAAGAAATGTTTTACTTTCTTCTCTTGATATAAAATAACTATTAACTACATTTTTTACAAACCTGTCAACGACCTGTTATAATATTCAACACCTATACTAGTGATTCGAAATTCTTTTCAATCAGTGTATCTATTGGCGTTATTGCGAAGCATCATGTACTCTTTGTTAATTAGTATTTTAAAATGATAACGAAAGTTATGACATACTAGTTTGAAATATATGAATGTTGTAAAAAATAATTCACGTAACCCTCTGTAGAAGCTTTACGTACCCCTGATTCAGAATCCTCTGAGCTACAGGTAAATGTGTAAAAATAGCAGAAATAACAGGGTAATTATAATATATCAAAATCATGAAACATAAAAAGTCGCAATTAATATTTCGATCGATAACAGAAGATAATGATCCAGTTACAGAAAGGTGGGGACTTATAGAAACTTTTTCAGAGCTTTAGCATATTGCTGAAAATAACCACCGATTCTGCAGCAGCTACTTATGCACATAAATTTGAGTGGGACACATTGAGAACACTTGGCCGCACGCAAAGTTGTAAGTTGTTCGCAGGTTCGCCAGTCGGCAGGTTGAACAGTCCCAGTCAGAATCAGACGCAACTCAAGCCGAAGTGCGGCGAAGCGTGTTCACTTTCAGAACGGGAACGTTTGCGTTTGATTCTTTGTTGCCGAACTGTTTGTCAAGTGAGCGAGGTAGTGTGATGGCTTCCGTATGCCTCGATGCATACATGTTTGTATAATGGATTCCACAAGAATTTTTTCAGAAATCGTGCAAAGAGAGTTAATATAAGAAAAATATGCGAGTTAGGAATAAATTCATAAAGTATCATTTACTAGCAGTCGTTGTGGATATAGAGAGTTGGTATTTACGAAGCAAGAATACTCGCTTAAAAAAAATAAGGGTATTTATTATTTAATGTACTAATTACAACGTAATAGTTATTTGTGTATTAAGACCGTAAAGTGATTCTTTGTTACTCGAACACGGTAATTGCAGCGCGAGCCGAAGGCGAGAGCTGCAATAGTGTAAGAGGAACAAAGACACTTTACGCTCGTGATACACACATAATTTTTTCTACGATTGCATCTTAAAATTGATAAAAAAGTATACGTACTGAAAATAAATTCATTCTGTCAACTGTCAATATGACAAGTTTCTGTTTTGTTTGTATCCTTGGTAACTATTGAAATAAGCGTGTATTTATAATCTTTTTCGCGCGTTGCCATTGGAAACGCGCGCATTTATCGTCTTTTTCGGGCGTTGCCATTGGAGACGCGCAAAAAAGATATTTTTCGATTGTTCAACAGAAAACGTCAACTTTACGATGACAAATGAGAGCGTAATTGCCATAGCAATCGTAGAAAAAAAGATTTTTTCCGAAATTCGCAAATTTGCACATTACTTGAAGCAAACATTTATCATACCACCAGACTGATATGTTACAGTAATAGATAAAAATTAGTAAACATTAAAATTTATTTAATATAATTAATTTATAAATTTATTACTACACTTTTTAACGAAACAAAAAACAACAAATCACTAATTTTATGCATAAATTAAAAGAAAAAAAAACATGTGAAAGACCCTCATTAACATCCTTAGGATCTGTGATTTGACGGCTGGTAACCTTACTTCACGAGCATAAGCATATCACTTACCAGGGTGGCGATTCAAGTAACATTAATAAATTCCCTGACTTTTCCCTGACTTTTCCCTGATTAAGTAAAAAAATTCCCTGACTTCTAGAATATTGACTTATTTATGAATTTATGGTTACATTTCATATATTACATCATATTGAAATATAATTGTTTTTTTTTTATTAAATTTATAGTAAAAGCAAAATCAATTTGTGTTTCTAAACAGGCAAAGACACAACCTTAAATATTGCATACAGAAAAAACATAACGCGGTAGAAACGTTAGACAAAACAAAACAGTTTTCAATTAGTAAACATCCTTCGGTTATATTTTCATAGATGGCGGTTCTAACTCTTAAGAAGCAATAAAGGGTATTTGTTGCCAATAAAGGTATACTATCTATCTAATAAAGGGTATTCTGCCAATAAAATCTAAAAATAACTAAATACATTTTGAAATAAAAGTTTGTAGTTATTTTTCTAAAATTAAATTAAAAAATTTAAAGAACAAAAAACTTTTTTCCCTGACATGGAATAAAATTCCCTGACTTTTCACTGACTTTTCCAGAAATATAAAATTCCCTGACTTTTCCCGGTTTTCCCGGTTTTCCAGGTTAGTCGCCACCCTGCTTACCTAAATCTGCTACACTTAGTAATAGGTAAAAGGCATATATATATATATATATATACATCAATGATTACTTATTTCTTTGAAAGTCCTTCATTAAAAAATACGACTGTATCTGAGTGGTTCGGCTTGCCCTATAAGCTATTGTTACTGGTATAAAATTCCTTTTGTATACAGTAATAATAAATGAATATAACGTTCTGAAATTTGATTTCCTCTCTAAACATACGTATGATATATGTAGATATGTGGCAGATATTTCAAATTGTAAATAAACTCACAAAATTGGCAAACAATTTAAATGAAAAAATCTGTAGAAAGGTAATTTCTTTGCAAATAATAATTAAATATTGTTTTGTAAAATGTACACATCCCGTTTGGGAATTGAGATTTGCGGATTGAATTCCCAGAAGGCAGGAAGGTTCTCGTTCACGGATTTGTTTGTGCTATTCGCGCGGAGCGCACATGTTCACAAGCGGTTATATTCATTCAGGAATTTCAAGGATTCATTCCGTTGATTTCTCGTGTGGCCAAACAGATATTTTTAATTTGTAAAAGATAAATTGCCAGTGTTTCATTCACTCCTACTTCTGATTTAACTCATATTTTATATGAAATTGGTTTTACATGCATTACATTGAAATTTTAATACTACGCATTTTGGTGGAGGCGCCGCCTTTTTCTCATCGCAACTCCAATTTATTTAAAGCATATTAAATTGAAGTAAATGAGGAATATTTTCAACGGTCCTGTTAGAAAATAAACAATTTTTTTTTGTCTATCGAGAGGGTTTTTAAGGCAGTACGTTATGTTATTTTAATAATTTATCAAACTGGAGGCAGTAGGTAAATTAAAATTAAACATTCTTCCAAAATAACACAGCAATTATCAAAACACAAAAAACTCGGACAACAAACTCTTTTCAAAATATAAAAATAATTTTAAAGTATTTTCAAACTTCATGTTTGTTATTGCTTTGATCGTGAAAAAAATGAAATAAGCATTCCGACGAATGACACCAACCTGAGGGAAGAATGACACTTTCTTTATGAGGTAGATATTTATTTTTTTCGGCACACTAATAGAATGCCAAATCCTAATACCATTGTTTTCCATTTGCCATGGGTATAGCTTTATTTTCCTTCCCTAGGGAAAATGTACTTTATCTACCACTATTATATAATACCTTCATTTTGTATATAACTGTATATACATAAAGCTGCTCACATTAAACCAGAGTAATATGAAATTATTCATTCTACAACCTATTTTCAATCAAGTATTTTCTTATATTTCAAGCACGTGGTTTGTAATTTGTTGATTCCTGACAAATATAATGCCCGATATAAAGCTTAACTAAGTTGTTAGCTAACATTATGTTAAAAGTTAACAATTAATTAATATCAGCATTAAAATTCTTATTGGTAGTTTAATAACAATGTTATAAACAATATTTGTAACAAATAATTATTAGTTTCATGCACATTATAGAAATTATAACGTTTTAAAATATTGCATTGTCAATTTTTTTGACATTTCTAAGATGCGTTTTCAAATCAACTTTTTCGCGTAGTTAACAACGTGCTTAGATGACAACGTTATATGCAACCGGGCCTAGGTTTAACTATTTTTATTTTGTTTACTTCATTAGTTAGTATAATACAGTCAGATGATTACAACTCGAGCCCACATTATATGCCCATTAAATAATATACTATTCATCTCTAGAGATGAAAAGTATAACTTGCTTCTGTCAAATGAGAGAAGAAAATTTTACTTTCTAAAGAGCTGATAAAAAGTACAAGGGCTAAATGCATAAAAGTAAAATGACTAATCTTATTCTAGTCCGATTTTTGAAAACGAAATAATAACAAAATTATATTATAGCTTATTTAATCTTTTTTGAGAATAAGTTTCAGATTAATTTGATAAACCCAAAATTCAATATTAACTGACAGTCTTTTCAGAATTGGATTGATAGTATCGATATGGTGTAAAAAATAATCATGAAAAATAAGATATATTTTACTGAAATTAATACCTACATCTACACTAACATATATTTTGGAAACATAGAACATACCCTAATTTTCGTTCATGCTTTAAAACTTATAACAATATGAACGCACTTAAATTTCACTTTGACATGGAAATGATCCATTAGCAAAAGCCTCTAATAAATTTTAAATTCTATTCTCCTTACAAATCCTGAAACGAATTTCATCATTCCCAAGACATCTTATTTAAATTTTTAAAATTTACTTTCAGCCCAAATCAATCCCAAGTATCCTAAATATTCATCAAAATTTTTTAAAATTAATTGGACAATTTTCTTATATCGCCTTAATTCCTCAATTTGCATTTTTAAAGCCCAAAGTCAGTTTTTTTTAATTTGCATGAAGTGATAATTTGTCGATAAAATTTTGACATCTATTTACAGAGATCTGCAACTACAGAGCAGCTACACTGTTTTTATACTACGACAGAACAAACAGATTTTTTCAAAATCTGCAAAATTAAGGATGATTTACCTTAAGTCAATTTATTCATTAGACATAAATAACTGTTTGTAGTGTCGGCCAGAGGCACTAAAAATGTACACTTTTTCAATCATATTTTTTAATTTTCCAAATATACTTTTTATTTTATGATCAGTAAATAATATATAGAATAGAAATATTCTCTATATTTTAGTAAAGCAAGATTCACATGAAAAATTTGCGAAGTTGATTTACCGGCCGTGGTGGCCGTTGAAAATATAAAAATATTCACATAATTTAAACTACTTGACAAACTTAACTAAATAAAATAAAATGATGTACTTATTATGATGGTCTATTTCAAATTGAATCCGATTCAGCAAATCTGTACCGGAAATAAAGTAAGCAAAATAATATACTCAAATAAATAACTGCTCTATTGTCCCTAACCTCTACAAGGTTTGAATTTCACTATAAGTTATAGGCCTTCTGTACTGAATAGTAGAATAAATAAAAAACAGATATGATTTTTATTGTACTCGTACTCATATATTGTAATTCAGGTGTTAAAAGGTGTAAAGCGTGTGTGTAAGATGAAACACGATTGCAAACGAATGTTCTATTCAAGCAAGTTTTCCAATCAACATGTTTACTGCATACTATTTTTCCTACGGTAATATCATTTTATTCTACAAGAAATTATTAAATTTTTAGATATTTTTTATTGTTAAAATAATATCAAAGATTGTTGTACATTCCATTGTCACAGTGACTTTTTTGTATTTACGACAACCGAAAACAATAATTTTGTTGACACTTGAATGTTTTCTGGTCTGTCGTAAGAATGGTTATTTATGTTGTAGGTCCGGTAAATAAGTTTTTACAGTACAACTATGATGTTTTCGTATGAGGTAACGAAGGAGCCAAATACAATGTTTTATTTAACACTGTGTTGCATTCAATTATGAAACATTATTTTCATACCCTAATCTTGAAAGTGACATCTTAAAAAAATTATAATTGTCAAAAATATTTTTGTCACTAGAGTGGTTCGTTTACTTTTTCTCCAAGTCTCTACTTTCCAATTCTTTCTTATTTCGTTCTCAATTAACTAAAAGCAAATACAACATTAATTCAATAACAGCAAACCAATTTTCCTAAGACTCTTTAATCCAGCTTTAAATCTAAATCCACAGTTTTAGTTTTAGCGCAACCACTAAACCGCATCGTCGGTTTAAAATAATCGAAACATTTCCCCAAGCATTCGTCTCATCGGCCACAGGAACCGGAAACCATAACCGTAAAGGCGGCAGCGTGCGACGCAATCATAACCATTCCGAATAAAAACCCGCTTCGTTTTCCGTTTCGTTCCGTCACATTGGCGACAACGGCATTATCGCGTTTGCATATACGGCTAGCGGTTGTTTTACGTTACGTTAATTCCGCTTATGTTATGTTGTGTAACGATGAAATTAGATGGCTCTATACGTGGCTTGTTTGCTTTACCCAGAAGTTAAATAGGTCAAAAGATGGGATTATTCTAACGATGTAATGAAATTCAATTCTTTTTTGGATAATGTCTTTTATTATGCATGGCTATAGGTATGTAAGTACTTGGCGTTCAGCATTTTATCGGTGGAGAAATAGTTATTTGTGTATTAAGGGAAGAAAGTGAGACATTTCTTCTCGAAGGTGTTCATTTCATTTACCAAACGAAATGTGAGGGATATGAAACACTTGAGAGAAGAATTTTTTTCACTACCCTATCAGAAAATAAAATTTAGAATGATTTAGAAATTTAAATAAAATAATTATTCTTTTAACAAATGTCACCTGTATGTCACTAATGTCACATTATGCTGTTGTTTTCCAGTTGACTTTACTATGGATTACTTTCCTCCTCTAGAAAAAAAAAACACTTTTCAAGCGTTTCTATTAAAAATAATGATTGCACCTCGAGCAGAATGTGTCTTAGCAGCACTTGCATGTTTGATGCTCTCGGCTGTGCCTTGATCAACAATCTCCAGCGGAAATAGATTAATTTCTGCTCTAAGCACACATAGGTATAACAATTCTTTCTTAAAGATAAAAAGTATCACTTTCTTCTCTCAATTGAGGGAAAAATATTACGTTTTGATCTTGAATAGTTACGTTATAAGTCCATTAAATAAATGTTTACGGTGCGAATAAGATATTTCTTCAAAATGAGTACCGTAAAAAATATTAACAGACGTACGGGTATGATATACAATTTTATTTTACTGTATCGCGTTGAATTATAAAACATTATTTTCAAATTTTGAACGTGATATAAAATCATTATAGATAAATGACAAAAACTGTATATTATCTGGCAATTTCAATATAAGAGTACCGTAATATTTATTACAGTACTAATACTCCAAAGTCTCACTTTCTGAACTTAAATCACTACTGTAAAAATAAAAATACGATATAGTATGAAATAAAAAATATTGTGCAAAGCTCTAACTCTAGCATTTGGTGTTCTCAGAATGTCTTCTGTATTAGTTCGACTACCAAATTTATTCTACGGTACAGAAAACATACATTTTATAACGTCAGTATTGGAATAACTATTCTTGAAGGACAAACGTTATTCATTTTTATTGTTCTTTTACAAGATTACATATTGTACTAAACAATGTATGTATTATTATTTATATGCTGATCTGTATAACAGGAACTTAATTCCAATTGCAGTAGCTTATAGTGGTATCAAACTTAGTCGAGTATGAAAGATATGTAAAAGATTTGGAATTTCTGGTTTTTGAAATTTGACATAAATTTCCGTAGTTACAATTACAATATAGTTAAATAGTAGACTTGTTAGTTACTGTTAACATATGGCCACCACAATATCAGTACATAATAATATTGTTAGCACACTTGTTAATTTGACAAATTGTATAAGTAATAACGATAATAAAATATAAAACTAAACACTTATCTAAGTCTCACGAAATTCAGCCTCCTAGTCACCTTATGAGGGCATACCATACTGATGAGCTCTAATAAGAGCTAAATGCGTCTATGGTTACTAACTGTGCTGGCCAGCCTCTGACGATGCCCTCATAAGGTGACTTGGAGGCTGAATTTCGTGAGACTTAGACAAGTGTTTAGTTTTATATTTTATTATTAAAGCTAGTTTCACCAAGTGACCATTCAAAGACAATTAATTTTGTCTTTGTTGTTTTATTAAAATAATAACGATCATCGTAATAACACCGATACTAGTATTTTTTCGATTGAAATTAAAGTCTCCGAGATTTAAACATCCAAACATTATAGACACAAGTTGTATCCACTGGGTTATTATCACTTTACAAGTAGATATTACAACACGAACACAGATTTGGCTATACATCTTCATATACAATAGAACCTAATATTGTCTGATACATCAAAGACATCACTATAAATAAAACAAGCACAATTCTAACTCTGCTGTTCACATAAGATAATACCTCAGTACCATCTGATCATCCAACAACAAAGTACTTCTGTACTACTCACTACTCAATGAAATATTATTGCATATTTCCTGCTCATTGTGATTAATTCACAATATCCTTTAATCCTGGCAACGGCTTGCCTGTCGCTGCATAGCGTGAACAAAGCATTCATGAATCACAGAAAACAATTTCGGTCTGTTTTTGACTGGCACACATTTATCGAGCGCAATGCAACTGGCTATGCGAGCGTGGATGGAGTACAAAGAAATTTCAACATTACTCACAACAGTAGAGTATTGAGTGGCGCTTTATCTGCGTCCCACTGCAGGTGAAATGAAAAATATGCCGCGGGATTCTTCATAACCTGCGATGAACTTCTGTCAAAAAGAAGATGGAAGCCGTCCAAGATAAGAGAAATATGGTGGTAATTTGGACATTGTTGAGAAAATGTTTTCATATTCGGAAATTATCTATTTTTTTATAGTACTCGAATATGGCAGAGTTTTTCGATCTCTGTTGTCTCACGGTACACATAATAGTTATTTGTGTATTAAGAGCGTAAAGTAATTCTTTGTTATCGAACCTTCGGCTCGCGCTGCAATAGTCTAAGAGGAACAAAGATACTTTACGCTCGTAATACGCACATAATTTTTTCTACGATTGCATCTTAAATTTATGAAAAAACGTAATATATGTTTATTATATATTATATATATACATACAGGGTGTTATATTTTAATAGACCCAGCAAATATCTCGCTTATTTATCAACTTAGCAATTTCTTTCATATAACATGATTTATACAGCAACATGAAAGCTAGTTGATGACGGATGTACATTCATGATATCATTTCCGGTTTATTAGTAATTAGTATCAACTTTGAAATTTCAAATAGAACATACTATATTTTTTTACAAATTTGAAAAGTGCATCAAATTTGCTTTACAATCATATAAAATAATCCATATGTTACATTATTAAAAAGTAAAATGGCGGGTACTTTATTATACACCTAATCGGAAAGAGCATAACCATGAACCATGACTGTGGCTTGAAATAAAACAATTAACTAAAACAATTGTAACTATTATTATTAAATGAAAAAATATTTTCAGGAACACTTAACAACAACAAAATGATTTTATAACAAATATTCAAAATGAGTCTCAGCCTCTTCAATGCAAACATAACGAAACCTTCGTAACTGACAAACATCTACTCTTGTAACAACAATTTTTTAATCGCACAATCATCAAACATCAATATATTCTAAACTTTAAGCAAGTAGATGTCACACGGTGAATAGATACTTCATTATTGTTTATTACAGTATGTAAGATGACATCAAAATATGTATGATGATACACATAATTCAAATTGATGTATGATGCAAACCAGAAGTGCCAAGCAAACATTACTTTCACTAAAATGAAGACTGTCAAACATAAACACAAACTAGATTATATCACACTCAATCTGCATTTAAAATTATATTAATACAAATTGCAAGAATTATTATAATCATGTTGAAAACTTGATCCATGGTGACTAGAGTTTAATTTTGTTCACCTGTTCTAACGGAACTACAAAAGTTAAATCAAAATATATGACAGAATAAGAGACATTTCTATTTAAATTATTTAATCAAATTGTGTGAAATAACGTCACACTTTTGTTTGTTGTACGAGCTTGGTACATTTCTTCGTATTTCTTACAAAAACTGCAAGCAAGTAAAACAAACACAAAAAATCAATTTATTAAAAAAAATGCTTGCATCATCAATTCTTTCAACAATCCAATTAAAATTTCAATACTTGGCAATAATAATTAATATCTCCATGGTTCGTCGCGTAAGCCTTGAAAGCTGAAACAATCGTGAAACGATACGTTCGTTATTCTTTTTTGGGGAGTGTAATTGGGCGACTGGTAGAACGTGCTCTATCTAAAATACGCACACTTAAAAATAATGAACCGAAGTAGCTTAATGCCACGGTATAAATTTCCAGCCAACACATCTGGGCAGACCTTGGTTTGTGCTCTGTGCCTTGTGCTTTTTGACGTTACACGGTACGGTCGTTTTGAACCATTTGTTATGTGTTTCAACGCTAACTTGCTATCCGACCGCCAGGGAACGGATTCAGAAGTCGAAATATTCTAGACTGCAAAGTTGGCTGATGCTAGATGAATTTTCATCGGTTGAAAATTTTTCTGTTTATTTTAATCAATGAAAATATTTACACTAAATAAAGCCTCATTCACGGCTCTTAACATAGTCACTGTTTTTTGCCAAATAGATTCGACCAATTCCAGTTGTTGACACAAACATTTATTTTATTTTATGTTTGTCCACAATAAAATTAACTATAATTATAAGATACATGTTTAAAATACAAAATTCCACAAGTGCAGGTCGACATGTTCAACGTTTAAAACGGTAAAAACAATATTATATTAAGAGGAATGATATTTAAGAACAGCTAGATAAAATGACAAACGATGGCTGTAACTTTTGTGTAGTTTTAGCAACATTTAATGCATAACTTAACCTATCTGTTAATTTTTAACCGTTTGCTCGTTAAAAATTGTAATTAATGAAAACGGACAGCAATAAGTAACAAATAATTATTTTTTTTAAAACATATTTTTATTGGTTAAAATATTGAACTAGCCGTATGTAACATTAGAGTATTCTAATCCAGAGATCCCGAAACTCGAGTTCGAATCTCACTCAAGCTAAAATTATATGAACTAGCAAACCACGGCTTGCTGAGTTCGGGCCTTGTACTGTAATTGGGATTACTGTTGTACAGAGCAATTTAAAGTTAATTACAAAATACGTTCCATTGTCTCTTATGATTCTTACTATCTCAATGTATGTTTATCGTACATGGGACGCCCTGTATTATTCAAATTTATTGGTTGAATACTAATATCATTCGAGCTTGTTAAAATTTCTCCGTGAGCATTCGAAAAACGAAATCCCAAACCAGCATTCTCCATCCGTAATCGAAATATTTCACCCAAATCTGATTATTTATTCAACATCAACCTATATCGTCGCCTGTAGATTTGCCCTGTGTCCTATAACATTATATGTACGTTACAATCAAGTTCCGCTGTGTTTTGTAACGGTACGTTACGCTATGTGCGGATGCGATCGAACGGAATTTTAATACGGGGAATTGTTCAGCACAATGCTTTGTATTTTAATTGGCATCGAAAGAATATTTCTGTTTGTTGGTGATATTTTATTGGGTTGAGTCTTTAAAGGCGAAATGTTCATGCTTTGAAGTTATAATATTGTTGGAATAATGGTCGCTTTGTTTTTGTTTTGTTTTGGATTGTGGAATAGTTTATTTGTTGTAAGAAGAATAATAGGATAGGATCTCAATGGGTACTTACAAAACCATGATGACAACGTTGCTTCACAAATCTCTTACTTATTGTAGTAGAACGTATTCATTGCGATGCTCATTTTTCACTAAACAAACCCTAAGCTATAAGAACATATACTCCATATATGAATATATATATATATATACACCCATATCTAGCTTTACGGCCTAGATACGTTCCACGAAACTTGGCCGCAAAGCGAAAAGCCGTATAAGGAATCAATCAATTCTAATACAAATTCAATGGGACAAAAAATTTTTTTGCCGTTATAGCGAAATCATTTTAGGCCGTAAATCGAAAACGTGCCTTAATTGAAAAGGGCCGTTATAGCGAAATGCCGTATAAAGAGCGGCCGTATAGCAAGGTACGGATATATATATATATATATATATATATGTCCTGCCGTCTCTTCGAAGTCCCTGAGATATCATATTAAGACTACTATTTGAGGTACTGCTCTGCAGGTAATATAGAATTTGTATAATTTAGCACGGAAACTAACCACAGTATCTCAGTTCTAATTTTTGAAATACTATTTTAATGTTAATGACAATTATGTAGATATAAGAGATGTGTTAATGAATAAATTTACTGGATTATTTCTTTAAAAATACAATTACGAATTACGGGAATATTAGTCTAATAGGTGTAATGTGACTTGGTAAATGTAGAGGGCATAGCGATGCCCGGCTCGAGACACAAGGTCACAAACCTTCAGGGTTGCCGGTATGCGGATAATTACACAAAATAGGGTTTTTTTATATGTGGTCGGGTAGCCCGTGAGACTCACTTTTTCGTTGGGTATTTTCAGGTAATTTATATAAATAAATAAATAAATATATTATCACGCCTTTTACCCATTACTGGGTGTGGCATTCTCCCGTAGCAGATCTTGGTAAGTCATATATTTTTCGCGTGAAGTGCGGTTACCAGCCGTCAAATCACGGCTCTCAAAGATATTAGTGGAGAGGGAGCCACAGGAATTGATATTAAATTGGTGAAAGCCAGTTTGTCGGTTGCGGGAATCAAACTCGGGTCCTCAAGAATCGCAAGCCGTAGTAGATCTCGGTAAGTCATATATTTTGACGCGTGAAGTGTGGTTACCAGCCGTCAAATTATGACCCCAAAGTTGTTAGTGGAGGGGGAGCCACAGGAATTGATATTTAATTGGTGAAAGCCAATTTGTCGGTTGCGGGAATCGAACTCGGGTCCTCAAGAATCGCAAGCCGTAGCAGATCTCGGTAAGTCATATATTTTGACGCGTGAAGTGTGGTTACCAGCCGTCAAATTATGACCCCAAAGTTGTTAGTGGAGGGAGAGCCACAGGAATTGATATTAAATTGGTGAAAGCCAGTTTGTCGGTTGCGGGAATCGAACTCGGGTCCTCAAGAATCACAAGCCGATTTTATACCCACTGGACCATCAGTTTGTAACTCACGTTTTTGTAATTCATAATTTTATAAATAAATATATCATCACGCCTGTAACCCAGTACTAGGCGTGGCACTCGGCCGTATCTGATCTCGGTAAGTCATATATTTTGACGCGTGAAGTGCGGTTACCAGCCGTCAAATTATGACCCCAAAGTTGTTAGTAGCGGGGGAGCCATAGGAATTGATATTTAATTGGTGAAAGCCAATTTGTCGGTTGCGGGAATTGAACTCGGATCCTCAAAAATCGCAAGCCGTAGCAGATTTCGGTAAGTCGTATATTTTTACGCGTGAAGTGCGGTTACCAGCCGTCCAATTATGGCCCCAAAGTTGTTAGTGGAGGGCGAGCCACAGGATTTGATATTAAATTGGTGAAAGCCAGTTTGTCGGTTGCGGGAATCGAACTCGGGTCCTCAAGAATCGCAAGCCGACTTTATACCCACTGGACCATCAGTTTGTTTTTGTTTGGTATTTTCAGGTAATTTAATTCATAATTTTATAAATAAATATAAATAAATAAATATATCATCACGCCTTTAAGCCTTTAACCCATTACTGGGTGTGGCACTCGGCCGTAGCAGATCTCGGTAAGTGATATATTTTTACGCGTGACGTGCGGTTAATTTTTTAGTGGTGGGGCAGCCACAAGAGTTGATATAAAGCCAGGTTGTCGATTGTGGGAATCGAACTTGGGTCCTCAAGAACCGCAAGCCGATTTCTGTGCTTTGGTATATTTTATTGTCTTCATTAAACTCCTAACTAAAATATAATACCGGTATGATTTCAGAGTTGTTCGTTTTAGGAGAGCTGTTGAAGGAACAATGTGTGTCCATAAAAAGGTAAAACGTGCAACTTTTTATGTTTAAAAATTTTAAACTTTGAATTTAAAGGTTT
This sequence comes from Pterostichus niger, assembly GCA_947425015.1. Classification (NCBI taxonomy): domain Eukaryota; kingdom Metazoa; phylum Arthropoda; class Insecta; order Coleoptera; family Carabidae; genus Pterostichus; species Pterostichus niger. The sequence goes on along the minus strand of OX380334.1, from coordinate 29,335,230 downwards.
TTGACCTTGAAAGAAAATAATTATTAGCCCCCTCCAATATATACTATTTTCATTTTAAACTCAAGGGATCGGCATAAAACGATTAAACGTCACTGTCCCATATAACTACAATGAAATCCATTAGTGCGGCTACCCCATATCGCTTATCGATGGTCAAAATAGGTATATTTTCAAGGGTCGTATTCAGCCTAAAATTATTCTTGTTTTTTCCTATGATTGACCGTACCGGCTAATGGGGCTGTACAACCCCTGTGTGAACCTTGTGTAACCAGTTATGAGGATCATATTTTGAGTTCCTTTGTAAACGTAATTGTGGTGCATTTAATCGTTTTATGCCAATCCCTTTAGTTTAAAATGAAAATAGTATACAATCCTGGGTGCGCCACTGTACAGTAGCTTAATTTCCGAGAACAGTGGAACAATTAAGTAGATCTGGCAACACTGTAGTCTAGTACATAACATGTTAAAACGTTGCATCGTAGGTGCACGTAGTAAACAGAACGCGGAATTAGTCAGAGACAAAATATTTAAAATATTAGTCACTATAATATATAGTCAGTAGTGAAAAGCAACAGAGCCGTAGGATGAGTGAAAAATTTGATATTATTTTTTAATGTCATGAAAAATATTTGTTAACTTATTTTTGAGATAAGAATTTGAAACAAAAAGAATGCAACACCCTAAACAAATCCTCCCACCAATAAGAAATATTAACTTGGTATAGTATTATTTAACAAATTTGTTTCTTTATTTATAAAATTTGATGTTTTTCTAGGGGTCCTTAAATTTATTTATTTCATACTTATATTTAGTATTTCACTACTTTATAAGAAATACTCAGTGGCGGCTCGTGACCTTTATAATAACCGGGGCTAAAAGTGAAAAAAATATTTTTGTTATCTCAATAAAAAAATGGCAATTGAATAAATTTATTATTTTATTAATTTATCTTAAAAAATAAAACAATTTATAAATATACCAAAAAAAATTAAAAAATGTACATATTTTGAAAAAAATATAATTATTTATATAAATATTCCGCCCGCCTATTTCTTTTGAAGAGAAAATTTATCTATTACTATGTTGTTGAAATTTGTCATATTCGTAATAATATCATGATGACAGCCAATGAGTTTAGTCTATTTTGGGTCATAGAATTTCTTTAAAACTTTTTATTCGCTTCAACGTCGAGAAACATCTCTCTGCTTCAGCTGTTGCGACAAGTGTAACTAAAATTATTTCCATAAGTTTATGCACCTCAGAAAATGAAGTCGTTAAATCATTTTCAGAAACAAAAACCATAAGCGCTGAAATATTGTCTATGTTGCTAATTGTTTGATTTTGATATAAAACTATCAATTAATTTTTAAGATTTTCTTCGTTCTGCATTTTGTAATTCTCAATTAGTATTCTGAAGTTTTGGAGTGGAAAATTATTTTTGTAAATGTTGAACATTTTGGGACCAAGAATTACAAAAGCACGCAGTGTATTTAAATTACATAAACGGTCTTCCATTTGTGTTGATGTTGATGTGATATTGTTCAATATTTTCCTAACTTTAGTAATTGGTTCTTTAAAATTGTTAAATTCCCGTGAAAAATTGACAATGTTTGTATTTCTTGCTAGAACCGTGTTATACAATATGTCTACTTGCTTAAAAATATTGTAAAAGAACGATAAATAAAATAAGAATTGTTCATCATTAAGTAATCTTTGAAAATCTGCAGCTTCGCTAATGCTTTTGTCATCCCATTGATTTTCATTCTGCATTTTTTCAGAACACTCTTCAATTCCATAGTGTATATGATCCCGACGGAATACGTCTTTTACACATTTCACGTAATAAATTTGACCTTTTAGGTGACACCGAAAAAAATTCCATTTATATTGGCAAAAAATATTTTCATATGCTTAATAGAAGAACATATTTTCTTTAAAAACCAAATTTATTTGATGTGCGTAGCCATGTAAATATCGTGCAAATGGAAAATGTTATTTCATCAAAACTTGCACACCGTCTGGCACACCACTCCTAACGGCAGCGCCATCATAAGCCTGAGCAATTAATTTACTTTTTATATTAAACTGTTCCAGTTGATCATTAAGCAAAAAATAAAATTTTTGTTTTCGTATACATAGTTTTTCTTCTTGTGTTCTTTTCTCAAATTCTAAATTTAGTATGTTGTCAACTGCATTTAAATTTGAAGTTGAATGTCTCAAGTCTGATAAGAACTAAAATTCATTACCTATTTGTAAAAAAATAATATTTATTAATATTCTTACTTTTTAAATTTCAATTGAAAATAGAAGCCCGGACCTGTACAAATTCACAGCGCTAATTAAATTAAAAGGACAAAGTTGGGGAATCCCCGCTTAAGTCGTCATCACTCATGCTCTGATTGGCTAGCTCAAGGTCGCGCACGACTCACAGCGTTACTCGTAGCGAGCGTCTAGCCCCCCAAAGGATTGGTGAATGAACATTGCAAACGGAATTAAATAATAAAACATTGCAAATAAAATCTTTTATAAAAAAATAATTGTTCGTATATTAATTAATATTTTCTAATTTAATTTGTAGTACAATAATAAAATTTGATTGATGAAATTACAGCCGGACCCCGGTAGCCTCTTATGGCGAGACGCCACTGGAAATACTAGTTTATAGCAAGTCAAGTTACAGTATGAAGATTATAAACATAAATAGGAGATTTAGTTTACATTTACAAAATATAATTAAAGTAGGCTACATATCGACATATTTAGGATTGCACAAAAATGTTCTTCAGCACTGTAAAAAACAAAATTTAACAGAAAACTTTTAACATTACCTTTGAATTTAACAAATTTATGGAAAAATATGGGACGTAAATATTTGTTTAAGTGTATTAAAATGCATTAGGTATAATTAATTTAGAGATTTGTTTCTTTAATATAAATTTTAATAGTAATGAGAAAAATATCAATGATTTAATTTCTAATCAACCGACGTTTCGGTCATGACGATGATCATCAGGGTAAATTAATGTTTAATAATTATAAAATACATTTGAAATAATGGCGTGAAAAATCTTGTCAACTAGTTTAACAATATAATATAACATCCGTCAATGGAATTTTCCTTCACAGCAACAATAGTGCACAGAATATACAAAGTTGTATTACAAATTGCAACAGTATTGGCAACATCGCATTCCGCGTGTCGCGGTTTGTAAAGTTTAGTAATAAAAACATGAATAAAAATTAATTGTGAAAGGGATAAATGGGCGCCAACTCAAAAATCTTTTACAATTATACACAAAACAACAAATATTATTAACTATTATAATTATTATAACCGTAATAATAAATCATACCTATTTAATAGTTTATTATTATTATTATTATAAATGCCTTACAAAAGTTCGCCTAGTGGTCTCGAGTTCGATAAAATTAAAAAGATAATTGAAAAAAAAATTATTACTTTATGTTAATTTTTTTTAAAAAAAACAACAAATGCTTAAGGTTGCCGCTTCCTTGGATATTACAGTTTTGATTGAATTCTCATCCTACATCCCAAATAATATTTAAAATATATTAATTGTATTTGTTCTAACAGTTTATTAGTTTGACATATTAATAATTATTAAATATTTATCCATGTTTCTTCTATGTGAATTGATAAACATTTTTAATCCACTTAATATATTCTATTCTTTTTAATGGGCGGCATTTTCGTTTTAATTCGAGAATAAATAAACGGCACCATAACAAAATACTGCCACAAAAAATCATACCGCTTTAGCCCGTTTTCTATCCGTATTTCAAATTCTCGCATTCAGATATCTTTGTTATTTTATACCAAAATATGCACTATTAGTGACAAAATACTATTATATAAAAAAAAATTGCCAATATATGAATTTTGCATACGCAATTATGGCTAACAATATTAATAAAAAATTTAACTGAAGTTCTGTTTAAAAGACTAGGTATGAAGCTAGAACTTTTTAGAAAAAATTAGAACTAGAAGCAAGAAAGATTAGTGATTTCGAAGAACTTGTGAAACAGAATTTTTGTTTTATTAAAGTTTTTTTTAAATTTATTTTGAATTTATTTTAAAAGTTTTTTTTTGTTATGAAATATAATAGAGAATGAGCATTGTTTTTTCATTAATAATCATTAATTAATTGGTCCCAAAATAGTAATTTACTTGTAAGTAATGTGATATAGCTTTGAAGTGAATTGATATTTTATTATAATTATGACGGCATACGTGAATACTTATTTCTTGGCGAGTGATGACATAGTCGAAGGCCATTTTCGGAATATGGGTCGAAGTGTAGCAACACAAGATGCGATTAGAATCAGGTTATGGTTGTGAACACTAATATTTTTTTTTTAAATAACTGATATTAGTGATTAAAGATAGTTTACTCTGATATATCGATATTATTTCTACTTAATATCGTTATTCGATATATCGATGTAAGCGCACAGCTCTACCCGGGAATAAGAGGGTGTAGTCCGTTAATTAAATGTTTAAAAAAAGCACATCATGTTTATAAAATCTTTTGCAAAAAAATTGACTATCAACATGAATTCAATCGGCGTCATTATCATACTTAGACATACTTAGACAACCTAAATGTAAAAATTTATTAGAAATAGAAATAATATTATACTGTAAATAACTATTATGTAACTAGTACATAATATAGGGTTTTATGGGTGGGATAGTTTAGGTCCGAGCGAACGCAGCGAAGAGAGGCAAATAAAAGGGCGAGGTCATAAGACCGTATTATGTAAGTGTTGCTTACAATATTATTTTATGTTCCACACTCGGAACGACATTTATATTTGAATTGACTATGTTGCTATGACTGACCACTATAAAATAAAAAGTAATAGTCCGATAATGTAGAGGTAGGTGGCTCAGTGGTATCGAGTCGACCTGTGGATCTTGAGAACCCTGGTTCGATCCCCACAGTCGACAAACAATTTTCACCAATTTAAATCTACCCCTGTGGCTCCCCTTCCACTAATATCTTTGGAGGCCGTGATTTGACGGCTGGTAACCGCACTTCACGCGAAAAATATATTATTTACCGAGATCTGCTTCGGCAGAGTGCCACACTCAGTAATGGGTAAAAGGCCTGATGATATATTTATTTATTTATTTTATGTAGGTATTTTCGGACGCTATCAAAAATGATGTAAGTATTTATAGCACAGTCGAACATAAACTATTCCTTTACACATTTGTTGCATAAATAACTATTTTTTACTGAAGACAAATTTACCTCCCATATTTATAACAATTTAGTTTTTTTGAATTACTTAATATAATTTTGTGTGTGCAAGAGACCAATAATACTAGCAGTACAATTTGTTTTTTAGATTGGTTTTTGGTAAGTTAACTTAAAAAATTTTCCCAACATTTGCAGAAGAATGTGGCGAACATACCATATTCAAGGCAAAATTTGTTAATACAGGATATATTGCTGTAAAAAACAAATGAATAAAATAACAGTAGCATGGGCGCACTCAAGGGGGGGGGGGGTCGTGGGCCTACACGAAATAGGATATTTTTACCGGGAAGCTCGTGAGACTCACGTTTTCGTAGGGTATTATCAGGTAATTTAAATTATGATTTTATAAATAAATATATTAATACGCCTCTTACCCATTACTGGGTGTGACATGCTGCCGTAGCAGATCTCGGTAAGTGATATATGTTTGCGCGTGAAGTGCGGTTAAACTATTTGTGGTGGGGGAGCCACGGGAGTTGATATTCGGTTGCGGAAATCGACCTCAAATTCTCAAGAACCGCAAGCCGAATTCTCATAACTAAAATATAATACCGGTATGATTTCCGAGTTGTTATTTTTAGGAGAGCTGTTGAAGAAACAATGTATGTCCATAAGAAGGTAAAACGTGCAACTTTTTATGTTTAAAAATTTTAAACTTTGAATTTAAAGGTGTTTGACCTTGAAAGAAAATAATTATTTGTCCCCTCCGAGATACTATCCTGGGTGCGCCACTGAATAGTAGCTTAATTTCGGGGAACAGTGGAACAGTTACATAACATGTTAAAATGTTGCATCGCAGGTGTACGTAGCAAGCTGAACGCAGAATTAGTCAGAGACAAAATATCTAAAGAATTAGTCACTCACTAGTCAGTAGTGAAAAGCAACAGAGCCGCAGGATGAGTGATAAATTTGATATTATTTTTTAATGTCATAAAAAATATTTGTTAATTTATTTTCGAGATAAGAATTTGAAACAAAAAGAATGCAACACCCTAAACAAATCCTCCCACCAATTAGAAATATTAACTTGGTATAGTATTATTTCACAAATTTGATTTTTTAGTATAAATTTGATGTTTTTCTAGGGGTCCTTAAATTTATTTATTTCATACTTATATTCAGTATTTCACTAGTTTATAAGAAATACTCAGTGGCGGCTCGTCACCTTTATAATAGCCGGAGCTAAAAGCGAAAAGAACATTTTTGTTATCTTAATAAAAAGAGGGCAATTGAATAAATTAATTCTTTTATTAATTTATCTTAAAAAAATAAAACAATTTATAAATATACTAAAAAAATGTATACATATTTAAGTAAAATATAATTATTTATATAAATATTCCGCCCGCTTATTTCTTTTGAAGAAAATATCTATCTATTACCATGTTGTTGAAATTTGTCATATTCGTAATAAATTCATGATAATTCATTTTGGGTCATAGAATTTATTTAAAAAGTTCTTATTCACTTCAACGTTGAAAAACATCTCTCTGCTTCAGCTATTGACACAGGTGTAACTAAAATTATTTCCATGAGTTTATGTACCTCAGACAGGGGCGGATCCAGGGGGCGGGTCATGGTGGTCATAACCCCCCCCCCCCACTAAGCATGGACTTTTTTTAAATGTTGGCTCTAATACATAATAATGATGTAATTATGTACGATAACTCAATTTATTTAAACAAATTAAATAGAAAATATTATCTAAGAACTAAAAATTCTAAGATAATTAAGAACTATTGTTTGTTTTATTATCCTAATAAATAGCCAAAAACCAATATTTTGTGGGGATATTATTTCGATCCGCAGATGGAAGAGGTATTCTATTTAAGACCTAGTCAAGTATGTGACTACCGACATTTGCACTTAGAACATCAACTTCTAATTCAATAATTTTTGTATTCTATCGAAGAAAGACGATTTAATGTGATTGTAAAAATTATTTAAAGCAGGAATATAATATGAGCAAATACAAATGTTTTTAAGATGGACAATAAAAGATACAAAATTCACTCCATGACCCCCTCACAATTCGAAGTCTGGATCCGGCCCTGACCTCAGAAAATGAACTCGTTAATTATTTTCAGAAACAAAAATCATAAGCGCTGAAATATTGTCTATCTTGCTAACTGTTTGATTTTGATATAAAACTATCAAGTTTTTCTTCGTTCAGCATTTTGTAATTCTCAATTAGTATTTTTAAGTTTTGGAGTGGAAAATTATTTTCGTAAATATAGAACATTTTGGGATCAAGAATTACAAAATTACGCAGTTATTTGAATTACTTAAACGGTCTTCCATTTGTGTTACAATTATGTCACATGCTTCTATGGCTTCTATTTCTATAGTTTTTGGATCAGTCTTGAGTAAGGCTGTTCAATTATGGCTTTCAATAATCGATCATTTTGATTAATCAAATAATCGATTAATCAAATAATGAAAGAATCGATTAATCGATTATTTAAAAAATAATAATCATTTAATGGATTAATCGATTAAATTTGATTAATCGGTTATTTTGCACAGCCCTAATTTCAACGTATTCCTCAAGTGATGTACCTACGCTTGTCTCGTTTGGAAACAATAAAAACAAAACCGAACGCTTTTCTCCACTTTCTGTCAGCCACGTAATATTTTTAAACAAACCGGTATTGAATTGTCGCTTTCTTTTACCGTACATTTGGAAAAAATTAAAATTTTGTGGATGATGTGGTCCAAGTTTTCGTATACATAGTTTTTCTTCTTGTGTTCTTTTCTCAAATTCTAAATTTAGTATGTTGTCAACTGCATTTAAATTTGAAGTTGAATCTATATCTAAAGTCTGATAAGAACTAAAATTCATTACCTATTTGTAACAAATTAATATTTATAAATAAACTTACTTTTTAAATTTCAATTGAATATAGAAGCCCGGACCTGTACAAAATCACAGCGCTAATTTAATTAAATGGACAAAGTTGGGGAAATTCAATAATAAAACATTGCAGTACAATATTAAAATTTGACTGATGAAATTACAGCCAGACCCAGATAGCCCCTTATGACGAGCCGCCACTGGAAATACTAGTTTATAGCAAGTCAAGTTACAGTATGAAGATTATAAACATAAATAGGAAATTTAGTTTACATTTACAAAATATAATTAAAGTAGGCTACATATCGACATATTTAGGATTGCACAAAAATGTTCTTCAGCACTGTAAAAAACAAATTTTAACAGAAAACTTTTAACATTACCTTTGAATTTAACAAATTTATGGAAAAATATGGGACGTAAATATTTGTTTAAGTGTATTAAAATGTATTAGGTATTATTAATTTAGAGATTTGTTTCTTTTATATAAATTTTAATAGTAATGGGAAAAATATCAAAGATTTAATTTCTAATCAACCGACGTTTCGGTCATGACGATCATCATCAGGGTAAATTAATGTTTAATAATTATAAAATACATTTGAAATAATGGCGTGAAAAATCTTGTCAACTAGTTTAACAATATAATATAACATCCGTCAATGGAATTTTCCTTCACAGCAACAATAGTGCACAGAGTATACAAAGTTGTATTACAATTGCAACAGTATTGGCAACATCGCATTCCGTGTGTCGCGGTTTATAAAGTTTAGTAATAAAAACATGAATAAAAATGTGTTGTGAAAGGAATGAACTGGCCGCCAACCCAAAAATCTTTTACAATTATACACAAAACAGCAAATATTATTAACTATTATAATTATTATAACCGTAATAATAAATCATACCTATTACATAGTTTATTATTATTATTATTATAACAAATGCCTTACAAAAGTTCGCCTAGTGGTCTCGAGTTCGATAAAATTTAAAAGATAATTGAAAAAAAGTTATTACTTTATGTTAATTTATTAAAAAAAAACAACGCTTTCAATGCTTAAGGTTGCCGCTTTCTTGGATATTACATTTTTGATTGAATTCTCATCCTACATCCCAAATAATATTTAAAATATATTTATAATTGTATTTGTTCCAACAGTTTATTAGTTTGACATATTAATAATTATTCAATATTTATCCATGTTACTTCTAAGTGAAGTGATAAACATATAAACAATTTCTTTGTTCCTATCGTTTAAATTCGACAAATATAATCATAGTGTTTCATATGCGATAGCAAATCTGATGTTAATTTAGTTTGATGTGTTATAACAGTTTATTAGATTGACATATTAATACTTATTCAACATTTGTCAATACAATAATATAATATTTCCGAAATCAGGCAAGTAAATGTTCAATATGTTAGTTGGATAAATAATTATAAATAATATTCAATGTCAATTTCTAACGTAGACATTTTTTAAACAAATTGTCCGTGTTTAGTATTCACAAAGTAGTTTATAATCTCTTTATAATTAATTCATAGCAGCGATCGGCAATAGACATTATATGCCGCGGGCGTAATTGAAACTCGTTCGGTTGCAGTGCGGTCATATGGGTCTTGTTTACCGGCGAGCGACAGTGACACTGGCCGAGTAGCGAAGCCGAGCTCGAAATAATATCAGTATTTTGCCTTAAGTTATACTGATGGCTGATAACCGTATTTCACGCAAATATATATTGCGTAGTGCACATGATTTAATCAGTGTAATATTTGTGATTTGAGGACGTGGTAAATATCATTATATATGTACGTTGTGGTTTAACCGGAAGCGACATCACTTTGATTTTTTAAATAGAATGATATAAATTTTTATAGAGATTTTTTAAATTACTAATAAAATGAATTGACTACTTCCAGTTTAGGGAAAAGTAAAACTGCACTACTAATTTATTGTAAACAAATATGAAGTATTATTTAACAAGCAATACGAAAGCAACGACCAATTGAAACGTTTACTCCCAGTTTAGGGGACAAGTAAACCTGAACTACTTTCTGACTGAATTATTATAAACAAAAATTAAGTATTAATTAACAAGAAATACGAAGGCGACGATCAACTGAAACGGTTACTTTCAATTTAACGACATGTAACAAATAGGAATAACAATAAAAATGAAAGTCAATAAATATTCCAGTGTTGTCCAACTTCAGACAAAAGCGACGTTTAGCTGAAACGGTGACTCCCAGTTTAAGAAATAACTAAAACTAAACTACTAACTGACTGAATTATTATGAATAAAAATGAAATTCACAAAGTAATACTTGTATAATTACTTCTTCTATTTTTTCATCGGCCATGTTTTCTTGTAAGAACAGAAATTGGGTGTCACTTTGTTAGTTTTATTGTATAATTGCGTATGAAAAACTAGCGTACCTGTAATATCAATAATAGTACCGACTTAGTACAAGGAACATGCTACGAAGGCAAAAATTTCCTTATAAATATTCAATTATTAAGGAAATAACCTAAATATAAGCAATCAGTTGTGTGCTCTAGACGCCTAGACGCATGACAACCCTCAAAACCCATGGATGACAGATCAATAAATGAAGAACAGTGCCCTCTACAACAACGACGTAATTTTCAGGAAAAAGATTTAAAAATGTAACTACTATTGCCATCTCTAGGATATTTAGTACTTCCAATTAAAGCCGCACGATACTAGCGACAAGTCCGCAAACGATAGTACAAATGTGAAGCTCTCTTTGAGGACGTCCTCAAAAAGAGCAAATGTCCGCAAACAGCTTTCTGTATATAAAGTTTAGACCTCAAAAGGTCGTCTGTGCATATATATATATATATATATATATATATATATATATATATATATATATATATATATATATATATATATATATTAGTGATGCAACGAATAGTAAATCTGCCGAATATCGAATACCGAATACCGAATATTAGGCGGAACCGTGTGCCGAATAGCACATTTTTGGCGTCAAATGATAAACCGGTGGGGATTGGCGGAGCGAAATTGCGCTCCTCCCCCTTCAGCAAATCCCTTGCAAATGACATGTTGTGTCTAGTTCGTTTGCACATCAGTGCAGTTCAAGCTTATTGTAAAATTAAATGTATATCACATTCTGATAATCCATATACATGGTGGGCAACCAATAAAAATCTATTCCCGCATTATCTAGCAAAATTTGCTAGAATTTATCTTTCTTCCCCAGGGAGCAGTGTTTATTCAGAGAGACTTTTCTGACTTTGCCACTTTTAAATTTTAATTATAATTAACCTTTCATTAGTTATTGATAATATTATTTATTATTATTATTAGTAATTGACAACATTATTTATTATATTCTTATTTTTTAGTTATTGACAGTATTTGTGATTTAATTTGTATTTCTATTATACTGATTGAATAAATATTTACATAATAAATAAAATATACATGTGTTTTTTTTTTATATATAAATTAATAAATTGAATGCAACCGCTGTTCATGTTTTAGATGTGTTATGTCAAACTATTCGGTATTCGGCCGAATAGGAAACTACTATTCGGTATTCGGCCGAATAGTGAAACAGCTGCCGAACAGGCAGAATACCGAATAGTTGCCTAATATTCGTTGCAACTCTAATATATATATTAGAGATGGGCGAATATCAAATTTCTCGAATACGAATATTAATCAGATCTCGAATATTCGAGGTACTCGAATATTCGAATACTCCTAAAATTATTAATAATTATTTAATTATGTCCTTTTCATTATTTGAATGAAATTGTTAAGACGAAATAAAATTAAAACAAAAAGTACAAACAAAAAAGCAAAAGACGAAAACTTCAAATGTTGGCGAAAAACAAATTTGAAATATGGTACGTCTTCATGGTTTTGAAACAAAATATCTTTGTTATTAATAACTTCAAAGTATTGTAATAGCTTTAAGTTTATGTACAAATGATAAAGAAAAACATAGTCAAAAATTGAGGTCAACATATGGCGCGATATTCGAGGTATTCGAATGTTCGCTATACTGACATTCGAAAATCTCGAACATCGAATAATGTTAATATTCGCGGCATTCGACTATTCGCGGATGATATTCGCCCATCTCTAATATATATATATATATATATATATATATATATATATATATATATATATATATTATGTAACCCTATTAGATGACGACATAACAAATATGTGATGAATGTCTAACGGAATCTCTCACGCTGTAATAAGAACCTTTCTGATAAGACACACTATAAATACGTGTGAAAGAAAGACATGTTATCCTTTTTACTGTGAAAACTCTAAGTTACAACTGCTAAATAAAGTCTGTGTTGAAATCAAAATATTGTTTTTTTTATTATATATCGACCACGATCATATAATTGGCGCAGTTCGGGTAGAATCACAAATAAAGAAGTCAGTGTGCTCGAAAAATTCGCCGTAAATCTGTACAACGCTTTATTCAACAATTTCAATTGTTGCTCAGTGTGATCGAACCAAATAACTAATAGTGCGAAGAAACTCGAAGCCTAACAAGCAAGAAGCCTTCGTAAAAGCAAAGCTATACCAATAAGCCTTCGCTTTAACCAGCAATCAACCTAAACAGTGGTTGCACCAGAGGTCTATTCATACGACCCATCGAGATCAGCGATCAACCTAAACAGTGGTTGCACCAGAGGTCTATTCATACGACCCATCGAGTTCACCAGGCCAAGCAGTTCGCAGAAAGAGGCATCCGTCAACTGAACGTCATCAGCCCCTCGCAACAACAGAGATGTCAACAATACAGATACTCACAATAAGTCTGTAAGTCTCATTGTTTCTTTATAATTTACCAATCACATGTCAGATAACGAATCACAGTCATCTGATACAAATCAAGAACTTGAATTACTAAGTATCTTATTAAATAATATTACTTTACAACCAAACAGGTTGAATAATTCTGAAATTCATAGTATAACTAATACAAATAATTCAGAAATCAAAATGACTACTTACACTGATATCAAAAATCTCGCTAGTGTCATTCCTGAATATAATGGTGATGTAAATAGATTACCAAATTTTATAATACAAGTAGATTTGTTCTACGAAATTTTACAATCAACAATTATAAATGCGTTGCAAACAAAATACGCATTTTCATTAGTTTTAAGTAAATTAACAGATAAAGCTGTAAATCTAATTAACGAAAATATTTTTAAAGACTGGACAGATTTAAAAAGATATTTATCCGAAAATTTCGAAGATAAACTCACTAAAGAAACTATTTTATTAAAAATTTTGAATACTAAAAATACGAATAAAATATATGACACTTTAATACAATTTAAAAATGATTTTGCAAAATATAAATCAAAAGTTCACTTATTACCTTATAATACAGCTCAGAAAACTATATTAATAAATGAAATACAAGAATTAGTCGTAAAACATTTCATTACATTATTACCAATTCACGTCCGAGGATCTTTTATTACTAACAACCCCACTACATTAGAAATGTGTGAAAATTTATTAACAAACGATTATAATTATGCACTTCAAACTTTTAAAAGTCCATTGTTAAGATCAGACAATCCTCAACAATCACAAAAAACATTCCACAATAATATACCTCCACAAAAATTCCCAGGGCAACATTTCCCTTCCAAACCCATAAATGTTCAACAGAATTCTAATAAACCAAGCACGTCTTTTGCTCCTAGACAAAACGCTTATAATGTTGTTAGAACTAGACAACAATTTAAACCTCAACCTATGTCCGGAATAACAAAAACCACAATTCCTATGCGTACACAAACAATAAAACAAAACTATTTACAAGAAAATATCGAATACGAATCCGAAAATTTTGAAACATATTCTCAAGAAAATCAAAATCTTGACGAAAATCCCGATTCTGAAAATTACTCAAACGATAATAATTTTTTAGAGTTCATAGAGCCTCTAAGCCAAGTAACATAGTTATGACTTCAATCACAAATAATATTCCAGTTATTAAATTATCAAATTATAAAATATTAATATGTCAAAATTATATAAATCAAAAATTGTAAGTGAGAATTTGACCTTTAAAACAGCCAATTCAAAAGTACATTGCAAAAATTCCATAACTTTAAAAATTTTTAATCAACCTCATAAATTTTTTATTCATAATTTTAATAAAAATTGCGATTTATTATTTGGTATAAATATATTAAAAGACTTGAAATGCGAAATAAATTTTGCTAATCAAAAAATGAAAATAAAAAATATAGAATTCCCATTTATTCCAATGTCAGAATCAAATTTTTGTAAATTAAATTCTCGATCAGAACATTTTAATAACACTCAAAAACAAAAAATTTACAAATCATTAGAACGATATCCTAAACTCTTCCCAAAAGATGGCGAAAATTTATCATATACTACTTACACTAAACACAAAATTGCTGATTACTTATCACGAATAAGAGAACCTTTCAAGATTAATTATGTAACCGGAGATGTAACTGAAACAGATATATTTTGTCATTGCGTTTCTAAAGATAATCGTTTTGGTAAAGGATTAGCCTTACAAATAGATGAACAATTTGCTAGTAAAAAGTATTGCGAAAATAACTTCAAAAACCAAAATATAATTATTCAAAATTTTGAAAATAAAGTAATCTTACATTTGTATACAAAAGACACCTATAAAGAAAACGTTAACTTAAAACAATTAAAATCTTGTCTTATCTCTCTAAGAGATTATTTAATCAAAAATGATTTATTTGAAATCAACATGCCATATTTATCATGTGGATTAGACAACTTAGAAGAATCTAAATTAATTCAATTATTAAATAACATTTTTAAAGATACAAATATCCAAATTAATATTTATGAATTACCTCATAATCTTGCAAATTCACAAGAAATCGAGAATTTCTTAAAAATTCATTCAAACGAATCGGTAGACAGTTTATTAAATAACGTCGAAGATATAGAGAGAGAACTAGAAAGTTTATCAACCAACACTGTTCATTCTAGAGATGAAAAACTATCGGTAATTTTAACTATCGATTGTTCGATAGTGCTTTCAGTAAACTATCGATATATCGATAGTACTATCGATAGTCAATTAAATTACTAAACGATAGTTTTAGTTACTAAACGATAGTTTTAATTACTAAACGATAGTTACTAAACGATAGTTACTAAACGATAGTTACTAAACAATAGTTACTAAACGATAGTTACTAAACGATAGTTACTAAACGATAATTACTAAACGATACTATCGATAGTTTTTTTTTCTTTTAATTACTTATCGATAGTATTATTTTTACAAAAGTATAAATAATTTTTTTTTCTAAATTAAAATTCTTTGCCTATACAGAGTTTAAAAATATTTACTAAATTTGTTCCTTTTTTGAGAGAGAGGTAAAATAAAATTTATAATTTATAATCCCCTAAAATTTAAAACTGTTGATGTTGCTCTATATTAAGGGATGTTTGCTAAATAATTTCTGTGAATATGGTTTTGTTACAGTTAATACTACCCGCTCTAAGGTATGTAAAATGGGAGAAATAAAAAATAAGGAAATATACAATAATGTCAAAAATTTATTTCTTTAAAATTTAGGCTTAATAACAAGATTTCAGAAGTTACAAATATGAAAAATAAAAATCTAATGCAAATATGTAGGTACTTCTATCCATAGGCATATATCATTTCTTACATTAATTTATATATTTGTCGAGATCAAGATATTAGAAAAACTAATTGCAATTCGAAACACCTTTTATATTAATTTAAATCAAATAAAAAAGAAATGTGGTGTTGTGATAGTATTTTTGGAGTTGTGATGCATACTGGATGAGTGGTAAGCGGAGACTGTCCTGGTTAGAAGGAAAAAATGGTGGATTTTGGGGTGAACAAAGAAGTTTGGAATATAGGTACTTGAAAAACAGATGTTGTTAGGTTCGGAGAAAGCGGGCGAAGTTACAATAGCAGGTAGTGGAGAAACATGAAAATTGTACATAATTGTTGCTTAGAAACTACAGAAAATGAACGAAATGAACGAAGAATATATACAAGGTGTGTGATTATTTGTGTATACATGTGTTTTGAGTTTTTACATATGTGTGTATGACTGTGTGAGCATGTGTGTATTACATGTGTATGTACTGGCCGCCACATGACCAATAATATTCACTACAGCATAAACTACAATGAACATCAGAGAACAATTGAATTTAAATTATCTCGTACCTGTTACCCTAAAATAAATTTCTTAGAAATCTCACTTTGTCTTTCATCCCTTTAAAGTCTTCCGACAACCAATCGATTTACAGCTAACATTTGTGTACAGTTACTGTACAATAACGATATTGAATATAATTTGAATTATATCATTTAAATGCAGATAAAATCTTTATAAGTCATACTTAACACGTGGTCCGCAAAAAACACACGTATTCGAATTGCTCCGGGAACATAAGGTAATTTGCTTGTCAGTACTCACAGCCCAGCCCGTGTTCTAAATTTATTATTTATTAATTTTTATTTTTAAATTATTTTATTTTAAAGATAGTTACTAAACGATAGTTACTAAACGATAATTACTAAACGATAGTTACTAAACGATAGTTACTAAACGATAATTACTAAACGATAGTTACTAAACGATAGTTACTAAACGATAGTTACTAAACGATAGTTACTAAACGATAGTTACTAAACGATAGTTACTAAACGATAGTTACTAAACGATAGTTACTAAACGATAATTACTAAACGATACTATCGATAGTTTTTTTCTATTTATTACTTATCGATAGTACTTTTTTTTTAACTATCGATGTATCGATAGTACTATCGATAGTTTTTTCATCTCTAGTTCATTCCTCACCAGAAGAACCTATAAATGGTTTAAAATTTTTAGAAAACCGAATTAACGTTGCTAACAATCAAATAATAATACAGGAAGATACAGAAAATAAGGTAGAAACAAAAAGATTATTTAATCATAAAAAATTAAAAATTATATTTTCATTAAAACAAGAAAATAAAGAAACACAACTATTTGAATTTATTCAAAATTACATAGTACCTAAAATACGATATTATTGTATTTGCACGGACGAAATCGCTAACACTTTAAATAAAATAATACAGAGTAAGTTTGAATTCGGAACAGTAAATTTAATAAGAGTTAACCAACAAGTAGAAGACGTAGAAAACGAGAATGAACAGGACGAAATAATATTTAACTACCATCACGGAAAGACAAACCACCGTGGTATACTAGAAACTTATAATAAATTAAAAACAAAGTACTATTGGCCAAAAATGTCAGAAACTATAACAACATTCATAAATAAATGCGAAACTTGTAAGAAATGTAAATATGATAGACAACCCCCATAACTAGAAGACCAACTTACACCAACCCCCAACGACCTTTCGAAATTATTAATATTAATCCTCGATTCAAAATACTATTTGACAATATTTAACCAGTTTTCAAAATCGCCCAAATATATTTGATAAAAAACACTGTTATAAATATAATTTCAAATTTCATTAGAGAAATATTACAACCACAAACAATCATTTGCGACTCAGGGAAAGAATTCGATAATTTAGCGTTTAAAACTTTCTGTCACAATAATCAAATAAATTTACATATTACATCAGTTGGTAACCCAAAATCAAACGCAATAGAAAGACTACATTCTACCCTTATAGAATATTTGCGAATTTTATTTCAAAAATATCCAAATAAAAATTTAGACGAAATATTGACGATAACTATACTAGCTTACAACGACACCATACATTCTGTCACGAAATTATCACCGAATGAAATACTATACGGTAGAGATTACTCACACATCCGACCAAGAACGATCTTAACAGACGAACAACAAATAGAATCATTTCAAAAAAATAAACAAATTGAACATGATAAATTACGAAATAAAATCGCGAACGAAAAATTTAAACGCTTTAAACCAAATAATACCCACACAAAATTCCAAAACGCCTCTCAAGCTTACCTTAAACAAAATCCTAGACTGATAACAAAATTCAAAAAAACACTTTTCGAAAAAGTAAAAATTGATAATTATAATGATAAAAACCATACTATTGAAGTAAAAGGGAAAATTCATAAAAGAAAAGTAAAAATCGACAAGTTAAAATTATAATTTGTCACAGATTAATATCCTTATCTCAAATAAACGAAAGTATAAATTTTTGTTCCCTGCACACTTTCGATGTAAGTCTAATATCCTTGAAAATTTAAAACAAATACTACCCATGTATGATATAGTTGAAATCTCAAAATTATTAACTGTTAATTGTAATCATGAGGAAAACAAAATATACTTTATAATAACCATTCCTGTTATGTCAGAGAAGACTCACGATTTGTACCAAATGACAATGATTCCCTTTAAACAAAACGACATGTACTATTTATATGACCAAGATACAACAATGTATATTGACAATAATGTTAAGGTTGATGATTGTTTTATTAGTAATAAGCAATATTATTGTAAAACTAACAATATAAAAATAAGTAAATGTACTAACCAATTATTGTACATCAATAATAGAAAATGTGAAATTAAACAAGTAACATCCCATAATAATATAATTCATATTCCAAATTCGAATGAATTAATTATATTTAGTCCTGATAAACAGAACGTTGAAATTGATTGCAGAAATATTAAAGAAATAAAAAGTATACAAGGAATATTTCAGATTTCCAGTACAAGTCAATGTAAAATTAATGACTATGTTTTCACACCTTTTGTAAATAAATATAAAGAAATAAAACTTCAGTTTCCACAACCATTGATATTAGAAATAAAACCAAACAAAAATGAAATTTTGCAAAATATAGAAGAATTTACAAAAGCTATTCCTACTATAAGACCACTGAAAGAATTAGACACTAAACATGAAACACATTTTACTATATTGTATGTATTACTAACTATTATTATTTTAACCCTCATATGTTATAAATTAATCAATAAATATAAGAATAAAATATGTAAAGGAAAGACATCTGATAAAATAAAAATCATTCAATTACCACTTTCAACTAATAAAGTAGAAAATCAGATTTCTTTTCCATCCACTATTTCTTAGCCATCATCTAGAAGGGGAGGTATTATGTAACCCTATTAGATGACGACATAACAAATATGTGATGAATGTCTAACGGAATCTCTCACGCTGTAATAAGAACCTTTCTGATAAGACACACTATAAATACGTGTGAAACAAAGACATGTTATCCTTTTTACTGTGAAAACTCTAAGTTACAACTGCTAAATAAAGTCTGTGTTGAAATCAAAATATTGTTTTTTTTATTATATATCGACCACGATCATATAATTTATATATATATACACATCGAGAAAGAGAAGTGTTTTCCTGAAGTGCGAACTTGAAACACTAGGCGAAGTTGTGGGTAAAATACTGTAAAATACTTTACTCATGCGACGTATCTAAAATTGATTCAACAGCCCTAGTATTTAAAACGAGTATATTTAAAATTGAAATTATATATGAATGATTGAACACTTTCTACTACTAATTTTAGTCACGCTCTTAGCAAAATGCGTTATTATACTCATGATTTTGATGCCACAAAACTCGACCGTTACTACAAGTACAAATGGTGGAAAACATTTTATTTTATAACTGTCGTAAAAAAACTGTCTTTTCTGCATGCTGCGCCATTTTGAGCAGCACTGCCTTACACCCTTCTATGCCTGATGTTTTATTCCTAACACATACTCCCGGATTCCATTCCCCCAACCATTGAATCCTCTTCATTCACTTCTCTCGTGAACACCACTCGATGCATTGGCCAACTGTAATTCGAAACGCAACGGCAGCGGCATCCTGGCGTTCATTTGTCAAAACCGCCGCCGCAGTCTACTTTGTTAATTATAAACAACAAGTCAGCAGAGTATAACTGCGAGCACAAAGTGTGCTCTGGTTGTCTCTCTGGTTCGCGCGAACGTTGTTGTGTGTAGCTCTTTATTAAATTAATGCAGGATTTATTACGTCAGGTCAAGATTTAATGGTCAGTATGTGTGACGTGGAGGGGGAAGCCATCGAGGAAAGGGTGGTGTAAGTATGGGTTGAGTGATTTATGACTATTGGGTAAAGGGGATATTTTAAATTTGGATGGTGAATTAGTACATTAACGGAGCAAAGGGTCGGACTCCGAAGTGTGATTCATTTCTGGAGCTATGTTCATTTTTAGCTCTAAAAAAGAAGTACTTGTGTGACTGGTATGGTATCTGTATTGTCGACAATAATTAAAACAATGTATGTATATAGAAAGCGAAAGACAGAGTCCCTAGATGACTAATCCGATTTTGGTTTAGACGGATGTAAGGTCACCGATTACTGGCTTTTTTGTCCCTCAAACATCTCCTGCAGCCTTTAACCGATTTCAATCATTTTTAAATTTATGGGGTAGGTGGCTCAGTGCTATCGAGTCGGCCTGTAAATCTTGAGAAGCCTGGTTCGATCCCCACTGCCGACAAACAATTTTCACCAATTGAAAATCTACCCCTGTGGCTACTCCTCCACTAATATCTTTGCGGCCGTGATTTGATGGCTGGTAACCGCACTTTACGCGAAAAAAATATATCACTTACCGAGATCTGCTTAGGCAGAGTGCTACACCCAGTAATGGGTAAAAGACGTGATGATATATTTATTTTATTTAAATGATCGAGACTTATGAAATGTTTATAAATATTTCCAACTTTAAGCGAAAAAAATATTTCATTTTGCAGTCCTGCAGTTTACAATAGTTTAATTACAGGCAAAGTACGATTTGTAAATAATCAAGACAATGCAATTGTTTTTTAAATATTGCCAACTTTATACAAAAAATATATTTCATTTTCGCAATCCTGCATTTTTCAACAGATTTCATTCAAAGTTTATATATCAAGTTCGACCGACGAGCTTTAGATATGGATACTTGCAGACTCATACGTAGAATTTAAAAAAATCAATTGGTTTTAGCTAACACTGCTTTACAATCTATTGACTAAGTAAGACATTAGTTTTACCGTGGTTTTACCGTGCAACAGAAATTTAGACGTGACAATGTTAGAAATAATTATCATTGGTTACAAATAAAACACATATCATTTGACATATGCTGTCAACAATCATGAATATAAAATAAAAGTATAAAATAATTAATCAATTTAAATGTACGTAATAGAGACAAATTGGGATTCCACTAGGATTTGCACCTATAAAAATAATTATTTCTAATATTATACATAATAGCAAAAATAATATTTTCGATGATTTTTTTATAAAATAAACTATATGATTAATGTCAACATATTTGTATTATTATGAAAGCATTGTGACATCAACGTTTTCGTTATTCTTTTGTAGCTAAAACTAAGTTGAAACCGAACTCGTATTCTCAGATATCGTGTTTAGAATCAGAAGAAAGAATTTTTAAAAAACTTCTGTGTAAAATTAAACAAAGAATCGATCTTACGAATAAGAATCCGATACCTGTGTGCGTAGAACCCAGTGTGAAGATCAGCGAAACCGACCTGATCCCTGGTTTGAAAGAATTATTTGTGGAGAAAATAAGGCACATTTGATTCATTCAAATTACTGATAAATTTACATATACGATATTTCAATGTCCATTTCACCTTTTTCTATTCTCTATCTCTTTCGTATGATAATAACTTTCTTTCAGGTGAATTTAAAAATATCTATTTCCACTTAATAGACAAAAGGTAGAATAAAATTAATGTATATTTCTTCAAATAAAATGTACTTAATTACTTAAACATAAAACACACACAAACAATCGATTCAAAAATTGAATATGAAATATTAACCATTTATAAACAAAATACCTTTAATTTATTATTTATAACATACATGATAATTAATAATGGCTGTTGATTAAATATAAATTTTCCTTTAATTATAGGTAAATAAAAACATGTGAAAACTTTTTGTTCCGTTTAGCTAAGTAATTACCTGCCTTACTACCCTACTACATCCACTCATACCTACACTGGTACACTACACTACAGTGTCGTGTTGTATATTGAATAATTATTTTACGGTAATTAGGGTTAATTGGATAAAAGTCATTAACGTCTAAACCTGAACTGTGAATACCTTTCGATATCGGAGCTGTCTCATTGATTATTTTTTATTGTCAAAACTTTTTCCTTCGATAACGAGAAGAATAATAAAAGAAACAAAACCTGTTAACTACTAAACACTTGCTTATGAAACACTACGAAGTAACAGTTCTATACAAAATGGAGATTTAGTTAAATTTTAAAGTACCACGATTCATGAAGCCTGTGTTGGAGTCAATATGATAATTGTTTAACAAATGTGTTAATTTTAAATTTAGGGACAAAATTCCGGAAAACGCTCCGTTTAAAAATGCAGAAACTTTAGTAAGTCATAGTAAATATCATCAAATTTATTTGTGACATAAAATGAAGCTTGGAAAATATACATACATACATAACACTATTATTGTTCATATCCGATCAAATGGTGCAGCACGAACCCTAGAAATATTCACAGAACAGGCATTCATCAGATTAATCAAATAATCAGTCCTTGTTAATCATTCTCGTCTTAACAAACTATCCTCGCTTCAACCACATTTATAGTATCCCTCCATATAAGCTCATTTATTCCTTACATACGGAATCATACAATCACATTCATCCATTCTTCCTATACACATTTCCATTAAACTTTCATTCGACGTACGTTTCACATTTCGTCAAAACATCATAAATAATTCAACGAATCTAAAATGATAAAAACCTGTCCTTGTATTGAAAGAAAATTCAACATAATTGCAGTTAGACACTCTATTGTACGAACTAAAAGATAAGAAAGAGTATCGCAAAATATCTGGAGTAAGATATAATTTTTTCTGAATCTTTACAAAATATATAAAATTTGACAAAAGATATGAAAAACATAAGAAGCGTTGGAAACAACAAATGTTGATATATTTGCCTTCATTTGATTTGTGTAAATATATCTTCTATTGCCTTTAAATCAGTTATAAACAGAAAAGTAAGTCAAATTATATTATAAAGAGAAAAATTGGAATATCGCCAGGATTTTAATCTGGGACATATGAACTTCGGTCATATGTTTTAAACCAACTAAGCTACAATGGCCTGTGACTCAAATCTGATATTATTCCAATATTTCTCTCTATTTATGTTATGTTTCTTTATTATTTAATTTGATTAACATTAATTATTTACTTTTAAAATACTAATTAGAAAAGTAGGTATTAAATGTTACACAATTTTTTAATATCAATATTTTCGACGTTTTCTTAGATATGTCTATTTTGCAAATAAATTACGAACAAAAAGCAATCTACAAGGAGAACTTCCTGTCAATTTATCTATATTTAGTTGTTCTGCCAATTACTACTCGTATCTTAAGAAAACAACAACGTATCTCGTTTCTTGCAAAATTGTCATAGCATATTAAATTACGTAATTATCAAACTATTTGACATTTCAAATAAAGCTCTTAATTCACGCATTAATATTATATTATTAATAATAGCTTATAAGTGTTACTTTATTAAATTCTAGTACATATGTGTTTACCCCTGCGAATACATTACTCTACAAGTGCATTATGCGTTGTAGTAATGTAATTATGCATATTAATTAATAATAGTCAACATAGCAACAGTAAATTGATATGAAATATTATTAACAATGCACCATTTGGGTAAGTACATATAATAGATAAATTATATTAACTATAAACATTAAACTGTATTATATAGTCTAGTCATAATTACCTATAATCCTAACAATAAATGAAGTACTACAACCAACAGATTAAAATTAATAATTCTAAATCTAGAACGATTTTCGTATTTATTTATTTCTAAGGAAAATTGTATGAATTACAAGCAAAACACAATAACATAAAGCCACAATTAGTCAAATTTTGTTTTAATAAAGATGAAGAAATATTTTATAGGGTATTGAAAAAAATAAATATAACCTAAATAGGTTCTTTAAAGTTTTTATATCATGTCATTCTTACTTGATAATGACCTAAAACCAAAGCTGAAACGTCTCCATTTTATTGTTTTAAGGTCAATAAAACCACTATCCAACCATACATATTGAAGTTTCCATATCTTATAAAAAGCCATAATTAGCGCAAGAGTAATTACAACGAGCTGTTAAACGACCAAATAAATTGAAACAAACTGAATAAACATAAAACACAGGTATCTAAATGTACGAAATTATCACCCTAGGCACCAATCCAATATTTATTTGTTGATATACAAAAATAACAAATGTGATATTTTTAACTAAATTACTTATCGTCAAAATAATGGACCAGCTATTGTTTCTTCCCGGCTTTATTTGCAAGTAATCAATTTTGATTTGTTGTTTCAAAATCAAATTGATTTTCATTGATAAATAAACAAGAGAATTATTTCCCACACTACCAATATTAAAAAGGTATATTTAGTTAAATATATATATATAAACTATTTGTATAACTGATCAAAATTTAATTTCTTAAATTCGTAAAATTATTTGCAATTTACATGAAGTAAACATTTTTAGTGCCCCTGATTTAAGAGTTAATTCTATATATTAATAATTAAATTATAATTATAAACACTACAATGCACAGTGGTATCGAGTCGGCCTGTGGATCTAGAGAATCCTGGTTCGATTCTCACAGCCGACAAATTTCACCAAATTAAATCTACCCCTGTGGTTCCCCCTACACTAACATCTTTGGGGGCCGTAATTTGACGGCTGGTAACCACACTTCACTCGAAGAAATATATCACCTACCGATATCTGCTACGGAAAATGCCATATTCAGTAATGGGTAGAAGACTTCTTTAAACAAAAAAAGACATAACTCAAATATATCACCAGAATAGAAGTCATTTAATTCCGAAAAAGATAACACAAAAATCCATTCCAATCTAAGTTAAAAACTAATTCAGCATATCGAAACACAAAATCAAACCATCGAGAAAGAAAAGGAAAAATTACAGAATCGTCAGCAAATTGTATACAAAAGATTTTAATCAGCAAAGTTCGGCGTATCACAGACTATAAATTTTCTTCCGGGCCACAGCGCTAGGCATAATTGGGGCACGCTTGTCGCCCTGGTGTACTCCGGTGGAATCGTGCCCGACTAACTAACCGTCCATACGCGGACAACAGAACGCCGAACTGCCGTTTTCATTATTTCATATACCAGGTAATGCAATTATTCGCGGTATTAACGGGATTGGTAATTAAGTTCTGCTCTATTTATAACTACTCGATGAAACTTTCAATATTCAAATTATTATTTAATAGCTTATTCATTCGTACTGCGTCAGCTTTTGGATATACTCATAAATTGCATCCGAACAAAATTAATTTTAAATTCTAATTATTCGTCTATTAAAAATAACGTCAAACTTTGAGAGCTTCAATACACTATTTTCACTGCTAGGTTCGCTAGTGAGCTAATCACTTTTACCATGGTTCCTTTACAGATAGGTTGAGTAATTTGTATTGTCAAGCCTTCAGATTTAGTTATCCTAAAGTATGCCTTGAAAGAAAAGACTTACAGGGACTGAATTGAACACAGTGGCGATACGGAGTCATATTTTTAATAAATTTAACTATAAAAATTTATTTATATGTTTCGCTACATTTACTTACCTAATATGTTTTTAATTTGTGTAAAATAAAATAAAATCCCTAGAGGAATAATGTGCACATTATTACCCTAGGGATAAAATGTCTTACTTCTGTCCCGATTTTCATATCACAGAAATGGTCAAATAATTTCGGTCGTGAAAAAAGTAAATTACCAATCATTTATCGTTGAATGCTGTTAAATTATGTATGTATTAAAATCTGATTTCATTTTATTTCACTTATTTCATAAAACTTGCATCTCTGTCAAGCTTTATGCTAACACTCTGTTACATCGTTGAATTTATTTCCTCTTTAATTCCCAATTCTGTTTAAGACCGTAATTGAATGAGTATATAATAAAATAGTAATGGTTGAACGCAATCTTTCTTTCTTTTCAATGACATTTCATAAATGAAGTTTGCGGCTTTAAAATAAATGATAACCTTTCAATCAAATTGATGCATCGATATCTATGCTATAGAAAATTAATACGATCAAATGCCATTAGAAATAATATATAAAAGTGAATAAGAAGCATTTATTTTATACCGTCTCGTCACGCAATGCATTATAATTATTTTCTATAATATATGTAAACGGAGAATTAGGCATCTAATTAATTTTAAAAATCATTTGTTATTTAAAGTTTACATTATGTTTATTCAAAACATTTTTCTCTAACTCTTATAATCTTGGAATTAATATTATTTAAAGAAAATCGTCAATTTTATATTTTCATTTATATTTAGTGGCCAGGTACATCGCCGTCTCTTATATATCAAGTATCATTTAAATAAAAAACTATTGAATAAAATTGTTGCCAACTAATAATAAATCATTACGCCTTTTACCTATTATTGAATGTTGTACTCTGCCGTAGCAAATATCGGTAAGTGATATATTTATGCACTCAAGATACTTATTTTACGCACTAGTATGCAGAACAGTGCACGAAATAAGCGTTGTTATAAATGATGAATCATGTACTTTACTGACTGATATTAGTGAAAAAAAGTTAAATTTTTTTGACAGTTATAGAAAAAATATTTTTCTAATATCTCTATATTAAAACATATTTTATATTCAAGTTTACATAGGACTTAACACTTCAAATACTAAAATTCCACTTCCATTTTAACCAAATTACCAAGTCAAAAAACAATTGAAAAATCTCCATCATCTCCTAATACCAGCAATTCCAGTTCAACGCTAAAAAGTTATTAACCAGTTCTGTCTGTCTACTTTAGAGAGAGGGAGCAGAGCGGCAGTAATCGCACAATGGGCCCGAGTGCGATATGTAATTTTAGTTTTCGGAAACAATTACCGGTGGGCTGGCAAGCGCCAGCAGGGACGGACTCTCGGGTTAGAGAGAGCTCATTTGCACAGGATGGGAATGTGTTATTTGCTTTGTGAGGACTACTGAATATGGCTAACCGTATGTTGATGATGTTCAGTTGAATAGGTACTGCTGGTAACAGTGC
Source organism: Pterostichus niger (assembly GCA_947425015.1). NCBI lineage: Eukaryota > Metazoa > Arthropoda > Insecta > Coleoptera > Carabidae > Pterostichus > Pterostichus niger. The sequence goes on along the minus strand of OX380334.1, from coordinate 29,307,820 downwards.
AGGAATTGTATGCTCTTAGGATTTTATTTTGTTTTGCACAACAGGAACTTAATTCTAATTATAGTAGCTTGTAGTTGCATTCTGTCATCTACTGTTACGTCATGAAACTTAGTAGGTACCTATCAGAAGTATGGTTCATATTGTCACCTATTGCTACTACGTTCTCTAAATGAAATAGCACATGAATAAAATAAATATAGAAGCAATTCTTTAAATAAAATTGAAAGAAATAATCGTTTGGCAGCAGTAAAAAAAAATTAGTACAGTGATCAAATCATTTTATCAATTTTTCGAAATATTTTTGCTTCTTAGTTTCTTCTGATATTAGTAATATTACATTGATTTTTAAATAAAGCCAAATATAATAAAGACCACGAATATATAAATTTAATAATGTTTTTAAAATATCTCTACTTTTACAGAGAAAATTTAAAAAGTCCGTTTCTAACGCTGATAATGGTAAAATATGATTCTTAAAATATTTAAAATTTCTAGTTCTGGAAACGACTATATAATTTTTATTCTAAAATCATAAAGAATTACAAAAAACTTGAAATTATATTTCGCTAACAAATGCTAAAATACAATTATTTGCTATTAAATAGGGTAAGTGACTCAATGGTATCGAGTCGGACTGTGAATTTGATAACCCGGGTTCGATTCCCACAGCCGAAAAACAAGTATCACTACATTAAAATTACCTCAGTGGCTCCTCACGCGCAAAAATATCACTTACTGTGATCTGCCTCAGCAGAGTACTGGGTAAAAGGCGTGATGATATATTTATTTTTATTTATATCTGATTCGAACGAAATATTAAATACAAAATAACATTAAATATTAAAAATTTATAATTATTGAAAAATCAAACTAGTTACTAGACTTATAGTTAAGACGAGATAAATTTTAAGAATCACTAGCATCTACCAAAAAGAGTTCGTGCGTTCAAATCTCGCTGACTTCAACTTATATCTCAACAATACGGTTGTATCTAAGTGGTACGCATGCAATTATAAACTACTGTAATTTAGATTAAATTCCTGTTGTACAGAATAACAAATAAAAAAATAAAATAAATATGGTAATATCATTTTAACAGTACACCATTGTAATGACAACAAACGACTAATTTCCAATAGTGTACCTCTCTGTTAAATGTAAATCAACAAAGTGCAAATGCAGTGGCGTGCGTGCACTAAGGGCACATGTGCCTAGCCGTTGTGCCTACAATTAAGCCGCATATAATTGGTTATTGATCACGTACTGAACTGAAGCAAAGCACGTGAACTATCGCATGAGCCGTGGAGTCCAGTCGGCCACGGGCCAGGATTAATTCACACGGAATTCTGTGTCGTTTCAGCCGGGCTTCATTACTGCTTTGCTAAAATTAATATGTCAAAATACTACAGAGATAATTGCAACATCGACAAATCAATTAAAGAATAGCATATGCATGTTTTTCTTGTAAGTTTATGCATAGTTGCAGATTAAAATGAATCAAAGCCACTCGGACTCATCTTTTTTTTAAAATAAGGTTCAAATTAAGAAGAGCATTTGCAGGTTGTAAGGTATTGAGTGCTCTGGGAACCTTAGTTCGAAAATATTCAAGAATGTTCGATGGAGTGTATTAGTACCTACTTTGATGTATGATAGTGAATGTTGGGTGCAAATGAGAAAACATGAATGGTTTATAACTGTTGTAAAAATGAGGCACTTGCGGGATGTGTGTGGGTATACAAGAAGAGATCTCGTCCAGCATACATTGGTGTATGATGAGTGCGAGATTGAAAACAATATTGTTAGGAGAGTGAGTATAAATCAATTGAGATTGATTAGGTATGTGGAACGAATGTCGAATGAAATATTCGTGAAACAGGTATATATATATATATATATATATATATAAGTAATCTCTTATTCTTAGTTTCATTATATATATATATATATATATATATATATATATATATATATATATATATATATATAATGAAACTAAGAATAAGAGATTACTTGGACGATTTAGGAATAAATTGATGGATTATGAATAAAGGTTTGTAACGTGTAGGAAATATTCTGAATGTAAGGAATAATGAATGTAAATGTCAAATCATATTCCCCAAAGATGTTAGTGGAGGGGATGTGTTCGAATCCTACTCACACTAAAAATATATGAACTAACACACTACCGCTCGGTGCATCCGAATCCTATATTGTAATTGAAATTAAGTTCTTGTTGTACAGAGAACTTATATAAATAAATAAATATGTAAATGCGGTGAAAATTGTTGTCGGCTATGAAAATCGAACACAGGTTGTCAAATCCATATTCCGACTCGATAACATTGAGTCACCTATTTAAAGGAAATAAAATTTAAAATCCAAGAATTTAACTGTCATGTATAACTCTAAATCTATTTTCCTTTTGTTGCAAGAATTATATTTTCTATTTACCAACGTTATAATTTTTTTAAACTATTTTCCGAGTACACCCAGAAAGAATTTGTGCAACTCTTATAATTTCTATAACACGTTGAAATCATTTTAAACGACATACTCTGAAATCTAAAATCCACAAAATAAAAAACTCGTTGCACTCAGTCAAACACAGAAATGATAAAAGATCTTTCAATTCCAGTCTGCGGCTCGCCATTATCGCGATTTTCTCAAACGTTGCAATCTGCCCCAACAATAGTCTTTGTGCGCAATTAATTTCCAAGAAACAAAACTGTTCTGTAAATAATATGTAGCTAGGTAGCAACAACAACAGACGGAGTGCCCAAGACGCGATGACGCCGAAGGAAACAATTTTCTTTATGTTCCCGCAAGAAAAGATCGAACAATGGAATGTTCTCAATTAACTAATGTCGGCTGGGTCCCCAGAAGACTTCCTGTTATAGAGGTCTCCACCCTCGCTTAATACCAACCCCTCTGCCCTCTAAGCTCAAATGTTCCTAGTGTTCCTGTTCGGAGTCTCTTCCAGAATGTCGGATGAAACTTTGCTTTTTTTTGTGAATGCCTGGGTTTCTCTATTTTTTATTGTTTTTGTTTTAGTTTGAGAGTTCTGAACCGAGTGGAAATTTCTGAATCTATGATGTGTGCTTTTGAAATGAGCTAGTCTTAATATATTCCTTGTTCAAATGAGAAATTAAGTAAATTTTACTGTGTATGTTCAACCTTCAATTTACTTCCTAAAGAACTCTATTAATACTTCGAAGATGTTAGATGGAGCTAAGATTACAAAGTTTAAGGAAAGCTAAATATTTAGATTCAATCTTAAATACATAGTTAACAGTTTAATGTCATGTTTATTTTTAATACATGTATAAAAAGCATACTTATAAAAAATCTAATTTTTATTCAACTATATGCAGGGTGTTTCATAACTTATTTTAAGCCCATATATTATTCAACGTACTGATTATGAAACATAAAGATTTTTTTTTTAAATTCGAAAAATTAATTGTACTTTACATGAAGTACATATTTCAATGCCACTGGTTTGAAAGTTATTTCTAATATATTTATAATTAAATTATAATTATAACAGTACTCATAGACATTTATATGACGTATAATGAAATGGAGTTAAATAAGTGCCATGAGTTATGAAACATTCTGTATTTTAGATCGAGAATTTTCAATAAAATGATGGATATCTGAATCAGAATCAGAATTATATTTATGCGTAACTATTTTTAAATTTAAATTTGTAATATATAAATTATTGCATTCATTTTCTTACAGGGTTGTGAAAAAAATATATTGGCATATTCAACTACTAATATCAAGACATGTTAAACTTGAGACAAAGGTATACTTTCAGATATGTTTTATTAATTCATATAGAATATAGTTCTACGCTATCGTTTGTTGTAGTTTTAGTGCTTGTTTGATTTATCTATTAACTTTTAGGTACAAATTTAAGTATATTCAAGGTTCATAGGTTCTTTTAATTGTTCAGATTTTTTTAGTAGAAATTAGCTTTTTTACTATAATATTAATTAATTATAGTTTTATTACCTTCTTTATTGTAAATATGAATTGTATTACCGCTCATTTTTATAATTTTTTAATAATCCCAAGAGGCGGTAAAATAATAAATCAGATCTTTTGAAACAATATAACGCAATTCTTAGAAAAGAATGAACTGTATATATTGTTAGAAATAATTAATTTTTGCGCTTGAAATGCGGTTACTGATCGTCAAATCAAGTCGCCACAAAAATAAACTAAGCAAAACAGGAATAGTTTGTGTATTCCTCATGAATTGAAATCACTTTAACAAATGAAATATTCTGATTTTAAAATGACCCTTGCCAATACATTAAATGCCTGTGCAGAAAAACAAAGAGATGTGATACGCGCAAACAAACACAAAGTGAATGTATACAATCCATCGCCATTGACAGTGGCTTTCGCCCTCGCGGCTGTCCACATCCAAGTTTTTGCATAATTTATTACCAATCGAAATTTATTCATGCAAAGCTCTCGGCCAGCTTGGCAACTTTACAGCAACTACTTTGTACGCTTTTTCGGCAATCAGGCATTTTTTCACGGCATCGGTCGCCGGATTCTCGCGCAAAGAACAGATGATTTATTCACGGAAACTTAGCGAACTAGGCGCGACTGCATCGCCATCTCTTCACCGTGGACGTAACTGCGTTACAGACCCGTCTGTAATGAAATTACCGCGCGCCCGACTGAGATGTCGAACGCTTCTTTTATAATTTATCAAACGGAAGTTTTTAGTTTTCGCTGCTCTTTTCCAGTTAGGAGTTTCGTCTCGCTTCGTTCGACAGGTAAATAACGGGATTAAACGGCGCACGGACGGAACGGACAGAGAGCGCACGACAGCGGCTTTATACTGATGAATTTATGAGCTGATTGGAACGAGATTCGTTTGTGTGAAGCGCGCTTATTGAAATGTTCCGAGTTCGAATGGGCTGTATTCGCTACCCGGCATTCACAACTAAAACTTCGCATGTTTGGTACCTCTACAAAATTCTTCCCACACCTTCCAAAATATAATTATGTAATTTTACTATAAATAGTACGAGTATCTACGAAAATATTTATTATTTTAAAAATACCCCGTATCACAAAAAAGCACATACTATTTTTCATTTAACTGATTTAAAATGAAAATGCACTTATTACACATAGTTGAATTCAAAATGTTATGTAGAATCAAAATTTTATAAATATACAGGATATTCTATTTAAAATATAAAAGTTGAGATCACTTCCAGTTACACTAGAAATAAATTATTTTCCCGTTTTATGTAGTTTGACGCACTTTTTGATGTAGTTTCTAAATCTGTAATATGACTGAAATTGCTTGAAAAACATAATTGAGGGAGGAGAAATTTGGGATATCAAAAAATAATTGATATAGCTGTCAAAAATTCGAAATGCTTTTATTAATTTAAAGTAAATTTAAAACTTAAACTTTGTTGGTGCATCTGGACATTAGACTTGCGCTGTTGCTCCTTCACTCGCTTTCATTTCTACATATTTAGATTGTTGTTCGTCGCTTCGTTTCTCGCGAAATGAAATATCTAGTCGTAATTCAAACTAAACCTCGAGAAGACACCTATACCTATTCTGTTTCACTAACATAAATAGCTGGTCAGGTCATCAACTTTATAAACTGGTACTAAATAAACTGAACTCTTCAGACGACCGCAAAAGTAAATTTTATTTTAAAGTGTGGTTATATCAATGTTGTATTATGATAAAATATTAAACTCTAAAACTAGTCATTTCTAGATATTAGTTTATATAAACTATTTTCATTGTTTTGATATGTATTATCCACCCTTAAATTATTTACCTCTATTTTTTGAATACCCTGTATAATGTATTTCGTATATTGGTCAATAATGTCGCATTAGGTACTAAATATAATAATGAAACTACAATTAAATCGAGTTTAAAATAGGTCGAATAGTACAATCGGATTTTAGTGATAAAATGATTCGTATCCATTGCAAGTTACTTGATTTGACCAAAGTGTAATTAAAATTGAAATACGTACATAATAAATTTTGCATTATTCACTACAGATTTCAATTTCATATTAACCTAATCTTCAACAAAAATTATTGTGGTCAAATTGTTTAAAACTAACCTTTATTTTGTTATTGATGTAGAGAAGAAAATTGCTTGAAAAGTGTGAAACCACTCACCTGCAACAAAAAAGAAACTTTAATATATTTTACAGGATTTAGCATTTAAACATTTAAACTTTTAAAAGTTCCATAAAATTGTTATAGTAAAATACTTCAAATAAAAATGCGAAAACATTAGTTCTCCGTATTTTATACAATTTGAAATAGGTACATCAAGATTATTTTAAAATAATAAACATTAATTTATTATTCTGCACAACAGAATACTGATCTCAACTTTGTATTCTACCTGTGGTATCTTAAACAAAGTTCACGTGTTTAAATCTCGCTGACTTCAAATTATATTTTAAAAATGCAACTGTGTTTAAATGTTTAGAATTCCATTATAAGCTACTGTAATTGGGATTAGGTTTCTGTTGTACAAAATAGCAAATAATAGTTATTAGTATATCAAGGGAAAAAAGTGAAACATTTCGATCTGGACGTGACGAAGCGAGGAATATAAAGCATCTAAAGGAAGAATGTCACTTTCATCACTCGCATATTATACATTTTTGTTCGCTATCCAATCAGAAAGTACAATTTTCAAAAACAAATTAGAAATTTAGATATATTATATATTACTCTCTTGACAGATATCACTAATATTAAATCCATATATTAATATAGTACCACAACTTGCCGCCATTTTGGCTCCAAATTAATATAGCTGTCAAACAGCTGATCATCATTGAGGCTTCAACATAAGCTTTAGGTATTTTAGTACTTTAGTAATCTAGAGACTTTAAGTAATGTTAAATCATCTTTTCCTGTTACTATGGATATAATTTTACTTTCCTGCCATAATAGAAAAAAAATAGTTTCTTCCCTAAGAATGAAAATTATCACCACCGTTTCGCAACTGAGGAAACAAAATTTTACATCCAACGGGAATCATGAAACAAATAATATTTTGGGCTTTTTTAAAATATAATTTTTTAAATTTAAAATTAGATGTAGCATATTCAGAACAATGTTTTTGTCTAAAACTCATAACGGAGATAGAATATGTTATTCAAAATTTAACAAGGAAATTCTTCACGTTGCCACTGGCGGATTCAAGAAGGGGCCATGGCTCCCTTACTTCATTGTGTTATTATTTTTTTTATACATATATTATATATATATACAGGGTGTTAAAAAAGTTACGGGACGGTGAAATATCTCGAGAAATACACATCGAATCAAGAAACAAAAAAAAACACGTGTTTCATATTTTGCAAAAACCTATCTAAGCACACCAAACACAAACCCCAACTCCCACCACCAGGGGGTGGGGCGGGGGGCAACTTTGAAACCTTAAATGGGAACCCCCATTTTTATTGCAGATTCGTATTCTGCGAAAAAAAATAAGTTAATTTTATCCGAAACTTTTTTTCCAATTCGGAATAGATGGCGCTTAACAGAGTATTACCTTAACAGTGGGTTCCGTAATTATTCATTTATTTATTTATTTATGTTACGCAGTAACTCTTCCAATAGTACAAAGAATAATATTCCACGTATTTTGTTAACTATCTTGGTTACAAATGTACGCCAAGCCCACTTTTTAAAAATCTTTGTAAATGCTCCCTCTGTAACGATTTTCTAGATCCGCATATTGCGAGTTGAAAAAGAACATACGTTGTTATAGAAGTACATGACAGAAAATACAGTACATGTACATAGCCTACAGTTCATTTTAGAACGAGAATAAAACCTACTAGGAACACAAAAACCTTTTAGCATTGAAAATTAAACTTTTTAAAACAATACATTAGTATACCAACAACAAAATTTTTATTAGCACGCTAGATTTCTATTTCATCATATTCATTAAAAAAAGAACAACCGTTGACTATACATTTTTGTACACATCAATAACAACAAAAAATTCACGACACAAAATAAAATAAAACATAAACTCGGAACAGTTTTTTTTTACTCAACAAAAAAATTCAAACGAACCCAGAGCGCAAAAAATGAAAGCTACGTAGGTGGCATAGCGTGAGTATATAAACCGGAGAAAACGGAATTATTTCGGATATGACACTTTGCGCTAAAAACACACGAACGAATCGCGGCTGGACATAGGATACAGTCAAGCAAAAACAATGACATGCAATAAAAGTTATTATTTTATAATAATACAAAAAAATATTTTGAGGTGTTGCAAAAAATGTGAAATACACTGAATATAGGATTTTATGTAAAAAATATTGCCTGGATGTACAAGCCAAATTACATTGGAATCATTAATATATAGATAGACATATATTGATAAAAAATAATAGTTGTATTTATACTGTGTCAGTTACACAATTCTCCATTATGCATCTATAATATCCGTCAGTACGGTGGTGTGGATAGCGTTATGGAATTCGAATCCCAAGATCCCGAGTTCGAATCGCACTCAAGCTAAATATTGTATGAACTGCCACACTGCGGATCGGTGAGTGCGGACCCTGTGCTGTAATTGGGATTAAATTCCTGTTGTACTGCGTAACATAAATAAATAAATAAATGAATAATTACGGAACCCACTGTTAAGGTAATACTCTGTTAAAAATACACATAATCTGTTTGTTTAACCTGTAACCGTACAACAGATTTTTGAATAACAAGTTATTAGTTACTAACAGTACTGTAACTATGGTTCGTACAACTGTCCCTAAGGGAAGAAATGAGCCACATCTTTCCAAAGGTGCCGTTTCATTTCGCGAGCAGAAGTCAAGGGACATAAAACACCTGAGGAAAGAAAGACACATTCTTCACAATATATATATATATATATATATATATAAATATATATATCGCATTAAATATAATTGAAAAGTTTGGAAGAATTTCAGTTAATACTTACAATTATGGCCGGTTTCATCAACAAAAGCTGAATTTTGAACTTGGTTAAAATAAATAAAAACAAATTGTATGGAACAATTTACATTGTCGTATAGATTCGATTTGCTTTTATTCATTTAAACAAAACTTTAAGTATAACTTATAGAAGTTAAACTGGCCATATAAGTCTTAATTTTGTAATGAATGTTAGCATTACTTAAAATATGTCAAACAATGAATATTAATTGTAATTGCTACTTATTATTCCTAACTGGCTGTTAGTAATTTTTAAAATAATATTACAGGCACCTCCACCAAATTTTGCTTATAAAGTGTTCAAAAAATACTATGTTGTATAATGATGTTGATATGAAAAGACACAAAATACATATTTGCTTAACCCACATTTTCCAGGGCAATTCCTCGCGTTCTACCCAATATTCCGTGACTAATTTGAAGAACCTCAACAGGAAATACGTATCAAAGGCTTGGCAGGAAACTCAACATTTTCTGCATTATTAACTCCACAAAAGAATTCGAAAGAAAATTCCGATCGTATTCATAATAGGCTCTGACGAGCACACGGGCACACGGGACCAACCAAGCACAACATCTCTGTGCGTTGTTACACTAGTGCTTGTTAATCAATGGGTGCTGAACATTCTCCCACGATAGCTGCTTATGTAATTTACTAATGAATTGAATGGTTTAGTATCGTTGTTACCTTTATTGGTTCAGAATATAAATGAAAATCATTTCCTATCAATAAGCTTTTATTAGTTTATTTATTAGAGTGTTATCGTAAACGTTAAACTTCTGTCGACTTATTCATTGTACTGTCAGAAAGTTAAATTTTCCAGGTCCACTTAAAATAGCTTTGACAGATTGCGTTTGCACAAATTGCAAATAATTTGAGAAATCCAAGTTTAAATTTGACAATTATAGTAGTTAAGTTTCTGTATCGTGTTTATTTGATGTACGTATGACAACCAACAAGCTATTAAATGGATAAAAATGAGTTTTTTATAAGCGAAATTTTAAAAAGTATTCACACATTTAAAGTACATTAGTGTACTGCTGCCATCTGTGAGGAACTTTGACCAGCATCTGCTACTAAAAAAAGTGATACTGCCTGGAAAAAGAAATTAAGGCCATATTTATGGCAACTTCTTTTCAAAATTTTTAAACAAGCGCAGGCGATGCTGCCTTCATTTCTTATAGATTCGTTGTTAGAGAAGTGGGCGTAAGTGAAGATTTACGAAACAGGTGTACAGGCGCGAATGGATGGATGTTTGTTGCGTGATGATGGATTTTGGTTGTGAGGAAAGAAAGAGTTCGTATGGAGGAAGTGTTAATGTGGTCGCAACGAGTATCGTATGTCAGGATGAGAATGTTGACGGGTTCGTGCTACCCCATTTAATGGGATATAGCGTGATGTTATGTATGTATGTATGTATGTTCTTTTCAAAATAGTTTCATACAGTGTTGTTTTATCCTATTCATTTCAACCCTTGTTCGTTGCTAACTGTGTCAGATCACTTAATACCAACCATTCTCCTTCATATCTACATTTCCATGACATCAATCCTTTTTCTACCTTTCTTTAAAACTGTCCATATCTCACGTCCGTAAAACATAACATTCCATACAAAATATTTCGCTTTTTTTTCGTAGTCCAGTGAATAAAACTTCCTTTTATTAATTAACAATTAAAAGGTTGGACGTTGAAATTTCGCTAACTTCAACTTATGTCCAAAAATACGATTATGTCTGAAAGTTTGGATTCCACTAAATAAGTTACTATAATTTGGGCTAAGTTCCTCTTGTGTAGAATAACAAATAAATAAAAAAAGCAAATAATATGATTTTTACAATAAAAATTATATTAATTTATGCAGCCCTATTCAGTCCGAATGATTAACCTGAAATTGCAAATTTTAAATATCAATTTAAAACTACTAAACCTATTAAAATAAACTAATATCCTATAAAATTTCATTAAATTGTTGTATGTGTAGGCTGAAACGGACATGCATAAAATAAAAACTAAATTGCAATTATCTTTATATCAAAGCTGTCAAATTTTCAAAACGGCTTTCCATAACTAAAACAAATGAAACATAAACGCAGAAAATTCCTCGACCTTTCCTCCACACAATCCTAAAGGCTATATATACCCCTCAGACCGTATACCCGGCAACAAAACATAATAATTTTACTTTTGTCTTCATATGTGAGCGCTCAGTTAGCCTGGGGCGCCGTTTAAACCGACCATACAAGCCGGGATGAAAAATTGTGTCATATACAAGCGCAAGGTAGAAAGCTACGCTGCTAGGTTAGCGGAAGCGGCTTATAGCCCACGATACAGGGATATGAACACAGCGTGGAAGTAAAGTGTTTCCGAAGATACCCGCAAGACTGGAGTAAACACTAACTGATATTAGGAAATAAATTTTGGTAAATGTTAAAGTGATAGTTATTGTTATTCATTCGCGTGGTTAGATTTTTAATATAAAATAGCGAAATATTATTTTTGGAATTTTACACTTTTTTATCTAATGATCTATGCGTTTTTTAGGATAAACGGAAATCTATTACATAATTTAAAAGACTTCTAAATCTCAACAGATTCATCTAGAACGACGTTCTATCACAGACATGTAATTAAACGTATTCAAATCGTAACGCTTTTCATTGTAGTTCTAGAGAAGGCCGCATGCTGTGCTAATGTCAATTATTAAAAAGAATTATGGATAGTGAATTACAATTCGGCTATAAATCAAATTAGCCACTAATAAACTTTTTAGTTCCAATTTTAAAAAATATATCATAACGTCGTATTACCAATTATTGGGTGTGGCACTCTGTCATAGCAGAACTTATTAGTATATGTCAGTGCGGAAAATACGATTAAAAGCCTCAAATTATGGTCCTCAAAGTTGTGGAAATTGTTTGTCGGCTGTGGGAAAAACAAAACTAATTAATAATTACGGTACCAAGTGTTTAGGCGACAAAAATACAATCTAATATAGTTTATAAAAGATTAACTACAATTCCAAATTTATGATTTGTAAAATGATTATCTTATGTAAATAATTTCAATGCGGAATAAAATTGGATATCCAAATTTGTCCTTTTATAAATTTGTCTGTTTTAGTTTTAATGGCCTAATACATCGTGAATTAACTAATAACCTACATAACATAATAACAATGTGGCTTCGATCAGAACTTCACACAACAAAAATTAAAAAGCGTCATCATTTGACTACATTAGGTTAGATATCTATAGTATACAGAATGTTTAAAAATTATAGGAAAAAAATGTAATGGTATATATTATTTGATGTACTGATTACAATGCAAGAAGAATTTTTCCGAAATTCGCTAAAATAATTGCATGTTACATGAAGCAAACATTTTACAGGTTACAATAATGAATAAAAATTAGTAAACATTAAATATTTAAAGAACTATTATACAAGTTCATTTAAATTAAATACATTTTAAGGATTAGTAATTTTTATTCATTACTGTAACCTATCACTTCAGCAGCAAAAAAACTGTTTGCTTTAAGTATTGTGCATTTATTCTCATGAATTTCAAAAAAATCTTTTTGAGTCATAATCTACACATCAAATAATATATACCATTAATATTTTTTGCAATAATTTTTAAACATGCGTTATATTTTATATATGATCATATATCAAAATGGCAGCTATTTTTATCATTATTTATATTTACCTTTCACAACATTTAAATATATTCTAAACAGTTAATATTTAAAAAAATTATTAGTACGATTACCAGCCGTAAATCGTGTCTCCCAGAGATGTTAGTGAAGATGAAGCCACAGGGATAATTTTTATGAGAAATAAAATATATCGGCTCTGGCTATCGAACTCGGATTCTTCACTGAGCTATCTACTCCATAAATTATGTGAAAAATTATTTTGACAGTTCCCTCTTAGGGTTAGTTTTCGATCTCCGGATAAAGTTTCCAATGACTATCAGCAGGATAAATAAAACAAATTTTAATAATCATACTGATACGATATTTTTTTCATTATCCTGTTAAAAGTTATTAAAAATTTTATCTGGAAATAGAAAAACAGGTTCTTATTTTTTTATAGTTAATCTATAATAAGAATTCAAACTATAATCTAGTTGTATCCAAAACAACAACGAAAAAATCTGTTACTGTTAACATAACTATTACATTTACAAATGTATTTTAAGTGTTTGTTGAACACATGTTAAAAATCTTGCCATTAAAAAAAGTCAACATCTGCATCATGTCACTGAGATTTTCTCGCTCGGTAAACATTCCACCGCTAAAAACAAAACAAAAAACCAAAAAACTCACCCCACTTAAACTCAAACAAACTCCTAACTTCCATCCAACCCTTTGAGGAGGAGTCCTTAGAAAGGAAACACGGAACCAAATCACAGACTACATAACCTTCAACCTTAACTGTCACATCCATACCTCCACGATCCGAGAGCTTTCGTTGCCGAAGACGCACGAGCGCAAACGAAGCGAAGAGAGTGGTGTCCAGTGAAATCAGTGAAATGCTTTTGATATATTTTTCATGGCGACACGATACGACTATTCTGGCCGATTGGATTGGACGGATTGTTTGAGGGTGAAAAGAGATGAAGGAATGTTTATTTATTATTTACAGGACATGTGATACTTCGTTTAATGTCAAGTTCGGGAACAATTTGTTTGGATGTTTGTTGGAGTTGAGTTTTTATTTTTAGGGTGACAACTGGAAAAGTTAAAAATAGAATTAAAAAATAACATAACGTGTAAGTAGTTTCAAGATCAACAAATATAAGTATTTTTTAAGATTATTGAGCTCCTTGGAAATATGGGGAATATTAAATAATAAATATGTATAGTAACCATCGTCGCCCAGGGAAACAATTTGTGTCTACTAAGCTATAGTTCGCGCGTTCTAATTTCGCTGACTTCAACTTATAACCAAAAAGATTGTGAATATTTCGTTCAGCCGAAAGGATAAGTATATCCGAAAAGTACAATTGTATCTGAGTGGTACGGGTTATATATTTATGTTTTATTGTATTTCAGATTCATAGATATAGAGCCAGATAAAATAAATATAATAATAATAATAATAACAATAGAGTTTATTGTTCAAAGGCTTAGCCTATACAAAGAGTGAGGATGGTACAGTACTAATGTTATACTTAAAATTTCATATTTGATATAAATTAAATTAAAATATTACATGTTTATACAGCGAATGCTCGTATTTTAAGTGCGGAGATAGTGTAATTAAATAAAATAAATATATATTCACGCCATTTACTCATTATTGAGTGTGGCATTCTGCCGTAGCAGATGTCGATAAGTGATATAATAAAAACATTGTATTAAGCATGATTACTACTGTAATATAATTTTTTTTGATATTTTCCATTACTTGATTTAACGATGCAAAATTAATAATTAATTCTGTATATCACTCAACGGCATTGAATTCCTCATAATAAAATTTACTTTTCAGCAAATTAATTGCACATTTTTAGCGATTAATTTTTTTTAATTACTTGAGTTTTTTTCGATATGTAGGTAGAATATTTCGTTCATAATAAAAATTATATATGTATATATTTTTAAAGATTGAACTATCAAATTCTGATACTATAAAATTGTTTCTATCATTACCCTTTCAATATATATTTTAAAAAAACTATATCGTATTTAGTTAATTGTTTCGTTGATATTTCAATACTGACGTAATTATTTTTTCATTTAATATGACCTATATTGATGCAAACATATAATTTACCAAAATAATTTTGAATTGTAATAAATGAAAAAGCAAAACAAAACAAAAATACATTATTTTTCAATCTTATATAACCTAATTCATTAATCAATATCATTCATATATTTTCAAAAGAAAATGATTCTGTTAAGAAAATATCAAAAATCAAAACCTTCTTTGCATGTTCGTTAATCAAATTGATTTTTCGTCGTTATTTACAAACATGGTTTCATCGTCATTATTTTTCCTTCCGTATAAACCGAAAATATACAACGTCCAATTTAGAGTTTGCCTTTGAAATTTTAGAACCGCGATCGGTGGTAGAAGAGAAAAACAAACAAAAGATTTATATTCTGCGCGAAGGAAACAGATATGTTTTTTATCTTTTTTCTAATCATGTCATATAAATCATAACTTGTGATAAAAACCAAGTAAAAGTATCTGCTGTGGACGTTATGTGTCGTAAAGAGAAAAGCAGCATCTTCTCTTGATGTGAGGGTGTGTGTATGTGTGACGTCATTGCGTGCGGCCAGATGGCGTGTAGACAACCCCTAATCGACGGCAGAACAAACAGAAAGTGGTATCGAATTACTATAACAAGAAAAAGCCATTTCTGATACAAAAAATATATTGACATTGGTGGAGACTTTTGAAACTGTATCCAGCTAGGGTTGTTCTACTTTCGGAAGTGAAAATAGCAATTATATGAGTAAGTGCACATTAAGTAATGGGAAAATCGATAGAAGGCAGTATTATTTAACTGTCAATCATTAATTCTATTTACAAAGAATTAGATGATGAGAATTTCCTTTTTTCCAACATTCAGAATGTTCAAAAGAAATTAAATTAATTCATTTTATATTCATTATTCACGTTAAATTAAAATTTAAATATCACGCCTTTTATCCATTACTTGATGTGGCACTCTGCAGCCGCAGATCTCGGTAAATAATATATGTTTCGCGTAAAAAGTTGTTACCGGCCGTCGAATCACGCCTATAAATAATCTTAGTGGTAAGAAAGTCACATGGGTAATTTTGATATGGTGTAATGTTTATCGGTTGTTGTAATCGAACTCGGGTTCTCAAATCCATAGGCCAACGTGTTTCTACTGTGTTGTCTACCCCATTAAATTACACAAAATAAATAATAAAACTATATTTAGGCACAATTTTACTGATCTCAGTCTCGGAACCAATTTTTTTTTTCAGGGTCAGAACAGCCTCGCTGCTTTGGGTATTTTTAATCAATTTTTACCCAAAGCAAATATATATATATATATATATATATATATATATATATATATATATATATATATTTGAACAGCCTGATGTACATATGTCACAGTTAAACACTATACATTTATTTACATTCATTTCAGTTTCATGACTAACTATATTAATTTTTGACAACTTTTAAAATTAATTTCAACAGTAATTCAATATTTCAACAAATAAAATGAACTATGTTAATTGAAGAAGACGCAGACTTTAATCATTCACTACTTATATTTGAAACATTTTCCGATTAATGATCCACTGAAATTTAAATGTCTAAAATCATCTCCCACCACTTACATTTTTCTTTTTTAATTGAGTAATTGTGAAATAATTTTTATTTTTTTTATGTTTTGAAAAATCCAACAATAATTAAACATATATTTTAATTTAATATATGTGACATTTATTTTTGATTTTGTTTTATTTGTCATTCTTCAAAAAACAAACCATTTATTAATTGAAATACATTTTATATTCGCTGGTTTAGTTATTGTTTTTTTTTAGTCGATTTTTTAATTTCCTATTCTGCATTTTTCCCCATAAAGTAATCAGGGACGGAAATGTAGTAGAAAACCTATTTCCCATGCTAATCGTCTTTGGCACATATTTCGTAGGACATCCTGTTTATACAAGATAGTCCTAACTTCATTGATTTTTAAAACCTTAATCCCAACTAAAATCCAGTCATGTTCATTCGAAATAGAATTTTTACATCACCGTTAGCTTCCTTACACCTATAACCTTCCAAATAGCTTACAAATCAGATCGTGAATCGTCCCTTTACAACCTTGCACTCTGTTCTCAACCTCGGCACGTTTCTCTGATCTCCGCAGGGTTGCAGCTAGTGCAGTTGCAGCTGAGAGGACGCTTTGCTAGCTGCAGTGCGAGCTCCAGCAACGTGCCGCTGTAGAGTTATTTTCCCCCAGGGACGCGAACCGAACGTGGCCAATTAGTCCGCGAGTTAAGCCGATTTACAATGTAATCAAATGAATTCTGCATCTAGCGCGGCCGTGGGTCTGGGCGGTGGATAAAACAATATGAAGACTAAGAGTATACTGGTGCCAGGAAGGTGGCGTGATAGAGAAATGTGTGTTATTTGGACGTAGTTTAGATTCTCATGATTTTTTTTTTCGTTTAGGGTTTGATAAATGAGATTTAAAGTTTTGAATTAGTATTTATCTGCTCTAAATCGGAGATACCTAAAGTGATCTATATCGACCCCCAAGGGTCGACGATGATCTGCAAGGGGTCCGTATCAGCGAAAAAAATTGGAGGTCTATGAGATGTAATTGGGGGTTCACGGAAGTAGATCTCATTTAAGCAATAAATGCAATATTGCACATACACAGATAGATTGGGGTAGGTGGCTCAGTGGTATCGAGTCGGCCTGTGGATCTTGAGAACCCTGGTTCGATCCCCACAGCCGACCAACAATTTTCACCAATTTAAATCTACCCCTGTGGCTCTCCCTCCACTAATATCTTTGGGAGCCGTGATTTGACGGCTGGTAACCGCACTTCACGCAAAAAAAATATATCACTTACCGAAATCTGCTTAGGCAGAGTGCCACACCCAGTAATGGGTAAAAGGCGTGATGATATATTTATTTATTTATTTTTTTACAGATAGATTTGTTGCTTAGTTTTTAAGTGAAAACGTAACAAACAGACAGACAATACATTACGGTCTTGTAAACCCAACTTATATTCGCAATTATAATTTTAGTAGCGAAGAAGGGAATTTATAATGCACTATTTTATTCTACACAATTAAACATACATTAAATTTGATTTAATTACGTAATTATTAATTTATTATATTTCATAAAATTGTGTAAGTATTAGTTAGGCTATTCGAATTGTGGTCACTTCACGTGCCCACTATTCAGATTTTAAAACTAGGTTTGAATATTTTTGACTCTGGTAAAACATAGTGGATAATGAATCCATATGGTGACATTGATGAAACGAATGTTACATTACAAGAGGAACGGAATAAGTACTAATGAAGAATTTAAGGTAGAGTTTAGAAATGGATACCAGCAATTCTGGCTTCAAAAAGACATACCTGTTACTTATCCCGTATTATGGAATATGGCGAGAAAGTTTTTAATTGCTTTTACATCCTCATATTTAGTGGAAAAGGGTTTCAGCTCAGTTGCCAATCTCCTAACAAAAAAGAAACTGAATGGACATCACTAACCGAAGAGATTTGAGATTAAACCTAACTAAATCGATGCCAAATATTGAAAATTTATTATTAAGGTATCAGGCTCATCCCTCCCACTAGAAGTATTTATTTTTTTTGCGTAGCCATTTTATGTAACAGATACTAACTTTTAATTGGGTTCGTTTTAATTAGAAATTAATTAATAAATGTACAAAACTTGACATGTGTTTTTAAAGTTATTCACACTACACTTCACTACAGTTAGAAATTTAAATCTTTAAAAGTGAATAGCACTATATCAGCTGTCAAAAACATTTGAATTTGATGAATTTACAAAAATTCAATATTAGGTAAGCAGGGGATCTACCCAAAACCGAAAAACATTGCAAGTGGTCTACGAAACAAATAAGTTTGGGGATCTCTGCTCTAAATCGTAGTATGTAAACAAATACTTAATGGCCAAGAAATTCCTGAATATATGTTGATATTAAAGCCGGCATTAACAGTCATAACTTATTTTTTTTACAACCTGTCAGAGAGTAAAATTTTCTTCTTTCGATTGACAGAAGAAAATGGTACTTTTTATCTCTAAGGAAGAAAAATAGTTATATGTACAATTAGTAACGAACATATATTTTCATTTCTAGTTGTGTAGCTCATACATTTCATTGAAACAGAATGAAATGTAATAAAAATAATATAATCAGTTATGATTTGTATTCAATATTGTCCATTTAATTTACTAATTTGCTACTCAGCATAACAGGAATTTAATTCTAATGTTTGATATAAAATTTTAAAGATACGTAATTGCGATACACAAATTATCAATTGTTTTTCTTAACAGTTATTAGAAACTTTGTTTGCTAGATATCAGACTAATACAAGTTTTGAAGAGATATTTCTAACAGAATAATTAAAAATTATGACCGACACTATAGAGCTTTTAGTGAAATCCGTACATTCAGACACAGCCATATTTTTAAAATGGAATCAACAAGATTTAAACACGTGAACTTTTGCTTGTTTAAATTTAGTGGATGCGAATGCCTATAGAAATAATGTTTCCAAACTTCCTTAAGGATTTCTTCGCATTTCCAATGATTTTACTGATCCAAGAACAAAATTACAAATAAAACAATAACGACAATAAGTTTCTCTTCAAATTCTCAGTCCTGTTTTCCACATCATACTTTGATCGTCCCACGATGCCTTACCTTCGAAATGACATACAAATATACGCTTTCAATACATTGATTCATTCAACTATAAATAGTAAACATCACAGCAATATGCTCCAGCAAATTGTATACGACCTAACTTCAGCGTAGCGCATAGAGACATATTAAGAAAGGAGGTTTCCAATTATAAGGCCTTAGTGGAAATGAATGGCATCTAAGAAATGTGCTCGTGATTCGCGAACAAGCTGAGCAGCTGAGGTGAAATTTGGCAACAGGAGATTTCTTCTGAAGGTTGCGTAGCAACATCGTCTGTGGATCTCTTTACGATTCATCAACAACATTCTCATGGTTTATGTTTTAATGAGGAAATTCCGACAAGTCGAGTTTCAGTACTGGATTTTTCCTAAATGCTGCTAATTTAATTATTCTTTAAAGTAAATTCGTTGATTCATGCTTTTTTTGGTATAACTACAAACTCTTTTCCTATATCTCGTCTACAAATTGCATTTTGTTCAAATGTATTAGTCAAAAACAATACTAGAAAGTTTAACTTTATACAATGATCTTAAAAGATATTTTTATGTAAAGTTGTCATTATTTAGCTCATGTAAAATTATTGGAATTATTATTTTTTATAATAAAATGAATTCATTATTCTGCAAACCACTTCTTCATTAAAAATTAAACGTATTTAGTTTTAAACATAACCTAGATAATTATGAATTTGAATTTTAACCTAACTATTAAATGTCATAATAAATTAATTTCAAATGTTTTTTATGTGAGTGTTGCCACCTTGAAATTTTATTATTATTTATGGGGTAAGTGCTGTTCGAGTCGACCTGTGGATTTGAGAACCCGGATTCGATTCCCACAGCCGACAAACAATTTTCACCACGTTTAAACTTCCCCTGTGGCTCCCCATCCACGAATATCTTTGGGTCCGTGATTTGACGGCTGGCTTTCGCACTTCACGCGAAAAATATATTACTTACTGAGGTCTGTTACGGTTAAGTACCACACCCAGTAGTGGGTAAAAGGCATGATGATATATTTATTTTAATTAAATTGTACACTTATTTTTAAATACAAGTACTTATACTATTTTAATGCCAACTTAATAAATATATGAATATCATTGAAGATTTGTAGCATGAACGAAAGATTTCAAGTGTGAGGAATAAACGAACTTCTATGCAAGGAATTATATTTGAGTGAAGCGTATAGAAAAGTCTGACGAAGATTGATTGCGTAATGAATCTGATGAATAAATGTTCAGTGAATATTTCAAGGTTTCTTGTTACCCCAGTTTATGGAATACACCGTGACGTTAGACATATATATGTAGAAACGAATTTCGAATGAAAGGAATTAAATGTAGCATGATCTGCTAGGATAGGAATGTTTAGCGATGATTAATTGAAGTATAAATAAGCGAATGATTGAATTGATTTAAGTAATAGACAGGTAAAATTGGACGCGAATCTATTAGATCTATAGTCGTGTTATAATAGAATAAAAACATAATTTAAAACAAAACTGTAAATAGGATTTTCTATACATATTTTTCATTAAAAATAATTGAAGAAAACAAAACAAAAATGTAAAACATAAAAAGTTCAATTTCCGATCAATGTTATTTCATTAAAATTAATCCAGCCAGTATCTTGTTGGAAAATAAACAAAATGCATATTCCACATAGACGATCCCTATAAAAATCGCTTTTTCTATTAATAAAGTTTTCAAATATTTGCCAACATTTTTGCGTGCCTCAGTACAATATTTAAGTTTTAAAAGTTGAAAGGAAGCAAAAAAAAATTCCTAATATTTATTTTAATATTAAACTAAGACCGCTTTAAAGTTAGGAAGAAAATTAAAAAGTTTTATTAATTATGATATCAAGCGTAGCCGGATCCCTATACAGTGGGTACTTAAATGCCATTTAATGAAAGTTTGGCAACAGCGTAAGAGAATAATTGCGCTTTTAACTATCGAACCACGACTTTCAATACATTATGCAAATTGCCACTAACATTATGCAGCTCTTATTAGAAAATTACTAATCTACTTGATTATAATCTTAATTACAATATTCCACTTTAATTGAAATTATTTATAGTTTAAATTACAAATAAAATGTATTAGATATACAGGCTGGTTGAAAAAATAGAGACAAATGATTATTATTAATGTTAGACTCATACTACAAATGTCAAAATTGCAAATATCACATTCTAGTACAAAAAATCTTAAATTGTGCACTGGAAACAATATCAAAATAGCCTACAGATTATAGAAAATTCCAAACTATTAATATTAATTACTTATTTATTGTACTTTCAGAATAACTTGAACATTTATCATAGTATACTTTTCGTTACCAAATATTTCTCAATTGACTTGAAACAATTTTCAAATGAAAAATACGGAGAAATATTTTTATATAAAAAAAAATCTATATAATAAATTTGCTAATACCATGCCTGTGCTTATGATACAACAAAATTGACCAATAACAGCACAGCATTTACTATTTCCATAATTTGCTCAATAAAATTGTAGTTTTATTTTTTCATCCAAGGGTTTCAATTCAATGATTTGGGTAATTGAATTTCATTATAGAATTTTTTTGCTATTAAATCGGGTTCGAAAGAAAAATTAAGTAAGACATAGAAGAAAATATTTTAAATATATAACTATAGACAAAAATATTAGTAGGTAGAGTTACAGTTAAAACTTGAAATAACTTTTAAGTTTTGCGAACCCCTTGCGATCCTTTCACGAACCTATAAGGTTCCGCAGACCCCTAGTTAAGAATCACTGCTCTAGATGGTAAGCAGTGGTACGAAAGATTTATCTGACTCAAAAGTGTTCCTCAATCAATTGAAAATGACCCTCGACCTCAACTGATAACACTCATGTTAGAATGGTTATTCAAAAAAATTCGCAACAAGAAACCAAAGTTGTGAGAAGATAACTCATGATTCCTTCACTATGAGAATGTGCCTGCTCACTCAGCTTTGTCAGTTCGCCAATTTTGTGCCAACAGACGACTCTTTAGACCTCTCTGCGATTTTTTCTTATTCTCGAAATTAAAATCAGTGCTAACAAGACGTCGTTTTGATATCACTGATGACATTAAATCAAATTCGTCAGTGGCATTACTGGACATTTTAGAAGAAGTTTTCCAGTACTGCTTTGTGAAATGGAAACATCGTTGGGCCTTTGAAGAAGACAAAGATTAATAGTATGTAAGTTGAATAATATATTATTAACAATGGTTGATAATGAAGTAGAACTTTTTGAGAAAACGAGAGAAAATCCTAACAAAATGAGGGTATATTCAAAATTTGTTCATATATGCAGAAATTTCAAAGATTTACATCTGTGTAGCGTAATAATTTATACTGATAACCAGAAACAGTGATATCAATACAATAACCATTGTTTTCATAAATGCAAAACAAAACCAAAACAGAAGACAAATGATTCCCAAGACTAATCCCCAAACATCGGTATCAGTAGCAACAAAGCATCGAAAAACAAATTCGCGAAAATCTACACCGAACAATCCTGGCAAAATTCCCACCTAGCATTCATGAATATTAAAACAATATTGTTCAATAGCTCAGCCCATCACCCAATCCAGCGATATCTACCATTACAACAAAACGCACGTGGAGCCAGCAGAGCCTTCTCTGATTACATTAGTATAACGAGTTCGTTGGTAATGTAATTGTCAGCGTGAAATAAAAAATCCAGACAAAAGATGTTCAACAGATATCAATGGCGACTTATTTTCCAGAGCTTGGCATTTTTTCGCTCACAAAAGAGCAAGCCATGCATGCAGCGATTGTTTCACTGCATTCGCTCGAAATAAAAAGAACTTATCGTGGCAGCGGTGATGACTGACGATGAACGGTGCGGCGAACGAAGACGAAGAAGAAGATGCATTGCAGTGGTAGTGGAAGGGGAAGGGACATGGGGGTTGAGGTATTCTGTGATGAACGGACGAAGCACAGTCGAGACAAAAATTTATGTTTACGGAAACGGAAAATTACTGCTTTCAGAGAGCTAGACTGAAATCGCTGACTGTATGGTCAGAGTTGCATTCAGGAGGTGAACAATGGAAATAGCAAGTGTAAAACTGGAATTGTACCGATTTTTATTTTATGGGATAGGTGGGCTCAGTGTCATCGAGTCGGCCTGTGGATCTTGAGAACCCTGATTCGATCTCCACAGCCGACAAACAATTTTCACCAATTTAAATCTACCCCTGTGGCTCCCCCTCCACTAATATCTTTGGGGGGCGTGATTTGACGGCTGGTAACCGAAATTCACGCGAAAAAATACATCACTTACCGAGATCTGCGTAGGCAGAGTGCCACACCCAGTAATGGGTAAAAGGCGTGATGATATATTTATTTATTTATTTATATTTACATATTAAAATTTAATTACTATTTTAAGGAAATACTTAACCATTTATTAAATCAAACTGAATTTCATGAGAAAAATTTGGATACCGCCAGGATTTGATCCTGGGACTTATGAACTATAGTTATATGGTTTAAACTAACTATTTAAGCTACAGACGTCAAGAGTCTCAAATCTGATGTTATTTCAACGTTTCTACCTATGATCGGTATCTGATTAAAATTCTTTTTCTCATTATAATTCAATTCGACCTTATAAGCAAATTTAAAGGCAGTTATTATAATTATTATACAAGCAATTATAGTCCTGTGAATATACATTATATATACCAAGCACTCATTTAATAAATACGACTTTGTCTAAATGGGTCGGATTCCACTATAAGCTACTATAATTAGGATTAAGTTCCGGTTGTACAAACCAACAAATTAATTCAGATCGTCTTGAATGTGAACTTTCACTTTATTTCTAATTTAAGAAGAATTGCGGGATGGATGAAATTTTAGATTAAGTATAATATATGACACAATAAAATTAATTGGTCACAAGTTTTTTGGTCAGCCAATCAAAATCAGTATCAATTACGTCCTATACAACTTCGCTATAATCTCTCATAGAACGACCTATAGTTATATCTGCTATGGTGGTAACGATCGCCAAAAATTGAAATATTTCAAGGTCCTCGTCAATATAAGAATCGTTTGCATCGTCATGTTTCTTGTTATGCAGTTGAGCGAATAAATAAGTTTTCTGTTCTTACAATTTCCAGTATAATTGTATGATTATTTAATATGTACACAATACTTATATACTTTGCATACTATGATAAACTTTTAAAACTTTTACGTCACGAATGAACGTAACATTTCGTTTGATGAATAAACTATGACAAACAATTAATTCGTATTTTATATGGACACAGAATATCGTAAAATATTAATCCGTAACTACTTGCATACATTACTATATTAATATACAAGTATATCGTGACATACCACTTTTGCTTAATTCACATACATAATTATTTTCCTTCAATGATATCCATGACCATTTATTTCAAGGTCGTCCACACAATCTTTCACCAATCCATCATTCGACATATAGATATATAGATAATAGTCCTTTATTGTAGAGTGTTGTCCTTTAGATTAAATTATTTCTTTAATACTCACTTTTCTCCTTATTTATTTTGCCATTAAAGCCTCATTCACAGTTCTTAAGGCCGCTCCGGAGTACTAGCGAAAACGCTCAAAAATGCTATTAACTTATCTGGTCTTCTAAATGACCAAATTTATTCAAATTTTATATAAATAATGATGATATAAAAGTATTAACATTTGTCAGTCAGTTTTTTGATAAAGTTTATAATAAACAAGATACAGTCATTTTTGTGTTTGGACATTATCAAACTTTTCACAGATTACAGAGCATTTCAATATATAATTTGTATATGAAATGAAAGGTTATGAAAAAATAAAACTTTTTGTTAGTCAGATTTGTTTAAAAACTGTATATTTGTTTTTGATTTTTATATAAAATTTTCATGTTTTCATTCCCAAATGTTCAAAACTATGCAACCAAACTAAAATCTCTCGCAGCGATTATGATTTGAAAGCAGATGTATATTTATTGCGGAGTAAACAAACTTTTACCACTACGGTCACAGAATAATGAAATGCGGTTTGAACGACTGTATTTCTCGTGCGCTAGATAACTTATACCAAAATTTTACCATTTTTGAAAATTTTTCAAATTTTGTTCAAAATTTTCTTTTCTCAATATTTCCAAAAGTTGAAGAGATAATGAAAATATGAAAACACCAGTGAATTCCTCGCGTAAAAGTTCTTCGTTTGTAAAAACAATAAATACAGACTTTTTTATTCTTATGGATTTTTATTACATTTGTCCTTTATATTTTCCAAAAAAAAATATGATTGCCGTACTCATGACCAAACCAAACCAGCCCAATTAACACACACCCAATTATTAATAATACGACAAATATTTTAAAATCTAATTCAGTCTGAATCCCTCCCTGTCTGTATATCTGCAACACCTAGCAAGCATCTTCATCACCGCAACGGCTGGAGGATTTTTATTTACGGTTCAGAAACAAGTATAGAACTACAACGGTACAACGTTTTGTAACAGCTCCGCTGATATGTAACATACTCGTACATGAATGAACAAATGTTTATCCTGCAACAACACGGCACGGACAAGGAAGACATGGTGCAGGAGTTGTCGGTAATGCAGCTATCTATTTATCAACATTGTTCCGTGAACCTGATCCTAATAGTTTATAGCTTATATGCAAATTGGTTGAGGTTGATGGTTTATTTTGTCACTTGTGAGGTCAGGTTTTACTACAACAGTCATGATAGTCAGCATTATATTTTTCGTTATCGTATAACCCTAAATTGTTTTGATTCTCCATATATTTTATTCCAAATATTTTTGTCTATAGTTAGTTATTTATTAAGTGGAAAATGATTTTGGATATCGAGGCAAAGTCAATATCTCCGATACATCCAATATCAGAAGGACACTTACTGGCTGCAAAACTTATTACATTTTTGCACGATCGACGAAATAACAAAATTAAATTTAGAAATAAGAGAAAATTGTTTTCATATTTATGAAACTTTTAAAATATATATTTTGATAATTGCTATATTATCACAGCGAGATGTATAATTTTTATTTACTTATAATATATATTTACTTACCGATTAGTCAATTGTAAACATAACTTACTGCCTTAGAAACCCCTAGATAAACATTAAAAAAGTCTGATCGTACAAAAATAATTTAGAAAGATCGAAAGAGATTGATAACAAATAATTACTTAACAATTGATTAAATTAAATTGAACTTGGAATACCACCAAGATTTAAACTTGGAATTGATAAATTCCGGACATATGTTTTAAACTAACTAAAGTCGCTATGTAATTCAACAAAAGACTTGTCATGAGAATCGTCTGCAGTGATATTATTATTTAAACAGAATATTTACCAATTAAAATTCCACTAATATTTTAAGAAAATACTTAATAATTGATGAAATCAAAATTGCTTTAAACTAACTACGCTACGATCGTTATATAATTCAAATTTAATTAGATTCCAATGTTCTCTCTATTTTGTTACGTGTCATTGGCAGTCTCGATCCCATGACTCTTTATATACAAATGCTGGTAGCACAAGCTCTGTTTTTGGGTGTTCTAAGAGCACGGTTTTAACATGTTAGAGATAGCTAAAACACCCAAATACACTGCTCTTAAAACAGGTATTAACAGAGCTTGTGCTATCAGCCATTACGTCTTGACAAGAGAGTCGTCTGCAGTGACACTGTTATTTAAAGAGAATATTTACCAATTAAAATTTAATTACTATTTTAAGCAAATACTTAACAATTAATGAAATCAAACTGAATTTAATGATAAAAATTTAGATACCGGCAGGATTTTAACCTGGGACTTATGAACTCTAGTTATATGAGCTAATATTATTAAGTTGTGTGGTTATTAAAGGTAATCATACCTGTAGTTTTTGCCTAAAGTTAATTTATATTATGACAGAAAAATTCTGATGACGCCTGGATTCGAACCAGGGACCTTCCGCATACCGGGCAGAGATGCTAACCGCTACACCACGTCACCTGTGTTCGAAATATGGCATCAACTGAATTTATATATTATATTTCTAGTTATATGCTTTAAACTAACTAAGCTACGGTAGTCAGAAAACTCAAATCTGATGTTTTTCAACGTTTCTACCTATGACCGGTATCTGATTATAATTCTTTTTCTCATTATAATTCAATTCGACCTTATAAGCAAATTTAAAGACAGTTATAATTATTATACAAGCAATTATAGTCCTGTGGATATAAATTATATATACCAAGCACTTATAAAAAATATGACTTTGTCTAAATGGGTCGAACTAGACAATAACCTACTATAATTAGGATTTAGTTCCTATTGTGCAAACTAACAAATTAATTCAGATCGTCTTGAATGTGAACTTTCACGTAATTTCTAATTTAAGAAGCATTGCAGGATGGATGAAATTTTAGATTATGTAATATTATTTTAATCCGTACGTAAACAATTTGAGAATCAATTTAAAGTGATGTCCTACCGAATTTATTTTCTAAATTTGCTTGAAAATTAAAAAGCATAAATTTTATTTCATTTTATTAGTTCGAAGTATTTGAAATGATGACTATTGAAATAATAAAAGTGAAAACTTATTTCATTGAAAGCTGAAACTTCAGGAATAAGTCTTTATTATATTACTCTTCGCTTTTGTGATAAACAAATGAGTTTCTGTTAATAAAATAGTTCATTTATTTCCAGTGAGTACCGAGTTAGCGACGTTCAAACACAATTTGTCCAATTGTTCAAAACTGAATATTTAACACGGCGAATATTGTGCGACCCGCTAAACTTATCGAAACTAAAAAGACCATTCGCTGGCACTTTAACATAATAAACTAGTTTAAGCACATTTGTATGCTCTGCGAATAATTTCGCCGTATTATCTCGTAAGACTGTCCACAGACATTGCCGTCAAGTGAATAAAGTTATCTACAACACGAAGAAAACGAGCGTTGCCATCGCCAGTATCTGACTCCATTCTTGGCCACCAACTTTGTATTAAACTGAATATATTTCATACGGGCGACTTTGCTGACCTTTCGCCCACTCCTCAACTTTATTTTGTTGATGTTTCAACTGTTCTGTGTTTATATTTGTTTCTTGAAAAATGTTTGTTTCCAAAACAAATTTAAATAGAATAAATTCTACTGATCGCTTCACAATTTGATATAGGTATTATTTATCAACAAGTTTCAAACTACTTCTTTTACTACAAACGCAAACAAAGTTCGGACAAAGAAAATTAAATACTACAGTTTTAGTTAAAACTAAAATTGAATTGCAAAATGAAAGATAATTTCTAATAACGTGACTTTTGTCAGTTCAGTTCGACATTGGATAAACTTTTATTTTATATTTATCTTGAAAATAGTTATATACTTCAAATTGAATATAACTTGAAGTATTTATTTTACAGAGGTCTAACATTTATTATCTGCACTGAAACTTCGTTGCTTTGAGATAAAGGGACGCAAGGAAATTAAACATAGCCACGGAATATAATAAAAGAGAACACGACGGGCAGTAAAATGTTTCATTATTTAATAGAAAGAAATAGATAATTGGATCCTGCGTTTCTATAGCAATATAATTAAGTCTTCTAGTTTCAAAACCGGCCAAGTCACACAAATGTAATTTTCTATTTTTTAAAAATTTTGTAATCTTTATAAAGGCATTCATTTGAAAAATAATTTGATGAGTTTCAAAACCGGCTTAAATAACATGTAAAATGTATAGGAAAAAATGCGATTTTTTTTTTCACCAATCACACAACTTGGCCGTTGTGTGATTGGTGAATTTTAAATTCGGCCAAGTCATTTACCAACTTTATAAAAAATTATAATCTCAATAGAAAGTAAACATAAATCTATTTGTTACATTTTGATTAATAACTTTTATCAGATAACTGTAATTAAACTTTCGTCGTTTTTACAAAATGATTTAAGATTGACTTGGCCGGTTTTGAAACTAGAAGACACAATTATAATATTTATTTTTGTATGTTTATTTCCACGGCAACATTTCTAAATAAATTAAATAAACGTATCATCACGCCTTTAACCCGTTGCTGAGTGTCGTACTCTGCGGTAACAGATCTCGGTTTGAGGGCTTTGGGTATCAAGCACAGATTCTCAAATCCACAATTCGACTCGATATTCAAATCCAAATCAACAATATGTAATATATGATCAAAATTTTCATGAGAAAGAGCTAGAAAATGGTACTCGTTAGTATTATCTACAGAACCGTGTATGTGTTATTTTGTCATTTATTTGCTGTTTTTTAATTTGGAGGAAAGTGATAAATGTCAATAAGTACTTTAATATACTAACATTTAATCTACTTTGACTAATAATGAATTTCTCCAACACTTCCTCGAGACTTCTCATGAACTTGTGACTTTATCAAATTTTATTTTATTTTGAAAAATAGTAACAAAAAAATATCTATTGCTTGTAGAAAGAAACAGGCAATAGTTAATTGTATAAAAAGGCAGAAAGCGAGACATTCCTTCGCGAAGATATCATTTCATTTCCCGAATCAAAACACTTTCTTAACGAGGTATGCATATGATTTTTCTCACTCTTCTAGCAGAAAGTAAAATTTTCAGAATTAAATTGCAAATTTGAATAAGATTTATTATTTCCTTGATATCACCGGAATGTCACAAATTTTAGATCAAACCGTTCTTTTACAGTTGCTTTAATTTCTTCCATAAAGAAGAAAAATCTACTTTCTTCCTTAAAAACGAAAAGTATTACTTTTTCTCAAATAAAATAAAATTTCACTATCTGGTAGGCTCGTAAAAAATCGTTATCTTATGTTTTGAAGTTTCAAATAATGATGTAAGTGCCTGCAAAGCATTTTTAAAGTGTTTGCCATTAACTTTGTAAAATAATTTTTATAACACGGCGTTATCTGTTGTTAAATATCCGAATAACTGGATTCTTGTGAATCCATTCAAAACTAAATTGACACTATGGAAATCGTAACTGATGAAAAATAATTTAGCACATTTTCCAAATTTAAAAAACATTGTTGAAAATTTTACTGAGAGTAATATTTCTACTGCATGTTTCGCACACAATTTTGATACACTTCTGGAGGAATTTATGTCTACATTTCAAGCATTTCCTGAATTGAATTCATTTACAATATTTTTTCGTAAACCCTTACTTACACAGACAAAATTGTATTTCCTAAAATTGCAACTTATTTTGTAATTAATAATGCGACAAACAGAATTAAATATTTTAAAAATTATATAATTTTAAAATCACATCAGAATGATGATACATTCTGGAATTTTGCTGATAAACAGTTATCCCTAAATTAAGAAAATGTGCTCTAAAAATATATTCTTACTGTGCTGCAACATATTTCTGCCAATCCCTATTTAAAATATGAAGTATTTATAACCCAGGTACCAATTAGAGCTTACCGATTCTTATTTAGACCACTGCCTAAGAACCGGAAATGCTAGTTACGTGCTGGATTATTATAAGTTAATTTTCAATAACAAATTCATTTAAAATAGATATGCAGTGGTCTATCTTACAATCCTCCCAACTAGAACAATGAAGGTACAGTGCCTTTTGTACATAACCCATCTATTCGGAGTGTTCTTCTTATTAAAATGGTTGCCGACCGCTGTCTATATATCTAATTGTTTTCCAATTGATTGGTAGTGAAAAGTAACATTTTATTCTCTCAGATTTAGTTCCTAACAGGGCCGTGAAAAAAGTAATTATTGTTGAATTAATTAAATCCATTAATAAACATCCCAAAACCAATCAAATCCGCTTTATTATATACTATCTTGTCATGATGAACTATATAAAAATAACCCCAGTTCTTAAAGTTTCTTTTATCGTTTACGAATCAGTCATTCATTAAACTTTGTTTTTCCTAATCCATTGTACGATTTGTTTCTTTTAGAATATATGCCAATTCCCAAAAACTTCCAAAACCATCGAACAATATCCCAACTGGAGCGTCAAACCTAATTGAAGAAGAATAACAAGAAACCAATCGTACCGTGACTCACTCAACTGCCAAGATTGTAAAAAAACGCGTTCGGTTTAAGCACAACAGATAAACAAACTTACACGGAAACACGGTCCGTGAGTTTACAGTATATCGATTATGATGCTTCAGCTGCATCAGTGAAACTGCTCACTAGCTGCGTAACAAACTGTCCGCTGAACTGTGCAGCTAGAGTGCAGCCCTCTGCTGTTGTGTTGAGTTGTGTTCGTATTTGGTACAATGATTGGGCACGAGTCCATGGAACCATGAATGCACAAAGTTGGAAGTTTTTTTTTTATAAACCGCTGGAAGTTGAATAAAGTGTTGTCGAACGAATAAAAGAATAGTTTTTGGTTTCGGTCGTGAAAGATGTATTCCGAAAGAAAAATATAATTGATTAACGGCGTGTATGAACAACTAATTTAGGATGTGACTAGCTGATAGTTAATTAACTATATTTTGTTATTTCTAATTTACTTACCTTCATTTTTTATATTACTGTTAAAATATAAAATCCAGGTAATGTATACATTGCCCAATTCCAAATACAAAACTGTACTAAACAGGGTACTTGAAAATAACAGTTTGGGTATTTCGAGAAATAGTTCTCAGTAATTCGTGAGTGAGTTGTCTTCTTCTTCTTCTTCAGGTGTCTTGTCTGCTGGTCAGACGTTGACTGCTATGGAACGCCATGTGTCTCTGTCGTGGGTGAGTTTCGTTAAGTCGCTGAAGGTGGAGCTGGCAGTTGTCTTCATTATGGTACTGATTAGGCTGTCTCTTCTGCGGCCCCTTCCTCTTCGTCCTGGTATGTGCCCACTGCACACTAACCATTCGATTTGGTTTTGTCTTGCTAAGTGACCGAAAAATTTTAGT
Organism: Pterostichus niger; assembly: GCA_947425015.1. Lineage (NCBI taxonomy): Eukaryota > Metazoa > Arthropoda > Insecta > Coleoptera > Carabidae > Pterostichus > Pterostichus niger. The sequence goes on along the minus strand of OX380334.1, from coordinate 29,275,396 downwards.
TGTATCGATTTAATGTAGTTTAATAATTGTCTGGTGGTATTTGCTTTTAGTAACACTTCTTCGTTCGATGTTTTACTAGTCCACGTTATTTTAAACATTTTGAGGAGGAACCACATTTCCGCGGCTTGAATGTATTTTATGTTTTTATTGTTTAGAGTCCAGCATTCACTTCCATATGTTAAGGTACTCCATATGTAACACCTAATTATTCTTAGTTTAGTTTTATTAGATATGTTGTTATTTTTAAAAATATTTATCATTTTGTGAAATTTACCTTTTGCGAGACCTATTCTTCGTCTGACGTCTGTATCACATCTACCATCTTCGGTAATAACGCTTCCTAGATATATGTGTTGCTTGGAGCTTTTTATAGTTGTATTGTTTATTTTGATATTGTTTGAACGAATGTCGTGTGCTCTGTTTTTCTTTATTTTCATTTATACAGTTTTGCTTGTGTTTATGGACAAGCCCCACTTATCGCACTCTTTATATATTATATTAATTAACTTTACTAAATCTTCTTTGTTTGTTGCTAGTAGAACGGTATCGTCAGCGTATCTTAGGTTATTAATCCGTTTACCTCCGATGGATATGCCTCCTACATTATCTATTACCTTATAGATTTGTTCGCTATATAAATTAAACAAGATTGGCGACAAGACACAGCCTTGTCTGACTCCTCTTTTGATGTCACTGTATTGTGATTTGCTTCCTTCGATTTGGATTGTGGCTTCTTGTAGCCAATATAAGTTCTTAATAAGTCTAATATCTTTACCATCGATCTGTGTTTGATCTATTAGTTTCAGAGTGAGTTGTACATTCTGAAAATAAAGCCATGAAAATCTTGATATCACTGTATTTAAAATTCTTTCACATTCACCATACATAACAGTACGATTAAAATAATCTTAATTTGTTAGTTCTTGCAAATGTAAACATATTTCTTATTAATAAGGAATTAAATAACCACGAAGGTAAATAATTAATAATATAAGTATATGAGGTAGGTGGCTCAGTGGTATCGAGTCGGCCTGTGGATCTTGAGTACCCTGGTTCAATCCCCACAGCCGACAAACAATTTTCACCAATTTAAAAATCTACCCCCGGTGGATCTCCCACCACTAATATCTTTAAGGGCCGTGATTTGACGGCTAGTAACCGCACTTCACGCGACAAAATATATCACTTACTTAGATTTGCTTAGGCAGAGTGCCACTCCCAGTAATGGGTAAAAGGCGTGATGATATTTTTTTTTATTTTTTTTTTATAAGTAACAAAACTATCTATTACCTGTATCATTTCATTATCACTATACAATATATATATAGTTGAAACCAAAAGAAGATTCTTTATCTAATAGACTACACAATTATATTACCATTTAAAAAATACAATTGTGTTCTATCGGTTGAACATTTTTCTCTAAAGCACTGGTTGTTTTAAAGGAAACTCCTTTTATATCTTTTTTTATATTAGAATTAATTTTTATTGAGGTCCGCTTCGCTCGAATTCCCAAATTCTAAGCGCGGAGATCACACACAAGTCATTATATTCGATTTTAGCTCAAATTATACCAAATTTCATACATTTATTTAAATATTGAAAGAGTTCTTGACAAAGCTCGCTTCGCTCGAATTTCAAACACACAAACCCTAAACTCGAAGATCGCGCGCCTCACAAAGTCTAACTTTAATCTTTACTTGTCGCAAAATTTGAATGATTTCATACTGCATTTCACACTTTGCCGGTGATACACACAATACTATTTTATCACAAATAGTCAATAATAACGATCGTTAAAACGGTTTAATTGGATGATACTTTTGGCAACGTCCACTAGAATGTTTCATTCACGCAATAAATCTTTAATCACATTCATCCATTTATCCTAGATCGTTTCTGTTGTACACAGTAGTATAATTAAACAAACTCTGTAAATATAATGATGAAGAAATAAGAAAATAAAATAATAATTACATTCGTCTTTCATAGAGTTATAAAACTAATTGAATTTTCCGGAAAATGCGTTCGGAAATTGATAAGTTATTTTTGTTGCGGTCCCTTCATATTTCATCATTTATGTTTGTGTTCTATATAGGCTGTATTCAGTTGGAAGATACGAGATGTCGGTATTATATTTCAATAATTGATATATTTTCTCATTTAACGAGCTGTTGCTTTTATTCTATTTTACGATGCCAAAGAGAACGTACAGTATAAAAGATGATATATTTGTTACCTACCTTATACGATGTGTACTTTCATATATTGTATGATTTTTTTTCTCTCTGATTTTACGTTCCTGTGAATGAAATCTATACATACATATTTTTCATCAGAATATGAAGTAAAATTTTTATATAAATAAATGTGAAAAATGTATCTGTCATTGAAATATGCAAGATTGCAATTATATTAAACTTTAAAACAAATTATGCGCCTAATTAAATCTGACGTTGGTAAGTGAACAATGTTTTTTTTTAATAAAAGGTATTATCATTATTATAAATGAAATATATTATGTATTCAGCATATTTTTCAAGTTAAAAGTTGAAAGAATTGTAATAAACTTGAAGATATTAAATTTATTTGCAAATAGTAATAACAAATATTTCAAATTATGGTTTAATAATGGTTGGCAGGAATGTAATAAAAAGTTAGTACATCAGAAGTCCCCAAAAAAACAGGCTCACCCCAAACAAAAAATTTAATCAATTAAATTTATATTACATATTTAGAAACTGCATTAAAAAAACACATGAAATACATAAAAAGTGAAAATAGTCTATTTCCGGTATACCCGGAATTTACCCCAAGTTTTTTATTTTAAATAGAAAACCCTGTATGTTTTTCAATATTTGGGTCCTGCATTACATTATAAATTTTACCATTCAATATAAATGCCTTTTTCATTATAAACCATCGTAAAAAGCAAATTAAACTCATTAGACTCTTTCTTCAAATATCGTATACGAGTATAAGTTTCCTCTAGAAACAATGCATAAAATAAAACATCTTCCACTATTCTAGTGTCTATGGCAGTTACTTAATTAGAAAAGTTAATCTTTGTGCTGAAGAAAATGGCGAACATTTTGAAAATTTAGTTTCAAGCTTATGTTTAATTGAATTTGTGTATTTTTACTTTAAAAAAGAGTCTAATTAATTTAATTTGTTTTTTACGCTAATTTATAACGTAAAATGCACTAATTATACATGATTGAATTTAGAACGTCATGTAGAACCTAAATTTAAGTTTGTGTTACTTTAGATTACACTGGAAATAGAAGATTTTCACTTTTTATGTAGTATACCGCGGTTTTTGATGCAGTTTCTAAATCTGTAATATAAATGTAGTGCTTTAAAATTATTTTTTTCTATGATTGCTATGAAAAGTTGACAATTACGCTCTCATTTGTCATCGTAAAGTTGACGTTTTCTGTGGAACAATCGAAAAATATCATTGTTAAGAGGTTAATTGCGCTCGTTTCCAATAGCAACGCACGAAAACGATAAAATGCGCGCCTATTTCAATAGTTACTAGGAATACAAACAAAACAGATACTTGTCATATTGACAGTTGACAGAACGAATTTATTTTCAGTACGTATATGTTTCTCAATCATTTGAAGATGCAATCGTAGAAAAAATTATGTGTGAACCACGAGCGTACGGTGTCGTACCTCTTACATTATTGCAGCTCTCGCCTCCGGCTCGCGCTGCAATTACCGTGCTCGAGTTGTAATAATGCGGTATCGCGGTTGATGCATTTCATCATGCACATTCATAATTGTTTTTAGCTGATGAGTTGTAGACTAAATTATTATTGTTGATTTAGAATGAACATATTTGTAGCTTCAATTACTTGGAATTAATTGTTATTTTAATTGATAATTTCCTCAGCTATAAACAATATAGATTGACTTTTGCCTATTCAGCGTCTGCGGTAGATCTTTGATATGCCGACAAGATGATGCAAATTATATTCCTTCTAGAAGGAACTGACACGTAGTCATTGATAAAGATACCTAATACATCTCCCCGTAAGTTTCTCAGCACCCTTCTGGTTGCTCCGAGCTTAGTTAGTTCTCGCCAGCTCGTCGGATGAGCTGGTGCCTGATCAGTAAGTTATTGTTTAAAGTTCTCGCCAGCTCGTCGGATGAGCTGGTGCCTGATCAGTAAGATATTGTTTAAAGTTCTCACTAGCTCGTCGGATGAGCTGGTGTGCCTGTTTAGTAAAGTTCTCGCTAGCTCTTTGGATGAGCTAGAGCCTGATCAGTAAATTGTTGTGAATCACTTGTAAAGGCTAGAAATGCTTTAGCGGTTAAGTTGTCTCGAACTACTGTTATTAGTTCAAGTGTCTCGAGCTCTTTGGATGCGGGTCACCTGTTGTGACGCCAGCTCCTTGGGTGAGCCGAGACAGTAGATTGATAATCACTTGGAAAAGCTAGAAATGCTTTAGTGATTGAGTTGACTCCAGCTCTTTGGAAGAACCTGGTCAGTAGATTGATAATCACTCGGGAAAGCTAGAAATGCTTTAGTGATTAAGTTCAACTCATCGTCTCAAACTATTTTGGTTTATAGTTTGTTTGAACTACTGTTTTTAGTTCAAGAGTAATTAAATTATATTGCTATAATTTAATTACGAGCAAGTGCTCAAATTCTGTATTCGTTTGTCCTGTGTTGTGTAAACTATATATATATATATATATATATATATATATATATATATATATATATATATATATATATATATATATATATATATATATAATTAATATATAATGGGGTAGGTGGCTCAGTGGTATCGAGTCGGCCTGTGGATCTTGAGAACCCTGGTTCGATCCCCACAGCCGACAAACAAATTTTCACCAATTTAAAAAATCTACCCCTGTGGCTCCTCCACCACTAATATCTTTGGAGGCCGTGATTTGACGGCTGGTAACCGCACTTCACGCGAAAAAATATATCACTTACCGAGATCTGCTTAGGCAGAGTGCCACACCCAGTGATGGGTAAAAGGCGTGATGATATATTTATTTTATTTTATTTATATATATATATATCATATATTTATAATAAATAGTGTTAAACGTAATAGAAGAGTGGTTGTGATTCTTGAGGAAAGTGTACCTATCCAAACTACCTTAGTGTGGTGTGTGTGTTTGTCATTCGTTGACACTCAGATGACTTCGAGACCCACCAGCCGCTGATGACTCCTGAGCAACCTGCCATCATCTACAGCTATTAAGGTTGGTTGAAGTTAAAGTACATTTTCCTTTGTTGTTAATATCCAATATCCTTTCGTCTGTCATCTTCGAGATTGTTCGTTAAAACGTTAGAACTATTATTGGGAGTGTTCCCTCTAATATTAGTTAGGCTCCGCGCGAATTAAGGCCGTTGTGCCCTGTTTTTCGCGTGTCACTGCCAAAGTGGCTTTTGTACAGCCACATACATTGGCCACTATTACAATTGGCACAATCGGGTAGGATTGGCCACTGTTACAGAGTAACAAAGAATCACTTTACGCTTTTAATACACATATAACTATTTTGGGTGAATAAGTCTGTTTTTAGGTCACCAGAATTTTTTTTAATCCACTTCAGCTCGGCAAGTTTGAGAAGAGTAATCACAATAATATCTAGTCGAGTATCTAGTGGTAAAATTGAAACTTAAATTTTTCAGTTTTCAAAAATTTCCAGTTTTTATCATGTTTTAATTGTAACATTTTATTTTATTTTTGTTGTTATTAAACTTTGCATTAAAATTATTAGTTGGGCTACAGTTATATCGCAATACTTTCACGCAATTTCATTTAATTAACAAATAAGATATTCAATTGTATAAAATATATTATAAATTTTGTTTCATCATTCCTAATTGATTGTATTGTAATAGAAGATTTGAGATATTAACCCATAGCTAATTATATAACCTTGTTCTATTTACTATCTTAACGCACCCATCTCTTTGTCTTTGCTACAGATGTAGCACGAGATATTCTGGAATTTAACCCTGACCAACTTCTTCATCCTAATGTAACCATCTTAAGTCTTTGAATTTGATTCGTCTACTTATGCCTCAAGTCAAGACAAACTAAAATAATCATTCACTTAGGTTCATTAGAAATTTGTTTATCAGTGTGGACCACAAAATTTAACAAATATTATGTTTCTAGCAGAATCAGTAAGATTTAAGACCAAGATTATAAAAGACCTTAAAATTTTAAACTATGTATGTCTAAATAATTGAAATTGAATTGAAAACCATTGCACTAGATAGACTATGATTTGCCTATAAGTATAATTACACAGAAGCGAGACGAAATGAGAAATAGAGAATATCGATCTTGCCTCATTTCTTGATCGGCAATATCGTTCTTACTCTAGCTCCCGCATGAATGTTATACTATCTCGCCTCGCCCTCGCAGGAACTCACTAAAATTAAAACTGAACATCAGAAAAGTACATATCTTATGAATTAAACAAGATATGTAGATGCGTTCAACCGGATTGAATTAATCGTACTCGCATTGACTTACTCATATAAGCAAATTTTTAGCGATTTAATTTTTTGAAAATTTCATTTTAAGTCAATTTCAGACTGTTTGTTTTTCTCGTGCGAATATTGTAACAAAAATGTATTTTTGAGCCGCCGAATTTAATGGCAATGTCTACACGTGCATATGACTTCTAACTTTTGGAATATTATTCAAAAATAGTTTCTTGAGACAATTTTGAAGAAAATATTAAAAAATGTATTTATAATTTAAGTACGAAGAATTCAATGTCGTTGAATGCATCTTCATCGTTTAGTTCTTGAGATATAGTCTCGGAAAAGTATAAAAGCTAAGAGGTAAAATTTGAGAAGAAACAAGTTTTCCGAAGTCTGTATCCCAAAAACTAAAGGAGATATAAAGAGGCGCTCAGCTTCATTGAATTTATCGTGTCTGAATTAACTTACGAATATAAGCAATTTATTAGCAAATTTTAAGCGATTTAATTTTTTGCAAATTTCTTAAGGGCTATTCCTTGGGTTCTTTCGATTTAAAAAAATAATAATAATCAATGCTCTAGAGAGATTATAAGCACAAGAAATTCAATGCCGTTAAGCGCATCTTCATATTTCATTTTCGTAAAAACTATTTTTTTCCAAATTTTATACTTTTTACTTGCCCGAACAACATTTTGCGTACGAGGTGCAACAAAATAATTATTTTTTATATCGAATATAATATTTTGTATATTTTTGACTTACAAGGTCTTGTGCGAGATTCTAGCTCCCAAAGCCGTTACATCAATCTCTATTTTAACATCGTTCTCGCTCTCGTTTTTCATTTTTGTTGCAGAACGAGGTGAGATGCGAAAGTAATCTCGTCTCGTCGTGCATCACTAGAATTCTTTATAGATTCGCAAACTCCCTATTGGCAATCAGTGTACTAGTGCATTCAATATCTAATTAGTTGTAACTATATATTACAAAGTTCTTAAATTAATTTAAATTGTAGTTACTCGAGTTTTCCATTAAATATACTAAAAATAATATAAAACATAATTGCAATGCACGAGAAAACACAGCTGTCTATGCTTTTAACCCAAATTGTATAACAGAAGTAGTATTCCAGCGAGATACATTTATGCAATTTTATTTATTCGAAAAGTTAAATTGGCAAAAACTTATAAATAACCTATTTCATCAAAGCGATATTCGAACCACAATCCTTCCTTTTCCAACAAGCTAAAACTCAAACAGAACACAATCACACATAACCGTAAGAAACAAACAACTCACGCAAGCATTCCACAACCGCAGTTAGTACCATTCGCCGCCATGGCGTGGCGTTAAACATCGTTTTCCTTGTAGTATACAACAACTAGTCCAAGTAAGATCGTAGAGAATGTTGCTAAATAGTTACATGGTCAAAGTTTAGATCTTAAGAAGTCACAGATGTGGAAAGGGCTGACTGACTGTCGACAGGTGCAAGAGAAAGCGAGAGAGAGAGAGAGAGAGAGAGAGAGGGGGTGAAGCTTTGTGCGTTTGCTCCGGTGATTATTTGAGGTTAGGTTAGGTTAGATTTTGATTGATGTTTTGTTTGTTGAATTGGGGAATTGTTTCCTAGTTCTGTTAGTGGTAATTTTGGACGTTAATGAAATAATTTAGATGGTAATATTATTAATTTTAGGTTGTTAAAGCTTATTTGGTAATAGTTCCTAAATGGAATTTGGAACTTTTATCCGACAAGTCGAGCAAAGATCTTTTTATATTTTCTTTATTATTACAGACAATTATAGCTCCTGGATTGCGCTATTGTCAAAGTTGAATCTAGAGAATTGTTTTATATTGATTATTAAAATTAAATTTAAATATTTGTATTACTAATTACTTAATTTATTAACTGTCGAATTTCATTAAACCGATAATTTTAATTCAGCGATAATAAAAATGAGAAATGCATCTTCTCTTGATGTCTGGATAACTTGGCTTTGATTGTGATTCAAAAGATAAACAATTACTACCAAAATAAATAAAATTTATTCATTAAAATGACAGTCGAACTATTGGTAAATATTATATTCGGCAAATCAAATAAAATTGAATCAAATTTGTTGATTTAAAAAGCATTACTGCACAAGTAAATTTATATTTATATAACTTGACTTTAAAGCATCCAGTGCTTGTTTTATATACCGGCAAAATGTGAAATGCAGAATTAAATTCAAAAATAAATATAAAAGCTTGTGTGTGAAGAGCATGCGTTCTACGGATTCAGGATCTGTGTGTTTGAAATGCGAGTGAAGCGAGCTTCGTCAAGAACACTTTAAATTTAATTAAATGTATAAAATTCAGTATAATTTGAGCTAAAATCGAATATGATCTGTATGCAGCATGTGATCTTCGGGTTTAGGATTTGTTTATTGGAAGTGAAAACATAGTAGACCTTACCAAGAATGCGTTGTGACATATAGGTGTTTCCTTTAAAACAAAATCTTATATACATAAAATAATCAGAAATATGGGGCTAATTTATCAGTAATAACAAATTCTATATTTAACCAGTTTTTCTTAAACAGTACAACAAAATTGTTTTTCCAATGATAATTTTTAGTCAATTTAAATCTACCCTTGTGGCTCCCCCTCCACTAATATCTTTAGGGCCGTGATTTGACGACTGGTAACCGCACTTCCAAGATCTACTTAGGCAGAGTGCCACACCCAGTAATGAGTAAAAGGCGTGATGATATATTTATGTATTTATTTAAACAAATGATACAAGTGACATATAGTTTTATTATACAACCGTTTACAATAAACATAGGTCATAGTTTCTCCAAGTCATAGGTTATCTTGAATCTAAAGTACAAGAAGCGCATACGCAGGTTATAAACCAACCTCATTACTTACTATCACTGCAAAACTTTGACGACAGCAACCGTTTAAAAATGATAAAAGTCTTAATTTAAAGTGGAAAAAGTTAAACCTCGCGTTTTTATTGGGGCAAGTTTCAGTCCCTGCAGAACACCGGTTCCGACGCCGCGCCGGTTCAAGATCCCGAGTGACGCTGTCCGTTCCACGTTCCGGAACCCAGAATCAGAGGCAGCGAGATCAAGCAATTAGCTTACTCACTTTGTCTACATAAAAGTTTCATTACAGGAATTTATGCATTGTGTATCAACTGTTAACAAAGGGTTTATTGCTACAGAAAATAGTTAAATGTTTTTGAAGTGATTAGTAGGTAGTTTGGGGAAAATAATTAAACTATTAAAAAGGTGTAAACTGACGAATGTTTCTTTAAGAAGACTTGCCAGAAATATGCTCATAGGTAATATACCGAGAGCCAAGAATGTATCGGTAAAATGGCGAATAGTTGTTGCATAGACACGGACAGCCAAGTGTCAAAAATTACATAATTATATTTAAGTGTCCTTTTTAATACGAGTTGTCGATTTTACGCAGGAAGTATAAAAAACTTTACCAAATAAATTCATGGCTCGAGTTATATTCGGTTGATTATTTGCGATGCTGCCTTCATTTCTTATAGATTCGTTGTTAGAGAAGTGGGCGTAAGTGAAGATTTACGAAACAGGTGTACAGGAGCGAATGGATGAATGTTGCGTGTTGATGGATTTTGGTTGTGAGAAAAGAAAGAGTTTGTATGGAGGAAGTGTTAATGTGGTCGAATCGAGTATCGTATGTCAGGATGAGAATGTGCAAATGAAGCATTTTGATTGGATTATAATGTAATGAAGACAATAATCTATATGTAACATTACAATCACGATTAGTTGCTCTTAAATATGTATGCAGCCTTACAGAAGTTTTTCTCGAACTCATACCAATATATTTTATTATTTATATTTATTTACTTACATACTTTCATCGCACTATCAAAAATTTATAACAGGGACGTTTAATCGTTTTATGCCGATCCCTCCAGTTTAAAATGAAAATAGTATACTACGATTTCAGTTTTACTATTAACATAAATTTATTAATTTTAATATTCAGGTTATAATTTGAAGGCAAGACCCCGTAGGGAAAATGCCACAAACGTTCGCGTGCGATATGGGCATTCCCTTCCAGTTGTACAGAGTACTTCTTATATGACAGAAATAAAGAAGAAAAAAACTTGAAAATAACTCCTAATTATAAATGTGCAGTCATTGTAGAGATTTGGCTGGCAAGTCTAATATGTAACCTCAGCACATATCGTTAATTTTCATGGTGTACATGTTAATATTTTCATTTAGATGTCATTATCACTATCAATGTCCATTTTTTTCCATTCAATTCCACTGTATACATTTCACACAGTATTATTGAATGTATTCTTTTATATATGAGATTTGTGTAAGTTTTACCAACGTAAAAATTGTAAAATTTATTTATTCTCTCATATCTTGATACATTATTTGAAATGTAATAATAGTTCTATTACATGTATTTTAAATATTTGATTTGAAAAACGAGCAACAATAACTTGCATCAATAATTTGTTAGCAGGGTCGGTTTTATATCCGCACATATGATAGTATGAAGGTTAGGTTAATATACTGTAAGGTGTAGGGGTTGAAAAAATATTCAATTGCTAATTCTACGAGTAATTACTAATTAAAGAGTTGTAAACACAAGTAAATATATTTTTTTAATTGTTATAATCTCTGATATGACTAGTCTTGGTAAAAATGAATAATTTTCCATTCTGTGACTATAATGGAAAACCTACATAGTACTCTACTTATTTGCTAATATATTTAACTTTACACTATTCTATCAAACAAATACATCTAATAGTCTCTGCAGTCGTGAAATTAACTCCCACCTCTCGGAAGCGCATCTCCGCATCAGTGCTTCATTCGTTCGCTCGTGCTTGTGTTCTAATAGCTGCAATGATGAACGTTTTGAAATTTTCATTCTGCAATCCAGCGCCCACCGTTGAATGCGCGATAGTTGGCTATGGAAATTTTTAATCAAAATATCGGTAACATCAGCTGTTTATTTGCTGCTCAGGCGAAATTAGCTTCTGTTTGTCCGTTAATTACACAAACACTGTATATTTTATGGACCGCATTTCACGTTTTTTAGTATTGGCGTTGCGTTTCGTTTCGTTGTATACGACTGACGATTGTTTGTATTTCATAGATTTTATCTTCAGTTTGCCGAGTTTTGATTTTTGAATTAATGTTTTTTGGTTGCTGATTACGATGACGCATTAAAGTTTGTGAATTAATTATAAATGAAATTTAATTAAGTTTAACATAAACTCAGATCACATCAAGTGTTTGACAGTAATGCAAAATTTTTCACATAACATTTACTTCATTTATTTTATTAAGTTAGATATATAATTTAAGTTTCGTTGGCGCAAATTTTGTTTTAAAATTAACTAACAGTTATTTAACTATCAAGTGTATTAATGAGGTTGATTAATAATCGAAACATTTTAACGCGAGAACGTAGCGAGCGCGTTAATTGTCCAGATTATTAATCGCACACATGAGTTAGTTACAATATTTTTCCGTTGATCGTATCTTTTTTTTTATTTTGGAGACAATCTAATTTCATTTCATAAGAAATTTGTTAAGTTATAGCCACGATAACTGAGCCTGACAGCGTAAACTACATATACTAGCAAACTTGAAAATATTTACTAACATAAGCACGTGTTTCTTCTTCTTAGTTTGGAATATTATTATCGATGGGAATATCGAAATCCATCGAAGTTCGCAGACATTTATTTTAGATTAGTAATGTGCCTGTGTGAAATGTTTTCACAACATGACAACACTTTTCAGTGAATGTGTACAATTCACTTAGCACTAACGGTTTTCTCGTTTTTAGAATAATGTTTTTATTTTTATATTCATTTTAAAGGAATGCTACGTGAATATTACTTAGCTAAGAGTGTTAGAAACAAACAAAATGATTATGAATTAAATAATATGTAGCACTACAAATAAAATCTGGAGCAGTTTCAACCCTGTACTGTATAAACTTCAATTATAAGTAATAAGAAAATAATTTAAATTTGCATACACATTCCGCAAGTTGTGATAGTATAAAATTCTCATCACAAATGTTAACTAGCGCATAGCAACAGCGGTACATAGGTAGGAACTAAGGGTGGCAACACTAGTAACACTACCAACGCAAACCGGCCAGATTATTATAAATACACAACGACATAAAACAACAAAAATGTGAAAGTTTAAAACTACGAGCAGAATGCACTAAAAAGTAACAGTTTTATCGCCAGATTTAAACCTCGCGAGAGTTTTGCAATTTCCAAGTTTTAATCCGACATAAACCTGATACCTACTGTTTATGTAAATTTTTAAATTAAGATATGTAAACTGCTTCCTTCATAAAAAGGCAAATGTAAATTTGTCCACCAACCGAATAATACAATAGAATTACTTTTATTTTTGATCAAGTCCCAGGAATAGTTTACTGTTCACTGGTTTTTGTTATTTTGCCATTTTCATAAAACTCGCCAAGAAACGTATATTTAAAAAATTAACCATTATGATGACGTATAATTACACATACACAGCGGCACTCGAAAACTGTTATCATTATTTAATCGAAAAATACAATATACATTTCATTTCTTCATTTACACCAACAGCGATAAACTTTTAATAAAATACCTGCACCAAATCCTAGGCAACCGTTTGTTGATTTGAAAAATTTTGACAATTAAACAATAATTTATTATTTAAATTCAGAAAATCATGAACCAAATGTAACCCAGGCCTTGATTTTATTTGATAAAATTCTTCAAAATTTCTGCAAAGAAACGGCAACTCGTGTCAAGAATGACAGATTTCTCCAGCTACGCTCTCGAGATCTAATTTTATCACTTTTGACACTCAGCTGTCCGCTTCTACGCAATAACAATTCGAAATTTTACCGATACATTTTTGGCTCGAATTCTATTCGGTTGATTAAATTCTGTGACTAAATCAGTATATCATTTATCCTATTTTGCGCTTAATATAGTCACTATTTTTGTCGTTTGTTATAATCTTAAAATGTTCGACATACATAATAATGCCAGACCATTCCCAGCTACAGTTTTAGTCTGTCTTAATCATACACACAAACATATTTTTTTTAATTATACATTAAAATAAAAATAGTAGCAAACTATAGAAACCAGTTACTACCGTTTACTAATATTCTGTATTATAAAAATGTCTTTTATTTAATATTTTCTCTTTCCGTTTTATTAGAGCGCAAGTAGAAAAAATATTGTATGAAACTAGTAAGGAAATAGGTTATTACCATATTTATGTGTTTACATAACTCGGCTACGCCACGTTCTGCAAATTTCACATGCGTAAGGTAATAACCTTCATTTCCTTACTAGTTTCATAAATAGCTATTATATACAAGCATGTGAATAAACATAAAACAAAAACAGTATTTGTGTCAACAGTTGGAAATAGTCCAATCCACTCCATAAAGACAAAGATAAAAACAGTGACTGTTGTAAGAACTGTGAGTATAGATTTACTGTTAATGTCATGTTTAAAATATTTATTTAATAGATAAACGTTACACATTTGTTCAAGTTTCATAACTAACTACGTAAATAGCATGAACTTTCAACAAGACTTAAGCCGGATTCAGAGTTTACATACCAAAGTATATCATTGCATGAAATGTATTTAAAGTAGTATAGTGTTCCATATTTCTCATAATAATTGTAACATAACATAACGTAACATAACAAAACATAACATAACACAACATTTCATAGCATATAATAACATAATATATAGTATTAAAAAATTGTAGGTTTCATAGTTCATATTAACATATGTATACATAAATACTAACTTCATGTTATTGTGTTGCTCTTATATTCAGTTCTATTTTGATATTTGTAATGTAAAAATCATGATGGATAGAGACGATATTATTTCTGCTCTAGGAATTATGTACGTTAGTAGTAATAAAGCTAATGGTTTTATTAAAGTTAAACAAATTGTCAGATGTTATATTTGACAGCTATTCTACATTTTTTTGATAAGTGAATAGATTACATTAGTATAAAATGGTAACAATGACACACAAATGCATCCGAACATAAACAATTACATACAATAACCGTAATGAAATGAAATTTGGTTATATTGTACGTTTTATTAAGTTCTGTAATGTTATGATACGAATCTTATGAAAACTATGAGACATTATACTACTTAGCAGATCTCGGTAAGTGATATATTGCTTCGCGTGAAGTGCTATTACCAGCCGTCAAATCACGGCCCCCAGCGATGTTACTGGAGGGGTAGATTTAATTTGGTGAGAATTATCAAAAGATAAACTAATGTATTAATTTTAGTCTTTTATTAAAATGAATTACAGATGTTTCCTTTGTTAAGATTTTCCCAAAATAATGACTAAATAAACTATATCAGCAAATATAGCATTTATTTGTTTCCATGCGACTGATAAAGGAACCAATTTATTTGAACTATGAATTTTGAGTCCTCTTTTCCACATTTCATCAAATAGAGCTTAAATTTCATATTAAGCTAATTTATATAAATGAAATGAATTGTAGATGACAAATCTCTAGAGTGAAGGATAGTTACGATCTGTCAAAGCGTGAAAGCGTAGCGAAATTCACACTAAACAAATTCTCCTCATATATCCTGTTGTAATTCTCAGCTAACAAAAGAACCCACAACCCTTCCACTTCATATATAATTGTACAAACAACCACAAATCTAACCCT
Source organism: Pterostichus niger (assembly GCA_947425015.1). Taxonomy (NCBI): domain Eukaryota; kingdom Metazoa; phylum Arthropoda; class Insecta; order Coleoptera; family Carabidae; genus Pterostichus; species Pterostichus niger. The sequence goes on along the minus strand of OX380334.1, from coordinate 29,260,152 downwards.
AACATACACTCATACATTCACTCACACCCACACACTAGAAGAAGATCCATATTCACTTGAAACTCGAAGTTCAAGCATCTCGCACTAATTGCCCAACTAAATTATTAAGTTATCCGCAAGCGTCAGCACCTTGGACCCGAATCATTCGTAACATCCCTTACGTTACGTTCACGCAACGCTATGTTACAGTGCAGTGTTGCTCAAACTTTGAACGGAGCGACATCCAAAATAGTTTTTCTTCAAATATCATTAAAGTGACACCAGATTTTACATTTATTCACAATAAAATTTAAATAAATAAATAAGTATCTATAGAAACTACCATCAGTAAATGTAATTAAAGAGAAATATTTTTGATAAAAACCAATTTGTCATTTAAACGGCGAATAAATACGAAGATAACTTTTTGCAACTAATAAAACATAATTTACCTTTTTCTTGGTAATTCGATAAAATCGAATGTAATTAAAATCGTTAAATTATCTCAAGCATTTTTTTACGATGTCGCGATCTAATTAAAATAGTTTTTTTGTCAAATTATTTCATGACAAATATAAATTTATCCGGAAAAATAAATAGTTTTCTTATAATTATAATTGATAATTTCCCTCGACCTATTTCCAACAAATCACAATGCAAAACATTTAAAAATTCAAGCAATAATCATAGTTTTATACTGATCAGATTCCGTTACTAAAGTAAAATCCCGTTACGAAAGTAAAATCTTGCTTACTAGGGTAAAACTCTTTTGTCAGGTAAATGTGTTGATACAAGTATGTTGTTGATTTGACAATTTTTTTAATCTTATGCTGTCAATTTGACACAATATAATTTATTTTATTTGTCTCTGGAAATTATCTTACCAAATTGCACACGACCTCTCAGATTTTCTCTAGATAAGTTTTTATTTTCAAACACTCAATTTATTTTGCTTATAGCAAAATCGTTCGAGCAAACTGACATTAGGTAAAACCCCTTATCCAATGTGATTGTTGCTAAGCAAAAATGTGTCGATAAAATTAGCACAGTCAAGTTTTTTACTATTGCTTGTGACTGTTTGAAATAGTTTCCTCAAAGCCGAAAACACTTATTTTCAGCACATTAAAATTTTCAATAAATAAAATCCCCGAGGACTGTGATTTGAAGGCATTTCACGCGTATAATGACGTACCGAGATCTGCTCCTGCATGAAGGAGTGATGATATTTTTATAATTTAGTATGAATTTTGCTGGTTATATAATGGTCCTCAAATGTGGAAACTTTGAGCAACACTGTAATAAATGGCGGGTAACGGGTTGAGTACCTGAAACGTTGCGGTGGGGTCAATAGGGCCTTAACCGGCCCTACAACAGTCGAATAATTTAAATACCGCACTGCTTGACCTCTGCGAATTGTGGCTGTGGTTGTGTGCGTAAAGTACAGTTTTAGCCGCTACCCTTGGCTCGGCTACCCTTGACGCTCGCGTTACTGTTGCTTGCCAGAGAGACGTTCACTCGTATACACAGTAAAAGGGTTGTATTAAAATTAATTTCCTCGGGTTTGTATGACATGTTCTCAGCATCCGATTCATTTAGAAAGGTTTGTAAATTTAAACATGGTGTGTTCAGTATTTTCTTGTGCAAATGAAAAATTTAAATTATTCATAATTTGTTTTTGATTCATATGTCTTCAATACAAATGTGTTCTTTGATATAAAAAAATACGAAACCTTGTTTTAGAAATAAATAATTTAAAATCATAGATTTAATGCCTGACGATGACTTCGAAGGCGAAGTTTTTGTAGTACAAGAAAATATTCGAAATAATATAGTTGGTGCAAGTAATAGTAGTGTTTTTATGACCATTGTAAAAGTTTACAGGGTTTTTCTTTGAGCCTGTAAAATTATACAGGACTACGTTTTGTAATTATTCATTTACTTAGTACATACCATATACCTTTAAAGTGTCATTTATATAGAAAGTAAATAAGAACCAAAAAAATAACATCTTAAAATTATTATAATTAATGGCAAAAACTGTATGATACCTAGCAATTTTACAATAACTACCTTAATATTTATTACAGTACTAATGCTGTAAAATCTCACTTTCCAGATTGAAATAACTACTGTAAACATGGAAATACGATACAGTATAAAATACATAAGATTTCGTTATCATTGCTTCCCTGATTATTTTACAGGTAAAATATACAATTGAATGTTTAGAATATTTTACTTTTTTAGTTAATCTTAAAATCAAATTAAAAATATGTATGTGAGTGTTAAACGTTATACATTTATTTGTATTTGTTTCAGTTTCATAAATTTTTAACAAATTTTAAAATTAATTTTAGCAGTTATGAAATAAGTAAAATGAATTGTATTAATTGATTTAAAAGTAGAATCTAATCCTCTACAACTTTTATTGGAAATATTTTCCTGTAAAGTAACTAGAAAAGCAATGATAGTGGAAAATTTATTTCCCATCTTAATCGCCTATGGAACAATTTACCTGGGACATTCTGTATACCGTGTGCCCCAAACAGACACAGACACTTGGAATTTTGTAAATTGTCTAGGCACTGTACACATTGCCTTGATTTTATACTCTGCCGGTAAAACAATCAACAAGAAAACAGATTTCCAAACAATTTTGCTTCTTCAGAGAAATTGTTCCAACTAGTATTTATTATTAAATATCGTCCCTATTGCAACTATAAACAAAGATAAATACCAGTACAAAGTTGACCCTAAACAAACCGTAGATAAAAAATACCCTCAAACCAATATTTATCGTCATCCATTACCAAAAGGGCGTTCAGTTCTGCTGCTCTAGAATCTATCACCAGAACCAACCCTCAACGTATTTATCTCATTCGACTGGTCAGGAAACAACACAAGCTTCCAGCAGTTCTGTTCGTTTGTTTTTCTTCGCGCTGTCGTCATTAACATAAAGTCAAACCTGCAAAACTTGGCGCTGGACGATGGATAGTACAGCGAGGGAGTAAGGGGGAAATGGAAAAATTAAGGAAGTTACAGAGGTGGAAGTTTGTGGTTCTTTGTCCACTGGGAAATCGACAGTTGTCTCTGCGGGTTGAGTCAATCACTGTATGCAGTTTTCCGAGAAGGCATCGATATTTTACAATTTCAATTGCAAAAAAGATCGAACTACAATCTAAGGATTTATATGAATGTGATAACGCTGCCAAATAAATTTTGAAGTTTTTCAACTGTAAATTCCGAAGATAATAATTAAAATGTTTAAAGCATAAGGTATAGATAGTAATTTAATAATTTTCGTCTTTAATTTAAAACAAACACAAATACGAAAACTTGTTATAAAAAAATGAAATCTGAAAATAAAATTGTTGATATTTTGATTATTTAAATTCTTAGGTTACCTATGTTATATGCTACCAAATTGTAATATCATTTGACATTGATCTTCATATTGAGTTTTTAAATAATAACATTATAAAATAATTATCTATCGTTGGGAATACTTTCAAATTGTTATAAAAGATCATTTAAAAATATTTAGGATAATCATTTTGAAATAACTTTTAACATATGACTAATAGTAGTACCAATCTTAAAAAATAAAAATATATTTTTCTACGGTCGAAAATTAAGAAAGACAAAAATTGTAAAGGTTTACGAATTATTTAAAAAATAAGATTAAATTGCAATGACAAAAGCACGAACCTAACTTCACTCCGTACTTAATATCAATTATTATATTAATTTTAATACTTAAAGCTGTTTAATACTGTAATTAATTTTGACGACTGCGTAATGTTACAATATGACCTTAACAATTTACACGAATATTGTTTAATAAATCATCTGGATCTCAATATCTCTAAGTGTTATGTCATGAATTTCACTAGAAACCATGAAATTATTTCTTTTAACTATACTATTAACAGAACAGCTTTGCAGATCAAATCCGTGATCAGGGACCTAGGCGTTACTTTTGATTCTAAACTTTTGTTTAATCAACATATAGAAAATATAGTAAAGGATTCCTTCCGTACTCTTGGTTTTCTTATTAGATACACTAAACACTTTAAAAAATTAGAATCAATCAAATGTTTATATAATTCTATTGTTAGAAGTAAACTTGAAATTGCTTCTGTCATTTGGAACCCTTTTTATACAAAATATATTTCCTTAATTGAAAGTGTTCAGAAAAGATTCGTGAATTGGCTATGTTACGTATTTAAGATTAACATTTCATGTTATTTTAGGAGACTGGAGCACTTCAATATTACAACTTTGGAGAATATAAGATGTTTAACAGCCATGATATTTTTATATAAATTATTTAATAATATGTTATACTCCAATTGCATAATATCATTCTTTAATATCTATACTCCATATAAAATAACTAGATCAAAAAATCTGTTTCTACTTCCCTTAACAAATACAAATAATTTTAAAAACTCACCGGCAAACAGAATTATGTATACTTATGAAAATAAGTTTAGTCATATAGATTTGTTCCACCTTTCACTGAATAGCTTTAAAAAGGCTGTTAAAATAGCACTGCCTTAATTATTATTATAAGTTTTCTATACTTAATGTATTATTCAAAATTTAATGTATTTCTCCGATGTTTCTAAATTGAATGTAATATTCTAAATTTATTGTACTTGTCCAAGTATCTATTTACCTTTGTATGTTTACTGTAAACTAAAATTTAGTATTCTTTGATTAATCCGTGAGAACCTGTTATTGGTATTTTTATACTGTTGGTTTCTCTTATTTGTATAAATAAATAAAAATAAATAAATAAATAAATACCCAGAATAAGAAAATATTATAAAATCATGTCCAACGCACAGCTATAAAGATTTCCTCAAGCACCTTTAAAAATCGATCAGGTACATAACAAACGACTATAGATAAAGCAACCAATGTTTCTCCATCTAGAGATCTACACCCTCGAAGAGCTACAGGGAAATTCAAGAAAACGTGCGTAAAGGCGAAACCAGAAAATTAATTTGTTCGAGATAATTAACTAATTACCAAAGTGCGTAGATAATAATTACAATTTATTTCTTTTCCGTCTGCGATAATGAATCCGAATATTCATCAGCAACAAAATCGTATTTCACGTTCACATCATGAAAGACGTTAAATGAAAAGAGAAAATGAAAAAGATTAAATTAAATTTTGGCGGTCCAGAAGAATTTTTCATTATGAAACACTGGGTTGCTTTTGATTTTAATATATCTTATATTTTATAAACTCATTTGAAATATTATCATGTTTTACTTTAATATAAATTTGAGTACACAAAAATTTCATAAAATAATTATTTTAGTACGTATAAACAATCTTACTTGGTAGAGAGGTTTTACACTAATAACAGAATTTTAGCAATACATACTAGACTTATTGGCTGAATTTTCAAATATTTTTCATAATAGTTGGTTGAAAACATGTCCTTAATGTTATATTGATTTAATAATTTGCATAATTAATACGAATTAGCTTTACATAAACATGAACCAAATTTATAATAAAATTTTTATAGACACAGTACCTATAAAATGATCATAAAATTACCTAGAATTTATTCGGAATTTAATGATAAGTTTAAATTAAAACAATAACTTTTACGACGAACTATTTCTACTAATTCATGATTTAATAATTTTTCAATCGAAACTTCAATTTTATTTACATTATATTAAGTGAACAATCCAGTATAAATTGGATGAATGCAATTGAAAGTTTCAAAGGATTCAAAAACAAGCTTATTTATTTATTTATGTTACTCTGTACAATAAGAACTTAATTCCAATTATAGTACAGGATCCGGACTCATCAAGCCGCAGTGTGGTAGTTCATATATTTTTAGTTTGATTGGGATTTGAACTCTATATCTTCGGATTCGAATACCGTAATGCTAATCACACCATCTCACTTCCAGAATAAATAATGAATAAAAATTAAATAATATGATTGGACGCGAGGAATTATGAAACGAGAGTTATGTGACGGGATAAAAATGTTTGGCGAAGATTAATTGCAGGATGAATCAAATTAATAAATGTTCAGTGAATGTTTCCAGGGTTCGAACTATTCCTTTTCCGAGCTAGATATTATGTATGTATAGGTGTCTTCCGTGCAAAGATGCCAATAGTAAAAATAAAAATATCTGATGTGGACACCACATGACTTCCTTGTACGCGTATTAAACTATAGATATTTTTTTAATTGCACATATTTGACATTAAATCTTTTCTTTTTTGTTCTAATCCATATCTTTTTTTTTTTTAATCTAAAAATATATAATGTTTAAATTTAGATATCTCGTTTATGCAAAAAGCTAATTTAAAAATTCTTAATGTGCTAGACGCAGAATTTAATTCCCTAAAACTTTTATTTGCAGCATTTATTTCTAAAATTAAAATAATACTATTTTTTTCAAGGAAAACTTTTAACAGCTTCATGTAATGTGCCACTTCCGGTTAGTCTATTTTAACCAAAATTTATTATGTTATTTCCATTGATATAGTAGTCTTATATACCAAATTTGGAAAGTTTTAAATTATATTTGAATATAGTTTTTCATGAAAATCTATTATAGGCTTCAAGTAAAGTACCACTTCCGGTAGTTGTATAATGACCAAAAAGGGAGGTGCACAACTAGATGTTATAACAGTTCTAAATACCAAATTTTAACTTTCTATGGCTTACCGTTTTTGAGTTATGCGAGATACGTACGTACGTACGTACAGACGGCACGACAAAATTAGTCAAAATGGATTCAGGGAGGACCAAAATACCTATTTCCGTTGAAATCTGAGAACCGAAAATTTTCGCGATTACAATACTTCCTTTACTTCGTACAAGGAAGTAAAAAGAGCGAGTTTTAAAAATATGCTTAATTTTTACATAGTAGTTGCTAAAGAAGAAAGTTTTAAATAAATGTTGTAGATACTAAAGCCTTCTTTCTACTCTGGCATTAAAATATTTTTTTAGTTTCTGTTTTTTAAACAAACAAAGTTACAGTTTTGTAAATGGAACGAATAGTAGCAAAATATATAAATAAATATATCATCACGCCTATTACCCATTACTAAGTGTGGCACTCTGCCGTAGCAAATCGCGATAAGTGATATATTTCTTAACGTGTAATTCGGTTACCAGCCGTCAATCAATTTAAACATTACATCACCTAAAAATCTAATTTCAAAGTAATCAAACAATGTGTTAAAGCAAAGCACGCGCTGTAGAAGCGTCCAGGAAATAATTTAAAACATTAAATCCATTCGGTCCGGCGTTCCCGGTACCGGAAACGGCATTGCGTTGCTCAACGCAACCGGAAGAATCACGTGTAGATAGGAAACCAACTCCGGCTTTGGCTGATTCACAATGTCTTTACTAATACACGCAGTTATACTCTAAGACAACTTGAGACACATGGACAGAATTTTGAATAACTACATTTTAAAATACTAGTATTGATGTATATTCAAAATATTATTGTATATTATTTAGGTTACTAGGAAAAAAAAATAATCGCGCTAGATATTAAAATAGAACGCTAATAGTTATATTCGCAAAACTGTTAAACAAAATTCAAAAATTAATTACTGGGCTTTCAGCTACATTGGCGAGTTGTTTTAAACTAATCAAAAACACAATTACAAAATGCAGCCAATAAACAAACAAATTGTTATTTTTTTATGAAAACATCTCCTTACTTAAATTTGTAATATGTATTTGAAGTTTTTTTAATGAACATTATAACAGTTGATTCACTTGATACGCTCAGAAAATAGTCTGCCTCGACTACCGAACTTTTTCTTCAACGTAAACAAATTATCATTTCACAGGCTAGATACAAAATAACTATTCCATGAGCATATATAATCAAAATATATGAAACCTTAATGTGCTAGTAATTAAAATCCATATTGAAAGAGACAAAGGATCTTTGACACGATGCATTATTAATCTACATAGTTATGCATTAGATTGTGATCATAAAAATAATTTTTTTTGTAGATTATTCTGTGTGTTTTTGCTTAATAATTTTGTACAAAATTTTGTTTATATCACATCAGCTAACTGTTAAATCTGAAATTGTGATTGTAAATGCTTAAAATCAGAATGAATAGCTTGAAACAATTTACTTTCAAATTATTAGTATTGTTAACTGTAATTAAAAAAATCTCAGCTGTAGACAAGAAAAAAGAATTAATCAATGTTACGATTTCATTCGCCTCCAAAATATTGTAGAATATTTAGAAATAATAATAAATACAAGTAGGCCTTCTTGATTTCACTTGCACCACTCTTTACGGAATTTTTGTACGATTTTCAATGAATACAATTTAGTTTTTATTTTATTATTGTAGTTTGTAGTCTTTTGTCTTTCTAGTTTATTAAAGTTTGTTCTGATGCCCTAAATCTGAACAATTAATTTTTATATTTGGTTGATTTTATCTTATACAAAACAGGGTACTTGAGGTATTATCCAATAAGGTTCGTGCACCTATGTCATCAAAGATGGCCTCAATCACCTGATTGGAGGGCAAGCAATGCATTACAAAGCATTATTTTTCACGATTTATGTTGAATTGTAAAGGTGTTAACAGATTGTTCGTCAATGTCTTTGAGATTATTTACGTGAAACCATGAGTTCTTTAAGAGAATACTTTCATACACTTTGACAGCAGTGTAAAAAGTAAATATCTGTCATAAATAACACAGATCCATATTCGTTAAATAAGGAGGGTTTAAGTACAGAAGTTAAAAGACTCAGTGGTATCGAGTCGGCCTGTAAATCTTGAGAACCCTGGTTCGATCCCCACAGGCGACAAACAATTTTCACCTATTTAAAAATCTACCCCTGTGGCTCCTCCTCCACTAACATTTTGGGGGCCGTGATTTGAGGGCTGGTAAACACACTTCACGTGAAGAAATATATCACTTACCGAGATCTACTTCGGCAGAGTGCCACACCCAGTAATGGGTAAAAGGCGTGATGGTATATTTATATTTACACCTCAAATAACGTACGTTAACATATACAATTATAAAATATTAAAAAAGTGCATTAACACAAAGTGAGTTTCGTGCAAATTATGTATCTTGAACATACTCAAAATTTAATTTGCATATAAAAATTTGAATACATTTTTCAAGTGTGTATGGGTGAAAGAAGTTGCCACAAAAACTTTCTATGACGGAATTTTAATTCCTTGAAAGATTATTTCTAAATATTACTTGTATAAAAAATAATATTCGTACTTATATTTATTGGTTTCCCGCCAAACAGCTGATGGAGGCCATGTTGTGACATCAGCTGCACGAAGCTTATTGAATGTGTAAGTTTACAATGGCATCAGCACATTTTTTAATATTTAATATGAAAATGAAACAAAGAACACAAAGACAGTAAATGATAAATAAAACATACAAAATGAAATCAATGTGCATGTATATACATATTCTGAAAAAAAAAATTGCTTATATATACAACCAGTTTGATATTATTTCATACATTTATCTGAACGCTATTTTTTACCTTTTTTATGCATAATGTTTGAACACAATAATGTACACAATTTTGAACTAAGTAATAATGCATCGTATCAAACGGCCTTGACTCACAAAACAAATTGAAAAATGCTAATAAACAACTTATTGTTATTAATACGGAAACATGGAATGGTTAAATTATGTACTGTTCGTAATAAATTCGTATGAAAGATAAACCTAGCAACAGCTGTAGTAGTATTACAGACCAATTAATCATATTTTGAAGTTTTTAAGTTTAGCATAACTTGTAACTTAACTATTGTTTAAACAATTTAATATATAAATACCTTATGCAGCTCCAATTTTCTCACAAAATTCACGGAGTAAGAACTAGACACTATCACAAACACAAACACAATAGAAAACCACTCAATTTCATCTGCAACTGTTCACATTTCAACGCACACTGCACTACTGAGATACTGATATTCACATCCAAATTCATGTTGTTACGGAGTGAACAAGTTTGAACATTGTTCGTTCATTAGTTTGAAATATCTTTACTGGTAAATGTTTAGTAAAATTTTGTGTTGAATATATTGCCACAATATCATATGTAAATACAAATTTGTTGTAATATTAGTTTTATGTATTCATATTTACAATTATATTTTATTATTAAATAAATATCTAAATAATTATCATTTAGATTTTATTTCAAATTTATATTTTTATTAATTATATTTGGATTAAACATATGATCTATATCTCGTTTCACGTAAATATGCAGTAATTAAAAATGTATTATTTAATGTATTCACGTAGATTGTCAATTTTAATTATTTATCAATGCGTTAAAATTATTTCAAATATCTATAATTTTTTTTTCACGACATTCACAGAAAACTCTAATTTCACTTCGCAAAGTAGTGAGGAAAATAGTAGCGCAATTTTACAAAAAGAAACAAATACTTGAAATAGTTCTTTATTTAACTAGGCAAAAATGGAGTAGATTTACTGCTGTGTTGACAATATAATTTCTTTATCGATTTTTAAAAATAAATATTTATTTTGTGAGTATTTTCGATGCTTATCGGCATCATCGTAGTCATCATGTTGCTATGAATTTGTTCAGCGGATAATATGTAAAAACAAATTTGACGTTTAAAATTTCATAACTGTCATTCTGCTTTTTGTAAATATTGTCAATCACTATATATTAATTAATTTACAATAGATACTGGAAAACGACGGATGAATGTTAACCACAACCGAAATTAAAGAAACGGTATGCGGTTGTAATTATATTTGTTAATATAATTAATTTATTTGTGTTTAATATTTATAAAATTAAATCGTTATTGTTGTCAGATTATGGGTAATCAAATTAGCAGAGCGTAGTTATTAGTATTTATTATTATATGAATTACAATGACAGATATTAAAATAAAGATATATACAATATGTCATACTTGGCAGACTATTGACAACTGAACAACTGAACTCTTGTTATTACATTAAATTATCTTACAATTTTGATTTCACTGAATCAAGTATTACTTATATTGTACCTACTAGATTTTTTCCAGACTGTATTTAAAGATAGAATCAAATTTTATTGGAGTACCTACATCGAAAAAAATGCCTACGAACTCAAGTGGAGAAATGATTATCTTCCTTTCTAATTTGACAAAAACGAAAACTATTTTCACAACCCAGTTAGAAAATAAAATTTTCTGTCCTCGATTGAGACAAAAAGAGATACTTTTCATCCTTAGGACCGGAAAGTAAAACTATATTCATTGCAACTGGAAAACAACAATATGATATGACAATCCAAGTGACATCTGAAAATTTTGTTTTGTTATAGGATATTGATAAAATCATTCGTCTCTCAATTACTTTATATTCCTCGACTTCGGCTAGGTAAAAGAGACGGCAACTTCGAAAAAATAACTTTCTGCACTCGATATACAAATAACTATTAGAAAAATAGGTATTTAAATAAAAATGCTGCAAAATTGAGTTTTTATTTTGAAAATGTTTGATAGCAAATTATGTCAAGAATTTTGAAAATAGGTCACATCACAAAAAGTTTATAAAAAATTATGTTTATAATAATAAATATAAATAAATGAGTTACACACCTTTTACTCACTGCCAAAGCAGATCTCGGTAGTGAAATGCGGTTACCAGACATCAAATCACGCTCCGCAAAGATGTTAGTGTTGGAGAAGCCACAGGAGTAATTTTAATAAATAAATTTTAATACCAAATTTAAACAACAAATTTTTTACATCTGTAAAAAAGGTTAACTTTTTTCAATAATATCAGCACGCGTAGTATGTTATTTTTTAATTATTTAGCATGATAACGCGTATTTCGCGCACTGTTTCACACTCTAGTATAAAAAAAGTAATTCACATGCTCTCAATTTATTTTGTTAACGTTTCATTAGTTACAACACATCAATAGTACTAAATTCATATTATTTTTGATTATTTTCCTTCAGTTTACTTGAATAAATCAATAATTGTATTATTCTTTATTGGCAGTTATAGAAAAAATGTTGTTTGTATTTCGCGGTCGAAATTCTTGTTTTTTGAAGCATCCGAATGACATTTTTGTCTCGACTAAAAGTAACATTCTCATGAGCAACAAAAAAAAACCATTTCTCGCACTTAATACAAAAATATCTATTTTCAATTTTTTAGACACTCTCCGTCACAGGCAAGTCTTACATGTCAGAAATCAATTTTCACCAGAATAATCCGTACGTACTGTATGTAATCATATGAATTGACCGTGATAGCAGCCATAACGTAACACAACGTAACGTAACGAATAGCGTAAGTGTGCGCGGCACGAACTCAGCACGGCATAAGCATAGCGTAGACGTAGACACAGGATATTATATCGGCTCCGGGTACGCTAAATATATCCTTCCTTGCAAACTATTTCCATATAGGAAAATTAACTCGACGGCGCATATTAACTGTTCAATTTCACACAAGTTTCAAATTAAGAACGAATTGATTTTTTTACTATTGAGAGACTGAATATTTATTAAACGAATTTAAGAATCTTATTGTTGGAAAATGCAAATTTAGAATGCGAATAACTGATTCATAACAAAATATATAAGTATTAATATACAGAGTATCATAATAGGTTACTTAAAATAAGAATAATTACTTGTTTATTAAGGGAAGAAATTTGAACATTTCTTCCCGATTAAAAATTATTATACTTATTTTAACCTCTATATAGTATTCAACGCACTGATTATGAAACAATGATTTTTTCAAAATTTATTGCCACTGGTTCGAGAGTTATTTCTAATATATTAATAATAAAATTATAATTATAATACTAATAATAGACATTTATCTGATGTTATTTAATGAATAAATGGACTATTATAATGTTTATAATTATAATTAAAGTATTACTATATTAGAACTAACTCTCAAACCAGTGGCACTAAACATGTTTACTTCATGTAAAGTGCAATTTTGATTTTTTTTTAAATTACGCGTTTTTTCAACCTTACGGTTATAAGCGGTGAAAGAATGACAGGGTGAAGAAACTATTGCAATTTTTATAACTTTTTGTGTTAATCTCATTTCGGGTGATGGGATTCATACAAACAGCCAAACCTTACCCGGGAATCGAACCCAGATCTTAGCACGTCAAGGGAGAATCGTACCAAGAGACTGCGTAGGTCGGTTGTGCAATTAATTTTGCGAATTTTGAAAATAATGTCTGTTTCATAAACAGTCCGTTGAGTATATGGAGAAAAAATCAGTACCATAAAATGTGAACACCCTGTATAAGCACCTGAGGAAAGAATGATACTTTGAAAATTATTTTGACATTTTAGAAATTTTTAATTGCTCAAGAATTTTTTTAAGTTGCTATAGTATCACGAACGAATATTTAATTGTCATAAATAGATAAATTATTTAGTTAGTGGAGAGAACTAATTTCTTATTCCTTCAGAATGTCAAGTCAAACAGTATTTTAAAACTCGATATATTTTTTGCATAAACCGAAGATGTTAAAATTAGATTTACGAGTGCAGATTCCTGTTCGTTTTTCTCCATGAACTTTATAAAGTCATTATTCTAATTAGTTACAATATTAGCCTCCAGTTTCAATTTAGCCAGTGCATAGTGCATTCACAAAGAGTGTTTAATTAATAGGAGACTGCTCATTCCTTCGATCTTTCTCATTTCATCTCGCTTGGCGAACATCTCACTCTATCTTATGGTCCTCATTCCGTTTTCACCAGCTGCTCCTCAACAGTAGAACAATATCTACATACACATTACTTGCTGTTTCTAGTTTCAAATTAAATAAATGGCTTCTTTTGTTTGTGTTAGCGCGCTATTGTATAATTGTGAGGAAATGAAAGATCGCAGCAGGTGCTCGTGTTACTGTAATTGTTTTAAAATGTTCTTCTTGCGTTGCTATTTTATATTAAATTGTTTTGGTTTATTTTATTAATTACGTTTCTGTCAAAAAAAATAATTAAATCTTGTATTTAGAAACGACGATGAAACATTTTTACCTCATTCTAATTCTCATTCCCACTCAAAATTATGGAAAAAGTAAATAAAAACATTTGCTAATAACATGATTTTCATGATTAATATAAATTTTTTTTTTTGGCGGATTAACACAACAATATATTTTTTTGTATAATATTAACCGCAAATTGTGAAATGTATTACCACAAATTTTTTTATGATATAACGAAAAACTGTTACAATTATTTTTAAAATATTAAATTTACATTTTAATACTTACTTAATGTGTTTTTTTTAATTGTTTAATGAATTTGTTGTTTTTCGGTAGATGCAAAACAATTATACCTTATAAGATAATCTACAGAATTTAGTTTATCGTTGGTAAAGTTACCATCATATTTTTTTTTCACGACTGTCAGAAAGTAAAATTTTTATTCCCGCAATTAAAAGAAGAAAGTGATATTTTTCATCCTTAGAGAAGGAAAGTAATCCCATATTTATGGCAACAGGGAAACAACGGTATAATTTGACATTAGTAACATCCAGATGATATCTGTCAATTTTATCTAAATATCTAATTTATTTTTGGAAATTAAACTTTCTAATTGCATAATGAAAAATATCATATGTTTACCTCGTAAAAAAATTACTTTATTTCCATCGCCTTCGGCTTGGGAAATGAAACGTTACCTTCGGGAAGAAATGTCTCACTTTCTTCCCTTAACATATAAACAACTATTGATATTACAAATATTTAAACATAATTTTTTTCTTTTATATTACAATAATATCTCTCATACCAAGACCGTAAGTACCCGTTTCATTTAATAAAATATTAACATTTAACTTTGGCATTATAAATACGATAACATATGACTTTGACTTTGTCAGTAATTCTATCACAAAAATATTCTACATGAAAATAATATACAAAGTTAAATGACAACCTCAACTATTAGGTATTAAAGCGCCAGCGAAGCGATGACCACAGACAAAAGAGGATAAGAGTACAATTAGTCTGTTCACTCTTCCCTCCTCTTTGTTCCTTAACTCTGTGTTACCCTCATGGCCCGCGTGTGAGGGTGTTTGTGTGTGTGCTTCAGTATGTCATACAGAACACGCCAGTGACGCAGACAAAAGCATAGAGGACCAATTATTCACGCTAAAATGTCAGTGATTAACTTGCACTGCATGAGGATTTTAATGCGCACAATCGCAGAGATATTTAAATATTTTCATCATTTTAACACAGGTAGCTACGATTTTAATAATTGTTTGACTAATAATTATTACTATGAAATTCCACAAAATGTAAATTAAAACATACACAAAAAATATATCGTGTATTTATTGATTTAGTGATTTCATTAGCAAAACTTGATTATAGAGTTGCAATTGTGTGAAATTTACTTAACAAAACAAGTGCAAGTCGACACTTTTCTCCTTATCTTTTTGATTCGTTTTCTGTTCTTACAATAAAATATCTAACTTCAATTGTGTGAAATTCATTTTCAAAAAGAAGCGCAACGATACTTCCTTTTTTTCTTATTTTTTTGATTCGTTTCCAGTTCTTACTATAGAGTATATAACTGCAATTGTGTAAAATTTATTTCCAAAAACAAGCGCAGTTCCACTTTCTATTTTTCTTATCGTTTTAGATTCATTGTTAAAGAGGTAAACGTGAGTAAGTTGAAATGATTTGAGTATGTGGAACATACACCGAATAAAAAGATTGATGAAACAGATGTATAGGAATGAATGGATGGATATGATCGAAGATGGGTGAGTGAATGTTCTGTGAATGTTTCAAGTGTTCGTGCTACCCCATTTGATAGAATATAGCGTGATGTTATGTGTATATTTATATAAGTAACTTGACTTATATTGTAACATTTGAAATAAGTAATGGCGGATATAAAATTGTACCACTTTCTATTTCCTAATATTTACTGGCAAGCATATTTTTCTCATTTCGAAAATTTGTAGGAATATGAGATGTACAATTGCAGAGCTTATAAATCGATTATAAAAGTCATATAAATTAGTTATTTTTGTATTAAGTGTGCGAAATGAGTGTTTTTTGCGGGTGTGAATATCACTTTTAGTCGAGACAAAAAAAAACATTCGAACGTACCAAAAACCAACAATTTCGCCCATTATATGCAAACAACATTTTCTCTACAACTGTCAAAAAATAATGAGTAAATTAAAATAATAAAAATTAATATGAATTCGGTACTAATGATGTATTGTATCAAAAAAAAACACAAACTTCGCGTAACCATAGAGATGTAAAAATTTCCTGTCTTTTTGACAGTTGTAGAATAATTATTTACGTAAAAAGTCAGGAAAGCGTTCAATTACAGGATGAGTAGATAGTTTCATGCCGAGCGATATCGAATCCTGTACGACGCTTTACTGACGTGTTACGTATAACATTTTACCTGAAACTTATAAACAAATAGTAAATATTTTCAATTAATTTAAATTAAAAGAAATATTTGACTTACATATTCAGCCAGTTTCTTTCATTCAGGCAATATGTTATTTTCCTGACTAGCATGCAAAGCAAAGCTTTTTTAAAAATTATCTTGTTTGTCTGTAGTTTCGCGTTATTTTAATTAATCGAATGATACAAGTTAAGCTAAACTATTTAAAGAATATTTTTCTGTCAGATAATAATAAATTTGTTCACTACACAAACATCCTGAATGTGTGATATTTCAAATTTATTCATTGATCCTGCACTTAAAAAATAAATAAAATTTATTTAGAATTTTATTTAATCTTGCATTAAGGAGAATATAGTTCAAATTATTTAATAACCTTGTACTTTTATGTTAGACCTCGTAAGTTTAATTTTCAAGGCAATATATTTGATTTTTTTATTAAAAAAGTAGAGATGAAAATATGCGCAGTATTAAAACGAAAGTATCGTTTTATTTATTATCAAAACAGGTTGTCTTGTCTTCGGTTTATATCTGATGGAATTTTAATAAACTTTCGCTTCCATAAACGCACATTTTTATAACATACATGCTGCTGCATAACAATGGACCCTCTCCGAGCTTACAACAAACACTTAAATAAATATTTTACTGTTGTAAAAATTATATACGTACCGTGCAGCTATAAAATTAAAATTAAAGAGATATCGTGCTTCAAAATTTGGGTAAAGCACGTTTACAGGAATTTTAGTGTTTATATTTTTTATCTATGGCAATCTAGTATATTATCTAGTAGTATTAAAATTTATTTAACTAAACTGAAGTTTTCCAATATTTAATGTTTACTAATGTTTGCCTCAAGAAATGTGCAAATATTTTTGCGAATTTCGGATTTTTTTTTGTTGTATAATATATCCACTAATCAGATTTATCAGAGAATGATTCTCATCCTGACGCATCATCCTCGCTTCGACCAGATTCACGTTCACAAGCTCATTTATTCCGCACACTCAGAATCATTCATCACACGCAAATCTTAACTCACATTCATTCATTCCCTTCTACACATTTGTTTCATTAATCTTTTACTTACTCCCATTCCTCTAACTACGAATCTAAAAATATAAGAAAGGAAGAGAGCGTCGAATCTGCGCTGGTTTTTGAAAGTAAATTCCACAATTGCTGTTAGACACTCTATAATGAGAACTGAAAATGAATCAAAAAGTAACAAAGAATTTAACCCCTAAGCATTAATAAAAGAATCAAATCTAGATACGTATTTCAGTAGAAAAGGAAAAATCAAAATTACACGACTTGTGAACCAAGTCAGTGGTCAAGATAGAATCCAATTTGCCCAAAAGGGGACATACCTATATATACTAAAACGAAGCAAAGAGCCGTGTCTAAGAAATTAATAAGCATAACGCTTAAGGCAACTAAACATAATTACTTAAGAAATCCCTATTCTACTGAGGATGAGAACTTAGTTCTCGTAATACGTA
The DNA here is from genome assembly GCA_947425015.1 of Pterostichus niger. Taxonomy (NCBI): domain Eukaryota; kingdom Metazoa; phylum Arthropoda; class Insecta; order Coleoptera; family Carabidae; genus Pterostichus; species Pterostichus niger. Next base: position 29,242,182 of record OX380334.1, on the reverse strand, counting down.
TCTAGATTTGATTCTTTTATTAAGACTTAGGAGTTAAATTCTTTGTTAGTTAGTTCTTAACCTTAGATTTTTTACATTTATTTTTTAATCAAAAAGATAAGGAGAGTGTTGCCAGAGCTTGTTTCTGAAAGTAAATTTTTCTATATTTCTTCTATATTTTCCGGCAGTACGGTAGTGTGGATAGAATTATGGAATTCGAATCCGATTTTCGTGCTTCCGATTTTCGCAATACTGACCGCCATTGTTTTTGCCAACAATTATTGTACTCTTACGAGGTGCTGGCTGATAATACAAGCCTGTATTTTTCGATGTGTAAATTGAGTTTTTTTTATGTACAGTTTTTTATTTATGATATAATCTTTGATTATTATATGGTCTTATTATTTCGATGGCCCAATTTCCGGGTTCAAATTGTTTATATATTTTTCACATTATCACCTTTAGTTGTTAAGTTACTGTAAGTTTTATGCTGCTATTTTCGAAATTTGTTCATTTATTGAATCATGTAGATTTGCTTTACACTTTACAGTGTCCAGATGGAATTGCATATGGTAACGACTTTGTAATTATATACCATTAAACTATATTGTGAGACTGCTTTCCTGTACACAATACTTTGTCTATTAATAACGAATTCTCTAACTGTGTGCATCATTTTCTTATTAATATAGTATTGCACGTGTTTTTATTTATTTTATTATTTTTAGAGTAGACTCTTAAATTCGGCTCAATGTAACGATATTCCTAAGTTGAACCATACATATTTTATTTTTTATTCCCTTCGTCTTTCGCCCTCAATTTGTGTATTCAAACCGGTTGCTATTTACAAACACACTTCCCGACCAACGATCAAGGCACCCTCTTGGCAGAGCTTTCTTCGACTCTTTGAAATTCCTCCAAGAGCCCAGCTATCACTAGACCAGCTCTCAATAACCAACAACCAAAGCGTGAACTTCGAACCGTGACCTCGCGAGCCCTTTGTAATTTTTAAGCAAACGTGAAATTGCCAGCAGTATGAAAAGACGCAGACAATATTGGCATTCTAAAGAAGTTGAGTAAGACGAAGATGAACAAGATTTAGTAACGTATTGTCTTGATAAAGACGTGTTAACGCTTAATAACAATAATAATATTTGAAGACATCGTTATTTATAATAGTGCATCTGTCTCATACATAAATTAAAATGTTACAGATAATTTTTGCAAAAATACAATTTATGGTTGTTGATATGATATTGTTATGAAAATAATCCAAAATTATTATACTTTTCATTCATAATTTTTTTAAATATATTCCCAGTTGACGTTACTCATTCATTCTTACAATATCAATGCCGAACTGTAATAATAACTTAACACCGTCAGTACGGTGGTGTGGATAGAGATATGGAATTCGAATCCGGAGATCACGAGTTCAAATCTCATTCAAGCTAAAAATTATATAAACTATCACACTGCGGCTCGGTGAGTGCGGACCCTGTACAGTAATTGGGATTAAATTCCTGTTGTACAGAGTAACATAAATAAATATTTACCTGTCAACTGTCAGAGGGAAGGTGAGATATGTGGTTAAAACATATAATTAATATATGATTAACTATATATAAAAATGGCACAATATCAGAGTGAGATTTTTCATTCAAATAAGGGATGTAGTGGTAATGGCAGCCAACTCGGAATTGAAATTAAAGTCCATTTTTACAAAATTTGTTCTTTAAAACAATATACTATACGTGAAAATTTCACTTACATATAATGTAATAACATAGGACCGCTCTCAAAAAAAAAAAATCATAAAATATGGAATCACTTGTTGCATTTTCTGGTCTACTAATTTTCTAATAAAGTTATAAATAAGAGTACAAAAACATACATCGTAAACTGTATTAAATTGATCAAATATGTATCTTTCAATAAAAGCAAAATCAAATTAATAATCGACATGAGAAATGAAATAAAATGAAAATATGTTCTTTCTGGTCACTTTTTACATCGGAAAATTCGTCTTTACCGATCTAGAGTGGAAAGTACTACTAGAGGAATCGGTAAAATTTTACCGTTCCCTAAATTGCAAAAAGAGATCGAAAAATGAATGTGTAATATTTTGATTTAGGTGATTCAAGTGGCAAATAAAATACAGCTTTTACTTTGTGTTTATATTAGGAATGGAATATATGAAACAAACAAACATGATATATAAGTATATTACTGCAAACCTTAGCAAATTGCTGGATAACAGCAACAGATAACAAATGAATGAACTGACCTGAAAACAAAGAAAACACATAATTAGTACAAATAAAGACTATTTAACAACAAATAGATAAATACGAATCAAATAAAACAAATTTACAGTTAAAAAATTTACATAACAAGTAATGGAGTTACTACTATAGATACACAATCAAATTTCCATAACAGTACATTTCAAGATAACATCAAAATGTCTAGCTATGCAGTAGTAGTACAAACACAAAACTCTGCAAGCGAGTAGACAATGTAAACACGCCTCCGGGTCGTCCATCATAGCAGATCTGCGATCACCGCCACCGCAAGAGCGAAATCTTCAAGCAGCAGCCAAACTCTGCCGCTAGCAGAGATAACAACACACATAACTCACACACATACACTTACACACACCAAATACCATACAGCACATCAGTGCTCCCTAAACTTCACTAGAGAAATCCTATTTTGGAATTTCAGAAAGAGTTAAAAATGTGCTGACATTAAAAAAATTTACATGTACAAGAATTACACAATAGTATATTAAAAGAAACGTGTAAAAATGATCCTTATGCGACTCGTTACTCAAACTGCAAACGACAAAGAACGAAAAACGACTTTCATGATCAATATGCAAAAATAGTTATTTGTATCACTAGGCCAGACACTGTACTTTTGCGAGTGAAAGCATATTTTGATAGGCCGAGCCGAAAATGAGATTTACCAAATTGCGAGTTGGCAAAACAGTTTCTGGACGTGTAATAAACAATATTTTTAGAGCCGATTTAAATAAAATTTATAATTTGTTTGACATTATTAAATACTAGAGATTTTTTATATTGACATCAGGACATTCATAAAAATGGATACGAAAGTTAACTAAATAAAAACAATTCATTTGTTTTCTTACAAAAAAATTGTACCATTCGTAACTTGAAATTTTATAAAGTTCCTAGTTTTTGCTCTAATTCGAAAACAAGATGTCTCTAACGATTTTGAGTTATCAAAACTAGTGTTTCTGGACGGAGGGACGAAAAATTTTTTTTACTTTCTGATAAGGTAGTAAAAATAATATGTATACCTCATGAAGAAAGTGTCATTTCCCCTCAAGTGCTTTTTTATCTCTTGCCTGCTCGGGAAATGAAAACACACTAGACAGAAATGTCTCTTTTTCTTCTTTTGATATATGAATAACTACGATTTAATTAACTTCGGAATATACAAAGAATAACTTTCGTTCAATCACAAAAAAAGTATTCTGTAAAACCAAGAAATAAAATAAAAGTATTTTGAGAAAGAAAATATTACAGCGAATCATATGCCAGTAATACAGAAAAGTTTGAAAAGCACTTCCATTCAGCATACAACATGCACATCATTCTGCACCCGCGGAGACTTAAAATAAACTTGGCAACGTTGGAGAACGTCTCACGCACACGCAACGAAGAAGAAAGGCAGAAATGAAATAAAGGGCGAGATTGAGAACGAGAAAAGACGGGAAGAAGCGGAAAGCGAGCATCACGAACACTGGAACGTTTCTTTGATGTGAAAAATATTTTTTACGTCCGATCAGATACAATATTTTCAACAAGTAGGCAAAAATAATTGCCGGAACTATGGTGTAGTAAAGGCCGATGTCCGGTGCGTACATGGCACTATTGATATCGTGCGGTACAAAATAAAATTCCCGAATTATTTATTCATTAGGTTTATCTTCCAATAGAGTGGTTATCATTCTTATTTTGTATATCTGTAATATAATGTTAGACACGATTAATATTTAAATAATTGTTGTAAACCCCAAAAAGATATTATACTTCGGGCCAGTTTTTCCATCTGCGAATAAACTTTTCGATAACTATCAGCAGGATTATTAAAGAATATCAGATCAGAAAATGACATTCAGTATAATTATTACCATTTGTGCTATTAAAAACCGGCCCTAAGTGTAATACTAATTACGTAACGAAAAGATATATTTTTTTAATTCGCAATAATTTATTTCGAAATTACCACTGGGATCCTCGTTATTTTTAATAGTATCAATAATTAAATTTGATTGTAAATATTACAAATACTTAGGTTATTCATTGTACAACAGTAGACACCTATTTGCAATTAAAATTTAATTATTAACATTATGTTAGTACGGGGAGGAGCCATAGGGGTAATTTGATTATGGTGAAAATTGTTTGACGGCTGGGGGAATCGAACCCGGATATCCAAATGAGTCACATACCAATAAAATAAAAATTATTAAATATTAAATTTAATTTAAATAAAGTTGTGTAATAGTTTCATAACATTTGATTGAAACGTACCCCATCAAGTTTATGTAACTAAACCTACCGACCAGTGCAGTGGCACAAAAAATGTTAGCTCTAATTATGTAATTATATTTGAGAATTTCGGAAAAACTTATTTTATATAATAATATATACCCTTTAGTTTTTTGCAATAATTTTGAAACATCGTGCATTTGACATTATCTAAATCATTATCAGAAAAAAGTGATTATACACATATTTTATCTATGTTGGCTTGTAATGTTATATGTACTAAAACATGAAATTCGCTGTTGACATATGGTATTATTTTCAAATAGCTAACTAGAAATAAGCTAGTTTTATAGTTTTCTAAGAATAGGTACATAAAGTAAATTGTAGTATTGTGTGCAGTGCAATATAAAATGTCGAATGCACGCAAAAACTCGGCTAATGAATATAAAGTGATAATAGTAGGCGAATGTGGTGTTGGAAAAACATCATTAATGCATAAATATACAACGGGATTTGTTTTAAATTGTCCTATACCTACAATTGGACTGGAACCTGTAGCTAAAAGAGTTATTATTAATAATAAACCAATAAAGGTAAGTACTTAAAGATTCAACATAGTTATTTGTGTATCAAGATAAAAGTATTGTTTTTTGGCCGAATCTAAATTTTGCAACAGAGTTTAAAACAACATTTTCGTAACACATGCACAAGAAACACGTTTTTATTCCTTAAATTTAAAGAGAGAAACACTGCTTTTCTCCCCTAGGAAACATTATGTTTCTCTCCCTAGGTAGGATGTTTTTCTCCCTAGGTAGCATGTTTCTCTCCTTAGAGACTACGATTATTACGCAACCCATATTTGACATTTGTCCCGATAAGACAATATTTTTAGTGCACTTGTTACGAAAAGTATAATATGCTTCACGGGAGGGCGCGATTATCCCTTGTGAGAAGTTGGCAAACTTCGACTTCAGCTCGAGCCTTCGGGAATAATCGCTTGTTTCCCTCCCTTGATGCATAACATACTATTTTGGCCGGATCTGAATTTTGCAACTGAGTTTAAAACAACATTTTTAGGCGACTATCACAAAAAAGTTATAAATTTTCATTGTAAAATAAATTTTATATTGCACTGATTCTAGTCACGTGTAGTGCTGTGCTTTCACTTGGAAAATAATTAACAACTGAAACAATATGTTTGCTATCAAAATATTTTATAACAAAAAAGTGGAAATAAAATAACTACATTAATAAATTTGTTGAATAAGAAAAAGAATTTTTCAATACTCCTCCAGAAAAGGTTGACAAAAATGCTTGAAATACAATTTGTAGACAATTAAATTTTGCATCTAAGTCAGTAATCTATTTTTTTTTTGCTTTTTTATAGTGACAGTCGTAGCATATGAATAGTTTACTATTTTTAATAATGATATGACGACAATAACTTTTATTGTTACTTAAATTACAAATCCATTCAAAACTAAACTTTCCTGACAGGTATCTTTGTTATTTTGTTGAAATTCCACAGCTATCATTATAAAGAAGCAATTCTTTTAAAACTTTTAATCCGATTATTTGAATTACGAAATATGCAAAATAAAATATTATTACTGACTTACACGCAGAATTTAATTGTCTACAACTTGTAATTGAAATATTTTTGTCTAAAATTAACTGGTCACTGGAAATATTTTTGTTTAAATAACAAATTCATTATTTATTTTTGTAAAATGTTATCCTACTGCAGCTTCCTACATTTCAGACGGAGTATTGAAAAACTTATTCAACAAATTAATGAATGTAGTTATTTTATTTTTACTATTACGTTTTAAAATATTTTGAGAGAAAACAGATAGTTGTTAATTATTGTCACTACTTCGTATTTTGTGCTGATAATGAGTATTGTATAAATTTAGGATCCTGATCTTTTTAGAACGTTAATTTTAGGTTCACATTTGGGATACAGCAGGACAAGAAAGACTTAGGGCTGTAGTAGCGCCATTTTATCGTTACGCTGATGGCATAATTATGGTATACGATGTAACAAGAAACGGAACTTTATTAGAGTTAATGTATTGGCAAGACGAGTGTGAAAAATATGGCTTAGAGGATATTCCGAGAATTATTATTGGGAACAAATGTGATTGTGAGTCAAAGGAAGTTTCAATAGAACAAGGAAAAAAAATTGCAAATATCTTGCCAGACCGGTAAATTATATTATATTCTAAATTTATTTCTAGTGTTACGTGTTATGTGAATCAAGCGCCTAATTAGGTTTGGCATCTGAAAACTAATCTTTTTGAAACAAGATATTATTGTTATTATAAATGAAACATATTATTATTATACAGTTGTGAGCTGAAGTCAGGACCTAATTAGCGTAACCTACAGCGGTAAGCTGAAAATTATTTGAAAACTTCAACTCTTCTACAAAGGGAATTCACTCGTTCGAGATCGCATCTCAAAACTTGGGATTTTTATGATTTTAAAAAATTGTTTGAAAACAGCAACTCTTCTAGAGGCTATAACTCAAAAACTAAGCCAGCTATTGATATGCGGTTTGAACGAGTGAATTCCCCGTGTCCGAATTGGCATGTATACAAATTTTTAGCTCATTTAAAGCAAATTAACTTTTTTGAAATTTTTTAATTATTTTCCAAGGGGATTTTTATGATTTTTAAACAAATTGCTCTAAAACTATTTCTCGTACGAATAATGTAACGAAATTTTACATACATATGTATTTCGGCGTGCTGAATCCAATGGTGTAATTTTTATGTCCATAAGTTTTATAGTTTTTGAGGTAATGGTCAAAAACTGTATGAAAAAAAATATTGGAGAAAATTTTTCAAAATTTTAAAAATCGCTGAAAACTTGTCTAGAGATCAATTCGGACTCGGGGAATTTACTCGTTCAGACCGCATCTCAATAACATGCTTAGTTTTTGTGAGTTATAGCCTCGGGAATGTTGAAAATCTGATTTTGAAAATTGTTTGAAAACAGCAACTCTTCTAGGGGCTATAACTCAAAAACTAAGCAAGCTATTGAAATGCGGTCTGAATGAAAAAAATAATTTTTAGCTCATTTAAAGCAAATTAACTTTTTTGAAGGGATCGCGATCATCAAAAAAATGATATTACTTTTTCAGAACTATATCCCTGTTTTCGAGACATCTCACACGGATTCCAATACAGCTGATATTTTTAAGTCATTATTGCAAAAGATGTGTGACAAAAGGGAAAATGAAGGATTCGAAAATCGAAAAAGTTTCCAGCCTGGTCCCATTGATAGAATCGATAATCAAAATGGATCTTGCTGTACTACTTATATTACCAATTTTAATATAAATTTCTTACCTGGCTTTAGCTGGTCTTGGAAATAATACGGAAAAAATCTTTTTTTTACCCGTATTATTAACTATATTTTACCAACTGTCAAAAAATGTTACCATTTACTTACGCGATTCTATTAGAAATCAATTTCGAACAATTTCTTTGATTATACTGTCAAATACAGCGTGATTCACAACTTTTTTTTGTACGATTAATATGAAAAGTTGATAGTTACGATTTCATTTGACGTTTTCTGTGGAATAATCGAAAAATAACTGCGTGCTTACTTCAATAATTACCATGGATACAAAGAAAACAGAAATTTGTCATTTTAACAAAATGAATTTATTTTCTGTATGTCTACATTTTTTAATAATTCACGATGCAACCGTAGAAAAAAATTGGTGTATTTTATTATAAGAATATGGGCTTATTTCTGACATATTTACGGTAAGAAAGTTTATATTTTTATTTATAAGTTAAAATAAAATAATTTTTGATTATAACGTTATAAAAATGTATTAAAAAAATTATAGTGTTTTCTTAAGAAACCTAATCCAATTTTTTGTAAAAAAAAAACATTTTCAAGTAATATGTTCCGAATTAGAGCAGAAATACTATTACACTGTTTCAAAAGCCATCCTTAAAATCTCGAACTCCTCGTATGTTATCTTCTCTAATCTATAGTTCTTGTGAAGAGAATGTTTTCGTTCGTATCCAGTGCGTCAATGTGCGTGCAATGCGTGCAACGTCGCGGACCACTTCACCCGAATGGTGAAGCAGTGAGCCACCGAGTCACCAGACACAGAGACACGATGACGTCACGGCGACAGCGTGCTGAATATGAAACGTCAACCATGAATCACTCACGACGCCCAGGACATGAATTCATCACGATACGCCATCCGGTACCATGGTCAGGACCCAACTAGGATGAAAATAGCGCCGGGAAATTAAAGCGTCCTGTCGGTATATTACCGCTCAATAGTATATTAATTTCATATTTCATGTATTATTTCCGTTTTTATTTACTTGTAAATATAGAAGTTAGTGTTTAATTTGACTTGTAATTCTTATTATGTTTTAATAATTTTGCAATAAAAATACGAAAACGAATAACTAAAAGGAACAAAATATGTAAATTACCGATAGCCTTAATATAAATTAATAGAAGCATATTGAATATTTGAAAACAATGTCTATTATTGCATACGATATATAATTTTGCGACACTTTATTTAAACTAAATTTAAAGTTTAACTTTCGGCGGTACATTTGACCATAAATAATATAAATTTTTGACAACTTTTTGATTTAATTTTAACTGTATGCATTAAATCAAATTATATGATGTTGACCGATTTGTATGCGAAATTTAATACATATATAGGTATAAATAACATCACGCTATATCCCACCAAATTGGGTACCACAAAACCCTGGAACAATCACAGAACATTTACTCATCAGATTTATCGAAGAATCAGTCTTCGTCCAACATTCTCATCCTGATACAACATCTTTGCTTCAACCACGCTCACGTTCCCTTCATACAGACTCATTAATTCCTCACACTCTTGATCTTTCATCATGCAATTAATCTAGAATCGCATCCATTCATTCGCTCCTATAAATCTGCTAATTATTTTTTCACTTGTGCCCACTTCTCTAACAACGAATTTAAAAGATAAGATAGGAAGGAAGCGTCGCTAATTTTGAAAGTAAATTCCACATAAGTAAGAACTGACTAGAAATAGATAACGAAGGAAGGGAGTGTGGGCCTGTGTTTGTTTTTGAATTTAATCATTCTAAACCTTCAATGTAGGTCCAAGGTAAGTTAAAAATTCTCGGCCCAAATTCTACGTTATTCCATTGGGAATTTCGCCTAGCCTAATCCGTCTCTGTCCAAGTGATCCGTGAGTTGTGATCGAGCAAGACTCAGCAGCGTGCTACTGGAGCATCAACAACCTGTCCTAATAAGCTGTATTTCTCCGTAAGGAATATTAGCAAAACACGAATAACGGAATAACATATACACGAAATGCAGGCCATAGGCGCTTAACATGGAAAACCAGTTTTTTTTTCGTTCGTATTGCTTCCTAAATTATTTCAGATATAAATTATTCAATTGAAAGTTGTTTAAAAATCAGCATGTAAATAAGTAAACAAATATTGAATCTGAAAATTTACAAAATTACATTTTAAATAGTATTAGCTAGTGCAAACTTATTTTTCGTAACACATGCACAAGAAACACGTTCTTATTCCCTAATTTTAGAGAGAGAAGCACTGCTTTTCTCCCCTAGGGAGAGAAACATAATGTTTCTCTCCCTAGGTAGCATGTATCTCTCCCTAGAGACTACGATTATTAGCTGTTTGCGGTGTTTCCTAGGTAACTAGTTACGCAACCCATATTTGATATTTGTCCCGATAAGACGGTAATTTTTGTGCACTTGTTACGAAAAGTATAATATGCTTCACGAGAGGGCGCGATTATCTCTCGTGTGTGAAGTTGGCAAACCTCGACTTCTCGGTTTGCCAACTTCACACGCGGGAATAATCGCTTGTTTCCCTCCCTTGATGCATAACATACTATATTGAATGTCTCTAGCAACATGATTTAAATTCAGTTGAAATGTTATTGTTATCAAGCCAACATGCTTCGTCGAAAACAACCATGCACATGTGAACAAGCTAATGATTTCGAAAGGGACCGTATCGTGAGTACGCGCGAGAGTGATATGTCACTCTGTGATATAGGGTCAGGTAAACCGCAGTACATGCACAATGTCGCGCATATGGAGAGAGTCGGATCTGAAGCCTATGGTAGATCATGAGAGAAGGATGACCATTATTTATTTCTATTATTCTTTGGTGCTGCAGTTTCAACGACTGCCAGTGCATATTCCATCGGTACAATAAAAGTCGCACATTTAACACTGATATGTGACACACGTTTGACAGTTACAGTCACATTCCCGTGGTCTACATTTAATCAAAGTTCAAATTTATTTGTCATTATGTTTACATTCCATGGTTTACACAATTAAATTGAAGTTTTGTAAATTTTAAAATTTAATTTCTATAAGGTCTTGTAAATTTTTATAACATACTGTTTTTATTTCAGAATACCTCCATATTGCTAACGTAATATCTTTTTTCTACTATTGCTATGAAAAGTTGACAATTAAACTCTTATTTGTCATCGTATGTTGACGTTTTCTGCAGAACAATCGAAAAAGATGTCAAATTCGCGAAAAAGATATTAAATGCGGGCAATAGTTACCAGGGATACAAACAAAACAGTTGACAGAACGAATTTATTTTCAGTACATATAAGTTTTTTAATAATTTTAAGATGCAATCGTAGAAAAAATTATGTGTGTATCACGAGCGTAAAGTGTCTTTGTTCTTACACTCTTGCAGCTCACGCCTTCGGCTCGCGCTGCAATTACCTTGTTCGAGCAACAAAGAATCACTTTACGCTCTTAATACACAAATAACTATTATAGTCAATGTGCATCTTGCAATACCGCAATGACTGCTAGATCTATCCTAGATCTTTCAGTTCATACAGATCGCTCAGTAATGAAATATGTAATATATGCTTAATGTAAGTAATAAAATTTATTTGTATGCAGGAATATAATGAAATGTATCTATGTTCAAAATATTATAGTCAAAACATTTGTTCAGAAATTTTATTTCTCAAACAATTTAACATCTTTAACTCTATTTCATAGCACATCAATGCATATAATATCTATGATTATTTTGTTTTAACAAAACTTTTCATTGTTATATATATATATATATAAAAGGCATTTTTAAAGTAAAAAATCTGATATCAACAACACATGTAAACAAAGTTTGACATTTGACATATATCAACATAATGAAATGAGACAGAAGATACACGTGCGCTTGCTGTATTGTTATTGCATACGAGAGTTATTCCGTCACTGGACAAGAGATGAAGTGGGGTAATTCAGCCATTTTTTAATTAGTTTGATAATTAATATTAGCTTACTGAGACATAATTAACGAAATAGAAAAAATACGGAGCACATACTTTTTTATATTTCGTTTAAAATAAAGAAAAAAATTCGTGCAAGACCTCAATACAAATCATAGTAAATGAATTTTGTGCAGTGATTTACATGCAGTATTTTAAGCGTTACAACTTGTATTTGAAACATTCTTGCCTGAAATAATTTGGAAAACAATGTGCACGAAAAAACTATATTTCTATGTTAAACTCATATGGCCCACATTTCTTGTTACCCCCTGCATCTTACAATAAATAATCTTCCCTTCAAAGAACATTTTACCAATACTGGAAATTAATAGATAAGTAAGAAAATTTTCTAGAAATTAGACCCTTGATATATTCACTGAACATTTATTAATTAGTCTTCGACAAACATCCTTGCTTCATTCACATTCATAATTCCTTTCATACAAGCTCGTTTAATCTTTCATTTCCGCAACAAACCTTCAATCATATAAAATAAATAAATATATTATCACGCCTTTACCCATTACTGGGTGTGGCACTCTACGTTAGCAAATCTTGGTAAGTGATAAATTTCTTCGCGTGAAATGCGGTTACCAGCCGTAAAATCACGGGCCTCAAAGATGTTAGTGGAGGAGGAGCCACAAGGGTAGTTTTAATGTGGTGAAAATTGTTTGTCGGTTGTGAGAATCGAACCCGGGTTATCAAATCCTAGGGATCCTAGATCGTCCACGCAATCTTTCACTCTTAATTTAATAAAATCCTTGACATTAATATCATCTATCAGCACGTTCTTAAGTGCCATCCTAATTCCGTTCGCTAACTACAAACAGATGTATATTAATTAAACATATTTCCTATCACACCAGCCTCAACTATCACCACCACTATACATACCACTTGTAGGTATCCCCACCACCGCTCTATTCCATCTCACGATTCAATGACGACGCGTCGTGATCAGGATATTAACGCGTGACGTCATCAACGTAATCATCATCGTCATCAGGACAAGCACAGCAGCCGCTTAGTGACGGCCTCTCCTCTCTAACGCAGAGAGGGAGAGAGAGGACACAGTTTGTCGTCAACGTGAACGCATTCAGAAATTAAATTAGAAATTTGAACGAACGGATGTCAAGGTAGAAGGGGTATGATGCAGAATATATACTGGGTATAGATGGGTTTACTATTCAGGTGATGGATAATGATATAGACTAAAATGGAGGTGTTAATTACAAGTGAAATTATTTTAAGCGTAATGTACTAATATATACAATGTAGGAAAATTTAGGATAACTAATATTTAGAGATGGGCGAATATCAAATTTCTCGAATTCGAATATCGAATACAAATATTAATCAGATCTCGAATATTCGAGATACTCGAATATTCGAATACTCCTAAAATTATTAATAATTATTTAATTGTCCTTTTCATTATTTGAATGAAATTGTTAAGATAAAATAAAAATAAAACAAAAAAGAAAAAGACGAATACTTCAAATTTAAGATGAAACGTACGGCCTGATGTTGGCGAAAAACAAATTTGAAATATGGTACGTCTTCATGGTTTTGAAATAAAATATCTTTGTTATTAATAACTTCAAAGTATTGTAATAGCTTTAAGTTTATGTACAAATGATAAAGAAAAACATAGTCAAAAATTGAGGTCAACATATGGCGCGATATTCGAGGTATTCGAATGTTCGCTATACTGACGTTAATATTCGAAAATCGCGAATATCGAATAATGTCAATATTCGCGGCATTCGACTATTCGCGGATGATATTCGCCCATCTCTACTAATATTATATGGAGTAGGTGACTCAGTGGTATCGAGTTGGATTGTGGATTTGAGAACCAGTATTTAATTCCGAAAGCCGATAAACCACATTAAAATTACCCCTGTACCTTACCCTCCACTTCACGCGCATAAATATATAGAAAGTTCAAAAAATCGTTTTACAATTTTTTAGGGCAAGTAGAGAAGGAGTTTTTGTTCTATAACAGCGTCGGTTATGTTTGTAATACCCTAAAAACTCCAAGTAATTATTTCGAATATGTATTAAACTCAACAAATCCAGTATGTAACATTAGCCAAGTTAAACTTACATTATTTTTGTTGTTATTCTACTAATCATAAAAAAAAAATAATGGCTGGATTTTTTTTACAAAAACCAGTTTTAGTGCCGTCATAATTTTTGATAAGGTAATTTAATTTGTTAATTTTAAAATATTACAGACCCAATATTATATAACATAACAAGAAGTTCTTATTTTGGTAGTTTAAAGTAAGTTTTAAATTACGTTCTTAATATTATTAGATTTCATTTACAGATTTACTTATATATGTTCTTTTTGCTTATATTAAATGATTCGATAAAAGAGTGAAACTTTCGATCTATCTTTGGTTAAACAGAATGTTTTGTATCGATCACATCAGCCAGATACAGACAAAAGAAGTTACTAAGTACGCAAACAAAGAAAATAGCTCTATATCAGAATTGAAAAATTCCACCTTTCCATATAATACACAATACACCGAATATAACAAATGCCAATTGCGATTTCGATATTCAAATAACATGAATTCTTTGAAATTCTAAACATATTCATCAAAACCAAACACAGAAGCTCACCTCAAGCTCAAGCTTGCGACTCCTGCCAGTAATACCAACCATGTGCAAACGCTACACAGTCAGATGTTTCCTTAGCGATGTTCACTTCGATCTAAATTTAAATTGCATGGAATAAAACAACATCGAACGTCACATGCAATAGCTGTATCTTTCATTTTGATCGCTACGTCATAAATTTGTCTGGATATTTATTTATACTGGTGTTTTGTGGCAAGCTTTTATGCACATCGTGTGTCAGAATATTCAACAATATTTCATGAATTACGTCACGGGAAATTCACATAAATTTTAGTTCTTTTGCATTTGGTTAATTATGAAAAATTATTTATTATTTTTTAAGAGCTTACTCTCGACTAACATCTGCGAGTGCCATGATTTAAAGTCTGAAAATTATATTTTTGACAAAATAAATTGTTGTGCCAATACAATAATATAAAAGAATTACAAAAATTCATTATGATTTGAACATAGAAATACTGAAACATTATAATTTATTCACTATTTTACAAATATTTTCGTAAATGAAATTGTAATAATTAGCTTCAAATAAACAGGAGTACAATTTTGTTACGCATTCGAAAATATGCTGCTACAGATACGAGTAGATCCATTTTATAAAACTTTTAAATATATACAGAATGTCGCATTGGCGATTTAAATTGGAAATAAATTTTCCACTACCATTACTTCCTCGATTACTTTACAGGAAAATGTTTAAAATAAAAGTTGACAGAATTAAATTCTGCATCTTAATTAATTAAAACAATTTATTTTACTTATTACAATACTATCAAAGTTAAATTCAAAAATAATCTAAAATTAATGTTATCTATAAAGTTAGACGTAAAACTGAAATAAATGTAAACAAATATATAATGTTTGACTGTGACATACATATTTTAAACTTGATTTTAATTGTGTGTAATTAAGTTAAATTCAATTAAATATTTTCCAAATTCAATAATTATAAAGAGAAAAATTTGGTTATCGTAAAAAAAATTCTCTGTAATTCAATTAGATTTCATCAGTTTTAAAAATTTATTTTAAAAATATTAATTAAATTTCAATTCGTAAATGTTCTGCTTAAATAATAATGTCACTGCAGAACGACATTCGCATCAAATCTTTCAGTACATGAAAATGGCATAGGATCGAGACTGCTTTGACACAAAACAAAGTAGAGACAAAAATTGGAATAAAATCAGATTTGACCTACATGGCAACCTTAGCACAGTTGGTTTAGTGCACTTGGCCAGAGTTTAAAGGTCCCAGATTCAAATCCTGGCGATGCCTCTATTTTTCTCTTAATAATTTATTTTTATTTCATCACTTCAAAGATATTACTAGAATATTTTTCCTGTAAAGTAATCAAGAAAGCAATGGTATTGAAAAACTTATTTCCCATGTAAAAAAATATGAACCAATGTCTTCATTTTTATCAGCCAATCACAATCAAAATCAACATAACCATATAATCTTTCACTGAACAGTGTAACAGTAATAGTGCCAGTTATTTGAGTCACCCTGTATAAAATAAAACAAACTTTTGCATAATACAAAATTCAATACAAAAGTTTCTAAAACAATACATTAAAAAAACAGTAACACTTTCGTTTAAAGCCCTTTGTATCCCGGTGATGCCCTCATCGTTTTTCAAGACTTCCATTCTTTCACACCGGGACGGGACCAGGCTACAGCCCTTATGCGCAAAGACAGTCCCTTAGCGGGTCTAAATTTCACTTTATCTCTTAATAAAATCCTCCATGGCCTTTTTAAACTGTAAATGCGATCTAGGTTCAAAAGGGAAATATGAACACCTTTGAATTGTTATTTCTGTGATAAATATATCTTCAAGTTTGTAGTTAAATATTCATGTTATATACTTCTTGACAATTTCATGAAATTATTAACATATTTGGCTATTAATTCATTTATTTATAAGTCAAAAAAACTTTTGTTTTATCGTATTTATTAACGATATCATTTGAATAATTTATGAAGAAATATAGATCATAGATTTACATACAAATAATACTGATAATTTGTTTAATATATAAAAATGTAAATTATTAATCAATGCTGATTGATATATACACATTTATTATCTTTTCATATATTCATATTATTTCAGACAGCTTGATTCGGGTATTTTCTAAATAATAATATAATTTGGAATAATAGCCATATTTCATTATTTATTAATCTTTTATTATTGGACAAGTATATATGTTATTCCAAAATGTTTTTATTAATAATAAAATAATTTTCAAATATAATAATTTATTTTCGATAATATTTCCATTTTACCGTTCTAGTTTAGTGGTGTAATGATATTAAAAATACAATAGCATAAAGTTTTTGAAATTTTGTATTTTATATTAGTACGAAAGATTAGAGTTTGATAATGAAATATAAATAAATCGCGAACATGAATATTAAATTGTTTGAGATTTTTTTAACTTATCAGAAAGTAAAATAGTTTTTCCAGAACTTTCAAAAAAAATTACACCTTTTAAATGGGTCAATTTCTGCCCTTAATATACAAATATCTATAAAACCATTAAAAATATATAATCAATAAAGGGAACTGCACTCATTTGTGCAACTAGCAATACGTACTACATGAATTTAAAGTAATTGTTATTTAAAATAGTATTATAGATTAGTGAGGTTTTTTTTACTTTTTGTTAATCATCGTTTATTTGAAACTTTATTTATTTTTAATAAATAAAATGTTATAAAACAATTACATACATTGTTATACGAGTATGTTTTAACCTATTTTTGTAAAGCTTTGATTTTTTAAATTTTGATTCTTTATAAAAATAAATAAATAAATATATCATCACGCCTTTTACCCATCACTGGGTGTGGCACTCTGCCTAAGCAGATCTCGGTAAGTGATATATTTTTTCGCGTGAAGTGCGGTTACCAGCCATCAAATCACGGCCTCCAGAGATATTAGTGGTGGAGGAGCCACAGGGGTAGATTTTTTAAATTGGTGAAAATTGTTTGTCGGCTGTGGGGATCGAACCAGGGTTCTCAAGATCCACAGGCCGACTCGATACCACTAAGCCACCTACCCCATTCTTTATAAGCACAATTTTTTGCCTTTTTATCCGCTCTCTAATAATCATAATACAAAACTTATTTCATTTTATAAAAAATGTTCAAGTGGCAAATTATAATATCCTTATTTCACACCACTACACAACATTAACTTTAAAAACCCATAATTTCCTTGATAAAAATACCTTAACACATGCACAATTATCCACCCCTTTCCAACTGTTCCAGTTTTTCATCCTTCTATACTAGTCCACATTACACTCACGTAGTCCGTAGCTGGCCACTCCGCGATGCCGGCAAGCGGCTAGGGGGATCGCCAGGTTCGCTACGGCTCAGCGCCGGGGTTCAGACAAATTCGATTTTTATTTCGCGTTACCTGTAAGTGGCAGTATGCGGTATATGCCAGCAGTATAGGCTGTGCGTGATCGTAGCAGGAAGTTGGTAGGAGAGAAATGGTACAATTGAATTTTGATGGAATGACTCCTGAAGTTCAACAGAGTTCAAGGTAAGGAGGCAAATGTATTTGGGACAACAGTTGTTTATTTAATTTCTTAACACGTTGACAGCGGAAGCTAAAAATGCTGTATTTGTTTCAGTGTGGTATCGGTCTCCGAAGAATGATAGCACACTTTGTTTCTGCGCGACAACGGTCTTCGGCGACCGATGATATTTGGAACATACAGTATCATCTTCTGGGCTGTAATTGTATTACGGACTCCGGAGACTGGTACCGCATCACATGAATAATCATGTTTATTTTTGTCAACATTTTAGATATTTATGATAATGATTATTTCAATTAAAAATATCATAATTAAATTTAAATTAATTAAACTATTTTCACCAATTTAAACCTACCCCTATGGCTCGCCCTCCACTAATATCTTTGGGGGCCGTGATTTGATGGATGGTAACCGCACTTCACGCGAAAAAATATATCACTTACCGAGATCTGCTTAGGCAGAGTGCCACACCCATCATCATCATCATCTGCGGCGCTACAGCCCAAGATCGGGCCTGGACCTACCGGACACACCGAGCCGCAGTTTTTACAATGCCGTACTGCCGGTCTTCGTAGTCTAATGCTACATTATTTAAGGCGTATAAGTGACTAGCTTATAGCGCCCGAGTGTGATAAATACATGTAACTGTATTTTTTTATATTTTACGACAAATCACACATTGTCGACAGGCGGATTCGAACTGACGAACCTTGATTCGGGTGACGTCTCAGTATGTTAAGAGATGTGCCCAGGGATGTGCGTGTAGTCTACTACAAGTAATCTACGCCATTCTCTACGTGTAAACAATTATGTAGTCTACGTCTTCATTTTTCATGTAAACAATGTAGACTATGTAGACAATGAAAACACCTGTGTTCACTTAAGTCATATTAAAATTTTATCCCTAGAACTAGGGAATTTTAAATGTTGATAGAGATTTTTATTTTTATTCTAGATATTACATGAAAAAAAATTAGTTGTGCAGAGCAAAACGTTCAAAATTTGTCAACTGGTTACTGTTAAAAATAGCGCCAAGGAAAACTCCGTCTTTTGAGATGGCGCGTTGATCGAATTTAAAAATATGACAGTTCGCCCAAGACCCAAGACAGACATTCGTCTAGTAATGTATGAGCACTTGCTTTTTCAGTTTTATTATATAAAGACCAATAATGACCCGAGCACACGAATACGAATACTTGTAATAAAATTTAGGTTATGTTGAATTTTACAACTGTCAAATGCATTTTCTACATTGTTTACATTGTCTACGCCGCTATAATTGTCGACGTATTGTCTACGTGTAGATGTAGACAATTAAAGATTACACGTAAATTCACATCTCTGGGTGCCTTAACACGCTCGGCCACCGCGCCTGTGAGTGCCACACCCAGTAATGGGTAATAGGCGTGATGATATATTTATTTATTAAAAATTATCTGAAATATATATATTTTTTTAAATATCGTCGTTTTGTTTCACTCAGATTTGTAACATAATAAGTTTATAAAATAGTATACATTTCTGAAAAGATTCATAACGTCATTATTCATACGAGTAATAAATAACACGTAACATAAAACAATTGAAGAATCTGGCCGTAAATAAATAAATTACTGTCTAAATTTTCCTAGCCTAGTACCACATTCTAAAATAATATAAACCCAAAATAGATTTTAAACATTATAAATGACTAATGAAATAAGTTAAATGTAAATGAACTTCAACTTGAGAACTGGAAATAGAAAATTATTTCTTAGAATAGAAGTCACATTACATTTACACATGCTCTGGTTACCTTCATGCAAATCTTTCTGTATTAGATTTGTAGTCATTTACAAGAGATTCAATTTTCCACACAATGAATTAAAATTTCCAAGAAACTGAAATTAAACGCCGGTGTCAATAACCTTTAACCGTTCTAAAAATATATACGAAACATAAATATTAAGGTATTTATAGTTCAATAAAATCTTATTTTTAAAAAACTTAAAAATAAACCATGAAAATTATTTTAAAACCATAAAATAATTTATCAATAAACTGAATAATGCCCGCCATAATATCAAGATAAAAAGGTTAATCTTTCTATTTTATAACTTTGTGAAAATATAAAATACTAAAATGCTATTCTATCTGTATTATATTCATTATACTGCTTCGTTGGTTATCGCGTATAACGGACTTCTTATTAAGGATGGTATTACAAACGATAAAATAATGAACGCCACGAATAAAATACTAGTTCCTTATTGGTAGGATTTTCCAATAGTAAAATAAAAAGAAAACTAGAAGTCTTTTATTTCTTGATTTTATTGGTTGCAAATGAAGCAAGATCCAAGACAGAAATAAACTTATATTCTTACTGTTATATCCAAATTTCTATGAATAGTTTTTTTATCCGATAGGCGCGATTATCCCTTGTGTGAAGTTGGCAAACCGAGACCTAAGCGAGGGCCGAAGGCGGAAATAATCGCTTGTTTCCCTCCCTTGATGCATAACATTCTATTTTAGCCTAGACTGGAAATGCTTTTCCATGCTGTTATTTCTTGTTATTTAGCAACGACTATAACTTATACAGGCATAAATAATTAATTTTGACGGTCGTAAATGAAAAATATTAATAGTATAATTCGATCGAATAAAAAATAGTATCTGTAATGGAAAAGTGAGCGTTCATGTACTCCTGTGGTTACAGAATTCGGTCAACACCTTGTCCCACAATCGCCACCATCCTCCGGGTGTATATACTATTATTGACATAGGCTGTTCTTTCACGACACATTTGTTTGAAATCGGTTCGTAATATTGTAAACCATTCCATTTTCACGATTGAACACGGCTGAAACGGTGACGTCAAAGACGAACTGTATTCAATGATATTTAACCAGTCAAAAGCATTGGTTCGAACTATGGTTCAAAGAAATGTAAGGTATTTCGCTGACGTTTGCTTTTTGTTGTTGAATCACTGGTTATGTTAAGGTTATTGTAATTTATTTATTTTAATGGAAATGGAAATGTTGTTTGGTTCATGCGAAATAAATTAAAAAGTCATGTTCCGAATATTTATCTACTTAACTGTCATGAAATTCATCAAATCGGACATGATCTTTACGCAAAGTTATATTGTATAGAGGTGCAATATTTTCGTCATTTCTAATAATTGAATTAATTCTGCCATACTTTCTAAATCATATTACATCAAATTTAAGAACAATATAGTATGTTATGCATCAAGGGAAGGACACAAGGGATAATCGCGCCCTCCCGTGAAGCATATTATACTTTTCGTAACAAATGCACAAAAATTACTGTCTTATCGGGACAAATGTCAAATATGGGTTGCGTAACTAGTTACCTAGGAAACGCCGCAAACAGCTAATAATCGTAGTCTCTAGGGAGAGAAACATCTCTCTAGGGAGTGAAACATGCTACCTAGGGAGAGAAAACATCTTACCTAGGGAGAGAAATATAATGTTTCTCTCCCTAGGGGAGAAAAGCAGTGTTTCTCTCTAAAATTAGGGAATAAGAACGTGTTTCTTTTGCATGTGTTACGAAAAAACTTTTTGTTGGTACTCCACATTAGAAAACTCAAATGAAATGTCAAAAATTGTGGTTCAAACCAGTGTATTTTGGCGAACCGTAAATTCATGACGTTAGTATCGAAATCGGTTTGAATATAATTAGAAATACAGTTGGTCGCGAAAAAACAGCTATAACTTTTGTAGAAATCTTTTATTCAATTAAACTATTTTATAAAATCATACAATTAGAAGTATCTCGTGTCGCCATAATCCGTAAATAGTAACTGTTGTAATATATTTCATAAGACTTCACGTGAAATATTTGCCCAAAATAATTTGAATCAATTTTGTTCATTTAAAAATAAAACAATCAGATACAAAAATAAATGTATTTATAGAATCCAAGCTAGCAATTCTACCTTAATTTTCTTTCCACAACAACATTTCAATGTCAGCGGAAATAATTTCCGAACCAGCAAATGTCACACACTACTACATTCACATAAATGAACACAGGTAATCGTAACCTCATATAACCTAATTTACTTCTACTAATATCGAAATATCAATCTGACTGACCGTACAATGTAAACCACACAGAAATCATGTGTGTTTAATTGAAAATACACGGTCCTACATTGTTCTGTGTATTTGCTAACATGTTCATAAACCTAAACTACAGGTATAGTATGTTATTCTATAATTAATAGCAGAGTTCATCAGCGCATATTACGATAGCAGTAGCTAAACGTGGGCAGAATAAGCTGGATTTATAATTAAGGTAAGAGGTAATGCAGTTCGAGTAAAGTAACGCAAGCGAACTTGGGGATTTATATTAAATGCAGAAGTTATTACCATCAACTAATAAGATGATATGATAGAATTTCATCATATTTCGTTTAACTTCAGCACTAATCTGTCAACCATATGACAAAGAAGGAAAAAAACAAAAAAATAACCGATTTGTTTGTTTCACCAAGTCGTCGGATTTCTTCCGGTAGTTTCAGTTCATCGTTTGCAGAGTAAGGTAGTCATAAGATAATTAGTGATCATGTTGATGCTTTGAGAAATATTCAGCGTAATTAAAAAGTGAGTCCTCTTTGCATATATGAGTTGAATTGGATGATAACGCAAATATAAGTACTTGAAACGGATGAGTCCTTATGTGGATGGAGATCGTAGTTGACTTCCGACGGCACAGCGAACAGATTTGGGCTGTAATGGTACTCTAGGCAGGTCGCCAATAATATAGCAAGCGGCCTTGATGTGCTATAATATATCCTAGGTTACCAAAGAGATACGAAAGGATATCAAATGAGTTTATTTTAATGTGAAATATGGGTTTTTCTATATCCATGAATTTTACAGCAATATTTATTTATTCATTCGAACAGGCAATCGCCCAATAATACAATTTGTGCGTATAAGTAGTACGACTTTACATATTTCATTTCACATGTAACATAGGATACAGGTCATTTCTCAGGAGAAATCATTTAATAGCATATTTTTGGTTAAGTCTATAAATCGAGATAACGTGATTGAAATCAAGTCGCTGTTTACATCATTAATATTAAAATTTAAACTATTAAAGCGCCGACATATTCTCCATAAAGGAGCATGAAACCAGTAGTTTGCGGTTCAATGAGGAATACAAAATATAGGTTGAGCATTTCTCAGATTCCATGACGGAATCTGCCAAGACAGTTTAGATAATAAAAACGGACAGTCAATATATCCAAGTAAAAAAAATAGTGTATTATACTTGTTTTATACGATACACATTGGTCCAGAAAAGCTTCAAAACTGTTTATTAGATTTCACATACATATTTTTCATGGTTAAATTGTAGAAATAGCTATTTTAATGGTTTTTTTTTGTTACTGAATTCGAATCTGGTTACAGATGGCGCTACTGTTGCCAAATTGATCAAAATTGACTTTTTAAAGAAATTTAACATGATTATATAGGTTTTTTTTTATTACTAAGTGCGAATCTAATGTGAAAATCAATTTTTAACGTTTTGCAGATAGCGCTACCGTCGAAAATTTGATTAAAATTAACTGTTTAAAGAAATTTAGTATGGTTATATATAAAAAGCGCGCACAACTGCAATTTTTAAAGCGATTTTCTAACGTATATGAGTAAAATACACTGATCTCTATATATAACTGGATAGCGTATGGGGTAGGCCGGCTTGTGACTAGTTGAACGCCGCCATATTGGAAAAAGTGTAGTCTCTCGTCCACAGTGCCGGAGCGCGATTCAAATGCGTCGTACGATGGGATTGCGTCAATATTGAAAATGGTGCTGAACTGCGTGTTTTGCGGGAAAAAGAAAGGAGCCGAAAATATCAGCTTCCACAGGTAAGTGAATTATCTTTTGAGTGTCATTATTTCATGAATGTATTAATACATAAAGTAACATAAAGCAAAATCTTAGGTTATTTTAAATGTCAAAATATACTTTTAACATTAATTCTGCTCTTTTCATTTGTAATGATTCATTAGTTTGGCAAAAATATGGGACAATTAAATGTGTTTACAAAAACAGAAAGTTAGGTTAGTTTAAATGTCACAACGTAAATTTTTTACGGCCAAATAAAATAACTACAATGAATGAATTTTTTATTTTAGTGAAAATTAAGAATATTAATTTATAATGAATAATTGGCACTTGGAATGTTATTCATATTGAAATAATAAAGTGAATACTAAATTTTCAAATGGTATTAACAGTGAAGCTTGCAATTTGTATTGAAACTACAGTGTTAATTAAAACATTAATTAAAAAATAACATTTGGAATTAATTTTTTATAGGTTCCCCTTGAATCAAACAACATTTAAAATAATACTACAATGATTTAATTTCATACTTTGAACTAAAAACAATAAAACTTAATTAAATAATTAAAATGTTCAGCCAAATTCTTGTTTTCATCTTCATAACTAATTATTTTCATTAGTTCTGTAGTTCCATTCATTTGAATTTCCCGCTGAAAGTAGGCCGAGAGACTACACTTTTGCCAATATGGCGGCCCACTGTCTGTCACAGACCTTTAACACGGGATACGCCATCCAGTTATATATAGAGATCAGTGGTAAAATACCATTAGATAATGATTTTGAATCGGTGAATTCAAATCTTACATAAAAAAATGAGATTTGTATCATATGTAGCGCATGTATGCAAATGATATTTTTCATATAAAATATATATGGCTACATAAATGACACATTCACGCAACATAATAAACGTTTTTAATTCGTAATATATACATTATGAACAAGGCACACATATGTCAGATTTGTTGTATATACATTATAGATATTAATTTTGCGATAAATTTATTCTTTAGAAACTAACAGTGCCCTAAATAAGTGTAAAACGTATTTTTCGCCATTTTTAGAGTATTGCCAAAAGAAAACTATCCCAACATATTCCTATAGAAAAAAACGACAATTTGAAAATTAACTTGTTTTATAAAAACCACAAATATTTTTGTTAAAAATTCGCTTTGTTATAAACTAATTCAAATCTTCCATATGATGATTTTTAACACCAAACTATTAAAATTTAATGTTTAAAGATACCGCAATTTCAAAACAAAATATTAAAAAAATACTTTGACTTTAGTCACAATGGGCAGTTTTGTAGTCGATCTGGACCACTGTGCGACGTATTACTCGGGCGACAATCATCTTAAAAAATAATATGCTATTACACACACTACAAATAACAATGTGCTAATCAATATTTACAAATGTTTGAATAAAGGAAATATTTGTATGAACAATTATAACTTTTAAAATTAAAACCAATTTTTTCAATTACTATACCATAAAAATTAGCCTCATAATAAAAATTGTCAGTCCTTCAATATCCATTAAAAGTTCCGCAGTTACACATTTTATCATTCAAAAAAATTCCAGCCGCAATTACTCCGACAAACAATAACAATTTTTTTACTAAAACCTAAATTCCATCCCGCGTGAATGTACAAAATGCACGGCATTCCATTTAATAACACATGAAAAACTGATTTAAAATAAAAGTGTTAGTCGTCGTAGGCGTCGTGTGGCGTGGACGTGAAAGCGAACTGTTTTATGAACTGAGCGTGAAAAGTTTTAAATGGACGTGATCACTTTATGACGCTAGTGAGCAAGTGTGCTTCTGTGTGTGTGAATGGTAAGGGAGTGTGCGTGAGTGAAGTGTTTGCCGGTATTGCAGCGTACTTGACATACCGACATGGTGTTTATGTGACAGGAGGTGTTAGGAAATGTACATATTATTATAAATGTAAGTGATTTTAATGGTTTTAATAACAAAATCTTGTTATCTAAATTACTACGATGTACAACAGAAAATTAATCTCAGTTACAATTTCAAGCAACCTACAATTTATTGGATAACTCGAATCACTTGGTTGCAGTTGTTGGTTATATTCAAGTCAACGAATTTCAAATCCGTTAATTCTAACTTCAGAAGAGAGAATGCTAAAGACTGTGCTACAACCATCAATTATATAAGGTATTTATAAATGATAAACTTAATAAATTTCATTAACTTTATTTTATCTTTATATATCAGCTAAACATGTTATTACACATCATAGACATAAAATATGTAAAGATTTTGCTATTTGCAACTCAAGCTAGGTCATTATCATTGGTCAATTATGAAATATTTAGTAGATATTACACTATAGTTCACATATTTCCGTGCTTACTTCTAGTCGATTGCGCTGTAAGATTTAAGCATTAGGTAGTGTTTAGGCTGTAAATTAATTTTAAGGTTTAACCTAAAAACATTGGAATATTTTGAAATGTCAACTCAGCACTTAAAAATATAATAATCTATTATTTAAAAGCAAAATTTTTAGTCATGAAATAATAAACTACAAGTTGTAAAGTCAAGTTTGACATGAAACAAATATCCAGTGATCGTTTCTAATTTTAATAACTAACGTAAAAGATGAAACTGTATACAATTATTAACATTTATCTTTGTAAGTATAACTTCTTAAATTTAAAAGCGTTCGCATAAAGTCGAAGTCATGCTTATTTCTTCCGTGATGCAAGTTTAAAAATATTATTTACCTCGACGACAAAATTTATTTTTGTAAATAAAAAAGTTCAAACTCACTGTTTCCAATTTAACATAAACGACGGTATTTCCTCAATTGTAACTTTTCATATAGAAAAAGTATTTATTTTACAAGGAGTGAGTGTAGCAGTCAGAACAAATTGTGGTCGCTCATAAATAATAATGGCGGGATGAGTCAGACTGACAAAGGGAAATGAACCTATGAACATTTCTGACAATTTGCCAACATCCGAGCCACGTGCCATTAAATAAATTGTGGGTGTCATTAAAACAATATCATCATAATAGCGGCCATCATATTTTATATACATTCCAATTAAGGTTAATTTTATAAACTATGTTGCAGTTGTAGTATAAATGTACGCAGATAGCTACATAAATGCTAAATTTAAGTACTTCATTTTATTTTTTAAATAACGTTATTTTTATTATATTTTTAAAGTTTGTATAAGCATGTTATATTAATCAGAAATCTGTTAGTACTATAAACAATTGACTGAATCATGCTTACTACACAGATAGATAGAACAAATTACCATAGGTTGTAATCTTATATATTGTAAGGATATTCAAGCTGATGTCCAATTAAATCCAACACATTCTGCACTGTCTGCTGTGAAAGACGGAAGCGTCTTCTAAATGCAGCTGCCTCGAACAAATCAATTTTTTTTTCTTTGACATATTTGCGTTGGGAATCCATGTAAAATTAAATCTAAAGCGTCCATTATCGGGAGTAACATTATTTATCAACTAACTACTTACTTGATTTAGCACTTATTAAAAGCAAAATGTATTTTTTACCGAAATTTTGTAATGTCAATTTTGACGTTTTATGGTTTTGATTTAATAGCTACTTATGAAACTCGTAAGGAAATGAAGGATATTACCTTACGCATGTGAAATTTGCAGAACGAGGCGTAGCCGAGTTATGTAAACACATAAGTAAGGTAATAACCTTATTTCCTTACGAGTTTCATACAATATTTTTTCTACTTCCGTTCTAATAAATACGAAAGAGAGTTTTTGAAATTATGAAATTTTGACATATTCATGACAGTTATAAATTCAAAAAATAAAAGAATAACACATCAGAATTTGTCTACCAAGATATCTTAATTTTTTTGTTACCTCATTATTTCACTAGTTAAATAATGCAGTTCATTACCTAACTCAAATAAGTGAAATAAAACGTCTATTTCCTAACGGAAGTAGAAAAAATAATTTGTCGATCAATTTTTGTTAATTAACTTAATTACTGTTTAGGATGTTTTAATTGTTGATTAAAACGCGGTGCAACGCATTTGAACCTGATAACCGATGTTTAAAGTTTTAAACAGAACCAGTGCAACTGAGCACTAGTGATTTTAATTTCTCCCTCTCAGGGCAAACTGTAGGAGAACTATCTAAAACTGACCGATTATTTAACTTAGCTGTCCAATGTAATGTAAATTTCTAAATAAAAATAAATATACATTTTACCTTTTACCCATTACTGCGTGTTGCACTCTGCCTAAGCAGATCGCGGTAAGTGATATATTTTTTTCGCGGGAAGTACGGTTACCAGCCGTCACATCACGGCCCCCAAAGATATTAGTGGAGGGGGAGCCACAAGGGTAGATTTAAATTGGTGAAAATTGTTTGTCGGCTGTGGGGATCGAACCAGGGTTCTCAAGATCCACAGGCCGACTTGATACCACTGAACCACCTACCCCATAAATTTCTATTGAGGTAAAATTTAATTCTAGTAGTTAATAAAAGAAAATTAAGTACTTCAACTTTCATTGTAATAAAAAGTAATAATATATTTTATTTTGAATACAAATAATTTAATTATTATTCAGCATTCCATTTATCATACACACAATAAAACTTGTGTAGAACAATATACATCCGGCTTGAACAAAAATGCAGTAAAACTCAGCCGAACTCTCATTCATATGTACAAGAAATAAGTTTGATAATAAAAACGGCAAACAAGCACTTTGTTCATCCGAAGTGAATTCGCATTTGCGTTCGCTTTTCAGTTGCAGCAAATTGAAATCCTCTGTTGTTATTGCCAGCCCACTACCGCCGCCACACAATACAGTTTTGAACTAATTAATACGCGACCGATGCGATATCTGATTCAACATTTTGCTTTTCATGCACCCTGTGTTCAAATTCACAGACGTGAGCAGTATTGGTGGATGCTGTTGGATAACTCGGTAACGAAGTTACACGCATATGCAAGCCAGGTTTACATATTGGCTGACATTGTATTTGTGTGTGGGTGTATTTTGATGTATTATGGTCGGATTTAAAACGTGTCTATTGTTCTTGATGGGCTCTGTTGTGGATTAGATTATTTTAATTATTTTACCGATTTAATTACTGATTTTTCCTCATTTATGCTAATATTCGCTATAATGAACAACAGGAAATTAATTTCAATTGCAGCATGCAGCTTATTGTGGTGCCTGAACCACTTAGATATGATTATAATTCATATATGTATACAGTAAGCGAGATATGACCTTCAGAACTTTTGGTGTCAATAGGTAATAGTATATTACATAACGAGAATTGTAACAAGTATATTATGTGCGAATGAAAAAGTTGTGCACGAGCCTTGTTGATTGCAGTAATTACACGAACAATGTAATTGCGTTACAATTCGAGTTGTGTATTATACTTTATCTACGACCATATATAATAATAAGAACAATTACAGAATATTTGTTAGGTTACATCCATAACATTAACTGTCAAACAGCAATGTTACCGCCTAACAAATGAAAAATTTCTTGAGAACAGTTACGTAATATATATATATATATATATATATATATATATATATATATATATATATATATATATTACGTAACTGTTCTCAAGAAATTTTTCATTTGTTAGGCGGTAACATTGCTGTTATATATATATATATATATACATATATATATATATATATATATATATATATATATATATATATATATATATATATATATATATATATATATATATATAGGGTTGTGCATTTGACCAGTCAAATATTTTTCGGTCAATTGACCGACTATTTGACCGGTCAATAACCCAGTCAATTGACCAAGAAACATTTAATAAAAATCACAATTAAAATTGTAATTTATTTATATAGTACTGTTTACTACATCCAATATTACTGAAAATGAAAAACCAATAACAACTAATAAACAAAACCACATCAAATTCAAAATAAAGGAAAAAATAAAGTAAAAGACGTAATGAAATGAAATAATATGTATTTATTTTATTTGTAAAGTAAAGTAAGCAAATTCTCCAGAACCCAGAATACCAAACTAGATATATTCATGTAATAATAGTAAGTAGCTATTTATATTGAACAACAGATGTCGATGCGGTTCCATTTAGATTATTTGACCGTATTATTTGGTCGTCAAATATTTTTGGTCAATTGATAAAGTTCTAACCACGAATCAAATGGTACTACACTCCAAGTAAATGCAGTACAGTATAATTATTGTCCGTTAGAGTGAGATTTGTCGTTCGAATGAGTGATGTAGTGCTAATGGCAGCCTAGTCGGGTTTTAAATTAAAGAACATTTTAAGACAATCATATCTTTAAAACTTTAAACAAATAAGACGTGAAAACTTCACCTACATGTAATATAAGACCGCTCTCAGAAAAATATAATAATCAGACACTGTGGAATGACTCAATTATAGCTGAAATAATAGTTAAACATTTATTACGTTTTCATTGATTTTAATAATGAATGTTTTACAGTTAGGTGGAAAACTACAATACTGTAATGTTAGAAAATGAATACACCAATTTCACAATCTGTCGAGTGACAATACACCTCATCCATCTCAGTAATTTCCGCTATAATTTAGAAAACTGACTCACATACCACGAATATCAGAAGTCTCTAGATTTTCATGTGCACAATAGTTGTACAAATGCGCATCTTTACCGCAAAGAGCCGCGACAGTTTTTGTTATATTTTATAGTAGTCTCTTTATCGTAAAGTGGTAGACTTTCGTTGCCGCAAAATGGATCGCCCTTTTTCGCCCTCTTCGAAAAGATATACGTGCCGCGCTAGGACCTTCGAGCGAGAGAAATTACCCTTTTTAGCTCTTCAAATTGGTGCCTCTTTGCCGACATATGCGAACCATGCCTCTGGGACACGCAGAAGTTTTTTGTGTGACTTCTACGGTTCATATGTTGAAGAATTTACCAGGAGTCGTCACTAGGGTTGCCCGAAATAAATTCTCTTTTTTTGCGCTCGTGGATGCTCGCTTTCCTCAAATTAATTAGCTTCTACGTACGTTTAATTAACAAAATGTCGTTTTTGAATTGGTTTGTTAACATGCGAACTCTAATTGAGTTTTAGTGAAAATTGTTTATACTTTTTGGTAATTATTACAGATGTTGAAACTGTTCTAATTTTAATTAGATAATTAAGTACTTAGAACTGCTTCTCTATTAATTAATGAGAGATATATAGGCCGTTTCCTTTACAACAACCAGTGCTTTCTGAGTGAACTAATGACTTCAGAGGAAAATGTTATATGATCCGGAATAAGAGACAAATAACAGTAATAACAAACCCTATGCAGGGTGTCAAAATAAGTGCCATAAGTTGTAAAACGTCCTTTATTCAATCACTGGCTCTCTAACAGTAAAACAAGAGTAAAATAGTCAGTAAAAGAAAAAGTAAACCAATGCAAATTTAGTATTTACCTACGTTGTTCCACTATTTTTGCTTTTTTATGATTAAAAAATACGACTTTCATGATCAATATGCAAAAAAGTAGTAAAGTATAATAATAATTAACATCGTGGACAGAATCACGTACATAAATATAAACCTTTTTGTAATTTTACATAAAAGTAACTATTTATATGTGTGCAAATTCCATTTAGTTTGTTTCTTTCTTGAGATGTTTTTAAGAAGAATTTTAGACATTTTTCAGCTTAAAATATACAAGGCCTTGTGTAAGGTAAAGTCATGTTGGTAAATATGTAAGTAAACTGAGTGAAGTGGAGGGGGTACGAAAATGGCCTCTTTGGGAGTTAACAATGTTTGTTTTTTGTATGTATTAGTGTGTGCATATCCTTAACGGAAGCGATGAACTTTTTTAATTACGGAACAATATCGGGCTGAGTTAAAAAACCGCCACAAAAAGATCATGCAGGTTAGATAAATACACAGGAGTGTATTCAGAAAATTGTAATTGAAACTCAACAACAAAATAAAGCAAAAAGTTTAAACAATAATATCAATTTTCTATAGCAATATATATCATTTATAATTTCGAATAATTAATTAATTTAACAATAACAAATCGTGATTATATATTCCACATGAATCAGGATATATTTTGATAGTATATTTATTTATGTATTATCCTGCACAATAGGAACTTAATCCCAATTACAGTAGGTTATAATGAAATCTGAACTACTCAGGTAATCGCATTTTTGGACATGTCAGCGAAATTAGAACGCACGATCTCTGGTAGAAGAAAGGTTTTCTCAATTAATTTAAGTATTATAAAAACGAACTAACCAAGTTATATTTTTGCTTGAATCTATGTGTTACCGACAAAATTTAAACTGCAAAAATTGTATCATTACCAGTTTTTTTTTTATATATAAGTATATTAGAACGTATTCCTTGAGACTTGCTTCACTCGAACTTCTAACAAACAAATCCTAAGCCCGTAGAAGACATGCTTCACATACGCAAGGCATTATAAACCATTTTAGATTAAATTATTGCGAATTTAATCAAATATTGAATTTGTTTTTCACAAGATTCGCTTCGCAACAAGGAAACAAACTCTACGCTAAGAACGCATGCTCCACACACGCAAACCTTTATATATATATATATATACATAACATTTCATACTTTGCCAATGACATAATACCGTGATTTTTTTTGAACATGGAATTTGCCATGTCAATGGTTATGAATTTAACAGTAATATATCAGAGCGTTAATTTTAAATTGAAACATAGCAAGCAAAATATTTTGATTGAACTATTATATTTAACGATTATAACAAATACATTCACTGCCAAGCAATATTCTAATTGGTTTTAAAACTCATTCATGACAATAGATATTTAGACAGCTGTAAAACTTCCAAACAAGTTTTTAATTCTTGTATATTTAAAATATTGCCAGTGTATATTACAGATTTTTAAAATTCCCAGTTAAAAAAAATTCAGTCGTGCAATATCAGGGGGACTAGCAGGCCATTCTATTTCTCCACCGTTTTATTTGAAAAATTAAATATTTCAACATTTCATTTAACTTTTCATTTACAGGTAACAAATCGTTAATAACCAAATTTATAAATGTTATATTACTTTAATTTTGATTTTAGCTTTTTTTTTTAGATAAAATATGAGTACAAATATTTTTTTAAGTTAGAAACTCGAATTACCAGAGGGATCATATTCTTGCGTTATTATTCTTTTAAAACAAAATATATTTCAAAATATACAAGTGTAAACTTGACAACTTATATTTCATTTTAAAATAATTCCTCGGATACATTTCTGCCAAAAACGTAATTATGGATAATGCAAATCCCATGTTTGACGTTAAAATAA
The DNA here is from genome assembly GCA_947425015.1 of Pterostichus niger. NCBI lineage: Eukaryota > Metazoa > Arthropoda > Insecta > Coleoptera > Carabidae > Pterostichus > Pterostichus niger. The sequence goes on along the minus strand of OX380334.1, from coordinate 29,208,880 downwards.
ACGGTATTATTGAACGTCTGTTAAAGGCTCTTGCTTTTTTCTTGATTTAACGATTTCATTCTTTATTTGACGGCTGGTAACCGCACTTCACGGGAAAAATATATCACTTACCGAAATCTGCGTAGGCAGAGTGCCACACCCAGTAATGGGTAAAAGGCGTGATGATATATTTATTTTATTTTTATTCTTATAAGATGATTTTTACTACATCATCTATAATACATAATGGCGGATATAAAATTATGATACTACTGTTCGTTCGTTTCTTAGTAATTAATAGTAAATTTCAAATGGAACTTCCTATCTTTTGTTATAAATCTGAAAAATATGTAAAATTTGCTATTCAGCAGTGCTTATATATTTTACATTATGAAATATAAAATGGGGGACACTTTAATTATACCACTAATAAACAGCAGATGATGAAATTAAACAATACTGAAAAATAACTGCAAATTACTTTTATTATTATCACCATATTTCATATTTCTCAAGAAAACAACGATGTTGCTTTTGTTTCATTGTTATGTTAGAAATGACATAATTATCAAGCTATTTGACATGACGTATAATATGAAAAATGCTGATGGTAAATTATATTTTAAATTAATATAAATAAAATATTATTACAAAACCAGCAATTAATCATGTAATATTTTCTTTTTAAAAAAATGCAAATTTCATTTTAATTTAAAATATAATTATTATACTATCAATGATAAGCGAATTCTGTAAATAACATATATTGCATTTGAAATCAAGTATAATTATCCAAGCTTGTCAGTTAACATGAATAACAAATTAATTAACGCGATCAGATCTCTAGAAACCATATTAAAATTTTAAAATTCATTTTAATTAAACATGTTATTAAACGTAACATGATACATGATAATATTCAAGCAGATATTCAATATTATACTCGTATTTCATTTGTTCCATATAAGTATTTTATTTCATGGTAAATATTAAAATATTCCTAAGTTCGGTTCTGTACACTCTAGCACAAAATCACACCCGTGCTATGTGCCTAACTTGCTCTTAATTTAAGGTCTCTTTTCGCATGTACAAAAACACAAAGCATGGAATACATTAGCGTAGAGTTCGTAAGGACAAAAGGGAACATGCTTTTCAGAATATTATTATATTATTTACAAAGTAGAGTGTTTTACAAAAAGGATTTACTCGTATTTTTATTTTGTAAATGTAATGTAATAATAATAGTCCTGCCCTCGACTCAAATATTACTGCACTTCATTTTTTGATATTTTATATTTGAAATCCAACTTCTTTTATTTTTTATATTAAAACAGTTATAACTGTTACGAAAATCAAGTTTTAATTGTTATACATTAAGCCGTAATTTTTAAATTGATGACTTCAAACTTACGGAAATGTGAATTTCTAACAGCGAAACCCAAATATAATTATGTCACATAATTGATCTAATCCATCATTTAGAAAAATATATAAATGCAGTTTATATAATTTTCATGGCAAACAATTATAAATGCTCATAGATATCAGTTATTTTAGAAATATAAATAAATAAACTGTAAAATTATCAAAAGTTTTACTACCACTGATACGATTTCCAGATCTACACTATTCAGCTTGACTTTCCCCTCACTATGGCTGGTAGCACAAGCTCTGTTTTTGCCTGTTTTAAGAGCAGTGTATTTGGGTCTCGGAGTAAAGAATAAATGGAGAGAGTATAACCAACGCTTATGGGTATGTTGCGTGAAGCCATGAAACGGAAGGGGGGATCAAGCAGCGACCATATTACGACGGTCAAACTTAGTATAGCTAGTATTATGAAATACATTTGATAACTTAGTTTAAACATGTCAGATGCGAACAGTATGAAAATAATGCTCAAAATTAAATCGTAGGGCAACAAAGTAAAGAAAACAACAGTTTGTTATTACTTTAACATATTTATTTTATTAAAAAATCACCATTAAGTGTAGAGGTGCATAATAAAAAATGATATTAATGACCAGAAAACAGTACAAATTTGTTAAACCGTTGTCTATCACTTTCGCACATCAACAAACATTGTTAATAAATAATAATAAATACAATTTATTCATAATATTGATTAAAAATATTTAATTATGGTTTATAGTAGTACATTATATAAAAATACAACGAAGTATATTAAATATAATAAGAAAGTTAAGTTTCCCTCAAATATTTTATAGCTAGTGGTATTGGATATATTGGGTATTGCTCATTTTAGACTTTTATCTGAAATATACCTTTTGTAAATACGTGGGAAATGATTTAAATATCCCAGGTATCGCAGTGTCTCGAAGTCTTATACACGACAATGTTCTATCGAAGCACTCGGCTGCAAAGTGTTCAGAACACACAACACTTGTATCTGTAGGTGTCCATCCAACTCTTCTGATGGCTTTAAGCCAAACATTTCGCCTTTCTGGATTTTTCGGAAATCTAAATAAAATTAAAAAATATATGTAAATAACAATCACTTATGGCCAAGTTGCACCAACAAAGCTTAAATTTTAAACTTGGTTTAATTAAATAATAGCAAATCGAATATTTGACAGCAATGTAAATTATTCCATATGATACCTAACTTTGATTTGCTTTTATTTATTCAAGCCAAGAAACGAAATTTTCGTTTTCTGTTCTTCTACAAGCTGTTTTTTTTTATTTAGTTGAAGTTCTGTTGTCACATCCAAATGCACAACAAGCTGTCATTTTTAAAACACTAAAAAGAAAAAAGACCACATAAATATAGTACATACAATATATAAATAAATATAATTTTACCTTGTTTCCTTCTTCAGTACTTATAATACATTGTTAAAATTCTTATTTTAAATCTTCGTACGAAAATATATAAACATTAAATAACTACTTAATTACTATATAAACAAATAACAACGAACAAAATACAAAACCATAAAAAACACGTATATATTACAATAAACGGCAAAATACTATTGACCGGCGTAAGATGGCTGCCGAAAGTAAACGTCAAATGACGTTTGGCTTCAAGCTTGCGAACTACAGCTCCCCCTGTGATTTGGGTGTTTTAGCTATCTCTAACATGTTAAAACCATGCTCTTAGAACATCCAAAAACAGAGCTTGTGCTACCAGCCTATATGTTTAAACCTAACCAATGTTTAAAACTATGCAATATTTTAACAACTATTTTACTTAAGTAACATATTTATTAGCAGGCGCGGTGGCCGCTCTTAACATACTGTGACGTCACCCGAACCAAGGTTCGGCAGTTCAAATTCGCCTGCCGACAATGTGTGATTTGTCGTTAAATATAAAAATACAGTTACATGTATTTCTCACTCTCGGGAGTTATAAGCTAGTCACTTATACGCCTTAAAATAATTTGACTAAAGAAACCAGCAGTACGGTAGTGTAAAAACTGCGACTCGGTGTTCTCGGCCCCTATGTTTCGAACAGAATGATGGGACATCATTATTATTATTATTAACTAATGAATATGTTAATAATAATAATATATATATACTTAAAATATACTTATCAATTCGGTATCTGACAATGTAAATAAAACAATAACCTCAAAATTAGCTGTTTGGCGAAGATATAAAAAGTAACAAGAATTCTGAATAGAATAGATATGCAAGAGAGAAAGATCGCAATGCTCTCATATCAATGTTAATGGTATTTAAAACTCAAATATTAAAAAAACATAATATTTCCATTTTTAAATTTTTTAGATTATATATTTCAGAAAATAATTAATTCACTATTCAGAACATTCAACGAAGTGGGTGACGCCTA